>CM070721.1:41282938-41882938 GCA_036346275.1 Otatea glauca | reverse complement strand
CGCGGTCACAAGCTCAGGGTCTTCGAACCCAACTAGTTGTCGATTCGTCACGACTCGCTGCCTCATTGCCCTACAACTCGTATTGAATGTTAAAAAGCATAATGCAAAATCCTATGGAAATCATAAGGTCGTGCTACGTGGTGCGATGCTCACAGCGTCCAGGATCGTACAATGGAAATGTCGAGGGATATCAGTTGGTACAGACGGAATAGATCCTCAAAACTGACTGGGAATGTCCCATCCTCCTCGCGGTGGAAATATCCCTTTCTGTATCTAACATTGAAGTCGACACGCCGCTCGCTCTCTTTGACTTTGTCAACGTATCATCCATGGAGCTGTCGAGTCCATATGCCTAGAGCATTCAATTTGCTAGGAGGTAGAAGGGGCTTTCCATGTACGTAGGCCTTAAAATCATAAGGCTTCTCTGTGGCCTATGTCAGCTCTCCTTTTTGGGCTGAAGGAGTCTCCGAGGCCGGGGCAGTGGGCTTTTCATGTACCTAAGGGGGTGCTGTGGCCTTTGTGAACCTTGCCTTTTAAGTAGAGGCCTCAAGTGGTTCTGTGGCTGTCGTGCTAGTCCTTTTATGCACTAGCTCTGTACTCTGTGCAGGACTCGTCACGGTCGTGGGAGCAGGCGCAAGTACGGTAGGAACCTACAAAGCACGCGCATAATTAAGTAACTTGTTGCAATACTACTGGAATGGTATAGAAGATGCGAGGTTTTTTACCTTGACCAGTACGACGCCTGTCGTGGGCCGCATGATGAACGACATTAGCGCTGCCCGAGAGTGGTGATGTCTTCGTTGGGGGAGACCGAACATCTTAAAATTTCAAAAATTTCTTGGATATTCTTGGATGTCTGTACTGAACATAGTTTTACATTATAGCGAGACCGAACATCTTAACATTTCAAATATTTTATCTGACAAAGCCTGTGATCACTTGCTACTTTTCATTGCCATTCATACTATTTCAATGCCATTCATACGGAATTATTTCAAAGCATCATACAAAATGAGTATACGACGTTGGACCAAGCAATTGAATGTGTGCATACTCATCTTTGTTATGCCATCGAGCAGTCCATAACATTCACATAGCATATTCACATTTTTGCTATCCAGATATTAGCAATCAACAATATGAGTGTCTTCTACATATAGTGTCTTCTTAATATGTGTGCATAGGTCAGTTGGAAAATTATTGTGCCATGGAATAAATCCTTCCATTTCCTTGTCTAGTATCTAAATTTACGTGACAACGTGTTAAGAAATTTTATTTTTGTTTTTAAATAGACAATTTCGCTCAATCAACTCAACACTGTGTGAAAAATTGTGTGAATGGTGACCTATATGTACCATACCCAGGATGCTATGTTCATACCTTCCAATGACCAAACATGCAAGTTCTAATTTTTTCCGTGTTAAGATCAACAAATTTGTTAGCCTCACAGTGCTAGACCGTCCCATGCAAAACCATTTCATGCCACAGCCATTCTAGTCCAATAAACACATGGTGACAGTTTAGAATATCAAAAATAAGATCAGGACATTAATAAGGTAAACACACAACAACAATGGAAATGGATCAGAATTGCCCACACGATAATAATGAATTCCTTACAATTATTTAGCAACTTGGTGGGGGGAGGGCACCACTGGGGGAGCTTGGTCAGGGGAGGACGCTGTTGGGGGAGCTTGTGGGGGCGCACGATGGGAAAGGGGCGGCTGGGAGCTCGAGGGGGTGTGCCTGGGGAGCTTGGTCGGGAAGGCGCGCAGGGGAGCATGAGGGGATGTGGCGGTGGGGAGGCGCTACTGGGAGCTTGGATGAGGAGGCGCCACTAGGGAGGGGCGCACGGTTGGGGAGCTCGAAGGGGGATGCGGCGGTGGGGGGACGCGCCGGTGGGGGAGGTCGGTAGGGGCTGCTGGGATGCTGGAACCGAGCTAGGGGTAGGAGGCCTGGGCTGCGTGCGGTGGCAATCAATATCAGTTCTAATGTGTAAGAACGAAGAATACTGTCGGCTTTTAATGTGTAAGAAACAATCACTGTCAGTTCCTAATATAAACCGATACAAATATGAGGCAAATCACTATCGGATCCTAATATAAACCGATACAAACGAACCGATAGAACATAACAAAAGTACTATCGGTTTTTTGCTGAAAACCGATACAAATGTGACCAAAGCACAATACAAACATAAAACAAATCACTATCGGTTTCTACCATAAACCGATACAAATAGAGTAGAAAATACTATCGGAATGTACCACGAACCGATACAAATGTATAAATATTACTATTGGTTTGGTTAGGAAAACCGATGCATATGTGACCAAATGGCTACCGGTTTTTACTATAAACCGACACAAATATAAAATCAATCACTATCGGTTTTTCAGGAAAACCGATACAAATATAATACAAAGCACTATTGGTTTTATTTCAAAAACAGACGTCAATATCTCAACTTATGAATCATTTAGATGGATTACTATCGGTCTAACATGAAAACTGACACAGATGATACAACATATTTCTGTCGGTTCATTAAAAAACCGACACTAATAAGCACAACCATCTATGTCAGTTTTTTTATAAAAACCGATACAAATAATTACATGATCTGTGTCGCTTTTATATGAGAACCGAAACAAATAGTGTATCTAACTGTGTCGCTTTCGAATAAGAACTGATACAAATATGGAAATCGACAAAAATGTTGTTCACTGCACTATTTGTTTCCCAGATAGACCATGAAGTCTGAATTTACAGAAATATCTGATCAAAGAGTGAAAAGGCCATATCTTTTGCAAACATAGTTGGAATTATTTGAAATTTTGCAGGAACAAACTTTGTGATACTACAAATCTTTTCTAAAAAGGATTTTGGCAAAAAGAGTTAGCATTGAAAATAGATGATGAAGACCCAACCTGATGTTGAGCAAAGGTGGCCCAATTTTTTACGGTACAACGACGATAGCTTTGTGACGCTCGCACTCAAACGACAAAAGAGCCAATTCAAAAGCGAGAAACTGGTCACACAAACCGCGATCAACACAAGAACGCGAATTGAGTGGAGGAATCATATAGATTCAGTGGACAACCACAAGAACATGTCGTTCTTGACTTGCACCAACACTAACAAACCCAAGAACGGGAAGAACTTTTTAAGAACACATGGTATTTGCGCCACAAACAACCATGACTTATGCTGTCTATTTCTGATCATCCAAAAGTCCGTCCCAGATGGAATACATAGGTATTTATACTAGGAATATCCCTCCTAACTTAGGTGTGAAACTATACAAGAAACTAAAGGAGTTTTCTTGGGTAGATAAAAGGTTTAATGCCTTGGAAGTTGGACAACAAGATATGGTCTCGCGCAGCTTTTGACAGCCTGTGCAACTCCCACCAAAACCTCCCACCTTGGAAGTCCAAATGATGCACGGTTTGAAATGCTAGAAACTAGACTTCAATATCTTTCCATCCATATAGCCCAAGGATATGTTACTTGTCATGATTAGCAGCAGCATCATTATCAAATGGATGGACAGATTTGAGTGAACCAGCCTTGCTCATGGAACTCTTCTTTGTCTTCCATTCCAATGGATCTCTGTCAATAATTCTAACAAATATGGATCCAAATAGAATTCCTTTCTCAAGTGACATATTTCCAAAAGAAAGGGATATTACTCCTTGTGGATGCATGACCAAGTCACCTTTCTTCTCTCCAAGGTTTGCATTGCGATTCTCAGCCTGTAGGACATTATCAACACAACTTACATCGGTATTGTGACTCACTTGCACTTTAGCAGCAGCAAAACAAGTAATGTGATTATTTGTAGACTTAGAGTCATGAGACGATACAACAATAGAGGATATATCCGTATCATCCCCTCCCCTTCAAGCGAAACCGTCCTCAGTTTTGAGTTGTTCTTCAAAATACTCTTTAGCTTAGTGAGGATGTCACAATGAATATCATCCCCACTTTTGGGTAGCAAAGAAAGAAACACCCCTCGATGCATAAATGTATAGCAGTTAGTCCTCCCTTGGTGCGTAGCATTCCGGTCAAATTGCCATGGACGCCACAAAAGAGTTTGACTAGCATGCATTGCAACGACATCGCACTCCACCTTATCTTCATATCCATCGATGGAAAATGGTACATGCACCTTATGGGTCACCTTGAGCTTACCAACATTATGAAGCCACTTCATGTAATATGGCTTTGGGTGGCACTGTGTGGTCAATTTCAAAGCATCAGCCACATCCTTGCTAATCACATTGTTGTAGCTTCCTCCATCTATCACAAGCTTACACCGTTTTCCCTTGATCTTGCATTCAGTTTGGAAAATAGCATGTCGCTGTCCCTTCTCCACAATTGGGGCACTATCATGATCCACCTTCTGAGCCATCAAACATTGTCCATCTTCAGGGTCACAATGAACCACATCATCATGTTCTTCACCTCCCATATCTGATTTCTCACTTGCATCACTCTTTGAAACATACTTTCCATCAGTGATAAGCATTACTGCCTTTAAATTTGGGCAATCTTTCATCATGTGCCCCTTGCTCTTGCACTAGAAGCACTCAATATTCGAGTTCTAGCGGTAGAGAAGGCACCAGAATCAGCTTTGGAATAATCCTTGCTTGCTGTCCCTACTGCTCTTGATGCTTCTTTCGAAGATGATCCACTTGGTTTTGTTGACGCAACCGGCATAGACGAAGAACCACCTTCGCTAACTTGCTGTGATAAGCGCCGCCAACCACTAGAAGTGACACGTCCATGATGCACAACAGATTTGTGTGCGTCTTTCAACCATAGTTCCGCACGCTGCGCTTGATGAAGTAGCTCTTGTACGGTATTGAATTGCATCAAATCAACATGGTTTCGCACATCCTCATTCAGCCCTTCAAAGAACTTTGTCATGGTGGCATCCGCGGACTGACGAATAGCTGTATGGATCATGAGTATTTGCATTTCTTGATAGTACTCATCAACAGATTTATCACCTTGATATAGCCGCATCAACTTTGTGTGCAGTGTTCGAGTGTAGTACGCTGGTACAAAGCGAGAACGCATGATTCTCTTCATCACCTCCCAAGTATATGGACGCTCCCCTGCACGATTCAATTGATCCCACCAAATAATAGCATATTTGGTGAACTCAATGGAAGCAAAACGAACCTTCTTTTCTTCGGAGTAGCGATGGTTGTCAAAATTTTGATTGAGTCGCATCTCCCACTCCAAATATTCCTCCGGATGAGCACCTCCCTTGAACTCCGGTATGGTGATTCTTACACGACCAATACCATCCACCTCACGATCAACACCTCTCCTATGAATTCCTCCATGTCTAGCACCTTGATGGTCATTGCGATTATGTCGATTACGATGAAAATCAGATCGAGCTTCAGATATGTTGTCCACTAAATCAGTTCCAAAGTCCCGTTCATCGCTGCCATGTGAGCTAGCACGTCAACCGCGAACATGTGCTTGCTGCCTCGGTGCGTCATCTCCTTATTGTGGCAGTAGCATCTCTTCCAAACGTCGAAGATTGTCATTGACATCATTGAACCCATCTGTGATTCGGGTGTGCATCACGTTCAGCTCACCACGAAGCTGATTCTCCCACTCATGATAGAAGACCGACGCGGCCTCAAACTGGGCACGTGTAGCAGTGGGAAGATTGGGGTTAATTGGCAGCTGCTCCTCAACAATTTCTTCATTTTCTCCAACGTGATGGTTTGCCCCCGACATTGTTGCAGGCAATCTGAAATCAGCCACAAGAATTCCTACGTACCGTGAGCAACGAAAGCTCTGATACTAGATGATGAAGACCCAACCTGTTGTTGAGCAAAGGTGGCCCAATTATTCACGGTACAACGATGATAGCTTCGTGACGCTCGCACTCAAATGGCAAAAGAGCCAATTCAAAAGTGAGAAACTGGTCACACAAACCGCAATCAACACAAGAACGTGAATTGAGTGGAGGAATCATATAGATTCAGTGGACAACCACAAGAACATGTCGTTCTTGACTTGCACCAACACTAACAAACCCAAGAACGGGAAGAACTAATCAAGAACACATGGTATTTGCGCCACAAACAACCATGGCTTATGTTGCCTATTTCTGATCATCCAAAAATTCGTCCCAGATGGAATACATAGGTATTTATACTAGGAACATCCCTCCTAGCTTAGGTGTGAAACTATACAAGAAACTAAAGGAGTTTTCTTGGGTAGATAAAAGGTTTATAATGCCTTGGAAGTTGGACAGCAAGATATGGTCTCGCGCAGCTTTTGACAGCCTGTGCAACTCCTACCAAAAGAGTCATAACTCCCACCTTGTAAGTCCAAATGATGCACGGATTGAAATGCTAGAAACTAGACTTCAATATCTTTCCATCCATATAGCCCAAGTATATGTTACTTGTCGTGATTAGCAGCAGCATCATGATAAAATGGATGGACAGATTTGAGTGAACCAGCCTTGCTCATGTAACTCTTCTTTGCCTTCCATTCCAATGGATCGATGTCAATAATTCTAACAAATGTGGATACAAATAGAATTCTTTTCTCAGGTGACATATTTCCAAAAGAAAGGGATATTACTCCTTGTGGATGCATGACTAAGTCACCTTTCTTCTCTCCAAGGTTTGCATTGCAATTCTCAGCCTGTAGCACATTATCAACACAACTTGCATCGGTCTTGTGACTCACTTGCACTTTAGCAGCAGCAAAACAAGTAATGTGATTATTTGTAGACTTAGAGTCATAAGACGATACAACAATAGAGGATATATCCGCATCAACAGAAGCCCAAATTCACTTTGTAGGCATGATTTTTGGTCAAAGAGTAGAAAAGTCAAATCTTTCTGAAATAAAGTCCAAGTATTTTGAAATTTTCCAGAAATGATTTGATGTAGAGTGCCTTCTTTTTCTTGGATTAAGTAGCTACATACCACAATCCATTGACAAAAATTGTGAAAGTTTCATACATACACATGACCTTTGCAAACACGAAACTACAATTATGTACAATACAAATATTTGGAACACATAGCAACTGATACAATGACGTACTCCTTTTATTTACAATACAACCCTTCTTGATGATCTACACGCATGTAATTTCTTCCATGTGTGTCATCGTCGCCGCTAAGACAGGCCCCATCCGCAAACGGAGGTATTTCATCGAATTGGTCGTATTCTTCTTCATCTATGACATTTTCGACACCAACGATCCGCCGCTTGCCATAAAGGATGACGTGTAACCTCGGATTGGCCGGATCACGCACATAGAAGACTTGTTTTGCTTGCTTCGCAAGTACGAATGGGTCATCTTTATAGGCGAGTCTGTTGAGATCCACAAGAGTAAAACCTCTCTTGTCAATCTTCACTCCATGTGGAAGTTCCACCCACTTACATCAGAACAATAGAATTTGGTATATTCTGTAATCGAGCTCCCAAATTTCTTCGATCACCACGTAGTAAGAGTTCATTGCCGTTGAGGATCGTCCTTTCGAGTGATGTTCATCGGATAAAGCATCTATGCTTACACCACTTTTTTGAACAGTACTCTTCGCATCCTGACTTTCAGTGTAAAAGGTGTACCCATTAATATCGTACGCTTGCCATGTCTGTACATTAAATCTAGGTCCGTTAGCCCACCATTTGACAGTCTCACTAACAGATACCTTCACCTTTTGTTTGAACCATGTGAGAAATCTATCGTTGTGTTCTCGCATGATGGAAAGCTCATCCATATGTGGATTATCTTCCTGTAATATCAAGTTGTGCTGCTCGATGTACCCTGCAACTTCTGCGCTATGCTGCAAGACTGTCAGATGCGCTTGCAATACATATCAAACCGTGGCCTCGTTAGTTTTGACCCAACGGTTCCTTATCCAGCAAGTCTACCGTCATGGCGAGATAGAGGAACACCAATTGCTTGTCTTTTCCCGAGATAGTACACGCAGAACTCAATAACCTCTTCAGTCCCATAACCTTCAACAATACTACCCTCAGGCTTTGGCCGATTTCTCACATAGGACTTTAATATACCCATGTACCTCTCGAACGGATACATGTAACGTAGGAATGCGGGACCACATATCTTAATCTCTCTGACAAGGTGAACAACAAGATGGACCATAACGTCGAAGAACGAGGGTGGGAAATGAATCTCAAGCTGACATAGAGTCTGCACCACTTCAGTCTGTAAGTTGTCTAGCACATCAGGGTCAATAACTTTGCAGGAGATCTCATTGAAGAAATAACACAGCTTCGTGATTGCAAACCTAACATCCTCTGGCAGAATATTTTGGATTGCAACTGGGGGCATTTGGGTCATCAAGACATGGCAGTCCTGGGACTTCATGCCCACCAACTTCAAATCATCTATGGACACAAGTTTCTTAATGTTTGTGGAGTAGCCTGATGGAACTTTAATTCCTTTGAGACACTTGCAGATGTCTTCATTCTCCTTCTTGGATAGCGTGTAGTATGCAGCGGGGATGTACGAAGTTTTTTCCATCGTCCTCAATCACTGCAAGCCTAGGCCTGATTCCCATGTAGGCCATGTCGCGACGAGCATTCACACCATCCTTGGTCTTCCCAGGTATGTTCAGCAGGATACCAACCAAATTGTCGCAGACATTCTTCTCAACGTGCATGACATCAATACAATGTCTGACATCTAACTCCTTCCAGTACGGTAAGTCCCAAAATATGGACCTCTTCTTCCAAATGGTCCTACGACGAACAGATTTACGGCTCTTTCCATGCTGAAGTTCGATATCCTTCACACGTGAATATACTTGCCTTCCACTCATAGGCTGCGGGGCCGAACGGACTTCCCTCTTCTCATCAAATTTGTCATTCATTTTACGGTATCTATGACTTCATGGTAGAAACCTACGGTGACCTATATACACAGTTTTCTTGGAATTCGGTAGCCATATGCTCTCAGTCTCCTCTTCACAAATAGGACACACTTTGGCTCCTTTTATACTGTAGCCCGCCAAATTACCAAGGGCCGGGAAATCATTTATGGTGCAAAATACCATAGCCTGTAGGGTGAAATGCTCTCTTTTGTACGCATCCCACACCACTACCCCCTCATTCTACAATTTTACCAAATCCTCGATCAATGGAGCATGGTACACATCAATATCATTTTCCGGTTGTTTGGGTCCCGAGATTAGCAACGACATGCACAACCAAGGAGGGAGGTTGTAGATACACAACAGAACTAGCCAGGTGCTGTGACAACTGCTCATGTTACCAATCGGATTCATTCCATCGATACTCAACCCAAATCTTATGTTCCTCATTTCGGCACCAAACTCCTCATATTTCCAATCGATGTTTCTCCATTGAGACAAATCAGTAGGGTGTCTTAACTTGCCATCTTCCTTTCGAGACTCATAATGCCAACGCAACAATTTTGCCTCTCTGGGATTTGCAAACAACCACTCCAGACGGGGAATGATGGGCAAGTACCACAATACCTTAGCCGGTGTACCTTTAGTGACCTCTTCACTGTCGTTGCCCCAGCTCTTACGCTTCTTGTCGTTACGCTTCTCTTTTTATTTGTACTGGGCCACACCGTAGAATGGACAAACGTGTAGCTCCTGATGTGCGTTACGGTACAAGATGCAATCATTCGGACATGCATGTATCCTTTTTATTTCCATTCCCATGGGACATAGTAGCTTCTTTGCTTCATAAATGCTTGCTGGCAACTCGTTTCCCTCTGGAAGCAGATTCGGTACAAGAACTAGAAATGCATTGAAACTTGTATCTGTCCAACAGTGTTTCGCCTTCAGTTCAAACAATGCAAGGACCGAACCCAACTTGGTGTATTCCATTGTACAACCCGAGAACAACGGTTTGGTATGGTCTTCCATCAAGCTTTTAAACTTTTCAAACTCTCTTTCCGTGTAGTTACCCTCGACATCCCGCAACATTTGCTCTAAATTATCCTCCTCAAACATATCAAGCTACAACTCATCATCTGTTTCCACCGTATCTTCGTTGCATACCGAAAGGGTACTACCTGTCTCTTCGTGATGGATTCAACACGTGTAATTCCTAACGAAGCCACGTCGAATTAGGTGGTCCTCAATTTGAGCTGAGTTATTAAATCTCCTCATATTGGTGCAATCAATGCAAGGACAATATATGAAGTTTACACCCCTCCTCACCATGTCCTCTTCTGCAATTTTTTTGAACTCCTTAACACCCCTCTGAAATTTAGCACTGACACGGCTTTTGTGATACATCCATTCCTCACGGTTCATCTGCAATTAAAGTTCGCACAATAAATTAAGGAAAAACTGGAGCGACACCTATCTAGCTATTTGAAATATTGAGACATCATGTCGATTAGTATTACCTTTGCAAAATAGAGGGAAAGTTCCAAGATATATGAAATATGTACTCCCAATCAATACCTAGCTTCTTCCCTGCTTTAGAGCTTCCAATTCCCTAGATAGGATACATACATTTTTAACATTAACAATGATAGCGAATAACCTAATTATATAGTGCAGTAGCTTGCAAATCTTTTAACTTCAACAAAACAAAACAAGGGTACCAACGATGACTCCTGATCTCTAAATAGGTTAGGTCCTAATCCCATTCGATGATATGTAGTTCAGACAAGTTCCTAAGCCATTGTACAACTCCAGAGAAAATTTCGGCAGCATCTCCCCACTGTTCTCCAGATACACGCCACTTTAGTTAATCGATCTACTATGACCCAGATGGAATCATATCCACTTTGAGTTCTGGGTAAACTGGTTATGAAATCCATACCAATTTCTTCCCATTTCCATTCAGGTATTTTCAGGGGTTGTAATAGTCCTGCTGGTCTCTGGTGCATAGCTTTGACTCTTTGACATATGTCACATAATGCAACATATTCGACGACTTCCCGTTTCATGCTTGGCCACCAAAATCTTTCTTTTAATTCTTGATACATTTTTGCACTTCCTGGATGAATTGAGTACTTGGAGTCATGGGCTTCCTCCAAAATTAACTACTTCAAATCCTTTTTGTTCGGCACACAAATGCGCCCTTTAAACCACATAGTACCTTGCTCATCCAGTTTGAAATCCTTTGCCTTGCCTGCATCCATTTTGGACTTAGTTCTCTTGATTTTGTCATCATCTTTCTGCCCTTCCCTGATCTGATCTTCCAGGGTAGGTTTTACTTCTAAGGTTGCTAAGAATCCTTCTAGTACCATCTCCAATTCCAATTTCTGGAAATCCTTACACAATTCTGCCTGACTTGTTTCCAACAGCATATTTACACTGTGGTTCTTTCTTCTCAAGGCATCTGCCACCACGTTGGCTTTGCCAGGATGATAATGAATTCCGTCATTATAATCTTTGATTAACTCAAGCCATCTTTCTTTGCCTCATATTTAGGTCAGCTTGTGTGAAGATATACTTAAGACTTTTATGATCAGTATACACTTCACATTTGTTTTCGATGAGATGGTGACGTCATATTTTTAGTGCATGCACTACGGCAGCCAATTCCAAATCATGAGTCGAATAATTCTCCTCATGCGGCCTCAATTGCCTCGATGCATATGTTATTACCTTTCGGTTTTGCATTAACACGCATCCCAATCCCTAACGCGATGCATCACAATAGATGTCGAAACTTTGATGAACGTCAGGTAAAACTAATACAGGTGCTGATGTTAATCGTTTCTTCAACTCCTGGAAACTCTTTTCACACTTTGGTGTCCATAAGAATTTCTTTTCCTTTTTCAACAATTGTGTAAGGGGTCTCGCAATTGTTGAGAATCCTTCAATAAAACGACGGTACTATCCTGCCATTCCAAGTAAACTACGGATTTGAGTTACCGTCTTTGGTTGCTCCCAATGCAAAACTGTCTCCACCTTACTTGGTTCTACTGCGACTCCTTCTGCGGTCATTATGTGTCCAAGAAATTCCACCTTATTCTTCCAAAAGTCACATTTGCTAAATTTAGCAAACAATTGTTGTTCCCTCAGTTTCTCAAGGACTAGCCTTAAATACTCGGCGTGCTCTTCCCTCGTCTTGGAATAGACAAGGATATCATCTATAAACACGACGACGAACTTATCCAAGTATTCCATAAAAGCCTTATTCATCAAGTTCATGAAATATGCTGGTGCATTTGTCAAACCGAAGGACATAACTGTAAACTCGTAATGTACATATCTTGATGAGAATGCAGTCTTCGGAATATCCTCTGATCGGATCTTCAGTTGATGGTATCCCGATCGGAGATCAATCTTGGAAAAGACTCCTGCTCCTCTCAACTGATCAAAAATATCATCGATCCTGGGTAGCGGATACTTATTCTTTATCGTCACATCATTGAGTGCACGATAGTCTATACACATCCTAAAACTCCTGTCCTTTTTCTTAACAAACAAGACAGGTGCTCTCCATGGCGATGAACTAGGTCTGATAAAACCTTTCTCCAACTGTTCTTCAAATTGTTTCTTCATCTCCACCAATTCATCCGTGGACATCCGGTAGGGTCTCTTGGATATTGGAGCTGTCCCTGGAATAAGTTCTATAACGAACTCGATATCTCTATCCGACGGCATTCCAGGTAAATCCTCCGGAAAAACATCTGAATACTCTCTGACTATTAGAACATCTTCTAAGCTGACGGCCTTCATGCTGTTGACCATCAACTGACCATCTCGCACTGCTGTCTCTTCAAACTCAATCCTTCACCCTTCCGAGCTCTTGACTGATATGACTCTTCTTCCACAGTCCAACATTGCCTTGTGCTTAGTTAGCCAATCCATTCCCAGGATAACATCCAGGGTTTGGGTATTAAGGACGATTAAGTTCACTACGAACTCTACTCCATTGATTATTTGTCTTACCCCAGAACATCCTACTTTGGATCGGAGTTCTGATCCAGGGGATTGGACTATAAGCATACATTTAAGATTCACTATATCCATATCATTTTGAATAGCAAAATCTCGGGAAATAAATGAATGTGAAGCTCCGGAATCAAATAAAACAGTAGCTGGTACTGAATTTACTAGGAACTTACTCAGTACAACGTCCGTTGCATTTTGAACCTCATCCGCGGTGATGTGATTAACTCGGCCTCTCGCAGTTGCTTGAGACGGAGTTGCTGATGATGATGCCCCGTGGTTCACATTTGGCGCTGGAGTCCTTGCAGGTGTGTTCCCCAGATTAAAGCGAACCGGGGTAACACCTCCCTTCTTAGGGCAGTTGTTGGTGAAATGCCCTATCTCGTTGCAGTGATAGCAACGTCTTCCCGCTGCCTGCGAGTTTCCTCCAGCTTGTACCACCGACCTGGCCGGAGTTTGAACATTCTGGCCCACTGGACGATTTGCCAGCAGTGGAGCCCTATCACCGCCTCTGGGCTGGAATCGAACAAATTGTTGGGGTGCTATCCTCTGCCTCTGCTGGCCCGGACGACCTCCTTGTTGCGCCATTCTGCGCTTTCTGTTGTCATCCAACTCCCGACGCTTATCCTCCAAGATGAGAGCCTTGTTGACTAACTCTTGGAAGTCAGGGAATGTGTGGGTGATCAGTCCCACTTGCAGCCCTGCATTCAATCCCTTCATAAAGTGGGATTGTCTCGCTTTATTCGTAACTATGTCCTCTGGTGCGTAGCGTGCCAACTGAGTAAACTTATTCAGGTAGTCGGCCACTGATTGGCCACCCTGCATGAGATTCCTGAATTCCTCTTTCTTCAAATCCATGATACCCTCTGGCACATGGTATTGGCGGAAGGCTATTGTGAACTCCTCCCATGAGATACCTTGAGGATCCTCGTGCGATGCACAGAAGTTTTTCCCACCATTCTGCTGTGGTTCCCTCTAATTGATGAGAGGCATAGAGTACCCTCTCATTTCCTACACATTGGGTTATGTGCAGCTTCCTTTCAATAGTCCTCAGCTAATCATCCGCCTCCAACGGATTAGCATTGCCTGAGAATGTAGGTGGGCGAGTCCTCATAAACTCTGACAGTCTTGAGTAGGGGTGTGGACCTTGATTACCCCCTGGTTGGGCATTTGCAGCAGCTTGATTGGATATCTGCTGCATAGTTTGCATCATGGTGCTCATCAACTGAGTTTGGGCAGCTAAGAAAGCTCCCAGATTCTGCAGATCAACTTGTGGTGGGTGAGGGATTGGCTCCTCATTCTGGTTCCCTGCCTGGTTGGTACCACTTCCACTGGCTCCCACGTTGCCACGAGTCCTCACCATCTGTTGAAAGCTTCCAAGGTTAAGAAAAGAAGAAAGCATAGACAAGTAAAAGAACTTATGCGAGGGAAATAGGTGTAACTTAAATTATTTAGCAATTTTATTAATATAATATAAAATAGTATGGTTGTTCACAAGTGCCTAAGGGCCATGCAACACATACCAAACACTCACAAACAGAAACAAGTAAACAAACATAAGACTCCACAACGACTCACACCTACTGGCGACTTAAAAACAAAAGACGCGACTCAAATAACTTGACTCCACATCTGAGTCAACTCTGAAGGAAAAAGAACTCTTAGTCAGTAAGCCAACCGGGGTGCGGTCCTCTCGGTGGATACTGCGGCGGGTGCGGTGGTATAGGGGCAAACTGATCCTGATGCCCTACTACAGCTGGTACGAACGACCCCATCTACTCGGCTGGTCCCAAGGCTGCCTGCTCTGGCTCCTCCGGATCTGGGTCATGCAGCTCCAAAACTGGCTCAGGCTCAGGTCCATACAGAGCCATCTCCAGATCATGAATCCTCTGCATGGCGTGAGCTAAGTTCTCCCGCAGTTGAGTTCTCGCCTCTGTGACCTCGTCGTGGGCTCTCTGCAGCTCTTGGACTGTCTCATCCACGGCCTCCTCCTTGGGGATGACATACCTTGCCAAGTGAGTGATCGTAGCGTCCTCCTCTAAGAACTACATCCTGTCGTGGCGATTATCTCGGCGCGGGTGGTGACGAAAGACAGTGCCATCCAACTCTATGGAGTAGGTGCGGGCGATCTGCCGCATCGCAAGACGTGCCGTCTCCTGGATCCAGCCCCAAAAGAAGTCCTCCTGACGGTGATGTAAATAGGACGGCTCGCCCTCGTCCTCTCTCGAGCATAAACAGTGATCTTGACATCCCAGGCGATATCAAGCCCTGCCCGCACTATAGTGGTCCCCTGATAAAGCGGCCTGTCGAAGCCTCCGAGAAGTTGCATCATACGCCATAGCTCAGCGGCGAATCCTCCAGTGCGCTCTCCATAGGTGTGGATCCTCCTCATCTGCCAAAACATACCTCGTTTAAAAACCAAACATAACAACAGAAAATGCAGCATAGGTATGATCAAGAGAGAAAAGATAAGTCGAGATTTCATTGATATTCTTGCTCAAGTTGATTAAATCTTAGAAAGTAGCTTTATCCTCCAGACACAACTAACCTAGCTAGGGTCAAGACCTACAGTCAGCCTACTCTGATACCACCTCTGTCGGGACCCGATTCTGAGAATCTGGACCCTCTGTGTATTCTGTGCTAGTCCAGGATCACCCTAGCACACACAGTCTTTACAGGGTTGAACATCACAGATATTCACAACGGTACCATAATAAATAGTGCAAACATTTATATAAACTGAATTGTACGACCTTATGGTCTCCTTACATAAATCAGCCATGCAGGGCTTATATTATCAGAGTAAACAGGAAACAACGAAAAACATATAAACTTCGTGGAAGCCTTCATCTTGTCGAGGCAACCGACTGGGCTTGCCCCCTAATTGTCCGGATCTTCAATATACTCCTCCTCCCAGTCCAGCGTAGACTCCTCCACTGATGTTGGGATTGATAGGCAAGGAGGGGTGAGTACTCAAGGCACTCAACAAGTAATACACAGAATGCGGTGCTATTACTACATGCAAGGCTTATTCCAAAGAATTGGCTTACTTGGTTCTTTTGCATCAAACAACATTTTTAAACTAGCATCTTATTTACATTAAAAGCAGTGAAAACAGTTATATATAATGCTAAGTTCTTCAAACGATTTTTCTTCAAAGATTCTCGGCACACAGCCTTAAACAGTTCATTCTTAGCACCGGCACACAGCCACCCTTCCCTCATTTTTATTTTTGAAAATCTACCCCTTGACTGTAATCCCCAATCAATGCTCAGTACCGCGAGCACGGCTATTCGAATAGATTTGACACTCTGCAGAGGTTGTACACTTTACCCACAAGATACGGCCGCTCACCACACAGGTGGTTGCCCGCAACAAAGCCTATCAGGAACCTCTACCTTAACCAATGAACCTCTCCGGTATTGCCTTCACTATCACTTCCCTCACACAGAGCCAAAGTGTAGGACAGGCCAACACCTTTGGATGGGCACCAAGCCGTAGCACAGGTACGCTCCCCCACACAGACACACCCCCGTGTACTGTCACCCCGAGGTATCAGAGGAAAGAATTAGAACCCTAATCAACTAGGTCTGTCCCATATCAGAAATGTGGTTGTACGGTTGACTCAGTTCAAAGACTTGCAAGGTGAAGTCCTTAGCTGACCAAGGCAAGACTTCCAACACTCAACAGTGGCACACAGCCTCAATGTGGCACACAGACTCACATCACTCATCAACCCATTACCACACAGGCCCACTTGGCACAAAGCCTCTTGCCACTTGCCCTAGTCTAAATTATTTCCCACCCTGTTGATTATTGTGCAACACCTGCCAACAATAACTCTTCATCGGTACGGAACCACACAGGTCTCCACACTTCAATTTCATCATGTAGCATCATCACACTACTTTTCATAATATATTCAGTATTTTATTAGTCAATATTGCTGTATTTCCAAAAGATCATGCAAGACTCGTTGCAGGGCTAAGCGTCTAATCACGGTCTAGCCTCCCATGTTGGCACAATATTATCATCCAACTATTACAAGCAACCTAGGGTGACAATGATTTCAAGGTATACAAATAGTAATTTCAAGGTGGCGATAACAATATGGGTCGATTAGCTACATTACCCAATTTAATTTAAATTCATTTAAACAAATTAGCATGCATAATTTCAAATCATAAATTACATTTTAAAATCTGGGAACAAAATGATCAAAGCATCACTTGCCTTCAAAGAGTTGTTGGTCTTGATCCGAAGCTTGATCTTGAGTGATGAACTCTTCTTCGAAACTTTCCGGCAAATTTGCGTCTATGCGTAAAAATAATATATGCAATGAATAAAAAAATAGTAGACTATATAACCTCAAAAATTCAATTAAAATTCACCATTAAAAATAGCAAAATTTTACAAATTTTTAGAGACTGGAATCACCTCAATCGGAGTTAAAATGCAAAAGTTATGGCCTTTTGATGTTTTAAGTAAAATATAAATTAGAAAATCCGATTTGTTTTAATTATTTTTATACGGAAAAATTGGGATTTATGACGTCAGCATGACCTAATGATGACGTCACCACCGAAATGAATTTCGGCCAAAATATTTTTATATAAAAATATTTATGACGTCAGCATGACACGTGGAAGTCTCTCGGACCGACACGTGGTAGCGGCGCATACACCCGGTCTACGAAAACAGTGCGGGTCTACGGTGGACTGCCGTTACTGTGCACATGCACCGGCTGACGCATGCACTGGCGTCACCTGGTACGGTCCAGCCAATCACTGATCGACACGCGGCGCTAAATTATTAGTCGAAACTCGATTCAATCTCGTCCATCCGATTTAAAACGAACGGCCGAGATTGATGCGACATTTCGACTCAGATCCACCCAGAACTAAAACGTGGCTTCACTATGGCCATTGGATCCCGATCGAACGGCCATGATTAATCGGGCGACGTCGACAAAAACGGCGGCGCTGACTCCTCGATTTCCGCGCGACACGCGTCAACACGGGACTAGCCCGATGCGCGGTGCGATCTCGCCCGCTCGATTCAAGATGAACGACCGAGATGAGCCAAGGCTAATCAGCTCTGGCTTACTGTGGCACAACACGCGGCGCGATCCAAGATGACCGGTGCACATCCGACGGCTACGGTACTTATGCGACGCGGCAAGATATACACTCTACGATCTAGATCTAACGTCTGAGATTAAACTGACATGAATCTAGGCGAAGCAATCTAAACCGTTGATTAGATCCAACGGCTGAAGGGTGAAGATGAAGATTATTGTTAAGTGGCGACATGGACGAATCTGGAGCGTTTGGCTATGATCGGACGGTCGACGAAGCTCGGCTGGCGGTGATGTCGCGGCGGCGCAGATCTCGCTGGAGAGAAGAAGATGACGTGGCGACAGCGATCCTTGGCTGCTCCGACGACACGGTTTGAAGCAACGGATGCAGCTCGTCGCGAGGAACACCCCGGTGACCTTGACGACGGCGGGGCTCGAACGGTGGCGGTGCAAAAGGGAGGTGTAATGTCTCAGAACTACGGCGAGTTCGCACGACTGCTACGGTGGGTCTCGGTGAGGGAGAGATTGGGCAAAATGCGCGGAAGGAAGTGCTCTACACGGTGCACTAGCTAAAGAAGAGGAAGAATAAACACGCCGACGTTAATCGCGTGCAAAATCTCCAGCCATAACGCGCGGCGGCGGTGTTTCCGGAAACGCACGGCGAAGCGACGTGGCGCAATTCCAAGCATCCACGCGGCAACAATCGACGAACAGGAAACTCGCGCAACGCGGCTTCATTTGGTTCATCCGATCCCGATTGGACGGTCACCCACAAGCGGCGTTAGGGTTTCGTCGGGCTAGGCAAACAACGCGCACAGTAACGGGCTCGGCCCAATACTGTTCATCTGTTTTTCCCAATTTTTGAATAAAAATAATTCTAGAAATTCAATTAAATCATTTGGGGCTTTTAAATAGCAGAAAAATTCTAGAAAAATTCCAGAAAATACTTTGAGCCATATGAAACTCAAATAAAATATTTCCAGAAAAAGTCTACATAAACTTTTGCAATATTTTAATGGATTTCAACAAAGACCATATTTGAATAAATCTGAATAAATTCCAGTAAATTACCAAAATTTCTCAAAAATCAGAAATACTACAAAATTTAAATTAGACCAAATTTCAGGGTGTTACACTATAGCTACTGCTTGCCATGTTTCTAATCGTGTATTCTTGAGAGCATATTTGCACCGCACTTCTTACGAGTTGAGGTATGGGTGAAAGCCCAGTGTTTCTCATTTTCGTGTGTTTGGTTGCAAGTGTTTTATTTCGAAGTGTGGTAACCTGGATAAGTTTGAGTCTCATTCTTCTGATGGTATCTTTCTAGGTTATTCGACTTCTTCTCGTAGCTATAGGGTCTGGAGTTGCGATGCGCATAGGATCATAGAGACCTGTGAAGTGACCTTTGATGAGGCTAGCCCAAGAGCTAGACCTGACATTTCAGGCCCTTCTTCTTCCTCCGAGACCATCTTTATAGAGGATGAGGATGATGGTGTTCCACCTGATCCAGTCCCCTCTACACCTGAGGTGCCTCTTGTTTCCATTTCTGCACCTCAAGAAGGCCAGCCCTTGCCTTCTGACTCTCATGCAGCTAGTGGCTCTGCTCCTACCTCTTCTGTGCATGAGGTAGAGGTTACTTCTGCTTCTGGACCTCCTCGTCATATTCAGCATTCTCATCCACCTGATCAGATCATCGACGATCTTTTTGAGCGAGTCAGGTTTGTCCAGTTTCTGCCTTCACTCTGCCTTTGTTGCCTCATTTGAGCCAAAGGATGTGACTCATGCATTATCTAACGAGTCTTAGACTAATGCTATGCATGAGGAACTTGAAACCTTCGAGAGGAACAAAGTCTGGCAGCTTGTAGAACATCCATCTGGTCATAATGTCATTGGGACCAAGTGGGTGTTAAAAAACAAGAAGAGTGAGGATGGGGTTGTCATTCGCAACAAGGCTAGGCTAGTTGCACAGGGCTTTTCTCAGGTTGAGGGTCTTGACATTGAGGAGACCTTTGCCCCTGTAGCTAGACTAGAGGCTATTAGGATCCTGCTTGCATTCTCTGCATCTCAAGGCTTCAAGCTCTATCAAATGAATGTCAAGAGTGCATTCCTCAATGGCTATATTAAGGAAGAGGTTTATGTGAAACAACCTCTAGGATTTGAGAACCCCAAGTTTTCGAGTCATGTATACAAGCTTTCCAAAGCTCTGTATGGACTCAAGTAGGCCCCTAGAGCATGGTATGAGAGGCTCAAGTCTTATCTTCTTAGCCATGACTTGAAAATGGGCGTAGTAGACAAGACCCTGTTCATTAGACACCATGAGTCGTATTTTCTTCTCATCCAGATTTATGTGGACGATATCATTTTTGGTGGCTCATCACATTCGCTTGTGTCTCAGTTTTCTGAGATATTGAGAACAGAGTTTGAGATGAGTATGATGGGTGAGTTGAGCTACTTTCTTGGCTTCCAAATCAAGCAGACTCGGGAGGGTACTTTCCTGCATCAAGGCAAGTATACCCGTGACCTCCTGAGGTGCTTCGATATGTCTGATGGGAAGCCGGTGATGACTCCTATGGCCACCACTGTTGTCCTCGAGTCCGATGAGGATGGTGAGCTTGCTGATCAAAAGGAGTTTCGGAGCATGATCGGCTCCCTCTTGTACCTCACTGCTTCGAGGCCGGACATACATTTCGCTGTGTGTCTATGCACTCGATTTCAGGCTTCTCCTCGTGCCTCTCACTGTCAGGCGGTCAAGCGCATCTTCAGGTACCTTTATGCTACCACTGATTATGGTATTTGGTACTCTTCTTCTTCTTGTCTATCTCTTAGAGCCTTTTCCGATGCCAACTTTGCTGGCTGTAGGACAGATAGGAAGAGCACTTCTGGCACTTGCCAATTCATCAGCACTTCTCTTGTTTCTTAGTCTTATAGGAAGCAGTCCGGAGTTGCACAGTCCACCGCCGAGGCCGAGTATGTTGCTGTAGCCAGGTTCTCTGGATGAGATCGACCTTGCGGGACTTTGGGTTAGAGATAGAGAGTGTGCCACTTTTTTGTGATAACACTTCTGCTATTTGCATTGCCAAAAACCCAGTGCAACATTTCCGGACCAAGCACATTGATATTAGATATCACTTCCTTAGAGACCATGTGGAGAAGGGGGATATCATGCTTCAGTTTGTAGAGAGTGACCTCCAGTTAGCCGATATCTTCACCAAGCCTTTGGATAGCTCTAGATTTGTTGCCTTGAGGAGTGAGCTTGGAGTCGTGAGCCCTTACGGCCTTTCGTGAGGGGAGCTGGTTTGTATATTATGTAAAATACTGTTTCCTTCCAACTTTTCTTCTCTTTGTGTTTTCTTCTGGGTGAATTTGGGCTTATTTTTTCTTGAGTTGAGTTCAGTCACTTAGACTTCTGGCATGCTTTGCATGGACCTCTTATCTTGTGTTTTAGGTTGCTCACTCACCAAGATCACTTAGACTTCTGGCATGCTTTGCATGGACTTCTGGCATGAGTTGAGTTCACTCACCAAGATCATTCTCTTAAGAGTTACTCTTGAGATGATCGCAAATGGCTTGAGTCAATCAATAAAAAAAATGCAAATATCAAACACATAAGTGAGTAAAGAATGCAAATAATGTCAAACATTTGCACCCACTATGTTTTTCAAAGTCTTTTAATTTTTTTTGCATAAATTGAAAAATGAGCTCAAAGGACCTTATATGCACTTCAAAATTCCCCAAAGTATTGAGTAGGTTGAACTCTAGGTTTTCCATTTGATCCTTGAGTGGTTTTGCTTCTAGCTTTGAAACTTTGCTAAGTTTTGCACTTGTCCAATCTTGCTAAAATGAAATATTATAAACTAAGCTTGCTAACAAAATATGTGTGCTCTTGGACATGTCTTAGTTTAGTTATAATCTGAGATTGATAAGCTTGGTGTCATATTCTGCCATTATGGTCACTTGGATAATTTTCAAAGCTCCCTTCAGCTGCATTTCATCCAAAAATTGCTCTCTTGATGCCTATATTGCCAAAGGGTGGGGGGAAACGTAGAAAAGGCATCTTATAGGGAAGAAAATTTAAATAAAAAAATGCTTTCTCATGTTTATGTTGAACAGTTGTCCTTGCATTTGGATCATGAGTAATATTGAGCTTTTTGAGAGATTTCTTGGTTTTTGGAGCTCTTATCAAAAAAATATTCTTTCTTGTGTTGAGCTCTGAAAATCTTCTCATCTACTTGGTCATGGACTTGCTTTCTCTTTCAATTGGACCAAGTATGATTTTTGCAATCAAATTGCTTTTCTTCTTTTATTTTCAAACTCAAATTTATGCCTTTTGTGTGGTTTGTCAATATAATCATCAAGGGGGAGATTGAAGGACCATGTGGAGGTCCATCCATGTTTGTGATGAGTATTTGACTTTATTTGAGCAAGGTGTGCTCAGGTTTGAGTTTGATTTAAATTGGAATTTGAATCAATTTGAGTCTTCTCCTGTTTTTGCGGTAGTACCGACCAGGACGAACAAAAATGAATTTTAATTTGTGGACTGTGATGAATCTATTGCATATCATTGTGGGCATTGCTATGTGAGGTATTTCCTTGTTTTTGATGGTTGCAGGACGACGGTGCTAGGTCATGGTGAGGCGAAGGATGGTCGGGACTAGGCAAGGAGCGTCGGAGGTCCAGACGGTCGGGGATCGCCGGAAGATGATCGAAGACGAAGTCCGTGCAAGTCATGAAACAAGGAATGGATATGATGCTAGCTAGATGCTGCTCCGATTGATGAGAGCCGTCGGATTGCGGTCTAGTTGATAGGATAGCGGGTCTAGTTAGTATGCTTTGAAAATAGTGCAAGAAAACCCTTTGTGTGTGTGGGTTTTGGGTGAGCCCTTGCATGGCTGTGTGAGTGGGTTAATCCTAACCCTTGATGGCTGCTCTAGGGTTGAGGGAGTCATCCAAGGGTGGTAGGTGGCCCATGAGTAGTATAAATAGGGGGGAAGGGGTGACCTTCTTCCCTCGAAGGTTTGAGTTGCTCCTTGGAGCTTTGCCAACATCAAGTGAGGCTTTGTAAATCTTCCATCCAGAAAATACAAAAATTTTCTTTACCTTATTGTGAATTTAAAATGCGCATTCACATTACGTCTTTACTTTACACAATTTAAATTCAGCATTTACTTCCTCGCATTTACATTCTCGCAATTTACTTTCTCGCAATTTGGATTTGCCTCCCCTCCTTCTAACTTTTGTTGTTCTAAGATGTCTTGAGTGTGTTTATATGGTTTTACACTTCTCTTGCACCATAGGATAGACTAAAGATCAAGTTTTCTATCAAGTTGTCATTCTGTCTAGAACTTGTTCTTCGCGAGCAGTCAGTCTTTGATTTTTAGAAAAATCTATAGAAATCCTTTTTGAGTGATGCTTATTGGAGAAGGTGCGTGACTCATATATCCATCTCTGAAAAAATTTGTGAGTCCACTGGTTGCACCGTTTGAGCACTATGAAGTGAAAACCGAGCCTCAAACTTTCTGGTCGAAGTTCCTGACTGTCTGTAATTCTTGATTTTTCATGTCTATTATGCAAAGCTTTTTAACATGATTTTTTGTGGAATGTTTCAGACTCAACTGCTTACAGGAAGAAAAATTCTCAAAAATTTTAGAGCAACATAAACTCACCAACCACCTACTCCAATTGAGGACAATTCCTGGAAAATCTGCTTTTACTTTTCTGAAAAGAGACTTTGTTGTTTTTAGCTTTATCTCTTTTAGAAAAGAAGTCTTTGAATTAATTTCTTTTTGTTTGGACACTTGACAACCAGGATGGTGATTAAAACATCCCTAACATGGTTCATGGTTCTCAACCATGTAAGCTAGGGGTACACATAGTTGTCTAGTTGTTCGGGTTTTGAAGGGTGTGCGAATCTGAGAAGCACTAGTTTGAACGAAAATCTTTGGGTGTTTCAGATTTTTATTGCGAGATTGTTTGGAGTACTTTGAGTGGGGGAAAATTTTATTTGGGATCATTCACCCCCCTCTTTGATAGCCATTTCGTTCCTTCAGGCGTGACAAACATCAATAAACAGGGACGATAAATTTTGAAATTCGACACACACGTCATAGCAAACTCCAAATTGATTGAGGGGTTACCTTCATGACGAGGT
The DNA here is from genome assembly GCA_036346275.1 of Otatea glauca. Taxonomy (NCBI): domain Eukaryota; kingdom Viridiplantae; phylum Streptophyta; class Magnoliopsida; order Poales; family Poaceae; genus Otatea; species Otatea glauca. Next base: position 41,858,799 of record CM070721.1, on the reverse strand, counting down.
GGAACATGACGTGACGTGAACAGTTTAAGAAGAGAAGCTCCGAGGTGACGCGAAGGTCACAGGTACACATCGGGGGACGTCAGGGATAGCTTCGAGACTTCACGGCGTTCCTGGCAAACAAGAGCATGAAAGCAAAGAACGAGCGGAGGAAAGGGTTGAGCAAGGAGAGATAGTCCTGTGCTCACTTTAAATAGGCTTGGGAAGGCTCGAGGGATAGAAACCAACTCAAACATGTAGACATCTAAAACAGAAAGAATGGGAATTCCACATGAAAGAGAAGGGCATATGCTGAGAAAATAGCAGGGATTAGATGAGGATAAGGTTGCACACGAATTTGAAAAGAAATCGGAGAAGAAATCGCTTTGATTTTGAGCTCCAAAATTCACTTATGGAGGAGGAGAGAGAGACACAGCTCCTCTGGAGCTTGAAGAATATCCTAGCATGTGGGGTCCGGTCGCACTTGTCAGTGAGATGGATTTTTTTAATTTTTGAATTACTTAGTTGTAGAAAAATAGAAAGGCTTTTAGACAATAGCAAATAAGGTTAAAAAATTTGGGAACAATTCTCAAAAATACCTTGAGACATTTTAAACTTAATAAAATTATTTTTAGAATTATTTGAGTTTTATTTTTTCTCAAATAAATTATTTTATAAATCTGAAAATAGGAAAACTCTTTTGTGATGTTACTGGCTTTGACAAGAATAATCCTATCCAGGAGGAGTGGGGATCTAGAGAAGCTCGGTAACCTGCTTTAGATAGAGCAAGGCAACCAAACAAAGGAGAGAAAAAAATGAAGTCTTGCCACTTAGCCCATGGCAGTAGCAAGTTGTCGGGACCCGAATATGCAAATCCAGACCCTCTGTGTTTTCAGCACTAGTCCAGGATCACGCTAGTGCACACAGTCTCAACATAGATGAAATATCACAATCATACACAGTGGAATAATAAATAAAGACTTCATCTATTAATATAAAACTATTGAATGACCTTAAGGTCAAACTTACACTTGTGAGGCCTTGGTGGCTTCAACTCAAAATAAATAAACAGCAGCGGAATGAAGAACGTCGATGAATCCCATCAATATGCCACAGGCAACTGACAAGGTTCAACTCCTAGATATTCGCCTCCTCGTGGAACTTCTCCTCCTTCGAAGTTGTAGTCTTCTCCTCAACTGATTATTTTGTGTGTTGCAAGGGGTGAGTACATAAAGCACTCAACAAGTTGTGCACAAAATGCAATTCTATGTAACTATATGCAAGGCTTATTCCAAAGGAAAAGGCTATTATGGCTATTTTGCAATAAGCAGCATTTATGAACAAATACAATAAATAGATTGTAAAGACTATAAAACAAATAACACTAATAGATAGATTCAGCATTTCTGAAGTAAACCAAGTTTCCAATCCTAAGTCAATTTTCACTTTCCATGGCATCCTGTCATCCCAATAAGTTTTGTTTAACAAAAGTCTAACCCTTAACTGTAATTCCCGAGCATTGCTCAATACCGTGGGCACGGCTATTCGAATAGATTTTACACTCTGCAGAGGTTATGCACTTTACCCACAAGATACAACCACTCACCACACAGGTGATTGTCCGCAACAAGCCTTTCAGGAACCTCTACCTTAACCAATGAACCTCTCCGATATTGCCCTCACTATCACACCCCTCACACAGAGCTGGAGTATAGTACAGGCCAACACCGTTGGATGAGTCCCAAGCCGTAGCACAGGTACGCTCCCCCACAAAGATGCACCTCCGTGTACTATCACCCCGAGGTATCAGAGGAAAGATATTAGAACCCTAATCAACTAGTTCTGTCCCATACCAGACATGTGGTTGCAAGTAAGACTCAGGTCAAAGGCTTGCAAGGTTAAGTCCTTAGGGTGACTAGGGCAAGACTTCCACATACACTCTGTCAAATCTGGCCCACCTTGGCACACTGCCCCTCGCCACTTGCCCCAATCTAAATCATTACCACCCCAGTTGATTACCAAGCACCACATGCTATCAACAAGTCAACCTCGTTGAATGACATTCACTCGTCACCACAACGCAATCTCATTGTGTGACCACACATGACACACAAGTTCATAACATTGTTCCATATTCCACTAGTCGAGATTAATCAGTGATGATTCAACACATGTGATGACATGGCATGGCTAAGTAATCTACGACGGTCTAACGAGGCCATGTTGATTATCAATATTAACCAACTATTAATTAACCATCCTAGGGTGACAATTAGATCATGGCACACATTGGCAAGGTAGGGTATACTCAAATAGGTTAAATAGCTAAATCCCAATTTATTTTGAAAACAGATCTACATATGAAATAACATGCACATAAAGTAAAATAAAGTAGCATCTTTGGAAACATGGGTTCAACATGATCAAAGCACAACTTGCCTGGCCCTTGCGATTTTTACTGTTCTTTACTCTTTATCTTTGATCTTCAATCTTTACCTTCTTGATCTCCAGCTCCTTAGAACAACTTCCGGACGATACATCTAACGATTAAAGAAGAAGCAAATATAAACTAACTCAAAAGATAAATCAAATAAAATCCAAATTGAGAACGGATAGTCACTACTACACGAGTATACATCACAGTCGGTTCTTTTTTATCATCAAAATCGATTCTGGTGGCGACACAAAGTAATGAGACAGAGATGAGGCAGCACTATCACAGTCGGTTTTCACCCGATTGTGATGAGGTAGTCATCTCTATCGGTTCTTTCAAAGAACCGATAGTTATGACATCTCATCTCTATCGGTTCTTAGAAAGAAGCGATAGAGATGAGGATGTCATCTCTATCGGTCCTTATAAATAACCGATAGAGATGACCTCCTCATCTCCATCGGTTCTTAAGAAAAAGCGATAGAGATGAGGGTGTCATCTCTATCGGTTCTTTTCTAAGAACCGATAGAGATGACACCCTCATGTCTATCGCTTTTTTCTAAGAACCGATGGAGATGAGGGGGTTATCACTAGCGGTTCCTAGAAAGAACCGATAGAGATTATGTATATCATCTCTATCGCTTCTTATAAAGAACCGATAGAGATGATGGTATCATCTCTATCACTTCTTCGAAAGAACCGATATAGATGAGGGGATGTGCAATTTTTCAATTCACCCTCCTAAAACAGCACATATTACACATGGTATGCACATATCACATTCACAGAACACAAATACTTTATTACAACACATATCATATTTGTTCACAATATAGAACACAAACATGCTTAACAGTCAGTACACATGCAATCACATTCACATATATAATGTTGTTTATATATGGACAACATTAGTCAGTATTTCAGCCGGGTAAGCTACTATTTCTTATCCGGCGAAACAAAAACCAGACTCTGTAACAACCCTAAAAACTGAGACTCTGTTCCATGTTCAGATAAACTCCAAATCTGAACCAAACTCAAACAGACTTGTCCATTAGTGAATACATCAAACAGGATATAGGAGGTGCAAGTGGGTGAGAATTTTTTTCAGATGCAAATATGATACCGTAGCTCTCCAAAGTGGCATGGTACATAACATGCTCAAAGTGTGCATCACATGATGCGATCATTGATTAGAATATAACAAGAAAGCTTAATGAAGCAGATAAAACATTACCGAGAAATTGCAGAGCAGAAGCAGGTAGATTCATTACTACATGATCAATGTGTTCCCATGGCTTATTGACAGGTGGTGGTCCTGAGCCTTTTACTCTCTTATTGTTCCTTTTTTTGGTTTGACTGGCATCTTCTTCTTGGCAGTTAGGATGACCTATATAAGAATCATAACAGTGTAACTCTACCACAAGTAACATGATAGCTAAATTCTCATGCTTATCAAGCTTGTTGTTAAGAGAATGAACATGCTGCCCTCACTCATACAGTAGTTTCAGAGAGAGAAAAAACACTTTGGAGCTTCAAACAGACAAATAGAATTCTTGCAAGAGTCCCAAAGACATTCACACAATGCAATAACCTTCATTTGAGATTTCTTGTCGCCTTTTGGCAGTAGTGCTTATCATGGAGGAGTTGTTCAAACTTTTTTGGTAGCTCTCTTGAACATCTAAATGAGTACAGGCAACACTAGCTTCAGCATGTGTAAAGCACAAAAACACAATAAACTAGCATACAGCAAGATGTGTGCAAGAAAAGTACCAATATGATTTCCATCTTAAGTAGAATTTTCATTAGCTGGACCATGTCGTCAGTAGAAGAACTAGAAGCATTCGTTCTTAGATAATGAACACTGTGTCGATTTAAATCATTTGGTAGTAGATCTTGTGGTTCCCTTCCACCTTCTTCTTTGGCTCCCGGGGAAAGACGCCCTTGAGTATGCAAAGCTTCCTACAACTAAATTGTGAAATTTTAACACAACTCTTCTCAATGACTTTGCAAAAAAAATACCATTCTAAATTGCTCGCAGCACGCAAGCGTGGGGGCGGCGACGGGATGAGTCGGCAGCGTGGGGTCGGCGTTGGGAGGAGTCGGCGACGGGAGGGCTCGGCGTGGGGAGGAGGCGCCGTGGGGAGGAGGCGGCGGCGTCGGTGGGGGGAGCAGGCGCCGAGGACGCTAGGGTGGAGGAGGCGGCGGGAGGGCTCGGCGATGGGAGTGCTCAGTGATGGGAGGAGGAGGCGAGGGGAGGAGGAGGCGGCGCGGGGAGGAGGCGGCGGTGTCGGTGGGGGGAGCAGGCGCCGAGGATGGCAGGGTGGAGGAGGCGCTGGGAGGGCTCGGCGATGAGAGTACTCGGTGATGGGAGGAGTCGGCGTGGGGAGGAGGAGGCAGCGGGGAGGAGGAGGCGGCGTCTTGGGGGGGAGCAGCACCGAGGACGCCAAAGAATCTACGCTTGATCATGGATGAGGATTATTTGGATCACGAATGCTTAGGGTCAGAGCCTCGTCGGTTGCCTTCGTGGCGAAAGCGCCATCGGTTTATTCTATTTCAGCTGCTTCTCATTGATACTCTTTTTAAGCCTCGTGAGGCATTATTCATGTAAGACAAATAGCTTATTATTAATTAATGAAGTTTATGCTATATTTCACGTGTGTGACTATGATAGCATCTATGTTGAGCTTTGTGTGCACTAAGCGTGATCCTGGACTAGTGCGGTATACAGGAGGTCCTGATTTGCAAATTCGGGTCCCGAGAGAGGTGGTATCGTGAGCCATCTTGACTATAGGTCTTGGCCCTAGGTAGTTGGTATCTCTTAGGAGTGTCCAAAATTATTTTCTAAAGAAGCAGTAAAATTGACTAATATGAAACTCTTGGCTTATCTCATCCTCCTACTCTCATCCTTGCTAAATTACCTTCTTTTAAGTTGCTGTTTAGGTGGAGATCTTATTCAAAATTTTGTTTTGAATAGATGCGATCTTCGATCCTTCGAGTCAAGGCAGGTGGCTATGCCATGGACGTGGAGAGTTCTTCAAGTGATTGGAGGCTTTGATCGTCCGCTCTCTGAGAAACAATTGGAACGTCAGCGGTGTGCATCGGGGTTCTTACGCAAGCTGATCATCTTCGCTCGAGTGCGGCGAGACCACCGGACCGATCACATCACCGCCTGAGGTTCACTTACGAGGAGTTGAGAGGTCGCTAGACTTGCTCTCAGACGGATGCGCCACGACTCGCCTCGAGCCGCGCACCGTATTCGACTTCACCCGGCGGCGGCGTGCGGCGTCGGCACGATCGTGGAAGGAGAGTGTGCTCTGCAGTACACCTTCTTTGAGTTCGCCACCGGGAGAGGATCACTTGAGGGACAACTGCGCAGGCTGAGATGCATGGTGAGGCGTTGAGAGTGGCAGGCGGAGCTTCAAAGACCATGACAAGCAGCAGCGAGTCATCGGGAAGCCGAGGAGGCCTTGCAGTGGAGGAAATAGCGGACCAAGTCGCCCAGGGCTGGATGAGTCGCCAAGAAGAAGAAGAAGACCGGAAGAGCGTGGTGTGGAGCACGAGGAGCCAGCGAGAGGGTCACGAGGATAGGTTCGCACCCATGCGGCCCCACCCACGGCTGTATGCCCGGATCGCCTCGGCGGGGTGGTGGGATGAGTGAGAGTCGATCTTAGAGTTGTGTTGAGACTCAGTATTGAGTCGCTGTTTTAAGTTAGCCTTTACCCTTTTAGTAGGCGTTAAAGTTGCATGTTTAGTTGGTTCTAATTGTTTCTTTGAGTGTGCATTATGTGTTGCAAAGCCCTTAGGCATTGTAAGCAACCATACCAAGTAATAATAATAAAGATTATTTAAGTTGGGTTTAACTCTGTTTCCATCTTAGAAATTCTTGCATCTTATCTATGCTACATCTATCTTTCCTAACCCAAGAAGCAATCAAGCGGATGGTGAACACTCGCGACAACAATGGGGCTTGGGAAGTGGTCTTTCGCAGCAACAATCCCAATGAAGGAGTACCACCGCAGAAAGCACCGCCAGTGGATATCTGAGAACTTGGGAGCTTTTCTCGCTGGCAAACTCGGTTGATGCAAAGGACATGATAATATATGGTCGCGATCAACAACCATAGCGAGGCAACAATGGCGGGCCTCGGCCTTACTCCAAGTTGTCGGACTTCAGGAGGACGACCACCAACATTCTCGAAACGTCAACCCTGGAGGCGGATGATTGGCTGAGAACCATTGAGAAGAAGTTGTACATCACACAATGTGAAGGGCATGAGAGGGTTCTTTACGCATCCCATCGGCTAGAGGCAGTTGCGAGAATGGTGGGAGAACTACTTGTGCTACTCATGAGGCACCCATGGAAATCACGTGGGAAGAGTTACGCAACGGCCTTCGCCAGCGATTACACGCACGTGCAGGGAATGATGGACTGAAAAAGGAAGAATTCAGGTGGAGGAGGCGCCAGGAGGGCTCGGTGATGGGAGCAGTCGGCGTGGGGAGGAGGCGACGGCGTCGGTGGGGGGAGCAGGCGCCAAGGACGCCAAGGTGGAGGAGGCGCCGGGAGGGCTCGGTGACGGAAAGAGTCGGTGCGGGCAGGAGGCGACGGCATCGGTGGGGGAAGCAGGCACCGAGGACACCGGGAAGAGCTAGGGTTTGAGGGCGGGCGGGGAATTAGTGAAGTGGCGCGCGAGGAAGATCGGCGAGCACACAGCGCATTTAGTTTGTGCGAACTCAGTTAATGCAGTCGGTTCTACACTCGAACCGACCGTAAAAATAAAAATTGAGTCGGTTCTACACACGAACCGACGGTAATAAAATTGTCAATACAGTCGGTTCAAAACAAAAACCGATAGAATTAAAAATGGCAATGCAGTCGAGTCTAAAAGAAAACCGACATAGATATAACTCATATCACTATCGGTTCCAAATAAAAACCGACACAGATGACTCAGTATCACTATCGGTTTATATTAAAAACCGACACAGATGGTAATATCACTATCGGTTTATATTAAAAACCGACACAGATGTCCAAAATTTTGTGCTTGGTTGCAATGTGCTTTGAACCGATAGCACTATATGACTTATCTGTGTCGGTTTTTACATTAGAATCGACACAATTAATTTCTATATCCATATTGGCATAGCTATTAGACACAATTAATTAATTAAGTGTAGTATTACTACTAACGTGAATCAGAACCTTGTACACAAATTATTGAAATAGCTATTAGACACAAGCACACTACGTACCTCGGTTTTTTAAGAACTTTTACATAACTATTAAAATCTGAATCTTATTTCCAGCTCCAATAGAGGGACCAAATGACTTTGGATAAAAGAACAGCCTACGACATCGGCTGAGCTGAGAATGCAGATGGATACCGTATCTCCTATAATTTCGGAATCCTAATTGGCTATATATGCCACCCCTATGTACATGTATTACTCTGTTTTTCTCTGTATTGCTTGGAGACGACGGCGCTTGGAGGGGTAGCGGCGGTGAAGGAAGCTAGTGAGGGGGTCGATAGAGTGGCCTCTGTCGACCAGACTCTATATTTGTGGGTGAGGGGCGGCTATCTGTGTCGGTTTGTTTGCTGAACCGATTGCAATAACTTACTTAATTGTATCAGTTCTCTAGTGAAACCGATGGCAATAATAAGAGGCAATCTCTAAGTGAAACCGATTGCAACTATACATTCATTTGTGCCGTTTTCATATAAAAACCGATACAAATAATTTCGTCATCTGTATCGGTTTCATATAAAAATCGATACAAATAATATCCTCATCTGTGTCGGTTTTTAACAAGAATCGATACAAATAATTTAGTCATCTGTATCGGTTTCATATAAAACCAACACAAAATGGAAAATAACACTATCGCTTTTTACTAAAAACCGACACAAATATTAGTGTGCCTATCGGTTTACAATGAAAAACCGACACAACATGATACCAAAAAGTAATGTCCAAACATGTGTGTAGTAGTACTAAATGATGAAACTCATTGATTGGTGGCAATACTAACTGCAGTCATCTGAAGTTGGTTCAAGCTTTGATCATCTACTCTGAACTTATGAAGAAATGCATGTGTGGATGTGTATATCGAAACCGACAATGATGTGTAATATAAAACATTTCCTCGGCTTATATTATCGAATTTGGATTGCTTGGTGGTTAAGAACTTACACAAACCAATCTCTTACATTGTGTTTCTTTTTTTTCGCGAGGACTTGTATTGTCATATTTGAACCACAGGAAAAAATCATCACTATCGGTTTTTGTAAAGACTGACATAAAATCAAACATCACTGTCGGTTTTCTCCGAAAAACCGACACAAATGATTACATATCACTATCAGTTTTGTATAGAAAACCGACACAAATGTGTAATCATCACAATCGGTTCTCAACTAAAAAGCGATAGTGATATGCATGATCATCACTATCGGTTCCAACAAAAGAAGCGATAGTGATGAGCACACACATCACTATCGGTTCTATTCGAGAAGTGATAGTGATGTGCACGGTCATCACTATCGGTTCTTTTTATAGAAGCGATAGTAATGAGCACGTGCACATCACTATCGGTTCTATTAGAGAAGTGATAGTGATGTGCACGGTTATCACTATCGGTTATTTTCATAAAAGCGATAGTGATGATCACGTGCACATCACTATCGTTTCTTTTCTTGGAACCGATAGTGATGTATACGTACATTACTATCGCTTCTATGAAAAGAACCGATAGTGATATGTACGTGATCATCACTATCGCTTCTTTTCTTGGAACCGATAGTGATGATCGTCCACATCACTATCGCTTTTTAGTTGAGAACCAATTGTGATATGCTCAGTGCTACATCACAATCACTTATAATCTCAGAACCGATAGTGATTATTACTAACACCCCTCCGAAGTTATCTATCACAACCGTTTTTTCCTAAAAACTTAAGAACCGACACAGATAAAGCAATAGTGATGTGCCATTATGTAGTAGTGAGTATTGGATCACAAAGGCTTAGATGAATTTAGGAACTTGAATGGATTAGATTAGAGATTAGACAAAAAAGAACGAGCTTTCGGAATACACCGAAAAGGAAAAAACTGATAACTGAGAAAGAAAGAATAATATTCCAAAGAATATTTCTTCTAAAGTTATTATCTTGATTGGATAGATAATGACATATGGGCTCTCGATCTATAAATCGGGCCCATAAAGATACATTAGTTCGCAATGAACTAAACCGATGCTCAATGTTGACTTTTGTTGACTAAACAGATACACAGTCAAACAAAAGAAAGATAGACTAATATATTAGATATGGCACAAGGATATGACATATGGCAAATGGTCTATCGACCAAGTCCACGAATGACTTCTAGGTCAATGGCAGATTAGATTTTCAAGAATAGGACATGGACAAGTGGGGTTGATATTCATGCGATTCGATCTGAGATTAGTCATACGTCGATCAAGAGGCTTGACGATGATAAGACAGCAAGGAAATGAAGACAAGGCTAAACTCATAGGAGATGGGTTAGATTACAATAAGGCGATAGAGAGGATGATGATATTGCACTAGGGCTTTTGCGTGCATGCACACATGCGATGATAGCGAAGCAATGACAGGATACTCATGCAAAGATAAGATGTCGATTGTCGTTACAATGATATGGTAGCAAGGATATGATATGGCTCTGGATTGATCTGCGAATTGCGAGGTTTACATGACATGATGCATTGTCAACGACAGATTGGACCCAAGGTTAAGTTAGGATTTGAGAGGAACGATGCATGGATAGATCCACTTGGCATATGGATAGGATAGGTAGAGTTGTCTCTGCGATAAAAGACTACCAAGGGTGGCTAACCGAAACAAGATCCGATAATGAAAGAGGCTAGATCGAAGACGACGGGTAGATTCTTGAATATGGCATTGATGGCAACTGAAGACCAAATGAACTCTAAAGATGGGCAAACCAGAGAATGATGGCCTACTGGACATGACGACACGACCAAGGCGAACTAAGATGGTTGGTGTCGACTTTTGTAGTCGGCAATAAACTTATGGGGTAGGCGCTAGATCTCAAACTCGAAGGTCACACAAGACAGGGATTTATACAGGTTCAGGCCCTCAGCGATGGAGGTAATACCCTAATCCTGTGTGCTGGGATTATGTGGATCTCTCGGATCGGAAGTGCTCAAAGCGCTATGAGAGGAGCCGCCCAGACCGTCCTCGATTATTTGAATGCTCTGTCGCCCTCATCGGATTTGGAGGCTAGCAACGGATCGCCGATGGCTCTCGCAATGCTAGCACCCAAGCCCAAGTGAGACAACAGTGAGGCCACTCAAATAATCGACAACAATCCTGGTATTCCCCCAGTATGCGACTCGAAACTCGCCCAGGATCCCCGCATACTGGTTTCCAATGCCACATCAATTCAATTTGCACAAAGGGGGCAACGAACTCAAACCCCACATCCAGACACGCAAGCGGAAGCACAACAAAACGACTAAAAAAACAAGGCACAAAGACAAAACCCGCAAAAATAAGAGATACTACCTAGACTCAGAAATCTACAAAATTTGGCATGATGCCTCTAAAAGAGAGGACATCCACTCAAACAGACAGAGAAATAAATAACAATAAATGACAAAAAGCATGAACATATCATAACCATCATGACACAACCACAATATAACCAAAAGGAAGCAACATACTAAGCATGGGATGAGCACCATAATACAATAAGGTTCAACAATAGAAGTAGCCAAATTTTGAAGACTAGACATAACATAGCTTAAGGATAACTATACAACAAAACGAATACACAACCACCAAATTAAACCAAAAGTATGCTATCTCCGGAAGTGTCCTGCCCCTGAACACTTCCGGCATTTGTATCGTTAAGCATAGCTCTATTCGGGCCCCGCCCACCACCGAGAGGCAATAAGGACAGAACTCGCAACCTGCATCGCCTCACCAAAACCACAAAGCGTAGCATGAGTACTGTAAGGTACTGCAAGACTTACCCGTGGTCCATATATGACCGACTCAAGGCATATGCATTTGGATGTAGCAAGGAAAAGCTTAAGGTAACAAGTGCCTAAAAGCTTAACTTTGATTCATATTCACATTCAACTACTCAAATTACAAATTTTATAGCAGTTATGAACAGCATCTACTACTAGATTGAATTTTGAAGTTTAAACACTTAAAGTAAAGCAAGAATACATATGAACCAAGCATAACCATCATTGTACCAACAAGTTCCAAGTTTAAGTTATTACTACGCTGAATGTGCGATGATACAAGTGTGCTCATATCCGAGAGCGCGGCAATTCAATCGTTTACTCACCCTGCGCAGGATCATCAATCACACGACAGGAATCCCATGAAGGAACTCATGTCAACCCTCCTCCCATCCATACCTACTCGTCGAACCATCTTCATGCGGTTCGAGCACCTAGCAACCCCTTGAGCGGCCCAAGCCTCACTTGGCCCTCGAGGAGCCTAAGCCTCGCCCTCAACCACGTCCAACCGCATGAGGGCATGACCCATCGAGTAGTATGCCATGAAAGGGTGGCTTACCTTACCATGATCAGGCATGCGATCAACAAAGTGTGCTCGATCAAAGGGCAAACAACGGATCGGTCCTCAACCGACACACGCGAGACTACACATTTGAGTCTCCACACTCAATTATTCCAACCTTCTCGCCCGGTCTCATTTTCACATTTCATTTTCTAACCACAACCGTTATAGCCCAATAGTGTGAAGTAAACAATCCTCAAGCGATGGAACCATCCACCACTTGGCCCATAACCGACATCTAAGCAAGCTAAGCATGGACTCAATATAATTACCCATAGACTAGCTCCAAAGGAGGTGTTCAACAAGTATCAATGAGTGTATGTGCAACAATTGGGTTCTAATACCAATCCCGTAATTCAACTCCTAATGCATAACTTAAATCATCCCAAAAGCAATTTATTCTCAAAAATACAATTACATAAGGAGGAAATATGCTTAGGTGCTTGCCTTGTGCTTTTGCCGGAGTTTCCACCACAAACTGCCCCTCAACGTCCCCCCCGACCACGGCCATGTCAACCGCTGCGGTTTCGTTCTCTACACGTTTATAATGAATGCAAATGAGTGAGATGCATGCCATGCATATGGAATGAAAATGCAAAATTAAAGATTCATCACAATTCCAAAATGCAAGCATTCTACAACAAAACGGAAAGCAAAAAAATTGCTAACAATACGCATTAATAGCTAAACAATACTTTGATATACTTTACACCATTCCAATCTAGCTCCTAACTTTCACTAATACATTTTTGGACAGATTACGGCCCTTCCAACGAGACTTCACCATTTTAGGCACAACTTCCACATGGTTTCATGAAATTGAGTGATTCCAATTTATAAACGAACATAAGAACAAAACCTAAACATACATCTACCCCTCACTGATTTCCCAATTTATTAACTTGCCCAAAAACTCACAAAAACAACACTCTGAATATTTGCAACATTCCCGGACAGAGCTACACTAATTTGCTCACAACTTCCTAACCACTTAACCAAACTTAAGAGACACATCTACAACTTGGTTTTGGCCGATTTCTCATTCACTACTCGAGGAATTCCCAGTTTGCCCGCAAACCGAGAGCAATTGCAAAGTCCAAAAATTTCAGAACTTCTGAACAGCATGCACTAAGTTCCTCATAACAAATGCTATACTTAATGGAATTGAGCAATTGATAATAGTTTTGAAATCTACACGAAATTTCCTACAACTTCTCAGGAAAAACTTATGTCCAATTCGGCCTCTAACTAATTTTAATCCACAGCTCAAGTTCCAACTTTCACAGTTTCAGCATTTCAGTGCAGCATGTACCAAAATCATCATAACTTTCGGTTGGATGAATGGAATCAAGTGATTCCAGTTGGAAATGAAAGTTAACTCATTTATATACATTTTCTTGTTGATCCAACCTAGCAGTAGATGCCCGGAACGTGCTCTAAAATACGAAACACAGCAGCTACAGTTTTCTGCTCGAAAATTCAGAACAATGCACAAACCCTAAACTGATTTTTTTTCCCCAACCAAAACCCAAATCCCTACTTTCCTAAGCCCCCAAATGGATCATCAAGCTCATGGGGAGTCTTACCCACACTTACCTCAAACCCAAATGTTGGAACCCTAGGAATGGAGGAGTAGAGGGGAGCTTGGGGAGACGAGGGAGGAGTTAGGGCTTGCAGCCATGGGGAGGAAGAGGAGCTGCAGGAGGGAGGAAGGGAGGGCGCAGCTACCGTGGAGGAGGAGGGTGGGCGCCGGCCTCTTGCTTGCCTCCTGGTTGCTCCCTTGCTTGCTTTGGGTTGGAAGCAAGAAAATGGGGAGGAAATGAGGAATGGGGAAAGTGGTTGTGGCTAGATATTTGTTAGCTTGTGGTTGCTTGACCATTTTACCCCTAAGTGTGGGCATGAGGAAGGGCATTGGTTGGCAATATGGCTAGGAGAAACTATTTGTTGGCTTGAATGGATTCAATCTTTGAGCTTTATGCAAATGTATACAATGATGATTGTTATTATATTCTTTTCCTTCCTCCTTTGTAATACCATTCAAATATACTGCTTAATGTATTGAGACTGATGCAATTAAAGTTGTAATACGAGATCAATTTACATAAGAAAATTTTTAAATTTCTGTTTTTGAGCACTTTGTTATATACCGATCTGTGATTAACTGCAAGATTAAGCTAATGTTAGCCGAATGGGTCAAACTCGAATTTGGGGCCCTGACACGCTATATGCTCTGGGCCAAAGATGGCGCTTTGTGCTTGGATGATTGGATGCCTCTATTGCTGCGTGTCCTCACCCTTATATACCAGGGAGGGGGCGGCTTACAGAGTCCCGATCGGTTAAGAGATTCCGATCGGTTACAAGATTCTAGTCGATTACTGGATAGAGTTTACATCTTTATCCACCCTATTTACAACTCGGATTACAACTGTATCCATCATATCTAAACATAAGTTCAACTTCCTTTAGGATATGTACCTTTGCACACGGCAGCAGGCCTGCGGGGAATATCTTCTGGGCTTGTTATGAGGGTATCCTGGGTTCTTATATTCCACAATAGTCCCCGAGTGCTTCATGATCCGATCGCTATGTTCTGATTTCAAACTTCTACTCGCATTTGTTGTTTCCTGAAAATTCTGACTGGTCCCTGACTCGAACCTCCGACTGATTCCTTCCCTTTAATCGGAAATTTTCTTTTTGTAGCGAGCGAATTATGAAGTACTCAATTATAATCCTTAATCTTTTCGACCTTCCCCAAGTGCAACCTTTTACCAGGTAGGCTTTATCGCGAGCAGCCTCGCGGACTTCATCCCGCATTACGTAGATTGAATATTTTTTCGCTTGAATTTTTGATCCTCACTATAGATAACCATCAGGCAGTCTTCGAGGTCGTCTTGTTTTTCCGCGCCAACTTGTTTTTGTCGAAAAACTCTTCGTATTCTGCAGTTGCATTTACTCAAAACCTCTTCGGCTTCCGATGCTTAATAACTCCAATTTCACCAAATCGGCTATAAAAGGCGCATCAACGCTTAAAAATGTATCTCTTCACTTTCTTTCTTTCACTTTTCTGCTTCAAGCTTTTATCCTCATCATGCCTCAGTGGTATCATCATGCACAGGTGGACCCGAGGCTAATCAAGCGCTGGGAGGAGTTTGACCGGGCTTTTGAAGAACAGCTGGAGGAGATGGCGAAGAGGCTCGACCGCGAGGCCGTCGACGCACTCCTCGAGGTCGTCCCTGTCCTTTACAAGGCCAGGGATTCCCTCATCGAGTCGCTCGGTCGAGCGCGCCACGGGGAAGCATAGTTCTCCTGTAACATATAGTTTCCTAGGCGTAATGCCTGGGGAATTTTTGTACATAATAAAGAAATACCTTTTGTAGAAGAATCTCTTGTTTGTTTAGGCACAATTTTCATGACCCTCATGGGGCACACCCTTTGATCCGTGCCTGCTTAGGCACAACTCGTGGTAAAGGATTCCGTCATGCGGTAACCACCTTGTGACCTAGCGTGGGGCGTACCGTGAGAAGATATGTTTTATCCATTTTGGAGATCGCCCATGCCCCGCTTAGAGCGGAAAGTGGAGTAAATGCCTCGTCGCATGAAGTGACGTGCCCCGATTTTACTCAGTCAAACTCTGTGAGTTGAAACGACAGGCCTGCAAATCATTTATGGGGCATCCTGGAAAGACGCGACGCTTCACAATCTTTTCTCCGCCAATTCGTCGAAGACCAATTCTCCCCTTTTAAAAGGTTTAGGCCGTACGGTGTCCGATGGTTCATTCTCTTGCTGCGCCCTCTCTCCTTCTTTTCCTTTGCCTTTCCGACTTCTCTTTCGAAGATGTCTTCTTCTTCCTCGCCGCCTTCACCGCAGGATTGGATGACCTTGATGACGACGGAGGAAAAGCTACAGTCCATGGTGGAAGACGGATTCTCCCAGACCTAGCCTTGATCTCCGCTCGTCCGGCCACCGGCGAATCCGTCCCCACTCCTCGTCCTAGGGAGGTGGTGGTATTCGAATCCTTTTTACAACGCGGATTAGGTTTACCGGTCAGCACTTTTCTTCGCGGCCTTCTTTTCTTCTATGAAATCGAGCTGGTGAGCTTGAATCCTAACTCTATTCTGCAAATATCTCTTTTCGTCCACCTCTGTGAAGCCTTCTTGGGCGTCAGCCCCCATTTCGACCTTTTTCGCCATTTTTACCTTCTGAAACCTTATCCTTCCAAGAGCGACCCCAAAGTTGTTGGGGGAGCCGGATTTCAACTACGGGAAGGGTCAAGAAGAATTACTTCACGATTCCTTCAAAACTTCCAACAAAGGTCGGCATCGGAGTGGTTCTATTGCGCCAACCTCGACATCGCCTCTACTCCTTCGCCGCGCCGCCCAAAGCGCCTCTTTCACGGATATCTACTCCCACCTCGCCGACATGGACCAGGTTCATGACCTTCTGGCATTGATCGAAAAGCTGAAGGAAGGAGGTCTTACGGGGGTGGGCCTGGCTCTGCACTTCGTCGCTCGTCGGATACAACCCCTGAAGGAACGAGTCCACCTAGGATTTCCGTATGAAGGAACAGATGACCCGACCCGTGAACGGCCCAATGAGTTGTCTAGGGAACAAATCTTTGCTCCGGTCGACGACTTCTTCATACCGAGCGTTGATATATCTTCCGTGAGATGCCCGAATTCCTTCACCGTTTCTCGACCCCCTCCTGAGGTGAGCTCACTTTAAGAGATCTTCGTCTTCGTTTCAGAATGTCCTTTAATTTTTAGTCTCCCTTCGTAGGATCGCATTGCCTTCTTCAGCGTCGTGCCACTCCCGAAAATGCCCGCTCGTATAGATGATTTCTCGAAGCGGCAAGCAAGTTTCCCCGCGGGAAGCCCTGCCGCGAAGAAGGGGAAAAAGGCATTGACCGAGGATCCTGTGGCGCCCTGATGCTCAGCCGGCGGTCCTAAGATTCAAGACCCGTCGACACGAGCTCCAGCGCCTTCGGCTCTCCTTTCACATGAGCCCGTGGTCCCGCCGCACCAGGAGGGGCTCCAAGCTCCAGCAGGTACCGCCCCAGTGGTTCCTCCAAAGGCGGTCCATCTGCTCGGAAGAAGCCCCCAATGAAGATGAGGAAGTCCAACAGGTTCATCACCTCGCCGACTCCTATTTGACTTGTTTTGCAGGTTTGTTGACGATCTCTCCTCATAGGGATCCTTGTCTCGAAGTTCCTGTCGGGACACCGACTGTGTCCTCTACAGAGGCTGAGCCCCCGAGGGCCTGCGCATTGGTCGCGGGAACCGTCATTGGGGATGCTGGAATGCCTCCCAGTTCCCCGGTACCGTCTCTTGTCCCTCCTGCTCCAATGCCGGACCCTGCTGCTCAAGAGCCGACTTCGTGCCCGTCCCCCGAGGTTGAAGAAATTCACCGAGTCCCCTCGGCCCCTGCTCGCCCCCGGCTTATAATAGAGGCTGCGTGGATTGATGAGGAGGAAGGTTTGAAGCTCTTGGACAACCCGGAGGAGGAGGAAAAGGAGAGGAACAATTTTTACATTCACGCTTCGCCCTGTGCGCGTGCAGCCCGGGTAAGCACTCCGCCACAATCGCTGTGCTCCTGCTTCCGCTGTTGGTCATGTGGTTACCTTTTCCCATGATGATTGCAGAAAATGGGGAGCGCTTTGAGCAGAAATCCGAATACTTCCAAAAAATGCTCCCCGAAATCCGGAAACGCCAGGAATACTTGGCCGACTTAGAGCGTGTCAAGGACGGGTATGCGGCCGAGCTGCGGTCCCTTCGGTCCGAGATCCAGGCGTCGCGTGAGGAGCAAAGCGCTCTTCGCCAGGAGAAGCTGGACGTCATCGGTTCCCTTTGAGGTAGCTATTTATTGGGCCTGCCCCATGCTTTTGTTTAGCATTCTAGCCCTTTGATCTTTTGTCTCCTCGTCAGCCCGGGATTCTTCTTTCGCAAAGCTCCAAGGACAACTCAAAACCGTGGAGGATTCCAGGGCAAAATTGGAGGAGTTTGAAGGTACAGCTGGCGATCTGGCTTCATCCTGCTTTCACTGCCTTTCCTAATGCTTTGTTTTTGCAGATTACAGATTCAAAACTCGGCGCACACGCCGCCTTCACGAGAAGGTGGAAGTCCTCGAGGCGTCTTGCGCCAAGCTTCAGGAGGCCTCTAGGCCGCTGCTGGGTTCGCTTCACCCCATGGGTGAGAGGCCACTCAGCAGGGACCAAATTATCTCTCGACTGGAGGAAGCCCCTGTGGTGCTCAATAATCTTTTGAAGGAGTCGGCGGCCAATGGCGCCAGCCAGGCTTTGGCGATCACCAAGTCACTCTATCCTCGGGTGGATCTTGAAGCCGTCAAGGAAGGCTACGCCCGCAACATAAATGAGGATCGGGCCGCCGAGCTTTGGGAGGAAGTTAAGGACGCCTCCCTGTCCATCGTGGAAAGTTTGGACCTGTAAATAAAAAGTATGTAAAGGTGTTTCCTGCTTCTGAATTGTGTGGGTATAAAATTCATATATCCTTGCGTGGTTCGACGGCTTGTAGTTTTGGTCTGACTGGAAATCTCATCCGACTGACTCAGCCCCCAGGCTTTGGGACATAGCTTATGACGCATGTCCCTGAGCCTTACCATAGGAGCAAGGCACTCGAAAGAAAGATTGTAAAAAAGCAACTTTCAAATTGAATTTCTGTTTATAGAGGAAATACAGAGTTTTAAGCGAAATACAAAGTTTAAGCGAAAAACGACGTAGCTGTTCTATATTCCAGGTGGTGCTGACTACCGTGCCATCTTCGCGCTTGAGTTTGTAGGGCCCCTCGAACCACTTCATCAACAATGTAAGGGCCTTCCCAGCTTGGGGAGAGCTTATGCTCGCACTTCCGGTTCTTTCTGAGGACTAGATCTCCTTTGGAGAACGTGCGGCTCCTCACTCTGCGACCGTGATAGCATCGTAGGTCTTGGAGATACTTTGCCGATCAATCGCTTGCGACGCCCCCGCCTCTTCCAGTCGGTCAAGGTCTTCTAGTCGGCTTTCTTCTGAGGCAATCTCTTCATAACTCCGAACCTGTGGGGATCCGAATTCCAGTTCGGTGGGTAGTACCGCCTCGAAGCCGTATAGCAGGAAAAAAGGTGACTGTCCGGTTGCTCTGCTGGGGGTAGTTCGCAGCCCCCAGAGCACCGAAGGCAATTCTTTGACCCACCAAGTGGCATATGGTTGGAGCCGATCAAAAATTCTCGCCTTTATGCCTTGTAACACCATGCCGTTGGCTCGTTCTACCTGGCCATTACTTCGGGGGTGCGCCACTGACGCAAAGCAAATTTTTATGACAAGCTCTTCGCACCAGTCTTGAAATATACCGCCTCTGAACTGAGTGCCATTATCCGTGATGATTCGATTGGGTACGCCAAATCTAACCATGATTTCGTGAAAGAATTCTTTGGCTTTTGCCGCCGTGATGGTGGCGACTGGCTTGGCCTCAATCCACTTGGTGAATTTGTCGACGGCTACGAAGAGATGAGTATAGCCTCCCTGAGCCTTCTTCAAAGGTCCCACCATGTCGAGCCCCCATACCGCAAATGGCCACGTGATCAGGATGGTTTGTAATTCCTGTGCTGTCTTGTTTATTTGTCGTGTGAAGAACTGACATCCTTCGTACGTCCGAACGAGGTCCTCCGCATCTGTGACAGCGGTCAGCCAGAAATACTCTTGGCGATAAGCCTTTCCGACCAGGGTTGATGATGCTGCGTGATTCCCACAAGTTCCCGAGTGGATTTACTTGAGCAGATTTCTCCCTTCTTGTTCCGATATACATCGTCGCAGTACGGTGGAGGAGCTTTTCCGATAGAGCTCTTTTCTGATGACCACATAATTCTTGCTTCGGCGCATTATCCTTTCAGCCTGCACACGATCCTCGGGGAGCTTGTCCTTCATCAGGTAATCCAAGTATGGAGTTGTCCAATCTGGGATAACGACCAAGACTTTCGCTTCTTCGCTTTTCCCTGCCAGGGCGTCCGCTTTTGGCCGGGTGCTAATCGTGGGCTTATGGATTTCTTCCACGAAAACTCCTACGGGTACTCTGGACCGGCAGGATCCCATCTTCGCCAACTCGTCGGCTACCTTGTTGTCTCGCCGGAGCACGTGAACGAGCTCCAGGCCGTCAAAGTTTCTTTCTAGCTTGCGTACCTCCTGGCAATAGGCCGACATGTTGTCTTCGACACATGACCATTCCTTTTGCACTTGGTTGACCACGAGCATTGAGTCTCCGCGAACTGCCAGGCGTCGAATTCCGAGGGATATGGCAATACGGAGGCCGTGAATGAGTGCCTCATACTCGGCGGCATTGTTTGATGCAGGAAAAAATATTTGGAGGACATATCTCAACCTTTCCCCTCTTGGCGATATGAGCACTATACTAGCCCCTGCGCCGCTGAGCATGAGGGAACCATCGAAGTACATTGTCCAATACTCGAGTTCCTTAGTAGTCGTCGGGTTCTGAAGCTCTGTCCACTCGGCGGTAAAGTCGGCGAGCGATTGAGATTTGACGACAGTACGAGGCCTGAATGAGATATCGAAGGCCCCAAGTTCGACTGCCCACTTGGCAATTCTCCCAGTGGCCTCCTGGTTGTGGAGTATGTCCCCAATCGGGAAGGAGGTGACCACCGAAATGGCATGCTCTTGGAAATAATGCTTAAGCTTGCGAGATGTAAGAAGTACGACATATAATAATTTCTGCACTTGTGGATATCGTACCTTGGATTCACTCAGGACCTCACTAACAAAGTAGACTGGATGTTGGATCTTGTGCACGTGAGCCGGCTCCTCCCTCTCTACGACGATGGCAGCACTGACTACATGAGTCGTTGCCGCGATGTAGAGTAACAGAGGTTCTTCCGGCATTGGCGAGACCAAAACCGGGGGTGTCGTTAAGAAGGTCTTCAGGTCTTCAAATGCTTGCTGTGCCTCCGCGCCCATCCGAACTTGTCTTGCTTTTTGAGGAGTTTGAAAATGGCATTCCTCGCATACCCGGTCGGAGATGAACTCACGAGCGCGCCATACACCCGTAAGCTTCGGGCGCCCTTTTGGCAAGTCGGCGGTTTCATGTTTGATATGGCGTTGACTTTCTCCGGTTGGCTTCGATTCCTCACGAGATACAATAAACCCAAGCGGTTTTCTCAAGATACTCAAAACACACTTCTCGGGATTTAACTTCATGCTGAAGGTCCTCAGACTCTCAAATGTCTCGGTTAGGTCGGTGATAAGATTCTTCCTTTCCCGAGTCTTTACCACGACGTCGTCCACGTATGCCTCCATGTTGCGCCCGAGCTGAGCGTGAAAACACCGCCGTATCGCGCGTTGATAAGTCGCACCAGCATTTTTTAGGCCGAATGCCATCGTGGTGTAGTAGAAGGCTCCGAAAGGCGTGATGAACGATGTCTTGATATGATCTTCCGCCTTTAGGCGAATCTGATGGTAACCTGAATAGGCATCAAGAAAGCTCAAAATTTTGCACCCGGCAGTCGAGTCGACCACCTGATCGATTCGGGTAGCCCGAAGGGATCATTTGCACATGCCTTGTTAAGATCGTTATAATCAACGCACATGCGCCAAGTTTTATTTTTCTTTTGAACCAATACAGGATTCGCAAACCAATCAGGGTGATACACCTCTTTGATAAAACCTGCAGCTAAAAGCTTGGTGATCTCCTGCTTGATGGCGTTCCGGCGATCTGGAGCGAACCGTCGGAGCCTTTGTTTGATCGGTTTCGCCTTCTCGTCGACGTGAAGAGAGTGCTCGATCACCTCCCTTGGTACACCTGGCATATCGGATGGCTTCCAGGCGAAGATGTCTTTGTTAGCTTGGAGGAAGGTGACGAGCGCGCTTTCCTATTTGTCCTCGAGCCCTATCCCGATCAACGTCGTTTTAGATGTGTCGGACGGTTCAAGAATGATTCGTTTGGTTCCTTCGTCGGGCTTGATTCCTGAGGTGGCCTGCTCCTTGGATGGAACCTCTCCTTCATCCTGCAACGCGGCAGCCTCGGTCTGGTATTTTTCACCTCGGCGCCCACTTCCTGCAGTTCCGTGAGTTCATGATTCTCTCGGTCGCATTGCGAGGATTGCTTGACGTCTCCTCGGACCGCGATGACGCCTCGGGGTCCCGGCATCTTCATCACCGAGTAGGTGAAGTGTGGAATAGCCATGAATCTAGCTAGGCCGGGCCTTCCCAAGATAGCGTGGTACGCTGTCTCGAAATTGGCTACCTCAAAATTGATATATTCGGTCCAAAAATTATCCTTGGTGCCGAATGTAACAGGCAGAGAAATCTGCCCGAGTGGGAACGAGGACGCCCCAGGGATCACTCCGTGGAATGGCTGGACGCTCGGCCTCTGCTCGGAGCGGGGAATTCTCATGTCATCGAAAGTCCTGGCGAATAGGACGTTGAGTCCACTTCCGCCATCGATCAAAACTCTCTTGATCTTCACGCTGCGCACAACAGGGTCAAGCACTAGAGGAAACTTACCCGGATATAGGACCCGGTTGGGGTGATCCTTACGATCAAAGGTGATCGGGACCTCGGAACACCTCAAATACTGGGGGTCGTCGGTTCCACATCGTTGATTTCCGAGCGTAAGTTTACGCTCGCTTGATTCAGATCTCGTGGAGCCCCGTAGATGTAGTTCAACTCTTGCTCGGGTTCCTAGAAATCTTCTTCGTCAAGGCGGTCCTTCTTCTTTGCTGGAGCAGCTTCGCCCTTAGCTGGAGCCGGTTGCCTGTGACTTTCGCGCGCAAAACGCTTCAAAGTGAAGCAGTCCTTGGCAGCGTGTTTTCCTTTAGGATGGAAAGGACAGATTGCTTCCATGACGGTGCTGTAGTCGGGTGCCTCCCTCTGAACAGTTCGGGGTCGGTTGTGCTCGGCTACCGCAACTAGCTCTTTGCCCTTCCGCTTCCTATCCTTGTGTTTTGAGGACTCGGGCTTGTCGCCTTTGTTCTTTTGCTGCGGGCGATCTTCTTGACGTTCGGCCAGGGCATTTGAGGTTGTGGCGAGCGGTCGCCAACGCGAACATTTCCTTCACGGAGGTCGGGGCTTCGACATCTTTTGATTAGATCAGATCACTTACCCTTTCGAAAGGCCGCCACCACCACCGCTCTGATACGCCCTCGACGGTGTTCTTCTTCGCATGAAATGCCGGATGAAATCTCTCGGCTCGCCCTTTTTCCGTGCACCGGTATAGGTCCCATGGAGTGCCGGGCCTTCGAGGTGCCCGGAAGTTGGAAATAAACCGATCGCAGATCACCCGTGAGTCTACCAAGTTTGCGGGGAGGCCCGTGAGCCATGCTTGAGTCGAGGGGGTGAGGTTGACCGGCAGATAATTCGCCATGACAGTCTGGTTTCCTCCAGCGGCTTTAACTGCTAGGGCGTAAACCTGTAGCCAAGCTTCTGGGTTCCGCTCTCAGTCGAATTTTACGATGCCCTAGGGATTGAATTCCTCGGGCCATATCACTCGGTGCAGCCGAGGAGTAAACGCCCGGATCCCGTCGATAGGTCTCTCATCATGATGAGGGGGAGTCCGTCGTGGTGAGCCTCTAGCTCGGCGATGATCATCAATACGCCGGGATGGGGTACGGCGCGGCGAGTTCAAGACTCGACGTTCATCGTCGCTCCCACCTCGGTGGCGGTGGTCATCGCGATTATCATACCTTTGATTATTTCGTCGATCGCGGCCGGTGCCGAAATGCTCATAGTCGTCGTGGCGTCCGCGCCTTTCTTCCTCATCCCGCTCCTGTCGCCTGGCTGTGATGTCATGGCAGAGGTCGTGGCCGAAATCCGTGGACGCCCCGGCCGTGGCGTGTCCCGATCGCCGATGTTCGATCGTTGCGGTCCGACTGCTAGCGACTCGGGTTGCCGCGTGGGAGCGCGAGTGTGCTTCTCCCACCGGCTTCTCTTGGTTCTGCTGAATCGCTGCCGCCGTCACCATGGCCTTGATCTGGGCCACAATCGGGGCTGCTGGACTATCCGCTGCGATCATTGGATCTAGCGTGTCGAGGACGTCCTGGAGGCGACGACGTTTTGCATCGGCGTACGAAAGACGGATTGATCTCCCAGCCTGGATTGCAGGATATCTTCGCGGACATTGCGACCAAGCGATCGAAGAGACCGTGCTGGAACATCCTTACCCTTACGCCGACGATCTTCCTCTGCAGCTTCTTGGTCTTCTTAATGGAGATCAGTCTCCTGCTCCTCAATCGTGAAGACGCCGCGAAAATCGTAGCAGTTCCTTACAATGCCGACTGGTTTTTTGGGTGAGTCAGAGCGGCATACCTGAGATGGGTTGGCCTGATCTTCACCAGATCGGATCTGGTTTTGGACCCGAGCGCATAAGCTCTCCGCATCTTCGATGAAATCCGTGCTTCGGCGGAAGACTGGCCGAGACGAAGGTGGCGATGAATCCGCCGATTGCTGCCATCGAGTCTGTGGGAAAAGATTATAGCGCACCCCCTACCTGA
Organism: Otatea glauca; assembly: GCA_036346275.1. Lineage (NCBI taxonomy): Eukaryota > Viridiplantae > Streptophyta > Magnoliopsida > Poales > Poaceae > Otatea > Otatea glauca. The sequence goes on along the minus strand of CM070721.1, from coordinate 41,834,304 downwards.
CGTGCCAACTATCGACTTTTGTAGTCGGCAATAAACTTAACGGGTAGGCGCTAGATCTCAAACTCGAAGGTCACACAAGACAGGGATTTATACAAGTTTAGGCCCTCAGCGATGGAGGTAATACCCTAATCCTGTGTGCTGGGATTATGTGGATCTCTCGGATCGGAAGTGCTCAAAGCGCTATATGCTCTGGGCCAAAGATGGCGCTTTGTGCTTGGATGATTGGATGCCTCTGTTGCTGCCTGTCCTCACCCTTATATAGCAGGGAGGGGGCGGCTTACAGAGTCCCGATCGGTTAAGAGATTCCAATCGGTTACAAGATTCTAGTCGGTTATAGGATAGAGTTTACATCTTTATCCACCCTATTTACAACTCGGAGTACAACTGTATCTATCATATCTAAACATAAGTTCAACTTCCTTTAGGATATGTACCTTTGCACACGGCAGCAAGCCTGCGGGGAATATCTTCTGGGCTTGTTATGAGGGTATCCCGGGTTCTTATATTCCACAGTTGGCGACAAAAGACGGCGCGCGGCACTGACGAAAGACGGCGGCTAACGAATATTAAAATTTTCGATTGATGGAATAGCAAAGGGTAAGTGAGCACCACGTAGAACGTGGCGAGATGAGCTCAACGGTATAAGTGGATTTGGTGGCAACCCAATGGATAGATCACAAACTACCAATGAACGGCTGCTAAAGCTAATAGATCAAACGGTCGTTACTTTTAAAATAATGGATGAAACCTAACCAAATTTTACAAGAACTATCTAGGACCCTAAGGCACAATATGATGCAAAAGGATCGGAGTTTTACCTTCTGGATCAACAGGGAACGAACGAGGAAGTTTTCAGCTGAACGTATGCAGTCTGATCGGGAAAGATTGAATTTTCTGCAAAAATTCCTTAGACAAAACCTTGATTTAGGGTGAGCACCGCGTAGAGGACATCAAGATGAGTCTACATTAAAAAGGGCACAGTCAAATTCACAAAAACGAAGGAGAACGGGCGACGACAAAATTAGAGATTGGAACGTCCATAACTTTTGATTTTGTGGATGAAACTGCACCAAATTTGGTGGAGAGGTAGATTATACCATAAGACACGAGATGACGTAAAAGTATTTCAGAAAAACTCATAGGAATGACTGGGAACATGACGCCAATTTCGGCCGACGAGGGCGGCGCACCGGAAGAGGAACGGCTGCGACTTTTTGGGTTTGGGAGGTGCTCTGGGGATTAGGGGTGCGTGGGAGGGGTCTTAAAACACTTATATAGGCCTAGCAGTCAAGCCATACAAGGAGACACAAAGAAAAACTGGATTTGGATTGAAAACGGTTCGGATCGAACTCCTGGCGCGCAATGAACAGTTACTGATGATGTGGCGCTTTACAGTGCTTCGGATGGGGATCGGAGGGCTACAGCTGGGCGGCGACGTGGCTGGCTCGGGAGCTGACACGTGGTGGTGCGGAAATTGAGCCAGAAATTCCGGATTTAATCCACTTTCCAAATTAAAATAATTCCAAAAATTAAAATAATTCGTTTAGAGCAATAAAAATACCAAAAAAATTATAACAATTTTTTAGAAAATATTTTAAGACATTTGGAGCTTAAATAAAATATTTTTACCCAAACTCTATTTAAAATTTTGCAGAATTTAATTAAATTTAACAAAAGACTTAATTTAAATTAATTCCAAATGAATAGGAGACGAACTTCGAAAAATCTCAAAAAATTACAAAAAATTCCTTGAAGCACAATGAACTCAAATAAAACTAAATTTATTTTAATTTAAGTTTTTATTAGTAAAATTAATATGTTTTAGCAATAGAAAATTCTAGATTAAGCTTTATTAAATCAAGAAAATTAGCACGGATTTTTGGAAAGATGAACTAAACCAAAGATTTTTGAAAACCCAGATTTTGGGATGTTACAAACCTCCCCCCTTAACAGAATTTCGACCCCGAGATTAAGGTTGTCTATAGAAATAGGTTCAGGGGGGCTCAACTCTTGAGACTTTCTTGAACTTCCAAGCAACTGCACACTGGGCAAGGTTGCTTTTGAACAAATGCTTCAGAACATCCAAAATTTATAGGGTGCGCGATGCGGATGAGATCCTTTTGCAATTCCACTGACTTCCACACTGTCTGCTTTTCTGGCACAAGAAGGCACTCCTTCTGTTGGGACTCTTGAAACACATCACGCTTTCGGTCGACGCTCGCATCTCTTTTGACAGGCTGCCTTGCTTTCCGTCCTTTAACACTCGTTTTCTGCTTCTTCTAGAAATTGGACAAGCGGCATTTGACAGTGAAACTTGCTTGCAACTCTGCGGTCTTGCACAACATTCCTGTTGGTCTGTTTCTATCTCTATCAGCTTGATTCTCGAGTATTGCCTTAAACTCTAGATAAACTGAATATTCCTTCGCATTGAACTCAAGCTCCAACTATTACATAGGTAATGGCATGGTTCTGCTGGCATACAATACGGTAGTTGTCGACTTTTGTGGTCAGCAATGAATTTATGGGGCAGGCACTAGATCTCAAACTCGAAGGTCACACAAGACAAAGGTTTAGACAGGTTCAGGCCCTCGACGGAGGAGGTAATACCCTAGTCCTGTGTGCTGGGATTATCTGGATCTCTTGGATCTAAGATTGCTCATGTCTCTGTTGTTGCCCGCCTTCTCCCTTATATAATGGGGGTGGGGCGGTTTACAGAGTCCCGATCGGTTAAGGGATTCCGATCGGTTATAGGATAGAGTTTACTTCTTTATCTACCCTGCTAACAACTCGGATTACAATCATATCTCTTATATCTAAATATATGTTCAACTATCTCTAGGATGTATCTCCTTGCGCACGGCAGCAAGGCTTAGCGTGGAGCATATCCCTGGGCCTTCCACCCAGCCCTATATCTCCCTCAGGCACTTCTGGGCCGGTTATGAAGACACCTGGGTTCTTTTATTCCACAGTAGCCCCCGAGTGATTCATGATCCGATTGCTATATCTTTATCTCGGTCTCAACATTAGATCAACGTTCTCAACTTCCAGCATAAACCTCTGACTGGTTTCTTCTTTGATTTGAATGCTTCTCCTTGCGGCAAGGGGATTATGAAGGACTCGAATATAACCCCGGATAGTCTTCAAAGTTGTTTTGACTTCTTGTGTCAATTCATTTTCCAAAAACCTCTTTGGCTTCTGAACTATCTTAACTCAAGTCTCTTCGGCTTCTGATGTCTTTACATCTTCGCATTTACTTCAACCTTACCGTATCAGCTATAAAAGGTGAACCAGTGCTTTTAGAACTTATTCTCTTCACGCTTAATCCTTCATTTTCCTGCACCAAGCTCCACCTTCTTCCTGAAGGATTTCATAGATCGCCAGGATCCAGAATTTGCCAAGGATTGGGCGCTATTCGACCTTTCCATGGCCGAGTGGGCTGAAGAAGATGCTGCTACCCTCGACCGTGCCACCGTCGACGCCTTTCTCAAAATTTTCCCCATCCTTTATAGGGCTAGGGAAGCTCTCGTGGAGGCGCTTGGTCATGTGCGTCGCGGAGAAGTATAATTCCCCTATAAATTTAATAGAGTCTTTTCCCAGGCATAATGTGTACCACCCTGAAATTTACTCTAATTTAAATTTTGGACTATTTTTTATTTTTGAGAATTTTTTTAAGAATTTGTTAGAATTTAATTGGATTTATTCATTTTGGACTTTTCTTGAATTTAATTAATTTCATGCAAAAGTTTATGCAAAGTTTTATTGGAAATATTTTATTTGAGTTCTAAATGTCTCAAAATATTTTCCAGAATTTTTCTGGAATTTTCCAAGATTTTTGGCTATTTTCTTGGATTATTTGAATTTTTGGAATTATTTTAAATGAAAAAGGTTTCAAAAACGGAATTGAACAGTACTAGGCCAGCCCAGCACTGTGCTCAGCCCAGCCCAGCACACCGTAATCCTAGCGCCAATAAACCTGAGCCGTCTTATTGAGATCCTGCGGTCTGAGAGATGCCACGTCGCGTGTGCGTTGCGAGCCGTTGATCCGAGTACACGCGGACGCTCTGGATTTCCCCACGTCGCTTCGTCCTCGCGAGTTCGTCGGAGCAAACTCCGCCAGCGTTACCGCATATTCCGCCAGTGATTGCGCACACGTCGAGGCATCTTTATAATCGCCTTTGAGTGCGTCGTGCAGAGCTCTTCTCGCCGCTTCTTTTGACTCCTCGCACGCACGCCGAGACGCCCCAGAGACTCCGCAGTAGCTCGCCGTAGTTGCCCTTTCGCTCCGCTGCTGTTTTTGCTTCCTCTCGCCACCGTCGATCGTCTTCCGCCGTCACCGAGGCCACCGGAGTAACGCCCTCGTCGAGACGCGTTTAACGAGCCACTTCTTCACGCCGAAAGTCATCAGAGCGCCGTTGTCCGTGTCGTCTTCCTCAGCTCGGCAACCTTCGCTTCCTCGCCGCCGACCTCGCCAAGCACCGTCGACCGCCCGACCGCATCGCACGATTACGAACGCCCACGCCGCCGATCTCCTCGTTTTCCTAGCGTTAATTTTGACCGTAGATGTGTAGATGAACGGCTTAGATTAGCTCTAGGGTTGCACTTTAGTTAGATCTTGACCGTTAGATCTAAATTGAACGGCGGTGATTAGATCTAGTTTCTGTACTTTGTTTTAGTCTCAACCGTTGGATCGTTAGTGTACGTGTGAGATTGCGCCGTTAAGTTGTTGAGCAAGAAATGTACCGGTACCACTGGACCGTTAGATTAGATCTGAACGATGGTCGTGGGATGAGCTGTGCCGCGTGGATCCGCGTCGTTCAGATTTGAACATGCGGCGGAGATGACACCGCGCTCCCACCGAATTGCGTGCAGACGCGTGTGCGCGTTGACCAGAGCGGAGACCAGATCCGACCATTCCTTTCGGGCGCGCCGCTGCGATCTTGCCATGTGGCTGTGCATGAACCGAGTCATTGCTGAACGTGCGCGAGATTCAGCCGTTGTATCCGGGAGCCCCGTCGGATGCGCGACGCGTGGAGGCGCAGAACGCGAAGCGTTGCCGAGTCTGCGCGGGATTCCGACCGTTAGATCTGGGCAACCGTTCGATGCGCGACGTGTGTCGCGTAGATTTCGAGGCAGTGCGGTGTGACGCGTGAGATCTGACCGTTGATTCAATGAACGGTCCAGATTTTGCCGCGTGGGTGCACTGTTCTAGTGGACCGAGTCCACGGTGAACCCGACCCGAGCCGTGGACCGAGCCAATAGACCGAGGTGACGTGGCAGCACCGGAAGGCGCCACGTGTTCGCCGACGTCATGCTGACGCAATAAACCGAGTTTTCAGTAGAAAAATGAATGGTTTAATTCGGGAAATTCTATTTTCTTATTTATATTTTATTTAAAACTTTCAAAGGCTATAACTTTTGTATTTTAACTCTGATTGAGGTGATTCTAGTCTCTAAAAATTTGTAAAATTGTGCTCTTTTTAATGGTGAATTTTAATTGAATTTTTGAGGTTATATAGTCTACTATTTTGGTTACTTATTGCATATGTTATTTTTACGCGTAGACGCAAATTTGCCGGAAAGTTTTGAAGAAGAGTTCATCGCTCAAGATCAAGCTTCAGATCAAGACCAGCAACTCTTTGAAGTCAAGTGATGTTTTGACCATTTTTATCCCAGTTTTTAAATGTATGTTTTGTTGAAATTATGCATGCTAATTTATTTAAAATGAATCTAAATTAAATTGGGTAATGTAGCTAATCAACCCATATTGTTATTGTCACCATGGAATTATTATCTGTATGCCCTGAAATCTTTGTCACCCTAGGATTGATTGTATTTGTTGGATAATAATATGATGCCAACACGGGAGGCTAGACCGTGAATAGATGCTTAGCCTTGCAACGATTCATGAATAATCTTTCGAGAAATACTACAATATTGACTAATGAAATATTGAATTTATTTTGAAAGTGGTGTGATGATGCCACATGATGAGATTGAAGTACAGAGACCTTTGTGGTTCTGTACCGATGTTGTGTTATTGCTGTCATGTGTTGCACAATAATCAACAGGGTAGGAAATGATTTAGACTGGGGCAAGTGGCAAGAGGCTTTGTGCCAGGTGGGCCTGTGTGGCAATAGGTTGATGAGTGATGTGAGTCTGTGTGCCACATTGGGCTATGTGCCACTATTGAGTGATGGAAGTCTTGCCTTGGTCAGCTAAGGACTTCACCTTGCAAGTCTTTGAACTGAGTCAACCGTACAACCACATGTCTGATATGGGATGTACCTAGTTGATTAGGGTTCTAATATCTTTCCTCCGATACCTCGGGGTGACAAGACACACGGGGTGTATCGTGTGGGGAGCGTACAGTGCTACGGCTTGGTGCCCATCCAACGGTGTTGGCATGTCCTATACTTCGGCTCTGTGTGAGGGGAGTGATAGTGAAGGCAATACCGTAGAGGTTCATTGGTTAAGGTAGAGGTTCCCGAAAAGCTTTGTTATGGACAATCACCTATGTGGTGAGCGGCTGTATCTTGTGGGTAAAGTGTACAACCTCCATGCAGTGTCAAATCTATTCGAATAGCCATGCTTATGTATTGAGCATTGCTCGGGATTACACCAAGGGTAGATCTTCAAAAATAAAATGTGGAGAGGGTGGCTATGTGCCAGTGCTAAGAATGAACTGTTTAAGGCTGTGTGCCGAGAATCTTTGAAGAAACACTGTTTGAAGGACTTAGCATTATATATAACTGTTTCACTGCTTTTAATCTAAATAAGAAGCTAGTTTAAAAATGTTGTTTGATGCAAAAGAACCAAGTAAGCCAATTCCTTGGAATAAACCTTGCATGTAGTAATAGCACCGCATTCTGTGCATTACTTGCTGAGTACGTTGAGTACTTACCCCTCCTTGCCTATCAACCCCAACATCAGTGGAGGAGTTGTCGGGACCCAGATTTGCAAATCCGAAACCCTTTGTGTATACTGCACTAGTCCAGGATCACGCTAGTGCACACAGTGGAAACATAGATGAAATATCATTCCATACAACGAATTAACTAAGAAGAATCAAATTATTATTGAATAAAGCAAACGACCTTATGGTCAATGTTTACACCATTATGCCTTAAGGGCTTAAGAAACAAATACTATTGCAATGAAAAGATAACTTGAACTATTCGACATGCCACAGGCAATCGTCTGGGGAAACGCCTTCCTAATCCACGTAGTCTTCATAGAATTCCTCCTCATGAGATTCATTATCTCCTTCAACAACTGATCAACAAGGGCATAAAGCCGTGAGTACAAAGGTACTCGAGAAGTCGTAGGGAATTGATGCAATATATTTATGCACGGCTTGACAAGGATGGCTATATAGTTCTTTTGCAGAAAGCAATACTTGATTTGAAATACAATAAATAGATTGAAAGCATATTTATGAAAACATAAATAAATAACTGGTAGATCAAAGATAGACAACAAAACAACAGTGAACTCCCCGTTCACATCCAAACAATTCCACATTCCACATTTTATGAAACACTCTATACCCCGTGTGGAATTCCCGGGCTTTGTCCATGATCATGACGCTGCTATTCAATAGTTTTACACTCTGCAGAGGTTGTACAACTTTACCCACAAGACATGATCATCTCTTTGTGCAATCGATCTTAACACACTTCCTTAGGTGTGTCGCAGAGATATCATGACAAAGCCTTTACAATGCACTGTCTAAACTCTCGATCGCTTCGCTAAGGTTTCGCCTTTAGGGCCCTCTTGCGCTTTGCGAATCTACCCGTCCATCCCGAACCCACACCACCAACTGGCGAGTACTCAAGGCTAGACATTGCAAATTAATCACCTAAGTCTGTCCCATTCCGACATGTGGTAGTACGACTAGGCCCAGCTTCAATGGCGCACAAGATTAAGTCCTTAAATTGTCTCGGGCAAGACATCCACATCCCAATGTGCTAGAAAGCACCCCTTTACTTCACGATCACTTGCCCGAGGGAAAACAATTGCTCAACCAAGACCAATGGCAAACCCCGCCATGGTACAACAAATTTTACAACAATGGCTAACGGCCACGATTCAATATCTCATTAAGTCAATATTAACATTATTCACATGTGACATGAATCCCAACGTATATGTAAGCATGTCTAAGCATAGCTACGATAACCCAATGTTGGTGTAATATTTATGTCCAACTAGTAATGTCCCAACCTAGGTTTAGCAATGGATACATGGTATACAACTAATCAAGGTGGCATAATGTCAACTAGGTATGCATCTACTCCCATTAAATAAACATTGATACACAAAGTAGCATGCAATTGTAATAAAGTAAATTACTTTTGCAATCATAGGGTCAATATGATCAAAGGATTATGACTTGCCTTGCTGATCTAGTGCTGAATCTTGGTCTTCGAAGTCTTCGTTTGCTCCCTCGGAATTAGCGTCTACCGAAAAAGAAAGCAACGAAACCAAATAAATACAAAACAGAGACTCAAACAAGCTCAAAACTGAAAATAAATGGCTCTGGAAGATAGATCTTGATTTTAGAAAAATTTAGAAACTTGAATCGCCTCAATCGGAGTTCGTATGAGCGAGAACGGGCCTCCGAAAGATTAAATTCAGAAAAAATACAGAAAATCAGAAAATCAGAATTTTTAGATTTATTTTTGTACGGGAAAAAGGATTTATTGCGCAACGCTGACGCGTCATCCGGCTCACGGTGGACTCGGTCCACGGCGCTGGCTCGGTTCACCGCGCGCCCGGCAGACGGCCGACGCTATCGCCGATGCACGGTTGACGCGGCGGTGACGCTGGCGCCACACGGCGCAAGATCCGCGAGAGCCGACGGACGGCCGAGGAGTGGCGCAGCGGCCGAGGTGACGCGCGACGATCCGTCGCCGCCCCGCGATCGGACGGCTGGTGGGGTTAGGCGAAGAACGGCGGCGAGGTTTTACCGAGACGGGAAGAAGACGAGGCCGGGCGAGGAGAGCCGGACGGGCGCGGGCAAGGCGAACGGGAGAGGATGACGCGCAATGCGGAGACCGACGGCGGCGGCGGAGAGGCACCGCGATGATGGAAAAGACGGCGGAAGGGCTCGCACGGCGGAGATCAACGAGCTCGCATGGCGCGCGACGGCAGCAGCCTTGTGCAGCGAAAAAGAGGCAAACGAGCGGCGGAGCGAGGAGAACCTCGGGAGGCGGTTTTGCGGCGCTTAAATAGGGCTCGGAGGCGTCATGAGGCACGGACTCAAGACAGCGCCGACACGAACTTCGGACGGCGGCGACGGCGGCTAGGGTTTCGCGGCACGCGACGTGGCGCATCGCAGCACACAGCGTCCACGCATCGGATGGCCGTGGCCTTGCTGCCGGGCCGGGCCGAGAGAAAATCGGGCCGGGCGAAGCGGGCTGGAAAACCGGGCCGGAGCAGATTCGGCCCGAGGGGCTTTTTGAAATAAAAATTCATTTTCCGATTTAAGAAAAATCCAGAAATTCAAATAAAAGCGAATAAATTCAAATAAATAGCAAATAAATTCAAAAATCCCAAAAATACAGAAAAATTCCTTGGAGCACAAGGAACCCAAATCTCAAATTAAATCCTTTCATTTAAGGAAAATTCAAATTAAGCTTGGATTAATTCAAGAAAATGCAAATGGTTTATTTTTGAAATCAACATTCCAAATCTCAAATTTTGGGATGTTACAGGAGTCTATGCCAACCTGGGAGGAGGAGTACATTGAAGATCCAGACAATTAGGGGGCAAGCCCAATCGGTTGCTTGTGGCAAAATGAAGGCTTCCAAGAAGTTTATTCGCTTTCCGCTGTTATTTTTTAATTGCTCTGATAATGTAAGCCCTGCGTGGCTGATCTTATGTAAGGAGACCATAAGATCGTACAATTCAGTTCATATAAATGTTTGCACTATTTATTATTATATCGCTGCGAATGTCTGTGATGTTCAACCCTGTAAAGACTGTGTGCTAGCGTGATCCTGGACTAGCACAGAATACACAAAGGGTCCAGATTCTCTGAATCGGGTCCCGACATAATGCCTGGGGAATTGATATAATAAATAAAGAAATACCTTCCGAATGATATCTATGACTGTCGTTAGGCATAGCTTAGACCCAACTTGGGGTATATCAAAGCTCGCATGGCTCTTTGTTCGGGTGATATCAATATCTGACTGTTGCGGGATATATCTTAGGTCCAACTTGGGACATATTAGGATTTGCGCGGCTCTTGGCCGAGTGATACCTATATCCAACTGCTGTAGGATATAGCTCTGGTCTGACTTGGGACATATCATATTCACGTGGCTCTTAGCCGATTGATACCCATATCCGACTGCTGTAGGATATAGCTTAGGCTCGACTTGAAGCGTATCATATTTATGTGGCTCTTGGCCGAGTGATACCCATATCCGACTGCTGTAGGATATAGCTTAGGCTCATCTTGGAGCTTATCATGTTTACCTGGCTCTTGGCCGAGTGATACCCATATCTGGCTGCTGTAGGATATAGCTTAGGCTCGACTTGGAGCGTATCAGGATTTTCTTGGCTCATGGCCAAGTGATACCCATATCCGACTGGTGTAGGATATAGCTCTGGTCCATCTTGGGACATATCAAGGTTCATCCAAACGGTATCTATACTCGTTTATTATGATGCACAGCTTATCGACCCATCTTGGGGCATACCATCGGAACCGTGCCTTATCAGGCTCAACCCGTGATATATGATTCCGCCATGCGGTAACCAACTAGCGACCCAACGTGGGGTATATCACAAGAAGATATTTTTAATCCAAACTGGAGGATACCCACGTCCCACTTAGTTCGATAAGTGGTTAAACGTCCCATCGTGGGGAGCAACGTGTGCCAAATATGACTTGGTCAAACCATGACTGCCTCTGTATGTCAGGACGCCGTGCTAGCGAATCATTATGAAGCATAGGGCAGGGTTAGGTGTTCTGCAATCCTTTTCCCGCCGATTTGGCGAAAACCTAAATTTTCCCCCTTTTAAGACTAAGCCGATGGTTCATTTTTCCCATCGCACACTCCTGCCTCTTCTGCTTCCTTGCCTCTCCGACTTCTCCGCCACTAGGGTTAACTGCTGCTGCGCTCGCATTTTTGTGCCGTCGTTGATCTTTCCTCCAAAAATGTCTTCTCATTCTTCCAAAGACACCTCCTCGTTGCCTTTGCCTCAAGATTGGACCACCTCGATAACGACGGAAGAGCGGTTGCAATCCATGGTGGATGATGGGGTTCTTCCAACCTTGACTTTGATTTCTGCTCGATCGGCCGTAGGTGAATCCATCCCTACCCCTCGTTTTGAAGAAATTGTAGTCTTCGAATCTTTCTTCCAGCGCGGGCTAGGGCTTCCTGCGTGCGCTTTTCTTCGCGGTCTTCTCTTTTTCTATAGTATTGAATTGGTGAACTTGAATCCCAATTCTATCCTGCAAATCTCCCTCTTTGTTCACCTCTGGGAGGCATTCTTGGGCATCCGCCCTCATTTCAATCTCTTTCGCCACTTTTACCTTTTAAAACCTTATCCCTCAAAGAGCGACCCCAAGGTAATTGGGGGAGCCGGATTCCAATTACGGGAAGGATTAAAGAAAAATTACTTTGCCATTCCCTTCAAATCTTCAAATAAAGGCTGGCACCAGGAATGGTTCTATTGTGCCAATCCCGATCCTGCTTTACCTTCTTTTGTCAGGCGCCGGCCTAAGGTGTCCCTTTCTTGGACATCTATTCCCAATACTGGCGACATGGATCAGGTGCAGGACCTCTTGGCGCTGATTGAGAAATTAAAGGAAGACGGTCTCACGGTAGTTGATCTAGCCCTCCATTTTGTTGCTCACCGGGTACAACCGCTAAAAGAGCGAGTCCATCTGGGATATGAATTTGAAGGGAGGGACGATCAGGCCGGAACCTACTGAATCGGCCAAAGGAGCAAGTATACGCTCGGGTAGGCGACTTTTTCATCCCGAGCATAGAGATGTCCACTGCCAGATGCCCGAAGTCCTTCACTGCATCAAATCCTCCTCCTGAGGTAAGAAAGTTTAGCTGATAGACTCCCACATTAGTCTCTGAATGACTTTTAACAGTTATAATACTCCTTTCCAGGATCGATTGTCTTTCTTCAGTGACGCCTCTCCCAGAAATGCCTGTTCATAAGAGCGCTCAATAGAAGCGACCTGCGAGCTCCCAAGCCGGAGACCCGGCCGCTAAGAAGGGGAAGAAAACAATTGTCAAGGACTCCCCGAAGCCTCGGTGCCCGACTGGTGGTCCCAAAATCCAAGAACCACCAGCGCAAGCCCCGGTGCCTTCAGTTTCCCTACCGCATAAGCCCGTGGTCCAGCCGAGTCCAACTCCGAGTGACTCGAGCGCTCGGGAAGAGCCTAGGGTTCCAGATCGTAGCACCCCAACTGGTCCCTCCGGAAGTGGTTCGGCCGCTCGCAAGAAACCCTCAATGAGAATAAAGAAGTCCGACAGGTTGGATGTCCTATGGACTCTTATTCGACGAATTTTGCCGGCTTATTCACCGATCATTCTTCTTATAGGAATCCTTCGTATGATGTTCCTGTCGAGACACCGTCTGGGGCCCCTGAGGAAACTGAGTCCCAGGACGTACCTGCCCTTTTTGAGGAGGCCCCACAATCTGCCTCGCCTGGAGACACAGGGGCGCCCTCCAAACCGCAGCCGCCTTCATCGACACCCCGTGCTTCAGCATCGGGTCCCGCTGCTCGAGAGCCCGTCTCCCGTCCATCCCCAGAGGTAGAAGAGATCTTTCGAGATCCGCCAACTCTTGCTCGCCCTCAACTCATAATGCAAACCGCATGGGTTGATGAGGAAGGCGGCTTGAAGTCCCTTGATGACCCAGCGGAGGAGGAAGAAAGGAATGACTTTTATAGTCACGCTGCCGCTTGTGCTCGTCTGGCCCGAGTAATATTTTCTCTACTCTTGTCTCCTTCTTGCTTGTGCCGATTAACGTGTTGTCACCTTTTCCTGTGATGGTTATAGAAATTGGGAGAACGCTCTGCAAAAAAGTCCGAATACCTCCAAAAGATGCTCCCGGAGGTTAGGACGCACCAGGAATATCTGGCCGAATTGGAGTAGATCAAAGCTAAACATGCAACCGAGCTGCAAAATCTCTGGTCAGAGGTCCAAGCCCTGCGGGAGGAGAAGGAAACCCTACGGCAGGAGAAGCTAGATGTTGTTGGCTCCCTTCGAGGTAGATATTTCCTTGACCATCCCTTGTTCTCGTTTAATCGTCTGGTCTTTTGATCTCCTCATCTTCGTGTCAGTTCGAGATTCTACTATTGTAAAGCTCCAAGAGCAACTTAAGGCCTCAAAGATCTCCAAATTGAAATCGGAGAAGGAACTAGAAGGCACGCTCAGCAGCTTGGCCCTCCCTTGCCTTCATTGTGTTCTTGGTTCTTCTTGATAATCTGTTTCATTTGTAGACTACAAGTTCAAGACGTGGGCGCAATACACCACTTATAACGAGAAGGTCGAGGCCCTTGAAACGTCTTGTGCTAAGCTTCGCGAGGCCTCTGACCCGTTGCTGAGGTTGCTTCATCCCGAAGGCGAGAGGCCGCTCAGTAGGGACCAAGTTACCTCCCAACTGGAGGAAGCCCCCAAGGAGCTTAAGATACTCTTGAAGGTAACGATGACCAATGGCGCTAGCCAGGCTCTGGAGATCACCAAGTTGCTTTATCCCCGAGTGGATCTTGAGGCCATTAAAGATGGCTATGCCTGTAACGTGGATAAAGACCGGGCAGCTGAACTCTGGGAGGAAGTCAAGGATGCTTCTTCGGCTGTCGCGGAAACCTTGGACCTGTGAACGAATATTTAAAAGTGCTTCCTTGATCTTGCAAGTTTTCTTTAAATATGCTATTATGCTCGATGAGGCCATCCGAGTAGCTTCGACTTCTTAAATATCATGTCCGACTAGTTTAGCCCCACGCTCTGAGGCATGGTTCATGATGCATGTCTCAGAGTCTTAAAATCCGTAGGAGCGAAGCACTCAGACGCATAATTTTCGAGAACATTATATGGGAATAACTTTAAGAGTGAACATTCATTCATAAAGAAGTAATTAAATTACAGAGTTCAAGTGAAAAAACGACGTAGCTGTTCTATGTTCCAGGTGTTGTTGATAATTGTGCCGTCTTCACGCTTGAGCTTATAAGCCCCAGGACGTATCACCTCATCGATGATGTAAGGGCCTTCCCAGCTTGGGGAGAGCTTGTGTTCGCATTTCTGATTCTTTCTAAGGACCAGATCTCCTTTGGAGAATGCACGGCTCCTTACATTGCGATCGTGATAGCGACGTAAGCCCTGAAGGTACTTTGCCGACTGAATTTTTGCGATGTCCCTGGCTTCTTCCAGTCGGTCGAGGTCTTCTAGCCTGCTTTCTTCCGAAGCGACCTCCTCATAGCACCGAACCCTCGGGGATCCGAATTCTAACTCGGTGGGGAGGACCGCCTCTGAGCCATACACCAGGAAGAAAGGTGACTGCCCGGTTGCTTTGCTGGGGGTGGTTTGTAGCCCCCAGAGTACCGAAGGCAATTCTTTGACCCACCGAGTGGCATATGGTTTGAGACGATCAAAAATCCTTGCCTTTAGGCCTTGTAGCACCATACCGTTGGCTCGTTCGACCTGCCCATTACTTCGGGGGTGTGCTACTGATGCGAAGCAAATTTTTATGCCGAGTTCACCGCACCAGTCTTGAAATATGCCACCTCTGAATTGGGTGCCGTTATCCGTAATGATTCGGTTTGGTACGCCGAATCTAACCACGATTTCATGGAAGAATTCTTTGGCCTTTGCGGCTGTGATTGTGGCGACGGGCTTGGCCTCAACCCATTTGGTGAATTTATCGACGGCCATGAAGAGATGAGTATAACCACCTGGAGCCTTCTTCAAAGGTCCCACCATGTCAAGCCCCCAGACCGCAAATGGCCAGGTGATCGGGATGGTCTGTAGTTCCTATGCCGGTTTGTTCACCTATCCACAAAGAATTGACATCCTTCGTATGTCCGGACGATGTCCTCTGCATCAGTGACAGCAGTCGGCCAGAAAAATCCCTGATGATAAGCCTTGCCGACTAGGGTTGTTGACGCCGCGTGATTCCCACAGATTCCCGAGTGGATTTCCTTGAGAAGATCTCTTCCTTCTTGTTCTGATATGCACCGTCGTAGTACACCAGAGGAACTCTTGCGATAGAGTTCTTCCCTGATTACCACGTAGCTCTTGCTTCAGCGCATTATTCGCTCGGCCTGCATGTGGTCTTTGGGTAGCTCGTCCTTCGTCAACTAGTCCAAATACGGAGCTGTCCAATCGGGGGTAATGATCAGGACTTCTACCTCTACGTTCTTCTCCACTGGGATGTCCGACTTTGGCCAAGTGCTTATTGTGGGCTTATGAATTTCTTCGACAAATACTCCCACGGGCACTGTGGTCCAGCCGGATCCCATTTTTGCTAGCTCGTCGGCCACTTCATTGTCCTGACGGAGCACATGAACAAGTTCCAAGCCGTTAAAGTTGCCTTCTAGCTTGTGTACCTCCTGGCAGTAGGCAGCCATGTTGTCTTCGATGCATGACCATTCTTCTTGCACCTGATTGATCACGAGCATTGAATCTCCGCGAACCGTCAAACGTCGGATACCGAGTGATATGGTGATATGGAGCCCATAGATGAGTGCCTCGTACTCGGCGGCATTGTTCGACGCGGGAAAAATATATGAAGAACGTACCTCAACTGTTCTCCACTTGGTGATATGAGCACTATACCAGCCCCCACACTGCTGAGCATGAGGGAACCATCAAAGTACATCGTCCAATACTAGAGTTCCTTGACGGCCGCTGGGTTTTGAAGTTCTGTCCACTCGGTAGTAAAGTCGGCGAGCGCTTGAGACTTGATGGCTGTGCGAGGCTTGAATAGGATATCAAAAGCTCCAAGATCGACTGCCCACTTTGCAATTCTCCCAGTAGCCTCCTGGTTGTGAATTATATCTCCTTTTGGGAAGGAAGTGACCACCGAAACAGTATGCTCTTGGAAGTAGTACTTGAGTTTGCGAGCTATAAGAAGTACGGCGTATAATAATTTTTGCACTTGTGGATACCACACCTTAGATTCACTCAGGACCTCGCTGATGAAATAGACCGGGTGTTGGATCTTCTGCACGTGACCCGGCTCCTCCCTTTCTATGATGATTGCAACGCTGACTACATGAGTCGTTGTCGCGATGTAAAGTAACAGAGGTTCCCCTAGCATCGGTGAAACCATGACCGAGGGTGTCGTTAAGAAGGTCTTCAAATCATCAAACACTTGCTGTGCCTCGGGCGTCCATTGGAACTTGTCTTCCTTCTTGAGGAGTTTAAAGAATGGCATACCTCGCATACCCAGTCGGGAAATAAACCTGCTGAGTGCGGCCATGCATCCTGTAAGCTTCTAGACGTCCTTTTGGCAAGTCGGCGGTTCCATATTTAATATGGCTTTGATCTTTTCTGGGTTAGCCTCAATGCTTCGTTGGGATGCGATAAACCCGAGCAGTTTTCCCGAAGATACTCCGAAAACACACTTCTCGGGATTAAGCTTCATGCTGAAAGTCCTTAGACTTTCGAATGTCTCGGTTAGGTCGGCGATAAGGTCCTTCCTCTCCGGAGTCTTTCCCACGACATCATCCACGTATGCCTCCACATTACGTCCAAGTTGGGTGTGAAAACACCGTTGTATTGCACGTTGATACGTTGCACCAGCATTTTTCAACCCGAACACCATTGTGGTATAGCAAAAGGCCCCAAAGGGCGTGATGAATGAAGTCTTGATATGGTCTTCTGCCTTTAGGCGAATCTGGTGGTACTCTTAATAGGCATCGATAAAACCCAGGATCTCGCACCCGGCGGTTGAATCAACCACCTGATCAATTCGAGGTAGCCCGAATGGATCCTGCGGACATGCCTTTTTGAGATCAGTATAGTCAACGCACATGCGCTAAGTTTTATTCTTCTTTTGAACTAGTACAGGGTTTGCCAACTAATCGGGATGATACACTTCTTTGATAAAACCTGCAGTTAATAGCTTGGTGATCTCCTGCTTGATGGCGTTCTGGTGATCTGGAGCGAACCGCCAGAGTCGTTGCTTGATTGGCTTTGCCTTTTCATCGACGTGTAGAGAATGCTCGATCACCTCCCTAGGAACACACAGCATGTCGGATAGTTTCCAGGCAAAGATGTCCTTGTTAGCCTGGAGGAAGGTGACGAGCATGCCTTCCTATTTATCCTCGAGCCCTATCCCGATCAGAGTCGTTTTGGATGGGTAGGATGAGTCGAGAATAATTCTCTTGGTTCCTTCGCCAGACTTTATCCCTGACGTGGCTTGCTTCTTGGACGGGATGTCGCCTTCTTCCTGCAATGTGGCAGCCTCTGCCTGGATATTCTTCCCCTCGGCGGTTGCCTCCTGCAGCTTAGCGAGTTCATAGTTCTCTCGGTCGCATTCCAAAGATCGCTTGATGTCGCTACGAACCGTGATGACGCTTTTGGGTCCCAGCATCTTCATCACCAAATAGGTGTAGTGCGGGACCACCATGAACCGAGCCAGACCGGGCCTTCCCAAGATAGCGTGATACGCTGTCTCGAAATCCGCTACCTCAAAATTTATATACTCGGTCCGATAATTGTTTTTGGTACCGAAGGTGAAAGGCAAAGCAATCAGCCCGAGAGGAAACGAAGACGCCCTAGGGATCACCCCGTGGAACAGCTGTGAGCTCAGCCTTAGCTCGGAGCGGGGGACGTTCATGTCATCGAAGGTTTTGGCGAACAAGACGTTGAGTCCACTCCGTCCATCGATCAAGACCTTCCTGAGATTTACATTGCAAATAACAGGGTCGAGTACTAGAGGATACTTACCCGGATGTAGAACTCGGTTGGGATGATCCGAGCGGTCGAAGGTGATCGGGACTTTGGACCACTTTAGATACTGGGGGGTTGCCGGTTCCACCGCATTGATCTCCCGAGCGATAAGTTTTTTGTCGACTTTTGTAGCCGGCAATAAAATTATGGGGTAGGCGCTAGATCTCAAACTCGAAGGTCACACAAGACAAGGGGTTAGACAGGTTCAGGCCCTCACGATGGAGGTAATACCCTAATCCTGTATGCTGTGCTCTGAGGCTTGATTACTCAATGAATCGATGATCGGATCCCCATGGTGTTACCCGCCCTCTCCCTTATATACTGGGGGTGGGACGGCTTACAAAGTCCTGATCGGTTAGGAGATCCGATCGGTTATTAGATTCTAGTCGGTTACAGGATAGAGTTTACATCTTTGTCTACCCTATCAACGACTCGGATTACAACTGTATCTTTATATCTTAATATACATAACTGTCTATAGGATGTGCCCCTTCTTCCATACGGCAACAAGGCTTGGTGCGGGGCACAGCCCTTGGGCCTGTCTTCTCCTCAGGTGACGTTGGGCCGGTCATGGAGATACCTAGTTTCATATATTCCACAGTAGCCCCCGAGTGATTCATGATCCAATTGCTATGCTTCCAGCTAGGCCCAACTTGAATCATTGTTCTGAACTCGCTGTACAATCCTCCGACTGGTTTCTTCATGTGATTTGAAGGCTTCTTCTTGCGGCGAGTGGATTATGAAGGACTCGAATATAACCCTTGATTTTTGCTTCAACTGAATATAATCTTCTGTCAGACGAATTTGTTGTGAGCGGCCTCGTGGACCTGACCCATATTTCAGACGTGGATTGAATACTTCTCCTCGCCCGAAGTGAAGTTTTAATATCTTTTCTATTCATGGATAACCACCGGACGGTCTTCGAGATTATCTTAATTTTCTGTGTCAACTAGAATTCCGAAAACCCCTTTGGCTTCCGAAACTGTATTAACTCCAAAGCTCCTCGGCTTCTGTTGCATTTACTTCATCCTCACTGTACCGGCTATAAAAGGCGATCAATGCTTCTGGGATGTATTCCTTCACGCTTAGTTCTCACCTTATTGCTTCAAGCTTCTTTCTTCTTCATGAGGAACTTCAAAGACGATCGAGACGACCCCGAGCTCGCCGAGCTATGGGAGGATTTCGACCGTGCCATGGTGGAGTGGGTAGAGGATAAAGCCGCCGCCCTTGACCACGTTGCCGTCGACACCTTCCTAGAGATCTTCCCAACCCTCTTTAGGGCTAGGGAGGCCCTCGTGGAGGCATTGGGTCACGTGCGTCGGGGTGAAGTGTAGGTCCCCTATAAATGTAATACTTTCCCGGGCATAATGCCCGGTGAACTTTTTATACATAAATAAAGATATACCTTTTCTCAATATTTTTGCATGATCATCGTTTTGACGTAGCTTGAACCCAGCTTGGGGCACGTCGAAGCTTGCATGGTTCCTTGGTCGAGCGGTATCCGCACCCAACCGTCGTAGGATACACCTTAGGTCCGACTTGGGATATGTTAGGATTTGTGCGACTCGTGGCCGAATGATACCCATGTCCGTAGGACACAGCTTAGGCTCAGCTTGGAGCGTATCAGGATTTCTTTGGCTCATGGCCGAGTGATACCATTATCTGACTGATGTAGGATACGGCTTGGGCTCAGCTTGGAGCGTACCATACATACGTGGCTCTTGGCCGAGTGGTACCCATATCCGACTGGTGTTGGATACAGCTTAGGCTCAACTCGGAGCGTACCAGATTTTTCTTGGCTCGTGGCCAAGCTATACCCATATCCGACTGGCGTGGGATACAGCTCTAGTCTTTCTTGGGATATATCGCGGTTTTATCCGAGTGATATCCATACTCGTTTAATACGATGCACAGCTTTCCGACCCTCGTAGGGCATACCATTGAATTTGTGCCCGTTTAGGCTCGACTCGTGATACATGATTCCGTCATGCGGTAACCACCTAACGACACAGCGTGGGGCATATCACAAGAAGGTATTTTTTTTCCAAGTTGGAGGACATCCGCGTCCCGTTTAGCACGGTAAGTGGAGAAAACATCCCATCGTGGGGAGCGAGTGTCCCAAATATGACTTGGTCAAACCACGTCTGACTCCGTGAGTCAGAACGTCAAGCCTGCAAATCATTTATGGGGAATCTGAAAGGGCAAGATGTTTCGCAATCTTTTTCCCGTCGATTCAGCGAAAACCTAATTTTTCCCCTTTTAATGGTTAGGCCATGCGTCGCCCGACGGTTCATTCTCTCACCGCGCTCTTGCTCCTTCTGCTTCCTTGTCTCTACGACTTCTCCGTCGCTAGGGTTAACCGCCGTCGCGCCTGCTCTTTTGTGCCGACATTGATTTCTCCTTCGAAGATGTCTTCTTCTTCTTCGCAGCCTCTACACCAGCATTGGACGACCTCGACAACGACAGAGGAGAAACTGCAGTCCATGGTGGATGATGGGATTCTCCTAGACTTGGCCTTGATCTCCGCCCGGCCGGCTGCTGGTGAATCCGTCCCCACTCCTCGTCCCGAAGAGGTAATGGTATTTGAATCCTTTTTCCAGCGCGGGCTGGGTCTTCCGGCCTATGCTTTTCTCCGTGGCCTCCTCTTCTTTTATGAAATCGAGTTGGTGAACTTGAATCCCAACTCTGTTTTGCTAATCTCTATCTTCGTTAACCTTTGCAAAGCCTTCTTGGGCATCCACCCCCATTTTGATCTTTTCCGCCATCTTTACCTTCTGAAGCCCTATCCCTCAAAAAGCGATCCCAAGGTAGTTGGCGGAGCCGAATTCCAACTTCGAGGGGCTAAAGAAGTCCTATTTCGCTATTCCCTTCAAGTCTTCTAATAAAGGCAGGCACCAGGAGTGGTTTTATTGTGCCAATCCTGATCCAGCTCTTCCTTCCTTCCTCGGGCGCCGATCGAAGGTGTCCATTTCTTGGTCCTCTATCGGCGACGCCAGCAACATGGATCAAGTGCAAGACCTCCTGGTGCTCATTGGCAAATTGAAGGAAGGGGGCCTCACAGGGGTTGATCTAGCCATTCACTTTGTTGCCCAGCGGGTTCAGCCCCTGAATTTAAGGGCCGAGACGATCCGACCCGGGAATTGCCTCACTTAATAACGAGAAAGCAAATTCATGCTCGAGTTGGCGATTTCTTCATTCAGAGCGTCGAGATGCCCACCAGATTCCCCAAGGCCTTCTCTGCGTTGAATCCTCCCCCAGAGGTGAGATACTTTGCTGACAAATTCTTGTCTTCGTCTCTGAATGGCTTCTCACTTTTAATCTTCCTTTCCAGGATCGCGTTGCATTCTTCAATGACGCGCCCCTTCCGGAAATGCCTACTCGTATAGGCGATTCCCCGAAGCGGCGAGTGAGCTCTCCTGTGGGAGATCCCGCTGCCAAGAAGGGGAAAAATACGGTGGCCAAAGACCCCGCGAAGCCCCAACGCCCGACTGGAGGTCCTAAGATCCGGGACCCATCGGCACGAGCCCCAGCGCCTTCGGCTCTCCTCTCCTGTGAGCCTGCGGCTTTGCCGAGTCCAACGTCGAAGGACTCGGGCATTCGGGAGGAGCCCCGGGTGCCAGTCGACGGCGTACCGAGTGGTCCTTCTGGGAGCGGCCCGACCGCTCGGAAGAAGCCCCCGATGAAAATGAGGAAGTCCGACAGGTTTATTACCCTATCGACTCTTATTTGACTCGTTTCGCTAGCTTGCTGACAGTTCTTCTCGTAGGGATCCTTCGCTTGATGTTCCTGTCAGGACGCCGTCTAGGGCCCCTGTGGAGTCTGAGCCCCCGGAAGTTTGCGTCTCGGTCATGGGGCCACATCCCGGGGCACTGAAGTGCCTCTCGAGCCCCTGGTGCCATCTCCGACTCCTCTCGCTTTGGAATCGGGCCCTGCTGATTCTGGAGCCGGCCTCCCACCCGTCCCCCGAGACCGAGGAGATCCTCTGAGTTCCGCCGACCCCTGCTCGCCCCCAGCTCATAATGCAAGCTGCGTGGGTTGATGAGGAGGAAGGCTTAAAGCTCCTGGACGATACGGAGGAGGAGGAGAAGGAGAGAAATTACTTTTACAGTCATGCCACGGCTTGCGCGCGCCTGGCCCGGGTAAGCACTTTTCTACACTTGCTATTTTCCCGCTTCCGTCATTTATCATATAGTTACCTTTCCCTATGACGATTACAGAAAATAGGGGAGCGCTCTGAAAAGAAAGCTGAATACTTCTAGAAGATGCTCCCTGAAATCCGAATACGCCAAGAATATCTGGCCGAATTGGAGTGTATCAAGGCCGGGCATGCGGCCGAGCTGCGATCTCTTCGGTCAGAGGTCCAGGCGTTGCGAGAGGAGCAGAAGGCTCTATGCCAAGAGAAGCTGGACGTTGTTGGCTCCCTTCGAGATAGCTATTTCCTAGGCCACCCCGTGCTTTCATTTAATCGTCTGGTTTTTGATCTTCTTATCTTTGCGTCAGCTTGGGACTTTGCTAATGTAAACCTCCAGGGGCAACTTAAAGCTTTAGAGAAGGAGCTAGAAGGTACGGTCGACAGCTTGGCCCTCCTATGTCTTCATTGCCTTAGCGCATCTTAACACTCTGTCTTGCAGATTATAAATTCAAAACACGGGCGCAATATGCCGTCTTTAATGAGAGGGTTGAAGCCCTCGAGATGTCTTGTGCAAGGCTCCAAGAAGCTTCTGAGCCGCTGCTGAGTTCGCTTCATCCCGGAGGCAGAGGCCACTCAGCAGGGTCCAAGTCGTCTCTCGGCTGGAGGAAGCCCCCGAGGCGCTCAAGAGACTCTTGAAGGTGACAGCGACCAATGGTGCTAGCCAGGCTTTGGCGATTAACAAGTTGCTTTATCCCCGAGTGGATCTTGAGGACATTAAGGAAGGCTACGCCCGCAACGTAGATGAGGACCGGGCCGCTGAGCTCTGGGAGGAAGTCAAGGACACCTCTTTGTCCATTGTAGAGACTTTAGACCTGTAAATTGAATGTATATAAAGGCATTTCCTTGTTCTTGCATTTCCATTTCAAACATGCATATTTTCCTGAGTGGTTTGGACATATCGTGTCCGACTAGTCCAGCCCCCAGGCTCTGAGGCATGGTTCGCGACGCATGTCTCAGAGTCTAAAAATCGTAGGAGCGAAGCACTCGGACGCATAAATCTCGAGAAGATTATGTAAAAAAAACTTTAATATCGACCTTTTTCATTCATAAAGGAGCAATTTGATTTACAAAGTTCAAGTGAAGAAACGACGTAGCTGTTCTATGTTCCAAGTGTTGTTGACTGCCGTGTCATCTTCTCGCTTGAGTTTGTAAGCTCCAGGGCGTACCACGTCATCGACAACGTAAGGGCCTTCCCAGCTTGGGGAGAGCTTATGCTCGCATTTCTGATTCTTTCTAAGGACCAGATCTCCCTTGGAGAATGCGTGGCTCCTCACATTGCGACCGTGATAGCGTTGTAGGCCTTGGAGATACTTTGCCGATTGAATTTTTGCGACGTCCCTAGCTTCTTCCAGTCGGTCGAGGTCTTCTAGCCAGCTTTCTTCCGTGGTGACTTCTTCATAGCTCCGGACCCGCGGGGATTCGAATTCTAACTCGGTGGGGAGGACTGCCTCCGAGCCGTACACCAAGAAGAAAGGTGACTGCCCGGTTGCTCTCCTGGGGGTGGTTCGCAGCCCCCAGAGTACAGAAGGCAATTATTTCACCCACCGAGTGGCGTATGGCTTTAGCCGATCAAAAATCCTTGCCTTCAGGCCCTGTAACACCATGTCGTTGGCTCGCTCAACCTGCCCATTGCTTCTGGGGTGGGCTACTGATGCGAAGCAGATTTTTATTCTGAGTTCGTTGCACCAGTCTTGAAATGTGACGCTTATGAATTGGGTGCCATTGTCCGTGATGATTCGGTTTGGAACTCCGAACCTAACCACGATTTCGTTGAAGAATTCTTTCGCTTTTGCTGCCTTTATTGTCGCGACTGGTTTGGCCTCTACCCATTTGGTGAATTTATCAACGGCCACGAAGAGTTGGGTACAACCACCTTGAGCCTTCTTTAAAGGTCCCACCATGTCGAGCCCCCAGACCGCAAACGGCCAAGTTATGGGGATGGTCTGTAGTTCCTGTGCCGGTTTGTTCATCTAACGAGCAAAGAACTGAATCCTTCGCATGTTCGGATGATTTCCTCTGCGTCAGTGACAGCAGTCGGCCAGAAAAATTCTTGACGATAGGCTTTGCCGGCTAAGGTTGATGACACCGCATGATTCCCACAAACTCCCGAGTGGATTTCCTTGAGAAGATCTCTCCCTTCTTGTTCTGATATGCACCGTCGTAGTACACCAGAGGAGCTCTTGCGATATAGTTCTTCCCTGATCACTGCATAGCTTTTGCTTCGGCGCATTATTCGCTTTGCACGCGAGCTTGGGTGCCGTCGCCGTCAAATAGTCGGATCTGGAGCTGTCCAATCGGGGGTAATGACTAGGACTTCTGTTTCTATGCTCTTCTCGGCTGGGGCGTCCGTCCTTGACCGAGTGCTAATTGTGGGCTTGTGAATTTCTTCGACGAATACTCCCATGGGCATTGTAGATCGGCAGGATTCCATTTTTGCTAGCTCGTCGGCCGCTTCATTGTCATGGCGGAGCACATGAATAAGTTCCAGGCCATCAAAGTTACCTTCTAGTTTGCGTACCTCCTGGCAATAGGCTGTCATGTTGTCTTTGATGCAGGACCATTCTCTTTGCACTTGGTTGACCACGAGCATTAAGTATCCGCGAACCGCTAAACGTTGAATACCGAGTGATATAGCGATACGGAACCCATGGATGAGTGCCTCGTACTCGGCAGCATTGTTTGAAGCGGGAAAAAGTATTTGAAGAATGTACCTCAACCTTTCTCCGCTTGGTGATATGAGCACGATACCAGCCCCCGCGCCACCGAGCATGAGGGAACCATCAAAGTACATTGTCTAGTACTCGAGCTCCTTGGTAACTGCCGGGTTTTGAAGCTCTGTCCACTCGGCCGTGAAGTCGGCGAGCGTTTGAGACTTTATGGCAGTACGAGGCTTGAATAAGATATCGAAAGTTCCAAGCTCGACCGCCCACTTTGCAATTCTTCTAGTGGCTTCCTGGTTGTGAAGTATATCTCCTATTGGGAAGGAGGTGATCACCGAAATAGTATGCTGTTGGAAGTAGTGCTTGAGTTTGCGAGACGTCAGGAGGACAGCATACAATAATTTTTGCACTTGTGGATACCGCACCTTGGATTTGCTCAGGACTTCGCTGACGAAGTAAACCGGGAGTTGGATCTTCTGCACGTGGCCCGGCTCCTCCCTTTCTACGACGACCGCAGCGCTGACTACATGAGTCGTTGCCGCGATGTAAAGTAGCAGGGGCTCCTCCGGCATCGGTGAAACCAAGACCAGGGGCGTCGTCAGGAAGGTCTTCAAGTCTTCGAACGTCTGCTGTGCCTCTGGAGTCCATTGGAACTTGTCCTGCTTCTTGAGGAGTTTAAAGAAAGGCATACCTCGCATACCTAGTCGGGAAATGAACCTGCTGAGTGCGGCTATGCATCCTGTAAGCTTCTGGATGTCCTTTTGGCAAGTCGGCGGTTCCATTTTTGATATGGCGCTGATCTTCTCTGGGTTGGCCTCGATGCCTCGCTGTGATACGATAAACCCGAGCAGTTTTCCCGAAGATACTCCGAAAACACACTTCTCAGGATTAAGCTTAATGCTAAAAACCCTTAGACTCTCGAATGTCTTGGTCAGGTCGGCAATAAGGTACTTCCTTTCTCTAGACTTCACCACGACATCATCCACGTATGCTTCCACATTGCGCCCAAGATGGGCATGAAAACACCGCTGTATTTGCGGGCTGATACGTTGCACCAGCATTTTTCAATCCGAACGCCATCGTGGTATAGCAAAAGGCTCCGAAAGGTGTGATGAATGAAGTTTTGATGTGATCTTCCGCTTTTAGGTGAATTTGGTGGTATCCTGAGTAGGCATCGAGAAAACTCAAAATTTCGCACCCGGCGGTCGAGTCAACTACCTGATCAATTCGAGGTAAACCAAAGGGGTCCTTCGGGCATGCCTTATTGAGATCAGTATAATCAATGCACATGCGCCAAGTTTTATTCTTCTTTTGTACTAATACAGGGTTAGCCAACCAATCGGGATGGTACACCTCTTTGATAAAACCTGCAGCTAAAAGCTTGGTGATCTCCTGCTTGATGGCGTTTCGGTGGTCCAGAGCGAATCGCCGAAGCCTTTGCTTGATTGGCTTTGCCTTTTCGTCGACGTGAAGTGAATGCTCGATCACCTCCCTTGGAACACCCGGCATGTCGGATGGTTTCCAGGCAAAGATGTCCTTGTTAACCTAGAGAAAGGTGACGAGCGTGCCTTCCTATTTGTCCTCGAGCCTTGTCCCAATCAAAGTCATCTTAGACGGATCGGACGGGTCAAGGATGATTCTCTTGGTTCCTTCGCCGGGCTTCATACCTGACGTGGCCTACTTCTTGGACGGGACGTCGCCTTCTTCCCGCAGCGTAGCGGCTTCTGCCTAGATTTTCTTTGTCTCGGCGCTCGCCTCCTGCAACTCAGCAAGTTCATGGTTCTCTCGGTCGCATTGCAGGGATTGCTTGATGTCGTTGCGGACCGTGATGACGCCTTTGGATCCCAGCATCTTCATCACCAGATAGGTGTAGTGTGGGACGGCCATGAATCTAGCCAGACCGGGCCTTCCCAAGATAGCGTGGTACGCTATCTCGAAATCGGCCACCTCGAAACTTATGTACTCGGTCCGGTAGTTGTCCTTGGTGCGGAAAGTGACGGGCAAAGAAATCTAACCGAGTGGAAACGAAGATGCCCTAGGGATCACTCTGTGGAACGGCTGAGTGCTCGGCCTTAGCTCGGAGCGGGGAATATTCATATCGTAGAGGGTTTTGGCGAACAGGACATTGAGCCCACTCCTGCCATCGATCAAGACCTTCCTTAACTTCAC
This sequence comes from Otatea glauca, assembly GCA_036346275.1. NCBI lineage: Eukaryota > Viridiplantae > Streptophyta > Magnoliopsida > Poales > Poaceae > Otatea > Otatea glauca. The sequence continues at coordinate 41,807,353 of CM070721.1, read as the reverse complement.
GCTGCGAATAACAGGGTCAAGCACTAGAGGGAACTTACCCGGATGTAGAACCCAGTTGGGGTGATCCGAGCGATCAAAGGTGATCGGTAACTCGGACCATTTTAAATACTTGGGGGCTGATGGTTCCACCGCATTGATCTCCCGAACGGTAAGCTTTTGCTTCCGCTTGGACTCGTATCCGGTGGAGCCCCCATAAATGTAATTCAGCTCGAGCTTGGGCTCCTGAAAATCATCCTCACCGGGAGGGTCCTTCTTCTTGGCAGCCTCATCCTTCGCTGAAGCTGGTTGCCTGTGGCTTTCACACGCAAAACGCTTCAGAGTGAAGCAGTCCTTGGCCGCGTGCTTTCTCTTTGGGTGGAAAGGGCAAATCGCCTCCATGACAGAATTATAGTCAGGTGCCTCCCTCCGTGGGGCTCGGGGCCGGTCACGATCGGTTACTGCGACCAGCTCCTCGCCTTTCCGCTTCTTATCTCTGTGCTTGGAGGACTCGGGCTTGTCGCCTTTGTTCTTCTGTTGCGGGCGATCCTCTTGGCGCTAGGCCAGGGTGTCTGAGGCTGTGGCGTAGCGATCGGCCAACGCAAACATCTCCTTCACTGAAGTTGGGGGTTTCCTGGATATTTTCTTGATTAGATCAGGATCACTTACCCCTCTTTGGAAGGCCGCCACTACCACCGCTTCAGACATGTCCCTGACGGTGTTCTTCTTCTGCATGAAACGTCGAATGAAATCTCTCAGCGTCTCGTCCTTCTTCTGGTGAAGCTGATACAGGTCCCACGGGGTGCCAGGCCTCTCGTAGGTTCCCTGGAAGTTCGCGATAAACTGATCGCAGAGGTCGCCCGAGAATCCACCGAGTTCGCGGAAGTCCCGTGAGCCATGCTTGAGTCGAGGGGTGAGATTGACCGCGATAATTCGCCATTACGTTCGATTTCTCATTGCTTTGATCGCCAGGTGTAGACCTGTAGCCAAGCTTTCGGATCTCACTCCCCATCAAACTTTACGATGCCCTTGGGGTTGAAACCTTCAGGCCAAACCACTCGGCGCAACCAGGAAGTGAACGCTCGGATCCCGTCAATAGATCTCTCGTCATGATGAGAGGGAGACCGGCGTGGCGAGCCTCTGGCTTGGCGATTGTCTTTAACGTGTCGGGGCGGAGTTCTGCGCGGCGAGCTCATGGCTCGATGGTCGTCGTTGTTCCGACCACAGCGATGATAGCCTCTATGGTCGTCTGGTCGTTGTACCTCTGATCACTTCGTCGATCACGGCCGGTGCCGAAACACTCATAGTCGTCGTGGCGCCCGCGTCGCTCTTCTTTGTCCCGTTCCTGCCGTCTGGCGGTGATGTCTTGGCGGAGGTCGCGGTTGATAATTCGGCGAGCATTGCCGAGTTGTGGCATATGGCGCCGACTGCTGGTATTTCAACTGGTTGCAGTCCGACTGCTGGCGACATGAATAGCCGCGTGGGAGCGCGAGTGCGCTTCCCCTACCAGCTTTTCTTGATTCTACTGGATTGCTGCCGCCGTCACCATGGCCTTGATCTGGGCCACGATCGGGGCCGCCGGGCTGTCCGATGCAATCATCGGGTCCAGCATATCGAGAAGCGTCTTGGAGGCGACGACGTTCTGCATCGGCGTGCGGAAGACGGATTGGTCTCCCAACCTGGATTGCAGGATGTCCTCGCGGTCATTGCGGCCGCGCGATCGAAGAGATCGCACCTGCACCTCCTTACCCTTACGAAGGCGATCTTCCTCCGCAGCCTCTTGTTCTTCTTGATGGAGATCGGTCCTTTGCTCCTCGATCACGAAGACGCCATGAAAATCGTAGCAGTTCATCACAATGCCGACTGGTTTTCTGGGTGAGTTAGAGCGGCATACCTGACATGGGTTGGCCTGATCTTCACCAGATTAGATCTGGCTTTGGACCAGGCAGACGAGCTCTCTGCGCGTATATGCGATGAAATCCAGACTTCCAAAGCAGAAGGCCTGGCCAGAGATGAAGGTGGCGATGAATCCGCCGATTGCTGCCATCGAGTCTGTAGGAAAAGATTATAGCGCTGCCCCTACCAGGTGCGCCAACTATCGACTTTTGTAGCCGGCAATAAAATTATGGGGTAGGCACTAGATCTCAAACTCGAAGGTCACACGAGACAAGGGGTTAGACAGGTTCAGGCCCTCAGCGATGGAGGTAATACTCTAATCATGTGTGCTGTGCTCTGAGGCTTGATTACTCAATGAATCGATGATCGGATCCCCATGGTGTTACCCGCCCTCTCCGTTATATACTGGGGGTAGGGTGGCTTACATAGTCCTGATCGGTTAGGAGATTCCGATTGGTTATTAGATTTTAGTCGGTTATAGGATAGAGTTTACATCTTTGTCTACCCTATCAATGACTCGGATTACAACAGTATCTTTTATATCTTAATATACATAATTGCCTATAGGATGTGCCCCCTCTTCCATACAGCAGCAAGACTTGGTGCGGGGCACAGCCCTTGGGCCAGTCTTCTCCTCAGGTGACGTTGGGCCGGTCATGGAGATACCTGGTTTCATATATTCCACACTTTTGCTTCCGCTTGGACTCGTATCCGGTGGAGCCCCATATATGTAGTTCAGCTCGTGCTCGGGCTCTTGGTAATCGTCCTCACCGGGAGGGTCTTTCTTCTTGGTAGCCTCATCCTTCGCTAGAGCCGGTTGCTTGTTGCTTTCACGGGCAAAACGCTTCAGGGTAAAGCAATTTTTGGCGGCATGCTTTCCCTTAGGGTGGAAAGGACAGATTGCATCCATGACAGTACTGTAATCGTCCGCCTCCCTCCGTGTGGCTCGGGGCCGGCTGCGCTCTGCTACCGCAACTAGCTCCTCGCCCTTCCGTTTTTTGTCCTTGTGCTTGGAGGACTCGGGCTTGTCGCCTTTGTTCTTCTGTTGCAGGCGATCTTCCTAGCGCTCAGCCAGGGCGTCTGAGGCCGTGGCATAGCGGTCGGCCAATGCAAACATCTTCTTTACGGAGGCTGGTGGTTTCCTGGACATTTTCTTGATCATATCGGGATCGCGGCTGCTACCACCACTGCATCAGATACATCCCTGATGGTGTTTTTCTTCTGCATGAAACACCGGATGAAATCTTTCAGCGTCTCGTCTTTCTTCTGGTGAAGCTGATATAGGTCCCACGGGTGCCAGGTTGCTCGTAGGTTCCCTGAAAGTTCGTGATAAATTGCTCTCAAAGATTGCTCCAGGAGTTCACCATGTTCGCAGGAAGTCCAATGAGCCATGATTGAGTAGAAGGGGTGAGATTGACTGGCAGATAATTTGCCATCACGTTTTGATTGCCTCCAGCCGCTTTAACCGCCAGGGCATAGACCTGCAGCCAAGCTTCTGGATCTCGATCCCCATCAAACTTAACGATGCCCTTGGTGTTGAAACCTTCGGGCCATACTACTCGGCGTAACCGAGAAGTGAACGCTCGGATTCCATCGATGGATCTGTCGTCATGATGAGGGGGAGTCCGGCGAGGCGAGCCTCTAGCTCGGTGATTGTCATCAACGCGTCGGGGTGGAGTTCGGCGTGGCGAGCCTATGACTCGGCGATCGTCGTTGTCATTCTGACCACGGCGATGATGGTCTCTATAGTCGTTGTAGTCGTTGTACTATTGATCACTTCGTCGATCGTGGCCGGTGCCGAAACGTTCGTAGTCGTCGTAGCGCCAGCGTCGATCTTCCTCGTCCTGCTCTTACCGTATGGCGGTGATGTCTCAGCGGAGGTCGCGGTTGAGATTCCGCGGGCCTCTCCGACTGGTTGTGAGGGGTGCCGACTGCTGGTACTCCGACTGGTTGCAGTCCGACTGCTAGCGACGCGAGTAGCCGCGTGGGAGCGTGAGTGCATTTCTCCTATCGGCTTTTCCTTATTCTGCTGAATCGCTGCTACTGTCACCATGGCCTTGATCTGGGCCACGATCGGGGCCGCCGGGCTATCAGATGAAATCATCGGGTCCAGCGTGTCGAGAAGCGTCTTGGAGGCGACGACGTTCTGCGGTGTATGGAAGACAGCTTGGTCTCCCAATTTTGATTGTAGGATGTCCTCGTGGACATTGCGGCCGTGAGATCGAAGCGATCGCGACTGCGCCTCCTTAGCCTTACGAAGAAAGCGATCTTGCTCCGCGGCTTCTCGAATCTCTTGTTGGCGTTGGAGATCGGTCTTTTGCTCTTCTATTGCGAAGATGCCACGAAGATTGTAGCAATTCCTTGCGATGCCGACTGGTTTGATGGCTGAGTCAGAGTGGTGTACTTGAGATGGGTCGGCCTGATTTTTACCAGATTGGATCTGGTTTAGGTCTAGGCAGACAAGTTCTCCGAGCGCATCTGCGACAAAGTCCAAGCTTCCAAAGCGAAAAGCCTGGCCGGAGATGAAGGTGGCGATGATTCCGCTAGTTGCTGCCATCGAGTTTGTAAGAAAAGATTATAGCGCTTCCCCTACCTAGCGCGCCAACTGTCGACTTTTTTGGTCGGCAATGAATTTATGGGGCAGGCGCTAGATCTCAAACTCGAAGGTCACACAAGATAAAGGTTTAGACAGGTTCAGGCCCTCGACGGAGGAGGTAATACCCTAGTCTTGTATGTTGGGATTATCTGGATCTCTTGGATCTAAGATTGCTCATGTCTCTGTTGTTGCCCGCCTTCTCCCTTATATAGTAGGGGTGGGGCGGTTTACAAAGTCCCGATCGGTTATTAGATTCTAATCGGTTATAGGATAGAGTTTACATCTTTATCTACCCTGCTAACAACTCGGATTACAATCATATCTCTTATATCTAAATATATGCTGAAGTTAAACTGATCGCAAATCTTTCTCGGAAAACACTCTCGCTCCTCTTAACTGATCAAATCTTTGACCATAAACCAAATCTGCCTTACAAATAGGTAACCAGCTAATTCCAGGGATAAACATCTCAAGCATGGGTTTCCAATATGATAAGATTTATTAGGAACTCAATCTCAACAATAGACAAGTTAACTCTCAACATCCTGGATTACATATGATTTTCAATCAGTACAACATCTGATGCCATCTAAGCTCCTGTAGTCATAATGTGGTAGACATGATCTTTTGCTAGCATTGGCGGCATGGCTTCAGCTTGAACTGCTCCACAGTTCACTTTCTGGTGCAAGTGTCTCGGTAGGTGTACGACTAAGATTGAATCGGACAGGTGTAACAACTTTTCACTCAAGAGAACTGTTGGCAAAGTGTCCCGATTCATTGCATCTGAAGCAACACTTGACCGACATCTGTTGACTTCCTTCTGACATAGCACTAATCTTGGTAGGGGTAGAGCTGAGATTGATGCGATCCGCAGTGATCACTTTCTTCTGAAGGCAGTGTTTAGCAAAATGTCCTGGCTGGCGATAGGCAAAGCAACCTCTAGGCAGTAAGCTTCCTCCTTGAGAACTTTTAACCAGGGTGGTGTTATAAAAATTATGACTATCAGGGCGAGGCATAGGTGAAGGTGTCTCGAACAAAGTCTAAGAAGTATGGCAATTGAGTTGTTGAGGGGCACTCCTCATTTGCTGTTGCAGTGGTCATTCTTGACAAGCATTCTGACGTTTGCGGTTATACTCTAATTCCTTGAGCTCATCTCCTAGAATAAGGGTCTTGTTAACCAACTCCTCTTGCTTCAACTGACTCTTTGAGCAAGTTACTCCTGCAGTTTTACCACTCACTCTTGGGGTTATAAACTTTACTGAAGTAATTTCTAGAATGATCATGGCTTCCAAAATTGCTTGACCTTTCTGTGGGCATTCCTTAACAAAATGACCTAACTTACCACAGTTGTAGCATGAACATCTAGGTTGTCGTGTTTGGTTAGGTGTAGTCATATGCACAATATTGTCTTTCTCCGGCATCACCACTTGTTGGTTCATAGGGCATTCCCTGGCCCAAGGACCTTGTTTATCGCACAAGAAACAATTCCATGGTGGCCAAGTATCCCTGGTTCTTTGAGGCAAACGGACAGATTTGACATGTTTCTTCTTCATTTCGTCACGCGGCACAGCAAGTGCAGATGACAATCATTCTCTTTTCACTAACTCTTGAGCAATGACGGCTCGAAAATTCACTCACTGATGCCGAGTCACGACGGTCACTATTGAATCCAATGGACATTGAGCTAGACAATTAACACGTCCTTCACAAAGAAAACATTTGAAGTTGCTCATATGACATCCTCCAAGTAAATGGCTTCCTTCTCAGCTGGAACAATTGATTGCATGCTTATCAGCGGTGTGTCCTATTCCTCCACAATAGACGCACGCATGGTCTTCCGATTTGTTTGGTTGGCAGCACTTCAAGGAACAACATCCTGGTATGACATTGGGGAAAGGGGTTGTACACTACTCTGAACTTGCAGTAGTCATACTGACATTTGACAAAGCAACGAATCACGAAAAGCGGTGATTTAACTCCAACCAAGTGATTTCTTCTGGTGTCTTGTGGGTAGCACGATAGTTCTTCCACCACTCCAAGGCATCTCCTTCCAACTGACATGTGGCGTAGGGAACCTTCTCTTCATCTTCACATTGCACCAAATCTAGCTTCTCTTCTATGACACGAAGCTAGATTTCTACATCTTTGAGAGTGGCTGATCCACCAAACGTGGGTGGTTTGGTCCTCTTGAACAAGGCAAACTTTAAATGTGAATAGGTGGATCTGACTATGGTTGTAGGGGCATTGATTTTGGCACTGATAACATTCATCTGTTATATCATTGTCTGCATGAGCTGGGTTTGAGCGGTGAATAATTGATCCAAATTCTGAATTGTCACTATCGATACGGTGGACGGCTGCTGGTCACAATCTACTTTATTACTAACACAAGTAGTAGCAACTGTACTGACTTCAACTGCCTCGAAATCACTGTTGTTGTCGGTACTTTCCATCTGTTGACCACTCCAGGGTTTAGTTAAGAGGGGAAAAGCAAAGATAAGGTTCAAGAATCCTAGTGCAGGGGAGCAGGTTTAACCCAATAGTTTATACAAACATTATTAATAACTTGGTATGGTTGATTACAAAAGCTTAAAAGCTATGCAACGCATACTGCACACCCAGCAACCAAGGCAAAAAAATCAAATTAACCTAAGCACACAACAATCTATCGTCTAAAAGGGTAACACTTCTATCTTAGACTGACGCAACTCTTCACACATGAGTCTCAACTGGCCACCAAAGTACTAGTTCTTCTAACTTCTGGAACACTTCATCGATCCACTTCTTTTTCCTTGAGCTCGACGATTCCTGTCTTCATGATCTTTAGGATCGGCAGCAAGACAACCAGTACTTTCTCCTTAAGTGTGAAACATCGTTAACTACTTAGAACAACTCAGGTAAGATTTTTATTTAAACCAGTGGGGAAAGATGAATAATTTTAGCAAAAGGGGAAAGAATGGAAGAATAAGATAAGTCAATAACTTATTATTCTTTCAAGTTAAATCTTCTGCTTTACAAAATACTTTTGAAGCTCCTAAGGAACGGCCAAACTATCTAGGGTCAAGACCTACAGTCAGTATGACTCTGATACCACCTCTGTCGGGACCCGAATATGCAAATCCGGACCCTCTGTGTTTTCAGTACTAGTCTAGGATCACGCTAGTGCACACAATCTCAACATTGATGAAATATTACAATCATACACAGCGGAATATTAAATCAAGACTTCATCTATTAATATAGAACTATTGAACAACCTTAAGGTCAAACTAACACTTGTGAGGCCTTGGTGGCTTCAATTCAAAATAAATAAACAGCAGCAGAATGAAGAACGTCGACGAATCCCATCAATATGCCACAGGCAACTGACAAGGTTCAACTCCTAGATATTTGCCTCCTTGTAGAACTTCTCCTCCTTCAAAGTTGTAGTCTTCTCCTCAACTGATTATTTTGTGTACTCAAAGGTGCACTTTACTCAAAAGATACAGCCGCTCACCACAAAGGTGATTGTCCGCAACAAGCCTTTCAGGAACCTCTACCTTAACCAATGAACCTCTCCGGTATTGCCCTCACTATCACACCCCTCACACAGAGCAGGAGTATAGTACAGGCCAACACCGTTGGATGGGCACCAAGCTGTAGCACAGGTACGCTCCCCTACACAGATACACCTCCGTGTACTGTCACCCCGAGGTATCAGAGGAAAGATATTAGAACCCTAATCAACTAGTTCTGTCCCATACCAGACATGTGGTTGCAAGTAAGACTCAGGTCAAAGGCTTGTAAGGTTAAGTCCTTAGGGTGACTAGGGCAAGACTTCCACATACACTCTGCCAAATCTGGCCCACCTTGGCACACTGCCCCTCGCCACTTGCCCCAATCTAAATCATTACCACCCCAGTTGATTACCAAGCACCACATGCTATCAACAAGTCAACCTCGTTGCGTGACATTCACTCGTCACCACAACGCAATCTCATTGTGTGACCACACATGACACACAAGTTCATAACATTGTTCCATATTCCATTAGTCAAGATTAATCTGTGATGATTCAACACATGTGACGACATGGCATGGCTAAGCAATCTACGACGGTCTAACCAGCCCATGTTGATTATCAATATTAACCAACTATTAATTAACCATCCTAGGGCGACAATTAGATCATGGCATACAATTGCAAGGTAGGGTATACTCAAATAGTTTAAATAGCTAAATCCCAATTTATTTTGAAAACAGATCTACATATAAAATAACATGCACATAAAGTAAAATAAAGTAGCATCTTTGCAAACATGGGTTCAACATGATCAAAGCACAACTTGCCTGGCCCTTGCGATTTTTACTGTTCTTTACTCTTTATCTTTGATTCTTGATGTTCAATCTTTACCATCTAGATCTTCAGCTTCTTAGAACAACTTCCGGACGATGCATCTAACGATTAAAGAAGAAGCAAATACAAACCAACTCAAAAGATAAATCAAATAAAATACAAATTGAGAACGGATAGTATTGGATCACAAAGGCTTAGATGAATTTAGGAACTTGAATGGATTGGATCAGAGATTAGACAAAAAAGAACGAGCTTTCGGAATACACTGAAAAGGAAAAGACTGATAACTAAGAAAGAAAGAATAATATCCCAAAGAATATTTCTTCTAAAGTTATTATCTTGATTGGATAGACATGACATATGGGCTCTCGATCTATAAACCGGACCCATAAAGATACGTTAGTTCGCAATGAACTAAACTGATGCTCAATGTTGACTTTTGTTGACTAAACAGATACACAGTCAAACAAAATAAAGATAGACTAATAGATTAGATATGGCACAAGGATATGACATATGGCCAATGGTCTATCGACCAAGTCCATGAATGATTTCTAGGTCAATGGTAGATTAGATTTTTAAGAATAGGACATGGACAAGTGGGGTCGATATTCATGCGATTCGATCTGAGATCAGTCATACGTCGATCAAGAGGCTTGACGATGACAAGGCAGCGAGGAAATGAAGACAAGGCTAAACTCATAGGAGATGGGGTTAGATTACAATAAGGTGATAGAGAGGATGATGATATTGCACTAGGGCTTTTGCGTGCATGCACACATGCGATGATAGCGAAGCAACGACAGGACACTCATGCAAAAATAAGATGTCGATTGTCGGTACAATGATATGGTAGCAAGGTTATGATATGGCTCAGGATTGATCTGCGAATTTTGAGGTTTACATGACATGATGCATCATCAACGACAGATTGGACCTAAGGTTAAGTTAGGGTTTGAGAGGACGATGCGTGGATAGATCCACTTGTCATAGGGATAGGATAGGTAGGGTTGGCTCTGCGATAAAAGATTACCAAGGGTGGCTAACCGAAACAAGATCCGATAATGAAAGAGGCTAGATCGAAGACGACGGGTAGATTCTTGAATATGGCATTGATGGCAACTGAAGACCAAATGAACTCTAAAGATGGGAAACCAGAGAATGATGGCCTACTGGACATGACGACATGACCAAGGCGAACTAAGACAGTTGGCGACAAAAGACGGCGCGCGGCACTGACGAATGGCGGCGGCTAACGAATATTAAAATTTTTGGTTGATGGAACAACAAAGGGGAAGTGAGAAACACGTAGAACGCGGCGAGATGAGCTCAACGGTATAAGTGGATTTGGCGGCAACCCAATGGACAGATCACAAACTACCAATGAACGACTGCTAAAGCTAATAGATCAAACGGTTATAACTATAAAAAATAATGGATGAAACCTAACCAAATTTTACAGAGAGCTATCTGGGACCCTAAGGCACAATATGACATGAAAGGATCGGAGTTTTACCTTCTGGATCAACAGGGAACGCACGAGGAAGTTTTCAGCTGAACGTATGCAATCTGATCGGGAAAGATTGAATTTTCTGCCGAAATTCCGCAGATAAAACCATGATTTAGGGTGAGCATCACGTAGAGGACATCAAGATTAGTCTACATTAAAAAGGGCACGGTTAAATTCGCAAAAACGAAGGAGAACGGGCGACGACAAGATTAGAGATTGGAACAGCCGTAACTTTGATTTTGTCGATGAAACTGCACCAAATTTGGTGGAGAGGTAGATTAGACCATAAGGCACGAGATGATGCAAGAGGATTTTAGAAAAACTCATAGGAATGATAGGGAACGCGATGCCAATTTCGGCCGACAAGGGCGGCGCACCGGAAGAGGAATGGCTGCGACTTTTTGGGTTTGGGAGGTGCTCAGGGATTAGGGGTGCATGGGAGGGGTCTTAGAACACTTATATAGGCCTGGGAGTCGTGCCATACAAGGAGACATAAAGAAAAACCAGATTTGGATTGAAAATGGTTCGGATCGAACACCTGGCGCGCAATGAACAGTTACTGATGACGTGGCGCATTGCGGTGCTTCGGATGGGGATCGGAGGGCTGCGGCTGGGCGGCGATGTAGCCGGCTCGGGAGCTGACACGTGGTGGTGCGGAAATTGAGCCAGAAATTCCGGATTTAATCCACTTTCCAAATTAAAATAATTCTAAAAATTAAGATAATTTGTTTAGAGCAATAAAAATACCAGAAAAATTCTAAAAAAATTCTAGAAAATATTTTAAGACATTTGGAGCTCATAAATATTTCTAACCAAACTTTATTTAAAATTTTGCAGAATTTAATTAAATTTAACAAAAGGCTTAATTTAAATTAATTCCAAATGAATAGCAAATGAACTTCGAAAAATCTCAAAAAAATACAAAAATTCATTGAAGAACAATGAACTCAAATAAAACTAATTTTATTTTAATTTAAGTTTTTATTAGCCAAATTAAATTATTTTAGCGTTAGAAAATTCTAGATTAAGCTTTATTAAATCGAGAAAATCAGCTGGGATTTTTGGAAAGATGAACTAAACAAAAGATTTTTAAAAACCCAAATTTTGGGATGTTACACAAGTGGAAGAAGAACAACCATATTTAGGAAATTTAGTTTGGGAGGGAAAGGATGGGAGCAGGAAGGGGGGGTGTGTGTTTGGGGGGGTAGGGGGCATCGTGGCATGACCTCCAACACCGACGCTGAAGATGACACCAACTCTGAGAATGGCAGTAGGGAACCAACAACAACAAACAGATCCAGCATCTGGGTTTTCAAAAAATTGGGGAGAGATGATGTGAGGGGAAGGACAAAAGGATGGGAGCGGGGAGGTTGGCCCTTGGTGCCAGTATAGGCACAACTCCACTGCAGCAGCAATGGGCTGAAGAAACCAATTATGAAGCAAAAGAGGAAGGAGGGTCTGAGGTCTAAAAATAGGAAGAATGAGGTGTGGTGCATTGAGGTAAGAGGGTTAGGACCCAAATATGCCAATATGGACCCTCTATGTATACTTCGCTAGTTCAAGATCACGCTAGTGCACATAGTGCTAACATAGATGAAATATCAACTCCATACAGAGCAGACTAAGAATAAATAACGAAAGTTGATAAATGAATAGATAGTGTAATAACCTTATAGGCAAGTTTACATTTATTATACCTAAAAGGGCTTATCACTAAAAAAAGAAACTACACCAGAACAAAAATATATTCCAGCGGAATCCCATTGACCTGCCACATGCAATCGACTAGGGCTCGAATCCTAATTACCGCCCTCTTCACAGTACTCCTCAAAAGCTAGTGTTGACTCTTCTTCTCCAACTGATTGATTGATTATTGCAAGGGTGAGCATATGGAGTACTCAACAAGTTGTGCACAGAATACGAGTCTAATATAACTATATGAAATTCTTACTCAAAATCATGGCTGATATGGTTACTTTTGCATAATGCAGACTTTTACAATTGAAAGCAATAATAGATTGAATACTTTTAATAAGACAACTAATGGTAATAATATGATATTACGAGATTTCTCAGGTTAAACTGACACATAGCCTACATCATTTCCCTTTTCTAGCACACAACCTTCCTTCCCAATTTTATTTTATGAAATATAAACCTTGTGTGAAATTTCTGAGCATTGTCCATAACAGGGGACACAACTATTCGAATAGTTTTACACCCTGCAGAGGTTATACCACAAGATTTGATCAATCTATTAATGTTGACCATTACACGCTTCCTTTGATGTGCAACTAAAAAGATCATAAAAAACTTTCAAAAACACTATTGGAACATTGACCCTCCTGATACACATGATCTTGCCATTCCACCCTCATAGAGAGTAGAAGAATGGGAGGGACTCACCATTGATCTAGAAACAATAAATGTTCAAGATGTGACACCTTGCAGGCAACGGCACACACTGTCCCCGACCACACACACAGCTTAGTCTGCAACCTAAGGTATCACATGTTGAGACTCGGTAACCTACTGATTTAGGTCTGGCCTATAATAGACATCTGGTTCTATGGTTAGCCTATTTTAATGGCTTACAAGGTTAAGTCCTTAATTAACCAAGGCAAGACTTCCAATTTACTACACTTGTTCACATAAAACCATATTACTTGTGGACCTAGGAATATTCTAAATTTATTTTTATATTTTGAATTTTTGGAAAATACCCGAGACACTGACATGTGGACCTACATGTCATAGACATGAACCACGATAAAATAGGTCGACCGGACCAATCTATATCACGCGGACATTCCATACACATGGCATGATGTGGCACTGAGGTGGCACACATGTGGTTGGTGGTGTGGAAAGAGATGCACGACTGACTCAACGATAGCTGACTCCATGTGGCGTTGACATGCTTGCCACATAGGTGACACGTAGGCAGTAGTGCTTTGGGACAAATGGTCATCGGCACACGAAGAACTGAGGCTCTACTCCGACGACCTCAACATAGAGACTTCTAGGCATGCGGGTGGTACCGTTAGCAAGATCTCATCATGGAAAATCTAATGACGTGGATGTCACGGCCAGCGGAAACTTTTGACATATGCAGGTGCAATGAAAGCTGCAGTGTGGATGACCTCCACGGTGGTGGTGAACTTTGACGATGCTCCAGAGATGAGAGGGTGCACATTGGGTATAACACGCGATAACAAACACTATGGTGTTCATGACGATGATGGAGACTTACTGATGGTGTAGAATCTAGTGAAAAGCTTGGCAGTGGTGCTTGCAGATATCCTCGAATTCTAGGGCATAGGCAACACAATCAGGTGTCTAGGGTTAGGGATTTGGCTTTGGGGATCCTAGCAACATAGATCCATCACTTGAACGTGGCTTTTATACACAGGAAAGGTGGTACGAGAAAGGGAGTCCACAGTAGACACAACGGCGTGGGAGTCCGACTCAGACACATTGGGAAGATGATTGACAGGTGGGCCACGCCTATTAGTGACACGACGTGAGCATGATGAGCTGGGCTATAGCGCGAAGATGGATCGGTGCATAGGGTTGCGGACCAGGCCAAGGGAAAGGGAAACGGGCCAACAGGTCTAGTTTCAACCCATAAGCCATTTTTACTGTATTTTAATTTAATTGTTTCAGAAAATATAAAAAAATGCAAAAGAGCTCGAATAAAATAGCAAATGCACTTGAAACATTCCCAAAAAATTCTAGAAAATAGTTCCAAGGAAAAAGAACACCAATAAAATAATTGTGACAAATTTTATTTGGGGTTTAATGTTATTAAATTAGTTTTGATTTATGAAAGTCCCATATTAAGCTTTAAGTAGCAAATAAGATGATGAAATTTTTGGAGTGCTAAAATACACATAAGATTTTGAAAACGACAAAAATTGGGATGTTACAAACCTCCCCTTAATAGAATCTAGATCTCGAGATTCGAGATGACTACAGAAACATGATATGAAACTTGGATTTCAGTCATATCCTCTTTATGCTCCCACGTGACTTCACTCTCAAAGTGATTGCCCCAATGCAATCTACAGAAACAAATGGACTTGCTCCTGGTCTAACGCTCGGCCACAACCGAAATCTTGATCGGTTGTTCTTTGTAGGTGAGCTCCTCTTATAGATCAAATTACTCCAACGAAGTTAAGCTCAGTTGGCACTCGAAGACACTTCTTGAGCTTTGAGACATGAAAGGCATCATGCACTTCTGCCAACGACTGAGGCAACTCCAACTAATAGGAAATCTCTCCTCTATGCTTCAAGATTCTAAACAGTACAACATATCTTTGGGCAAGCTTTCCTTTGGCGTCAATCCTTCTAACTCCTTCAAGAGGAGTGACTCTGAGATAAACAAAATCCTTAGTCTCAAAACTCAAATCACAGCATTGATTGTTAGCATAAATCTTCTACTTGGACTGAGCTACCTTTAACCTTTCTCTGATTATGGATACTTTATCCTCAACTTCTTTGACTATCTCTGGCCCATAGACAAGGTGCACTCCTATGTCTTTTCAATTCAATGAAGTATGACAAGGACGAGCATACAGTGTTTCAAATGGTGACATCTACAAACTGGCTTTGTAAATATTGTTGTAGCTGAACTCAGCATATGGCAAACTCTTATCCCAAATAGTGGTGTGAGCTAGAGCACAAGCTCTAATCATATCCTCCAATATATGAATCACTCTTTCAGTCTGACCATCTGTTTGAGGATGATATGCAGTATTGAAATTCAAATGGATACCAATGGCTTCGTGCAACTTATTCCAAAATCATGAGGTAAACTGAGAACCTCTATATGACACTATCTTCTTTGGCACTCTACGTAAACATACAATCCTTGACATGTATAACTCTGCCAAGTGATCTCCGATATAAGTAGTCTTAACCGATATGAAATGTGGAACTTTTATCAAACGATCAACTATTACCCAGATAGAATCGTAACCAGACTAAGTCCTAAGCAAATTAGTAATAAAATATGTATCAATTTCTTTCTAACGACCCTTCTTTTGGTACGGAATACCAAGAAGGATGATCTATGTGCACGCAATACTAGTCCCATGATCAGTGGCAAGTACGCACATTTACAACAATTGATAACACAACCATACTCAAGGTTACATATGATAATTGTAATTTATAAAATAAGGTTTTACAAGCAGAGTATATTGCAGCGAAAAAAAGCAAAAATCATGTGGTGTGCCCATCCAACCCTCAGGCAACTGATAAGGTACAAATCCTAGAAGATCATATCATCGAAATTCGCGTATCCTACGGTGAAGCATATATCTTCAAGGCTTCGCTTCAACTAAACCAACAAATAAGCAAGTGTGAGCACTTTCATACTCAGCAAGACTTAAGGTGTATTTGCAATATGAAGTAAATGTAGGCTATATCAAAATAAGTTTCTATGGTTGTTTTGCATAAAGAGGAATTGAACATGTAAATCAAGTAGTAATTTGCAAACGGAATTTGTAATAGCAAGTATGATTGATATGAAATAATAAGTTTGTAAGCATAAAGTAACAACTCACAGTCCTCCATGAAGTGAGCAACAATTCGAATCATTCCCTGCCAACACATGGCACAACAGGTGAAACCAATCCTTGCCAACACATGTCATAGCATTAATTACCTGAGAGGTACACTTTCGAACACATGTTTCCAAATCATCAATTTTTGAAAATACCAAAACCTCTAACTTTGTGATGACTTTACCAAGTGCCCTTGACTGCGAGTGTGGCTTTTCGAAAAGATTTACACTCTGTAGAGGTGTACAATTTTACCCACAAGACATGACCGACTATTTTTGCAGATCATTAGCACACTTCCTTTGGTGTACCGCAAAGGGTCATGACATAACCGTTATTATTACATAGACCTAAATTTGCACCAGCTTTGGTAATGACAAACCCATACTATGGTGGTAGAAGATATTTGTATAATCACTATATGATAAATAGTTATACACCCCATTGTCACACTTCTCCCCACAGCATGGCGTACACCATTGTATCGGTAAACGTGTGTTCCATAATCACCTCGGTGTCACTACTATAGAATGGTACATCACTATCGCTTCATCTGTGTCGGTTCTTATGTTTTTAGGAAAAAACGATTGTGATAGATGACTTAGGAGGGACATTAATAATAATCACTATCGGTTCTCAGGTTAGAAGTGATTGTGATGTAGCACTAGAAACATTACAATCGGTTCTTATGCGAGAAGCGATAGTGATGTGCACGTTCATCACTATCGGTTCCAATAAAAGAACCGATAGTGATGTGCACGTTCTCATCACTGTCGCTTTTTTTTTGGAACCGATAGTGATGACCATGCACATCACTATTGCTTCTCACAAAAGAACCAATAGTGATGTGTACGTTCGCATCACTATCGCTTCTTTTGTTGGAACCGATAGTGATGACCATCCACATCACTATCACTTCTCGCATAAGAACCGATAGTGATGTGCACGAGCTCATCACTATCGCTTCTTTTATCAGAACCAATAGTGATGTGCGTTCACATCACTATCACTTTTTAATTGAGAACCAATTGTGATGTGCTTCGCTAGGTTATTTGTACCACTCGAGCTGAACTCTTCTTTGTTGTTGTTTTAGAAGAGATTTCTCCACCCATCACTCGAAAAAACAGCTCATATTATGTGGTTGGAAGCAATACTTAGGTGAGTGTACGTCATTATATCAGTTGCTATGTGTTTCAAATGTTTGTACTATACATAACTGCAGTTTCGTGTGTGAAAAGGTTATGTGTATGTATGAAACTTTCACAATTTTTGTCAATGGATTGTGTTATGTAGCTATTATTGCAAGAAAAAGAAGGCACTCCACATCAAATCATTTCTGAAAATTTTCAAAATATTTGGACTTTATTTGAAAAAGATTTGACATTTCCACTCTTTGACCAAAAAATCATGCCTACAAAGTGAATTTGGGCTTCGTTTTTCAATGCTAACTCTTTTTGCCAAAATCCTTTTTGAAAAAGATTTGTAGTATCACAAAGTATGTTCTTGCAAAAATTGAAATAATTCCTACTATGTTTGCAAAAGTTATGGCCTTTTCACTCTTTGATTAGATATTTCTATAAATTCATACTTCATGATTTGTCTGAAAAACAAATAGTACAGTGAACAACATTTGGGTCGGTTATATTAAAAACCAGATAGTGATATTGGAGAATTTGTGTCGGTTTCTCTTAAAAAACCGATAGTGATGATCACCTATTGCTATGGCAACATTTGTGTCGGTTTCTAGAAAAGACCGATAGAGATATTCAGCATTTGTGTCGGTTTTATTGTAAAATCGATAGTGATGTTTGCATTTTTTGGTAAAAAACATACGATGCTATGTGAACTATTTGTGTCGCTTTTCTCAAAAAACCGATAGTGATATGGTAGCATTTGTGTCGGTTCCAATGGAAAAGCGACACAGATAAATACCCTATTTGTATCGGTTCTTGTAGGAAAGCGACACAGATAATTATACTATTTGTATCGGTTCGCAAAGAAAAGCGACACAAATAAATTTCTATTTGTATCGGTTCTTGTAGGAACGCGACACAGATAACTATACTATTTGTATCGGTTCGTAAAGAAAAGCGACACAGATAATTAATATTTGTATCGGTTCTTATAAGAAAGTGACACACATAACTACACTATTTGTATTGGTTCTCTAAAAAAACCGACACAAATGGTTCTGTATGTGTCGATTTTTCCATGAACCGAAAGAAATGGTAATGCTTAATTCAGTCGGTTTTTAAATGAACTGACACAAATGTTGTACGTGGGAAACCTAACCTGGCCGCCAGAGCGCGCGTGCCTCCTCACTCCACACTCAATTCCCCACTCCATTGCGCAGATCGCGCCGCCGTCGATTGCCTCCTCCACCATCGGTCGCCTTCGCCGGTTTCCTCCGTGGGTCGCCTCTGCCAGTCGCCTCCGTTGGTTGCCTCAGCCCCCCAAAGCCGCCGTCATCCTCCCTAGCCACACTGAGCCGTCGTACGTCCTCGCACACCACCTTGGGCTTCTGCCCGCCTTCGGCATCCTTGGGCTCGTGCTCCGCCTCCAGCCTCCGTTGGCTCATGCTCCGCTTCCAGCCTCCGTCAGCTCGTGCTCTGCCCATCTCCCTTCGGCTCCACTGGTTCCCGCGCCGCCTCCTGTGAGCTAAGGTAAACCCTAATCCTTTTGTGATGCAAACCAACAGGATGATTAAGGTAAACCCTAATCGTTTCGTTCGTTTGGGGACACAAATGAGCCA
Organism: Otatea glauca; assembly: GCA_036346275.1. Lineage (NCBI taxonomy): Eukaryota > Viridiplantae > Streptophyta > Magnoliopsida > Poales > Poaceae > Otatea > Otatea glauca. The sequence goes on along the minus strand of CM070721.1, from coordinate 41,788,720 downwards.
CTTTGTTACAGATTATTCTCAACCTTTGTGTTTCTATGGGTGTGGTAAGAAAGTACACTTCCATATATGTGCTTGTAGTGTGCTTGCATGGTGTATGTGCTTGTCTGTCTTCATGTAATCTCTGAAAACTGTGTGGCTGATTTGAACTTCTATAGTTCTATGTGCTGGTTTTTAGTAGTAATCCAAACGAAGTTAGGAAATTGATTAAATATGTGTTTTAGTCCAGCCTTGTTACGGCTCCTGTTTTGCTCCTAGTATAAAATCTTCATATGTGATTTTCATATTCCCATGATGACTTGTTTCCGTATTCCTCATTCATTCATGATTATCCATTGGAGGTAATATTATTGCTAATTCACTATTAATAAAAGAAGAGGTTAACATCTAACTCATGTTTTGTGAAGAACACATAGTTATTTCAATCTTGCATTTAAAAAGGCTGTTTTGCCATACTGAAGAGAATTGCATGTTGCTTCAAAAGAAGTTCACTAAAAAATGAACAACATATAGGCATGTAAGGTAATTAGTTCTACCCAAGTCCAGTAGCGGGGTGATAAATATAGAAAAGAATATTTGTAAGCCATAAATTGAACATAATAAACAGAAAAGTGGTAAATTAATATATGAAAAAAAAGAACAAATCATACCTCTCAGTTGATTATCAGATATCCTTGCCCATCAATCATGTACAAAATCATGATTACACTATCATATTCAGCATCTGGAAACTTTAGAGGCAACTTTGTGGTCTCAATATCAAATGCACGTACATGAACTTCTGCACGCTGAAGCAGATCTTCCCTTCTCTGAAGCAAAACATCAGAACCATACACACTGTCCACATCGATAGCAAATCGATGCACGCACAAGATCAACAGACCATAGGTCACAAAACACAAACGATTCATACCTCAGTAAGCTTAACATATTGCAACTAGCTTGTGCATTTAAACTAAAACTTTGTGGTTCTTTTGAGTGTTATTATGCAACTTAAATTAGAGTACTTGTTTCTATTTTGCAGCATATCAATATCCCCCAGAAGAGCTTAGACAGCTCTTGACTCAATTGTGAAGCATGTTTCTACTAGTCCATATGTGAACAATATTACATATGTGAATGCGATTGCATATGTGTACTAACTGTGAAGCATGTTTGAGTTCTGTTTTATGAACGAATGTGATATGTGTTGTAATAAAATATTTGTATTCTATGAATGTGATATGTGCATAATGTGTGATATTGTTGTGTGAATGTGATATGTGCATAATGTGTGCTATTGTTGTGTGAATGTGATATGTGCATACTGTGTGAAATATGTGTTGATTGGAGGGTGAATTGGAAAATAGAACACCCTCTCATCTCTATCGGTTATGAGAAGAAAACGATAGGGATAAGGGGGTCATCTCTATCGGTTCTTTGTAAGAAGCGATAGAGATGACCACCTCATCTCTATCGGTTCTTTAGAAGAAGCGATAGAGATGAGCGCATCATCTCTATCGCTTCTTGTAAAGAACTGATAGAGATGATGCGCTCATCTCTATCGAGGAAGAACCGACTGTAATAGCGCTGCCTCATCTCTGTCTCATGACTTTGTGTCACCACCAGAACTGACTGTGATGATAAAAAAGAACCGATTGTGATGTATATTTGTGTAGTAGTGGTGTGGACGTCCCTTCGAGCAATCAGTCTCAGAAAGCCTGTACTGCTACGGCCTTCCAATGTGCAAGCCAGTTCTAAGTAATTTAATAGGTTAAGGTTGTCCCAGACAAGCACTTGTGGTGTATGGTTATCTTGGCCTGAAAACAACACGGTAGTTCAGTCCTTAGTCTGACCCGAGCGATGAATTCCTCCTACACTACGTGAAAGTCCTTATCTGGCTGCTAATAATCTCCCAAGTCATAATCTTAGTTTTATTTTTAGTTTTACCAGAATATCAACAACATTTAATGTCATATCCAACCTTTTTAAATTGTAAAGAGTAAGATGTTCCTTTAGTAAAGCATAGCTAAGCATGATCATTAAGTAATTGCTTATACTCATATTGACATTATGTATTGTCTAACCTTATTCTAGGGTTATCCAGGTTCACATGCCCATATTTATTAAGAAGTTCCATGGGACAACAGGTATATCTACCAGTTCCACAATATAGCTAATTAATGAAAATACGCACATGCTTAAATAGATTTGACAAAACAAATCAAAATTAAAACACTGGGATCAATATGATCAAAGGGGTTGCTTGCCTTGCTTTGTTGGTTCGGGGGTTGACTCGGGGTTGAGGTCTTTAGTGGTAGCTTCAATTGCGTCGGCATCTACACGTCTGTACCATTTCATATGACAACAATAAGAAGCAATAACATGAGAGGCAAAAAGAAATCAAATGAAACCAAATTCAAAGATGAATTAGAATTGAAGGTTCTGGTGATAATTTTTTTTTAAATATTGCTTTCTTATTATATAGGTTTATTTGTTTGGTTTATAAATTTAAGGTTTGTGGTTTAGGCTTTTTAATAGGATTCAGATGAAAAGCATGTTTATATATAATTATTTCTAAAAAATAGGATGTTCTTGCCTTAGGGAGCATTTTTAAGCTAGTCCTATTGGTATTAGAATTTATTTGTGATATTGTATATATTTCCTAATCTTAATTATTTGTAAATTATATGCTATAAGAGGTTTGATTTTATTTTAGATTTGCGACTACAATACACATAGATATATAACCATTTTCTATAGCATGAGTAGGTCTTAACCTCAGAAGTGTCTTGAAACTAGTTTTGAGTATTTTAGCTTTTATTTGTGGAAGTTATTGATATTTTAGTGTTTATGTACTTAGAAAACGAAATCTATACGAACTTAAACTAATCAAACATTAAATCTTTTTGAAGGTTGAGATGGTTTTGACCTTTGGAATGTTTTGAGACTAGTCCTTCATGATCTAGCATTTATTTGCAGCACATGACGATAGTGCGACCCAGTCTAGTGACCCATCCTATGACTACGATGTTGTACTGACGGACTGGTTGGTCGACACCCCTGAGCAGTCGCTGAGTGTTGTCCTTGCACTACTATAGAAAGGTTTATATTAGACTCCTCTTCACAGACGGTTTTAAAAAACCGTCTGTTATGACCAACATCACAGACGATTCTCTAGTGAAACCGTCAGTGATTTAATCACAAACGGTTCTCTTTATGAACCGTCAGTCATATCACATAAGGTTTTAGTTAAAACTCGTCTGTGATCATATCACGGACAGTTTTAACTAGGAACCGTTGAGATAAGGTAATATCACAGACGGTTATAACTAGGAACCGTCTGGGATATGACCTGAAACCCCTATATAACCATATCGATAGAGGTTTGTAGCGCCAGATTCATGCATTTCGTCTCCTGCAAACCCTAGCCCCCCGGTAATCCTCCTTCTCGGTGACCTCCTCCCCGGCAAGCACCTGCTTCTCCGCATCGGCTAACTCCTCCTCCGCGAGCACCTCCTCCTTCGCGAGCACCTTCCTCATCGGCTACCTCCTCCTCCCCGGCCATCGGCTACCCTCGTCCGCGAGAACCTCCTCCTCCCCGTCGGCTACCTCCTCGTCCGCGAGCACCTCCTCCTCCCCGTCGGCTACCTCCTCGTCCACGAGCACCTCCTCCTCCTCCCCGTCGGCTACCTCCTCGTCCGCGAGCACCTCCTCCTCATCTCCGTCGGTGAGTTGTGTATGAAACCGATATGCTTTACTAGGTTATTGTGTTTGTGAATGATATTTGTGAATGATGTTTAGGAAGAATGAGGCTGATATTTGTGAATGATGTTTGTGAATGATGTTTAGAAAGAATGAGGCTGTAACTAAAGAATTGTAGCTCAAATGCTTGACTAGAGAAACCGATATGCTTGACTAGGGAAACCATTTTAAGTTTGTGAATTAATGATGTTTGTGAATGATGTTTAGAACGAATGAGGCTGTATATAGGATTCATGATGGTTGAACAAAATCGGATATAGGATTCATGAGAAGTCAAACATAAAATTCTTAGCAAGCTGCATATATATAGCTTAGCAAGCTTTAATGCCTCGTTAGGTCACCGCAATGCAATTTCATTTTTTATGTCAATATGTTGGGATCTTTATTTCTTTGTATGGATTGGTTTTCTAGCTAGGCCTGAGGTATATATATAGCAGAACATAAAATTCATATAATCTAGAATTCAACAGTAAACTTGTTATATCACACAAGGATTGATGTCTTGGAGCTACTATGTGTTGAATGTTCAATGCTTCTTTTGTGCCTATACTAGGTGATAATATTTGAAACTTATGTATGTGTCATCCTATCTCTACCTTGCATCCTCATATTGAAGTGAACACCTAATTCATTATAATATATTTATGGTAAAGACATGGAAAAGCTGTTAGAAACTAAACAAAAACTTGAGGTGGAGATCGAACAACTGAAGGGAAAATATGAGATAACAAAAAAGATTTGTGAGATCAAACAAGAACTGAAAGACATAGATGATTGCTTGCAAGATATCGAATCCCTTAACACGGCACTCATCAGTAAGGACCGCAGGGCGAATGTAGAGCTGGAAGAAGCTAAAGCTAATCATATAGAGGTAATATAAAGGTTTGTAGTACTGAATTCAATGTGGTTACTGCGCTTCTCACAACAATATGATCGCTTTTAATTTGTAGGGATTGAGAGATATGACTGAAGATCAATCGGTTATTAGTGTCAAACAAATCAGCACTGTACTGGAGTTATAGAACTTCAGAGAGAACCGAGAAGCCTCTATTGCGCTATGGCACATATGATGGAAGACATGAAAAAACTATAAGGTTTTCTTGTCTTGAATTACAAAATAATGTGGTTTCTAGCTGAACACTTATTGATATTTGTGGTATATATCATATTTTGTTAATGTATTTTTACCTGAACTATGAAATATTTTGTTATCATATTTGTGGTAAGGTCTTCTGGCCTTGAACTATGAAATATTGTTTTCCCCCTAACTCTCTTGGCAGAACTTCCATGATTAGTATCTGATGTTCGAAATTTTATTCTCCTTAGATATTTATGCAATGACATTTACAAGACACAACCAATTATAGATTTTGCAATTCAATATCAAAACATCCTAGATGCATTGAGGCAACATCTTGCCTGATGAGAGGGTCATAAAAATCTCTGTGGTACTCTAGATGCAACTACCTTCATTACTCTGCCAGCCATAGTATGGCCTACTAGGATCACTCGGGGACTCCCACCTAACCAGCTGACATATCCATCCGAACATGTGCAGCATCAGAGGAGGCTGTGGACCACACGAGGGGTCGCACCGCGCAAGAACCACGGCTAGTGTTTTTTATTTTCTTAACATATATACTATTACATGTCAAACACTTTGGACTTGGTCTTTTCATACTCAATTATTCCTTGCTTATCAATTTGTTACTTCGCATTGCCCAATTATCTGTGCATGCATACTCACAAGTAACGAACGATTGCCGATAACGATAACAATGGACGTTACAACATAGTGTCACCTGGTTTACCTCATCGAACACGCTATGGCAAGGCGAATTGACCACACGAAGTCCACATCTATGTTAGGATGATTGGACAACATGAAGCCAGTAGCTTTGTTAGGATGATTGGACAACACGCAGTCATCAGCTTTTTCAGGCTGATGTATAGCACTGCCTACTGTTTTGTCAGCCCAATTTGACAACATGCTACCCTAGCTTTCTCATAGCAAAGTAACAACACACTGACTATTTCTTTGTCAGCCTAATTTGATAACACTCTACCCACCGCTTTCTTAGACCGAAGCGAAAATACGCTACAGCCAGCTTTATCAAACCAAAGTAGCGACACACTACCCCTAGTTTATCAGTCTTGCATCGACTACACACTGCCTATAAAATCACCGGCCACCTAGGCAACACTTCTTCACTAGCCCAACCTCCAGTCTATTGCAATGACAGACAGAGGAGGCACCTCAAGGCATGGGAGAGGTAGATAGGGAAGAGAGGTCAGACTAAACCTCGAGGCACCGACCCTTCATGGTTTCAAGGCTACGACCATTCACTTGAGGCCCGTGAAATCTACGGTCCCAAAGACCACGATCCCACAGCCCAGATCTTCCCATTCGAACAAGGGACTACTACACCCCCAAAAATCCAATCCACGACGGCCTCCCACTTCGCCCCCTGAATTGGTCGACATGCAAACACAACCTTGACACCGTCGTGCGGGTTTGTGATGAGTCCAATTCCAACCTAGGACGTCGTTTCTACCGATGCCCTCTATTCATGGTAACTGCTACAACTGTTACATACCATTCAACGCATGTCTCCCTATATGACATATACTCTTACTTGCAGACCGAGGATTGCAAATTCATAGAATGGGTGGACGAACCATATCCCTTAGATGCCAAATGTTACATCTACAAATTGTTAGTACGCCTTGATGAAAAGGGAAAGGACCTCACCGAGGTCAAGAACGAGAACAAATAGCTCCGCAGGCAGAACTTAGAGCTCCAGACCTAGAACGACGACCTACGTCATCAAAGACTCAGGGAGAGGAATAATGTGGAGGTCATCCACCTTAGCAGCGACTACCACACTTACTGCTACTACGACAATACCAGCTGTTGTTGTGCTTGCCACTACCGTGATCAGCAGCCCTGTCTGTACCGTCCTGAAGATCAACACTCCCTGTGGATGCTGTACAGTTATCCATTCGAGCCTTAATGTCCTCCGCCCATAAAGCATAGTCCATCCCACTCTTTTACAATTCCAAAAGACGCACTTGTATTGTAATTTTGTCCATGTTCGCGGTTGCAATGTGCTGCCATTTGTACCGTCCAAAGTACCAACGCAAATATGGGCACCGAACCATATTGTGTGCACCATGTAATCCCCCTGTTTATTATGAAATTATATCTTTCATACATTCCGTTGTTTTCGAACATTAAACGTAAATGACTTTACCACTTCTGAGAACAACAACAATGGATAGGACAACACAATCCAACCTAATTTACCACATAGAACATACAATACACAAATACCTTCCTTCCCTCCATATCGCTATCAAAAAAAATTCACCCTTCTAGTCTGCTTCATTGTCGCCGTTCAAAATGGCAACAGAGTTTTGTCTCCAATCACAATGGCGACATAGTTCTGTCACCAATAACACTTGCGACTAACATCCTGCGAGGCATCCACATTATCAAGTCACCATTTTTACTGGCGACAGTACGTACTCTGTCATCATTTTGAATAGCGATATAGGTATACTTCTGTAATTTTTCTTTCGGCATATTATTTTTGTACTTTTTGATTTTTCATGCATTATTAACAAAAAAATTCAAGCCTTACGGCCTCTGTGAGAGAGCTTGACTGTTGTCGACAGGCCTCTGTCGTCATTTGAACTTTCGACAAAGAGTATGTTGATATTTGAAATGGCGACAGGCTTATTTCAAATATCGACATGTGGGTATTTTTGTAATTTTTTGGATTGGCATACTAGTTTTGTAATTTTTTATTTTTTAATTTATTTAAAAAAATTAAATTCCTAGCTAAATACATATTCGTGCTGTGTGTTCACACATGGGTCCACAGGACATAGGCATATGTGGATTTATGCAGCGATTTCGATGCTCTAATGGGATGTAATACACACATGCGTAGCAAACTATATATATGGGTTGTCATCCTCGCTTCGCCGAGTTGCAGTATTTTGACCGTGAAACACCTTGTGTCACAGTTGTGCACTTTAAACTTTTATGTCGGACAAAACACACCACCGACATATAAATTGTCCATGCCGGCCACCTCTAAATACTTATTCTGGACCAGGCTATAGTTAACCAAATTTGACTAAATGAGATCTTTCATAGATTAAGGTTAGCAATAGGATGGATTTGAGCAGTGGTGGAGCTTAAAGGAAAATTCAGAGGGGACCAATTCTATAGGTAACTTCGAAAAAAAAAGTACAGTGAACAGTGCTAGCATTTAAGTGGTAAAACTAAGTAGAGTACTTATTTGGCAATTCTCTACAAGAGAGGGGCCATGGCCCCTTTGGTCCTCAAGAATCTAATGTGATGAACCACTAGAATGTGATATATAGGATATACAAACCTATAACTCGATCCCTTAGCTACTTAAAAGAAGGCATAGGAACATACTCCTACATTTCTCTTATCCCTCATGCCTTAAATCGATGAACCATGAATGATGCAAGACACGGAGAAGTCATGGCACAGTTAAGTAACACACAAATGTAATCGATCCATCTATCCCATCGAAGTAATGGCAACTGACGCCCCAATTAAGTGATCATCAGCCGTCATCTCTAGATCGATCTCTCATCCCTGCCTTCTGCCTCAACATTTACTCGCACATTAACCCCATCAACTACCAGAATGCATGCGAAGCTTAGCTTATCATTTCCTCTCATGCATGATGCATATCCCTTGTCGCGTGCCACATGCATGCCAGTACGAGTGAGAAGCACTTGCACTGGTTCATTCATGCTTGAATGCGACATAATAAAATATTTGCATGCAAGCATGTACCACCATGCACAGCAAAGTTGTAGTACCGCTTCTGATCTTTCGTAGCATGTCAGGCGGAGAAGAAAACAACAGCCAGACGACTTGCCCGTGACCACGAAACAGAATTGCACACTACTACAAAAAAGGTTAAATTACACATGTCATCACTGACTGTTTTTTAAGAAAACTGTCTGGGAAGAGACTTGCGCACATCGCCAACGGTTTGTCCGTCTCTGATATTACGTGGTTTATCTCAGACGGTTTGTGGATAAAACCGTCTGTGATAAGACATACATCACAGACGGTTTTATCCACAAACCGTCTGTGATGATGCGGGGAATTTCATAGACGGTTTGTAGATAAAACCGTCTGTCATTAAGGAAATATCATAGTCGGTTTTATCTACAAACCGTCTCTGGTGATTAAACGAACTTAACGGTTAAAGGAAACATGCATTAATTTCATATATATATATATATAAAGGAAGCCGAAATGGGGCACCATGGTGCCTGGGCACCATGATTTCAAATGCTCAAATTCAAGCCATATTCGAGTATAATTTTCAAAATTTTCAGTTTTAGGGTATATACCCATCTATAACCATTCAAATGAAACACATACCTTTGAAAACAAATACTCAAATTCAAAGATTTTGTATGAGTTTGGATCACATGCTTTGCTGATTTATATATAAAATCAGCACATACCTACAACCAAACTATCATCAAAAAGGGAAACTATAGTTTGAATTTCAGTTCAAACATGTTTGAACTAGTTAGTAAACTGGTTAAACTCGGCATCCTAAAAATTTCAAAAAAATTCACATGAAAATACATAGGAAAAATATCCTTTTTAGATCATGGTGCCCAGGCACCATGGTGTCCCATGTAATTATACTATATATATATATATATATATATATATATATAGAACTAGCTAGCTTGCATACATCACATATATACAAAAATTTCGATCCCTAGCTACTAGCTATGCCTAGTCAATCTCCTCTTCTTCGCCGGAGTCGTCATCGTCGGGGTCCTTACTTGAACCCGCTCTGTCTGGGTCATCCTCCAGCTCCCAGCCATCATGATAGCCCTCCGACGAGTCGTAGCTATTGTTGGAGGAGGAGGAGATTAGTATTGGCGACGCCGGACGCTTGTTTCCGATGCTTGCTGAGGCGGATGGAGTGGTGCCCGAGGTGGCCGGTGGAGGGGATCGTCGATAAGCCACGGCCGGCGGATTCATGGATATGGCACCGTGGCGCCGCAGCCTTTGCCGCAGGCGCCGAGGAGGCGAAGATGGTGGCGGTGGCAGAGGGGAAGTCGACGATGGAGGCGAAGGCAGTGGCGGTGGCGAAGCTAGCATAGTCCGAGGCGATGGGGCGGGAAGGCGACAGAGGAGTTTGAGCTGCTCATGGTGTTCTACGGAATGCGATCGTTCAAGTACATTTTTGACTCCAGCGCTACCATATATAGTGCGTGGTTGCGGAAGTGCAATTAATTACGAACTTCGTTGGGGAAATGAAACGCTTGGAAGACGAAAGGTCTTCTTCGAAACCACGCGAGCCTGAAAGACGGTGGTCTTCCTCGGAACCGTGCGAGCTTGATGACGAAAGGTATCATCATAGACGATTTTACGCAGCCAACCGTTTGTGATGACGGAGAACATCACAGACAGTTTGTGGATAAAACCATCTGTGATTTGCAAATATCACAGACGGTTTTATCCACAAACCATCTGTGATGATCAATTCGATATATATACAAACAGAGAGCCTCTACCTCCTCTATATTTTTAGGGTTTTCTAGATATTTTCGAGGTGGCTACGATTGAGAGGCGTTCTGGTGAAAGATATCCTAGATTTGGAGTTGTAATTGTAGATCCTTGTGCTCCAGGTCATCTAAGGTTAGTTATTGCTTCAAAATTGCATTATATTTTAGAACTAGCTTCGTAAAGTGGGAAATGAAGCTGGGTTCTACATCTAGGTGTAGATCCATTTGTTCTCTGTGATGTAAAGTAGTAAATTGGTTTTTTTGATCTAAACTAGTAATTGGTTCTAATTGCATTACACTGAAGATGTAGCTTACATGCATATGTTTAAATATCCATTTGTTCTTTTTGATGTTAGGAGCTATATAAGTTAATCGGCAAGTTGAAATGTAGCCTATATGTAGCATATGTGCGCATGTGCACTACTAGCATACTTAATTCATCATTTAACACCTATTGTTACATATGCAGCGTAGATGGACCGCAGCTGGATGTACACTGAGAACCGTGTGAGCGCCAAGTTCATTAATGGTGTCTCTGCTTTTAGAAGAGCTGCAGAGGAAGATTTGTTGAACAAGGGGTGGAATTTATGCCTTGTCCATGCATTGACAGCGAGAATCTGAGGATATTTCGAAACCCAGCGTAGATCGAAACACACTTGATTCTACGGGGTTTCAAAAGGGGGTATACATGTTGGACCAGTCATGGTGAAGAGCAGATTACGCAGGGACCAAGTAGTAGTACCATCGTCGACGAAGTACATATCGACTGTGCTTTCGATGAGGATAGGTTTCACGATGACAATCTTGATCAGATGCTAAGGGATGCAGAAGGGAACCGTGATGAGCGGGAGCACATAAAATTCCAAGGCTTGATGGACGACTCAGAGAAACCTTTGTTCCCGGGTTGCAAGTTCAAATACACAAGGTTGTCATCCGTGCTGGAACTGCTGAAATTAAAGGCAAGCAACGGTTAGTCCGACAAGAGTTTCACGGCGCTGTTAGGTCTGTTAGCGGATATGCTTCGGAGGGAAACGAGTTGCCGACAACCACCCACAAAGCCAAAAAGGTTCTTTGTCCCTTGGGAATGGAAGTAGAAAGAATACATGCTTGTCCGAACGACTGTATCCTCTACAGCAAAGAGTACGCAAACTTGCATGTCTGTCCGGTGTGCAACGCATCCCGGTACAAGCGTAAAGATAGATCGGATGATGATGACGAGGGCATGGAGTTGAAGAAAGGACCTCCCGCTAAGGTGGAGTGATATCTGCCTATAATTCCTCATTTGAAGCGTTTGTTTGCTAACCCAAAAGAGGCAAAAAGCGTTTGTAAGAACGATGGAATGATTAGACACCCTACTGATTCCACACAGTGGGGAAATATCGATAGGAGGTTTGAAGAATTCGCAGCGGATCCGAGGAATATAAGGTTCGGATTGAGTACGGATGGAATGAATCATTTCGGTAACATGAGCAAACGTCATAGCACTTAGTCCGTGAATCTCTGTGTGTACAACCTTCCTCCTTGGTTGTCTATGAAGCGAAAGTACATATTGATGTCTATACTTATCCAAGGCCCGAAGTAACCTGGGAACGATATTGATGTGTACCTAGAACCATTGGTGGAAGATTTGAACACATTGTGGGCTCCTCGGTGCAGGTATGGGATGCTCACAAACGAGAGTACTTCACCCAGACGGTTTTGGGCTTAAACCATCTGGGATGACTTCATCTCAAACAGTTCAATCCCAGAACCATCTGGGATGCCCTTCTCAAGCGCTAAACCCCTTGCCATACCTTACAACCGTCTGGGATGATAACCTCATCACAGACGGTTCCATTTTGAAACCGTTTGTGATAATGATACATCACACACGGTTGCAAAACCGTTTGTGATTACTCTTTGTCATCACTGACACTTCGATACAAACGGCTCACAAAACCGTCTGTGATATGGTTTGCGAACCGTCTGTGATGGCCTTTTGTGTAGTAGTGGCAGGACATTGCAAATAACATAGGAAGCCTTTTCTGTACTTCCAGAAGTATGTACTCCCACTTTAAATATATCATTTAAACGAATATGTTATACTCTTTTCTCACTTTCAATATACTTCAATAATAATTTTAAGATACTCCAATGTGATTTAGTTGAAAAAATTTCATTGAAACCCTTTATTTTTTGTTATATACCTTTTCGTGTAAAAAGGAGTACATATACAAAACTATGCTATAAAGAGTGGACTTTGATGAATTTTTTCATGAAAATCACTTTGTAGTATCTTATAATCAATATTAGAGTATGCTAAAAGGATAAAGAGGTATAACATCATTTGTTTAAACGGTATATTGAATGTGGGAGTACGAACTCCCAAGGGTATAGAATCATCTCTCTCTCTCTCTATATATATATATGTATATGTGTGTGTATGCATGTATATCTCCATACTGAAAATTTACAGAAATAATAGCCAAAAAATTTATAGAAATATACCTCTCTATAACCATTTCAAATGGAGATAGAGCCTTTGTCGCCATTTTAAATGGTGACAAAGACTCAATCACCACTATTAGATGAGTGCCACACGTGTTCCATGTAACATCCTAGATTTTACCATAAATTAAATAGTAAGTTACCAAATTATTCTCCTACATTTACCATGTTGTTTGCACCAAAATTTGGCAAGTCTGGTCAAAATCGGCAATAAAGTCAAAGATACGGAATTAACGGACATGATGGAAAGGTTTGGAGATATTTTGGTAACGGCAAGATCTTTAAGGAAATAACTGTCCGAGATAAGGCCGATACGGATCAAAATTTGAAACGTGTTGTAGTCGGACACGATCGGCTGAAGGGTATAAAAGAAGGACCAGAGCAAGCTGCGAAAAAACAACACAATACAATCAACCAGCTTTTACTTTCTTTCTTCCTATCGACTAGGAGTAGCTTTTGTAATTTAGTCTCAGAATCGATCTTGATCAATAAAGTTGCGATCGCCGATTGTTGATCTTCGCCAATTACACCCTGTGTTTGATTTGTTCGATTTTGTTGTGCACGCCTTCTTCGAATCGATCTACCTTTACCCTCCGATTAGCTTCAATCGCTAATTAGACTTACCCTGTTACTTTGATCTTAATCGGCTTCAAGCTGATTAAGTCTAAGCCGATTGATCTTTACGATCGGCTTTTGAGTAAATTTTATATTTTTACCTTGTCGGTTACTGTGTCAAATCGACCGCACGCTCAACCTGTGTTAAATGCGGTGTCTTCTTGAGAAACCCTACATCAAGTTTTTGACGCCAACACACTCTTGGCACGCCCGGTGGGACAAATGTCTTCATCAGGAAAGTCGATTCCACCATCAGATCTGAACGCAGATGCCATAATCGTCCCAACAATGGACGATTTGACCGCAGAACAACGTCAGGAAATAGAGGCTCGGAAGACTGCGTTGGAGGAGATGATGCTAAGCTGTTATCAGAAAACCAGACATGGCGTCACTCAGAAATCCGCCCTACCGACGGCTAACGCATCGAGATGCGTGTGTCACGTAACCGTAAGCCGATATCCGCCGCTGCCGAAGTTATCGGCTATGATTAATCAGTCTGTGCACCACGCCTTAATAAATCAATCATCGGCTCTCGTGACAACTCTCAAGCCGATGATAGCAAATAGCGTTAAGTCTATAGCCCAGGAGTTAGCCTCATCAGGAAGCCTGCTTGACCCATTACAAGCTCTGCCAAATTATCCTGTTTTTTCAGTAGCGCAAAATACGCAGAGCTCGACAGCCGATCCTAAACCATCGGCTATAACCTCACCCCCTACAATGATGCCTACTCAACCGACCGTAATATTGCCTAGAGATCCTCGGTCAAGTGGGGTAAGCCATTACCATTCCTACACCGATGCCGCGGGTTAGACGCATCAATAAACCTGCCGCCATCGGCCCGTTCTATGCCTTTCCCAATCGGTTCCGCACCGATTGGCTCCAGAGATTCTCTCAAGATCCTACCATGCTTATAAACCCGTGTCCACATAGGGTAGTAACGTATTCGTAACCGCTTGTCCCAAAGGTTTAACCTCAAGGCGAGCATAATCGGCATGATCAATATAGTCGTGTCGACGATGCAAAGATATTGGCAACCCGAGCTTGCACTCGGGGCAGGCCGCCAACTATGACCAATATTATCAAGGGCCTGCTATGCCAATGGCCGATAATGTAAATTGGGCAGATCATATTTCCGCTGTTTTACGGGACCAGTTCGGCATACAACCCAAGGGAAAGGTTATCGCTATAGAAAGCCGTATCCTGATTACATAGATCGTATGCCATACCCTCATAATTTCAGAGTACCGACTTTGCGAAATTCTCGCGATGATTCAACTACAACGTTGGAACACATCGGACGCTTTATCGCTCAATACGGCGGTTGCTCAATTCGATGGATCAAAATAAGACTATTCCCGTTGTCATTATCCGGAGCAGCTTTTACCTGGTTTACCTGTTTACCTCCGAATTCGGTCCACTTATGGAATGATTTGGAAAGCCGATTTCACGAATATTTCTTTTAGCGGTTTGGAGCTCGTGGATTTCGATCTAAGCTCATCTCACGTAAATTTGGGGAATCGATAATCGATTACATTAAAATGTTTAGGGAAACTAGGAATCGATGTTTTAGCGTCACTTTGCCCGATAATCAACTTGCTGATTTGGCGTTTCAAGGGTTGATTCCTCCGCTTAGGGAGAAGTTTGGAGGGCAAGAGTTTGTTGATCTGAGCCACTTGCTTCATCGTGAATCGGCTCAAGAAAGCCAATTCCCTGATAGTAGAGCGTTTAAAGATAGATTCAAGAACAATAATAATAACGAGAAAGACAAGGCCAAAGTCAATATGGTCGAATATTGTCCTAGTGATTTTTCAGAAGACGATGAAGCATAAATAAATATAGCTGAATGTGTAAAGGGATCTAAAAAATCCTTAGTCTGTTCTTGGCTAAAGCCGACTAGAAATAAGTCGGAAGTTAAATATGCCTTTGATGTTTCCAAATGTGATCATATTTGATCTATTATTGCAATAAAAGATAATTCGATTACCCGAGGGACATATTATACCATCGGCTGACGAGATCAAGAAACGCAGGTATTGCAAGTGGCACCATTCTTTTTCTCACAATACTAATGACTACAATATTTTCCACAATGATCCAATACTATTGAGGACGGTCGGCTCAAATTTGCTGACGAGCCGACTATGCAAGTCGATGCTGACCCGTTTCCAATCAACATGGTTCAATGTTCGGCTAAAGGAAAGGAGCCGATGCATGATGAGCCAAAGAAGAATCGGCGGGTCGATATGCAGCTGAATTCAAACGCTGGTCAAACGCTGAAAATTACGATCGGCTCACTACAAATAGAAGCCGATCACGAGGGAAAAAATTCAAGGACCATTAAACCCAAGGGCAATCCTCGGGTGGGTAAATGGTACAAAGCTGAAAATCGCAATCAAAGCAATCAGCCAAAAGGCCGGGACCAATTTTCTCACAACTGATGGATAAATACGAAAGGATGAATAGCCGACCGCGATATCCTGCTCGTCGGTCGGATAATTTATATCACACTGAAAACGTAGAAAGGGCCCATAGAAGATGTCCTTTTTGGCAGTTTTGTTGGGAAAGGGGAGTAGCACTGCCATCCCCGTACACGTGCCCGATGGAATATTACCCCCGCGATGATTGGCCATGGCAATCGGCTAAAGATAGGCTGTCTGGGCCGATTCGGGGTTACAACGAAGGTTTCAGAAAGACTGTTCATGAAAGGATATTTGAACCAAAGCAAGAACCAAACCAGGTCGAAGTACGGAGGTCAAACATTGACCAAGATAATCTCGTCGGTAGGATAAGAAAATCAGTAGAGCCTAAGCCTAGATGGTGTCCGTCTGGCCTTAGCCGATCGCAACGCCGGCGACTTCAGAGGCTAAGAACTCAAGAGATTCGGGAAGCCGACGCAGAAAAACAGAGGGACGAAACTTTCAATGAGCTTCGTCCGGTCAAAATTGTCAAGAAAGAATGGAGGAAAAAAGAACAAGGTGAAGAAGATTTTGAATCGGCAGATGATCTAGATTCTCCTATGATTAGGGACGATACACCACCAATGGATATCAACATGGTGTTCACACTGCCAGCCGAATTCAAAATCAAAACTGAATCGGCTAAAGAAACTTTTACCCAATCTTGTTCGGGAGTTCAAAACGCAATCTTCGAGAAACCCAGAGATGATCATCGGCATTTAAAACCGTTATATCTAAAAGGATATATAAATGGAAAGCCGATATCAAGGATGCTGGTAGATGGCGGAGCCACAGTAAATTTGATGCCTTACACGACTTGCAAGAAATTGGGTATGCCCGATGAAGACTTGATTAAAACTAACATGGTTTTAAACGACTTCACAGGCGATCCCACAGAAGCCAAAGGTGTCATGGTTACAGAACTAACCGTCGGCAGTAAAACTTTGCCGACCGCATTTTTTGTTATTGACGCCAAAGGAAATTACAGCGTTCTGCTGGGAAGAGAATGGATTCACGCCAACTGCTGTATCCCATCAACTATGCATCAAGCGCTTGTTCAATGGAATGGAGAGGAAGTTGAAGTTATCACGGCCGACACATCGTACCCCACTGAATTGGAATGAGACAGGGAGCGTATGATATTTGGCCCTGATATTCTCAAGGAAGCTGAAGAGCAAGTTGCTATGATAAGAGAGAGGTTGAAAATCGCGCAGTCAAGGCAAAAGAGTTACGCTGATAATCGACGTCGTGATCTAAGTTTCGAGCCCGATGATTTCGTATCTTAGAGTTACCCTCGAAAGGAGTTAAGAGGTTTCACGCTAAAGGAAAGCTTGCCCCAAGATACGCTGGACCGCTCAAAATTTTGAGCCGTCGAGGAGGTTGCTTACAGCTTGGAATTGCCGCAGCTTGTCGGCAGCGGCATGATGTGTTCCATGTGTCACAACTCAAGAAGTGTCTTCGTGCAGCAGAGCGACGCCTATGGAAGAGATTGAGTTGTAGAAGAATTTGACCTACAAGGAACAAACCAATGAAAATTTTGGATGTCATGGACCGCAGAACTGTGAACAAGTCGATTCGCTTTTGCAGAGTTCGATGGAGCAACCATTCGAGAATGAGGCAACTCGGGAGTGTGAAGAGGACTCAAGATAGAATTTCCAAACCTATTCCTAGTCACCTTGAATCTCGGGTCGAGATTCATAAGGGGAGGTTTGTAACATCCCAAAATTTGGCCTATAATTTCACTTATGTGCATTTTGGTGATTTTCTGAATTTATTGGATTTTCCAGAAATTATTTGAATTTATTTTAATTAAGTATATTGAACCTTTGGTGAAAACTAATTATATATAGATAAAAATAATATGAAGTTTTATCAAAAATATTTCATTTGAGTTTAGAATGTTTCAAAGTATTTATGAGAATTTTCTTGGATTTTTCCTGATATTTTAATTGACTTCAATGAATTAATCTAATTTCAGGAATTATTTTAAATCGAAAAGCGTTAGAAAAATCGGCGTGAATGATCGGGCCGAGCCCAAGATCGCGTGTGCATGCGAGCCCGCCATCGGCGGCTTTCGCGCCGCCGAAGACACCAACCGTCAGATCTTCATCTTGTGGTCTTCATCAAGCCACGTCGCCGGTGCTGCGTCGGCCGTTGGATCGCAGAGGGACGCGTGTGATTTAAAGACGAGATCAGAAACCCTAAGACCTGCAAGCCGTTGGATCAAGATCGTGTGGAAGAAATCGGATTGTGTTATTTTGGAAAGGTTGGATCTCATCCTTTGTTTTTGGAAAGAACGGATCGGATCGTATCGCTTCGGATCTAATCGTGGCCGTTGATCGCAAATCGGATGGCTCTCGGCTGTCGTCTCCGATTCGGTTTCCGAATCCGCCGTCGCTTGTCGTCGCCGCCGCGTGATTTAGGGTTTCCTTCCCTGCGTGCATGCCGAGGTTATAAAAGCCGCCGCCCGCACCCCGAGGATTGCCATCCCAGAGCGCATCCGCTAGTGCTAGCCTTCGCCGTTGAGTCACTGTTGTAGCCTCGCAGGAGCTCGCCGGAGTTTGCTCTTCGCCGCCGTGGTTTTCTTTGGGTTCCGCTGTCGTCAAGCCCCCCGTCCGTCGCAAGGTTTCGGATCCGAAGTTCCCGAAGTCGAAGTCTGCCGCTTCTTCGCGGAGTCGCGCCAAGCGCCGCTCGGTGGTCGTCTTCGCTTCGCTCGGTGCAAGCCCGCCGCCATGTCTCGAGCCGCGCGGCCGCTGGATCTTCACCGAACCGCCCGGATCGCACCGCCATCCTCATCAGCAGTGAACCTCTCCGGTAAGATGGACCGTTAGATCTAAGATGAGCGGTCAGGATAGTGCCATGTTGGAGTAGATCGATAGTCATCGGATCGCCACCCGGATGAGCGCCGCGTGTCGAGCATCGGCATGGGCGGTGTCGCAGCCATCCCGGTCGCCGCGTGGCGCTAGCGCGAGGCGCCAGGGCGCGTCCCACGGTGAACTGAGGCGTTCCTCGACCGGGTCCATGCGCCGAGCTGACGTGGCAGCGCCTGATTGGTCTGGGCCAGGGCTGACGTCAGCATTGCGCAATAAAAATCTCTTTCAGTAGAAAAATAATTCTGGAAAATCGGAAATTCTATTTTTTGTATTTTCAGTATTTATTCAAACTTCAAAAGGCTATATCTTTTGCATTTTAACTCGGATTTGAGTGATTCAAATTTCTAAAAATTTGTAAAATCAAGATCTATTTATTGGTGAATTTTATTTTATTTTTGGAGTTTGTTTGCTTTCTGTTTTGGTGTTTATTTGCTATTTTGGCATCGTTTCGCGTAGACGTTGAACTGCTCGGTGATCCGGAGGAAGATTCATCGCTTCAAGACCCAACCTCAGAGCAAGACCAGCACCTACTCCAAGGCAAGTTGTGCTTTGATCATGTTGCACCCAATTTCACCAAATTGCTATTTTGTCTTTTAAATTATGCATGATATTTTATGTGTATAAATGATTTCAATTAATTTGGGAATTAGATGATATGCCTAATTGAATTAAATCACACCTTGTCAATTTTATGCCATGATCTAATTGTCACCCTAGGATGTGGAATTATAGTTGGTTAATATTAATAATCAACATGGGACTAGTTAGACCGTCGTAGATTACTTAGCCATGCCACGTCATCACATGTGTCCGAATGTTGTCACTTAATCTTGACTAATGGAATATGGAACAATGTTTAAGAATTTGTGTGTCATGTGTTGTCACACAGTGCTATCAAGTTGTCGTGGCGAGGAGGTCACACAACTAGATTGAAATGTGGGGGGGCACGTGGTGCTTGGTAATCAATTGGGGTGGTAATGATTTAGATTGGGGCAAGTGGCAAGGGGCAGTGTGCCAAGGTGGGCCAGGATTGGCAGGGGTATGTGGAAGTCTTGCCTTAATCACTTTAAGGACTTAACCTTGCAAGCCTTTGACCTGAGTCTCTCTTGCAACCACATGTGCGGAATGGGATAGCCTAGTTTGAATAATTTGTGAAGCCTAGATTTTGGTTCTGTCGTGGTGAACAGTGAGTCCCGGGTTTACGGTTTAACTCACATGGCGCAAGAGGGGGGCCCTGTTGTGGTGGTTTAACCCTTCAGTGTTGAAACCTTAGCGAACAGTACTAGGTCTAGGTGTAGCATTGTAAAGGCTTTGTTATGATCACTCGCCTTGGTGGTGTTTGGTTGTATCGTGTGGGTAAAGTGCATAACCTCTGCAGAGTGTACAATCTATTCAAATAGCCATGCTCACGGTATTGGGCAATGCTCGGGAATTTCAGTTAAGGGTTAGACTTTTGTTAAACAAAAACTTGTTGGGATGGCAGGGTGCCATGGGAGGTGGAAATTGGTTTAGCATTGGAAATTTGGTTTACTTCATAAATGCTGAATCTATTAATTACTGTTATTGTTTTACTGCTTTTCAATCTATTTACTGTATTCTTGTTAAATGCCGCTCTACTGCAAAATAGCCATATTAGCCATTCCTTTGGATTAAGCCAAGCATATAGAATATTAGACTTGCATTGCTGTGCACAACTTGTTGAGTGCTTTATGTACTCACCCCAACAACAACAACTTCAGAAGAGGAAGAATCTACGCCCTTCGTGGAGCAGGATTATATGGATACGAATGCTTAGGGTTCGAGCCACATCGCTGCTTCACGTGAATCGGGAGCTGCTACGCTTATTTATTTTTCCGCTGCTTATTTGCTATTTCTTTTATAAGCCCTGTGTGGCAATAATCATGTAAGACAACAGTTACTATTAATTATTAAAGTTATGCTATATTCCGCTGTGTATGACTATGATAGCATCTATGTTGAGCCTGTGTGCACTAGCGTGATCCTGGACTAGTGCGGTATACACAGAGGGTCCGGATTTGCAAATTCGGGTCCCGACAGTTGATTACGAAGCACCACGTGCCATCAACAATTCAACATCGTTGCGTGACATCCCTCACCATAACAACTCAATCTCATCATGTGACCACACATGACACATAAATTCATTAACATGTTCCATATTCCATTAGTCAAGATTAAACATTAATGATTCAACTACATGTGATGACGTGGCATGGCTAAGCAAACTAATACGGTCTAACCATCCAAGTTGATTTTAGTATTAACCAACTATAATGTACCAATCTAGGATGACAATAGATTATGGCATACAAATGACAAGGTAGGGCATAGATCAGATTGGTAGATGAACTAAGTCCCAATTTAATTGAAACAATTATACCTGTGAAATAATATGCAATAGAGTAAAACAAAATAGCAATTTTATAAACATGGGTTCAACATGATCAAAGCACAAATTTCCTTGGCAAAGGTCCTGATCTTGATCTCAAACATGCTCTTGGGTTGATGGATCCTCCTCCGATGTGTCGCACACCTCAACGTCTACGTGAAACGAGAGAAAAGCAAATAAACACCAAAATAGAGAGGAAGTGAACTCTAAAAATCAAATAAATTCACCATTAAATAGATCTCAATTTTACAATTTTTTAGAAATTTGAATCACATCAATCGGAGCTCGTATAAGGGAGAACGGACTTATAGAAGATTCAAAATTTCTAGAAATCAGAAAATTGAAAATCAAATAATAAACCGAATTTTTTTATACCGAAAAAGATAATTATTTCGTTATCGTGATGTCATGCTGATGTCAGCATCGGCTTATCCAATGCGGAGCCGACACGTGGTGCATTCCATGGATTTGGTCTACGGGACCTCCTCTGGTCTACCGTGAACCCAACGCACGACGCTTCGGTTACTTCACCGCCACACGTCGGCGCTCTACTGGCTCATGGATCGGCGCAATCTAGGCCGTGCGTTGAGATTCGACGGCCACGGTTAGATCCGAGCCTCGGGACACGAGGCGAAGCCCGATGCATCCACACGTCACAAATCTAACAGCACAACCCTTGATCTGACGTCTCACAGAGCTTCCGAAGCATGACAACGAGATGCGGCGGCGCTCTCACCGGCCTTGGAGAAGACGACCAAGCCCACGGTGCGGTGATGACGAGAAGACGATGGGTCGGTGCAACACGAAACGATGTCCTTAGTTCTGGAACCCAAACGGTGTGGCGAGGCCTGACGGCGATGGAAAATAGAAGTACCCGTGGCGGCGCAACCATGAACTTCAACGAGCTCACGAGCTTCAACGGCGACCTCCGGCGACAATGCTTGTGGGAAAAGATGCGCGGGCTCACAGCGGACCTTGGGGTACCTGCCTCCCCTTTAATAGCCTCGGCAAACATGAACAAAAAGGAAACCTAGGTCTACATGACGATGAAATCCGGTTTCGACACGACGGCGATGTGCTCCGAGTCCTGTGCGGAGACAACAACGGACCACCGTCCGATCGACGATCATCGGCCACGATCTTGCTAACGAGATCTAATCCTAACAGCACGCACAACCTTTCCAATGGTGCAGATTTGGCGAAGTCCTAAACCGATACGCCTTGATCTCCACCACTCGATCTCAATCCGACGGTCGCGAGCGCTAGACTTCACCATCAAATCCTAACTGCCCGATTTGGATCCTACAGTCAACGAGCGATTCTGGGCTAACGGGCCGACGACGCAGAGCGACTGGGCCGCGGGCGAACAGTGTTTGGCTCTGGCTCAATACTGTTAAGCGGTTTTCTCCGAATTTTGTGTTTTAAAATAATTACATAAATTAGTTTAATCTGTTTTAGGCAATAGAAATATCAGGAAAAATCCAAGAAAATTCTCATAAATACATTGAGACATTTTGAACTCAAATAAAATATTTTTATCCAAATTTTATATTAACTTTATCTATATTTAATTAATTTTCACAAAAGGCCAATATACTTTATCGGTCATACTTGATTTGCTATAGAAACTTGTGATCACTAGAGAATATAGTTGTAATTTGCAATTATTGTCTTTATAGCATAGTGATTTTATTAATTTCTAAATTAGAACCAAAAAATTGAGAAACCTCCTATTCACCCCCCTCTAGTCGGTTATCCTTGATCCAACAGCGGGCTACAGTACGAAGGGAGCCAAAGCGTGTCCTATTTGTGAAGAGGAGACTGAGAGCCTGTGGCTGCCAAATTCCAAGAAAACTATGTACATGGGTCTCCATAGGTTTCTATCTCGATGTCATCGATACCGCAAGATGGTGGATAAATTTGATGGGAAGAGAGAAGTTCGTTCGGCCCCACAGCCTATGAGTGGAAGGCAAGTATATTCACGCGTGGAGGATATCAACGTTCAGTGATGGAAAGAGTCGTAAATCTGTTCGTCCTAGGACTATGTGGAAGAAGAGGTCGATATTTTGGGAATTACCATATTGGAAGGAGATAGATGTATGACATTGTATTGATGTTATGCATGTTGAGAAGAATGTCTGCGACGATTTAGTTGGCATCTTGCTGAACATTCCTGGGAAGACCAATGATGGTGTGAATGCTCTCCACGACATGGCCAACATGGGAATCAGGCCCAAGCTTACAGTGATAGAGGAGGGCAGAAAAGGTTTGTACGTCCCCCCTGCATGCTACACCCTGTCTAAGAAGGGGAAAGAATACCTCTGCAAGTGTCTCCAAGGTATTAAAGTTCCATCGAGCTACTCCGGAAATATTAAGAAGCTTGTGTCCATGGATGATTTGAAGTTGCTTGGAATGAAGTCGCATGACTGCCATATCTTGATGACCCAAATGCTCCCTGTTGCAATAAAAAATATTCTACCAGAGGATGTCAGGTTGGCAATCACGAAGCTATGTTATTTCTTCAATGCGATTCCTTGCATGGTTATTGACCCCAATGTGCTTGACAACTTACAGAGTGAGGTGGTGCATACTCTATGTCAGCTTGAGATGCATTTCCCCCGTCGTTCTTCGACGTCATGGTCCACCTTGTTGTACACCTTGTTAGAGAGATTAAGATATGTGGACCTGCATTTCTACGTTACATGTATCCATTTGAGAGGTACATGGGTATATTAAAGTCATACGTGAGGAATCGGTCGAAGCCTGAGGATAGTACTGTTGAAGGATATTGGACTGAAGAGGTTATTGAGTTCTGCGTGGACTACCTAGGTAAAAGACAAGTAATTGGTGTTCCAAGAGGTTACAGTCTTGCACCTGAAGGACCGAGATGGCGAACAGAGGGGGTGAATGGTGCAAATAAAATTCCCCAAAATACTCCAACAAAAACCTCGACAAGATCGCTTAAAAGGAATTGTGAAAACCCAAAAACTAGACAACTATGTGTACCCCAAGCTTGCATGGATAAGTACCATAAAATATGTGGGATTTTGAGTCACAATCCTGGTTGTCTAGTGTCCAAAAGAAAGAGGAATCAATTCAAACTCTTGCTTTTAGAAAGGACATCAATTCAAATTACAAAAGTCACTTTCAGAAAAGCAAAAGCAGGATTTCCAGAACTTGTCCTCAATTTGCACAGGAGGTTGGTGGGTTTCTGTAGCTCACAAAATTTTGAGACTTCTTCTCCCTGTGAGCATTAGAGTCGTGAAGAACTCCACCAAATTTCTCCTCAAAAATCCTTACAGAAAAAACAGGAAAAATCGAAGAACACAGTCTGGTCAAGAACTTCGAGCAGAAAGTTTGGGGCTCGGTTTTCACCTCATGGCGCCCAAACGGTGCAACAAGTGAACTCAAAAAATTTTCTGCAAGCGGATATGAGAGTTCCGCACCTCCTCCAACAAGAATAACTCAAAAAGGATTTTTCTATATTTTTAAAACAATCAAACACTGACTGCTGCGCGAAGAACAAGTTCAGAACAAAGTTGGAACTTGAAAGAAAAGATGTTCTCTACTCAATCCAAGAGTGCAAAAGAGATGTAAAACCATATGAACACACTCAAAACATCCAAGAACAGCAGCATTTAGAAGGAGGGGAGGCAAATCCAAATTACTTGAAAGTAAATTGCGGGAATGTAATTGCGGAAAGTAAATACTGAATTTAAATTATGTAAAGTAAAGACATAATGTAAATGCATAAAATAAATTTAGAGGTGGATGAATAAAACTTTCATTTCTGGAAGGGAGGTTACAAAGCCTCACATTCATGTGGGCAAAGCTCAAATGAGCATCAAAACCTCAACACCTTCAAGGGAAGGAGGCTACCCTCCACCCCTATTTATACTACTCTTGGGCCACCTACCACCCTTGGATGAGTCCTCAACCGTAGAGCACTCATCTAAGGGCTAGGATTAACCCATTCACACAGCCATGCAAGGGCTAACCCAAAACCCACACACATACCGGGTTTTCTTGCACGTTTTCAAAGCATACTACCTAGACCCGCTAACCTATCAACTAGACCTCAATCCGACGGTCCTCATTGATCCACGCGCATCTAGCTAGCATCATCTCCTTTCCTTGTCTTCTTGACTTGCCCGACTCCGTCTCCGATCATCTTCCGCGATCTTCCAACCGTCGGACCTCCGACGCCCTCGCCTAGTCCCGGTCATCCTTCGCCTCACCATGACCTAGCACCGCGTCCCGCAACCATCAAAGACAAGGAAACTCCTCACATAGCAATGCCCACAAAGATGTGCAATAAACCATCCAACTCATCACTACCGCGCCCATACGACCGGTACTGCCACTCCTGGCAGAGACAACTCAAATTGCTTCATTTTGAAAATCAATCCAAATCAAACTCAAACTTGAGCACACCTTGCTCAAATAAAGTCAAATACTCATCACAAACATGGATGGACCTCCACATGGTCCTTCAATCTCCCCTTGATGAGTATATTGACAAACCATACAAAAGGCATAAATTTGAGTTTGAAGAAAATGAAGAAGAAAGCAATTTTAGTTGCAAAGTCAAACTTGGTCCAAAGATAGAAATTAGAACCATGACCAAGTTGACGAAGAGGAATTCAGATTTTAGAGTTAAATTTAAGAAAGAGCAAGTTTTCAACAAAACTCTAAAATCCAACTAAACATGTCAAATGTGATTATGAGATTATGATCCAAATGTAGTAGTAGCATAGTTTTACAAAGATCATAATAACCAAATAAGCATTCACATTTTTATCTTTTAGTGATGCCTTTTCTACGTTATCTCCCCTTTTTTGGCAATATAGGCATCAATTTTTTTATGTATGCATGAAATGCAATCGAAAGAGCTTTGAGGATTATCCAATTGATCAAAATGGAAGGATATTACACCAAGCTTGTCAATTTGTAAGATGACTAAACTAAGACATGTCCAAGTGCAAATACGAGCTTAGTTTTGAATATTTCATTTTAGCAAGATTTGACAAGTGCAACACTTAGCTTTAGTTTCAAAATAGAAGAATAGCCACTCTAAGGATCAAAAGGAAAACCTAGAGTTCAACCTACTCAACACGTTGGGGAATCTAGAAGAGCATACAAGGTCCTTCGGCTCATTTATCACTTAATGCAAATTTTGATTTATCATCATACAAGACATGGCGGGTGCAAATGTTTGACATTATTTGCATTCTTTACCCACATATGTCTTTGTTTTTAATTTATTTGCATTTTCTTTTGACAACCAATTGACTCAAGCCGTATGCACCATCTCAAGATGAACTCTTAAGAGGATGGTCTAGGTCAAACACGATGTATTCCAAGTTCATCCCAAGTGCAATGGGAAGCGGTCTTGTGAATACAAGGTGTTGAGTCGAATGTGCACAAGAAGAGTCAATTTTGTTTAATTTTCATTTTTAGCACAACGATTCATGAGCAATTGAAGGACTCTAGCATGGATCAAACTAGTTTCACCCAAGTTGCTATAGGGACTCTAGAGAACTCCTAAATTTCTCAAATTATGGCACAAACCTCTAGAGAAGAAACCTAGCAAGTAAAAGCAACAAGTTTCATCAAGTTTTTCATTTAAGGCTTATTTCATTTTAAGCTTAGCAAGTTAAATGAACTTGGACATACCTAAGCTAGTGATTTTCTTCAAATGATGTAGCATGGTGTATAGCATGAAGAAGAAATCAATTGCATAATAGACAAAGCTCATAAAATGTAAAATGCAGTCTAAATGCAATGCATGAACAGATTCCCAAACTCCCCTCAACAAATGAATCAATTTTAAGCTCAAATCTGGTTAAAGTTGAGTTATTATCAAGATTAGGCATAAAGAAAACCCGAATGAACTCAATAATAACCAGAAAAATGAATGAGGAGAAGAAGTCGAGAAACTGCAAAAGCGGATGGCTATAGAGCATAGAAAAGATAGAAGAGACTCACTACGGCTCAGACTCGCTCTTATCTTCCCAAAGGATCGACATAGGAAGTTGACTCTAGATCCCAACTAAGGAGTGCACAGCACTGTGCCTACCGGAGGCCCAATACCGCTAGACTTATAAGACGTGAGGGAACTCAACCTAGAGAGAAGAGAGAACACTAATCACGCATGATAGCAACCTAAAGCACAAGATAAGAGGTCAATGCAAGGCATGCGAGAAGTCTAAGTGAGTGAACTCAACTCAAGAAAACAAGCCCAAAGTCACCCGGAAGAAACACAAAGAAAAGAAAAGTGGAAGAAAACATATAATACATAATATACAAACCGGCTCCCCTCACGAAAGGCCGTAAGGGCTCACGACTCCAAGCTCACTCCTCAAGGCAACAAATCTGAGCTATCCAAAGGCTTGGTGAAAATATCGCTAATCAAGGTCACTCTCACGAATCGAACGCGATATCTCCCTTCTCCACATGGTCTCTAAGGAAGTGATATCTAATATCAATGTGCTTGGTCCGGAATGTTGCCTCGGGTTTTTAGCAATGCAAATAGCTGAAGTGTTGTCACGTAAAAGTGGCACACTCTCTATCTCTAACCCATAGTCCCGTAAGGTCGATCTCATCCAGAGCACTGCCACAAAGAATCGGCTGCGCAGCAACATACTCGGCCTCGGCGGTGGATGTGCAACTCGGATCGCTTCCTAGATGACCAAGAAACAAGAGAAGTGCCAATGAATTGGCAAGTGCGAAGTGCTCTTCCTATCTATCCTACACCAAAGAAAGTCGGCATCGAAAAAGGCTCTAAGAGATAGACAAGAAGACGAAGAGTACCAAATACCATAATCGGTGGTAGCACGAAGGTACTCAAGATGCGCTGACCGCTGGGCGGAGAGGCGCGAGGAGAAGCTTGAAATCGAGCCGCAGACACACAAAGAAAATGTATGTCCTACCTCGAAGCGGTGAGATACAAGAGGAGCCGATCATGCTCAAAACTCCTTTTGATCGCCAGGCTCACCATCCTCATCGGGCTCGAGGACAGCGGTGGTGGCCATAGGAGTCATCACCGGCTTCCCATCGGACATGTCGAGCGCCTCAGAGGTCACGGGTATATTTGCCTTGATGCAAGAAAGTACCCTCCGAGTCCGCTTGATTTGGAAGCCAAGAAAGTAGCTCAACTCGCCCATCATACTCATCTCAAACTCAGTGCTCATCACCTCGTAAAACCGAGACACAAGCGAATGAGACGAGCCACCAAAAATGATATCGTCCACATAAATGCGGACAAGAAGAAAATGAGACTCATGGTGTCGATGAGCGAGTTTTGTCTACTATGCCCATTTTGAAGTCATGGTGAGAAGATAAGACTTGAGCCTCTCATACCATGCTCTGGGGCTGCTTGAGTCCATACAAAGCTTTGGAGAGCTTGTATACATGACTCGGAAACTTGGGGTTCTCGAATCACGGAGGTTGTTTGACATAAACCTCTTCCTCAATATAGCCATTGAGGAATGCACTCTTGACATCCATTTGATAGAGCTTGAAGCCACAGGATGCAGAGAATGCAAGCGTGATCCTAATAGCCTCTAGTCTAGCTATAGGGCAAAGGTCTCCTCAAAGTCAAGACCCTCAACCCGAGAAAAGCCCCGTGCAACTAGCCTAGCCTTGTTGCGAATGACAACCCCATCCTCACTCTGCTTGTTTTTGAACACCCACTTGGTCCCAATGACATTATGACCGATGGGGCTCGACAAGTGCCATACCTTGTTCCTCTCAAAGTTCTCAAGTTCCTCATGCATAGCATTAATCCACGATTCATCGGATAATGCATGAGAAACATCTTCGGCTCAAAGGAGGCAAGGCGAGTGGAGGCGAATCGACAAACCTGATTTTGAGCGAGTGACGCGCTCAAGCAGATCACCAATGATCGATCGGTGGATGAGCTCGATATGACGGGAGGACCGTATGCGATGGCCTCTACCTCATGCACGTAAGAGGTAGGAGCGAGCCACTCACCAAGGAGAGTCGGAAGGCAGCAGGTGATCACTCGAGGTGCGAAAATGGAAACAGAGGCACCTCGGTATAGAGGAACTGGATCCGTGGAACACCATCATCTCCATCATCCTCATCTTCTACAAAGATGGTCTCGGAGGGATAAGAAGAGCTCAAACATCGTGTCTAGCTCTGGCTAGCCTCATCAAGGTCACATCACGAGTCTCTATGATCCTATGCACATCAACACCTGCACCCTATAGCTACGAGAAGAAGTCGAGTAACCTAGAAAGATACCATCGGAAGAGCGAGACTCAAACTTATCTAGGTTACTGACTTCAAGATAAAACACTTGCAACCAAAACGCGAAAATGAGACACACCGGCTTTCGCCCATACCTCAACTCATAAGAAGTGCGATGCAAATGTGCTCTCAAAACACGCGATTAGAAACATGGCAAGCGATAGCTATAGCCTCAGCCCAAAACTTCCTAGAGTCTTGTACTCATCTAGCATCGTCCCGCCATCTCAACCAGGGTCTGTTCTTCCTTTCCACTATGCCATTCTCACGAGGAGCGTAGGGAGAAGAGAACGATGCTCTAAACCGCACTCCACACAAAAACTCTCAAAGTAGTAATTCTTGAACTCCGTGCCATTATCATCACAGATAGCTCGTAATGCACCGGGAGCTCAATAGACAACCTCTTGATCAAACCCTGAAGTGAGAAAAAGTCTCATCCTTCGAGGCCATGAAGAATACCCAAGAGTATCTAGAAAAATCATCAACGATGACAAGAACATACCACTTCCCTCCCGCCGATCGCACTCTAGCCGACCAACGGTGTCCATATGTAAAAGCTGTCCGGTGCATCACCATCACTACGGATCGGAGGATGAGAAGCGATAACCATCTTGCCATGTCGGCAAGGAGAGCAAACTAAGTCTTTGACCATCTTGAGTTTGGGCAAACCCGAATGAGATCATGGTCGCTAACTCGGGTCAAATGATCAAAACCAATGTGACCAAGTCTCCTATGCCGTAGGAGAGATCACGGGACTCGAAGCAATCAAACATCAAGAGAGTCTCGGAAGAAGCGGAAAAATCAGCACGAAAGACTCTCCCAAATCTAGAAATCCCAAAACTAACCCTCCCGATGAATCAAGGATTCTCGGGCATTACTCTTGAAGCTTACCTCGAAAGAGTCATCGATAAGTCGAGAAACAGAGAGCAGATTGTATTGCGACTTACTTACTAAGGCAACATCTTTAAGAATGAAATTTTGGTTAATGCAGATGGTACCTTTAGCAATGACTCTACTCAAGATGCATCCCCAAAAGTGATTAACTCATCACCGGGGCTCGAACTAGGAAGAGAACCAACGAGAATCTCCGGTCATATGACGAGAACAACCGAGTCAACAATCCAAACATCGCCCTTCCCCATCCGGATGAACTGATCAAGACACAAGAGAGAAAGATGACTCGATCTCGGGATAGAGTGAAGACTTAGGAACCCAATCTTGAACCATCGACACCTCAGTACCGACCACGGAAGAAGATCGGACTCGAGTGTCTCTCTGACGCTCAACTCTCACACGATCGGGAGCAACTCGGTAGATAATCTAGGAGTCAAAGCGGGTTGGCACGCCGTGGTGCAAAAGCCGACCATCCCAAAGAAGGTCGCTGGATCTCCTACCGAAAACACCTCACGCCACGATATCTACCTCGATGGGAAAAGCGAGGAATATCAAGAGGACGGCGGAAAGACCGACTCTGAACAGCTCGGGACTAAAACTCAAGAACTAGCATGAAAACCAAGTCTGGATCTTTGCCCAAAAGCAAGCGACTCTCTAACTGTCTAGAAGCGGTGTGTGTCTTAGGAGCACTCAAAGTGCGGGATGACCTGAATACCCCTAAGAGCAGAACACGCTCACGCCGAGTGATCTTGGCGCGCTGAAGCGTAAATCTACTAGGTGACCATCCTTCTACGAAGGTGCATGTGTACTTCGCCTTGCTAGAGGCGAAGCAATAGAGTAACACCCTTACGGTCGAAGTCCTATGGACAACCCAAGAGACCTAAACACGGTGGTACTCACTCAGGGAGCTACCACAATCTCACCACTCTTGGAGCCGCACAATGGTGGGAGGATGCACCGGCGTGCTCAAGGGATCAAATCCTAGACCTTGATTGAATCTACTAATCTTGGATTGGTCTAGAATAAGATTGAGCTTCTTCTTGCCTCCAACAAACTTCTCGAGAGTGCTCATAAGATCTTGGCAATCTCGGAAGAAAGAAGCACAAGAAGAACAGGGGGAAGGAGAGGAAGAAGAACCAGAAAGATGAGCTCTCTCAGCACGTGCATTTTTCTCCCTCAGCACGGCTGCCTCAATCTTGAGGGCCTCACAAGAAACGCAAGGAGCATCTCTAATTCTATGGGCTTGGTCTTCTAATTTCTTCCTAAGCTCGACATGGATTTTATCCAAGTCCCCCACAATCTCAGTACATCGCAAGCAATATTTTTGTGACTTATCTAGTAAGTCCTTAGCAAGTTTAGCACACTTGACATTGTGGTTTCATTGTCAAGTTTTAATTGCTTCTGACCCTCACATGAGTACTGGGTCCTTAGAAGCATGTGATTCAAGTTCATTGTTTCTAGCGAAAGCTTCCTAAGGTGTTCGCTCATGGCATCAATTTGACAAGCAATTTAGGGCAATTAGAGCATGATGGAGTGGAGTGAGCATGAAGAAAACTAGCCTCAACAGGAATAGCATCAACATAACTAGTGCTAGCATTCTTCAACCTAAGACCATCAAGTTCAACAAGCACACTATCATGTATGGTCCTTAGGTTCTCCAACTCCACAAGAATAGCATCACACAAAGAGCAATCATCGGTGACTCGGAGGAGAAGATCTAAGTGAAGCTAACTCCGAGTCAAGGTACCTACTTCCTTCTCAAGCTCCGTACACCTAGCTCTAGCTCTAGCATGAAATTTTCCTAATTTGCGTAAAGCTTCGTTGAGCTGGTCATAGGAGGGTACCTCGTCCGAGTCGCTGGTAGAGCTCGGAGTCGCGGATGTCGTTGGTTTCGGCCAGGAACCACAGGCCGGAGAGGTCGTCGCCCCTTTCTTCTCTTGCGGATCATCCTCGCCCTCGTCGCTCCATGTCTCCGTGTCGGAGAGGTTGATGTCGTCAAGCGCGAGGACGCGGTGGAAAAGCTTCTTGTTCTTGGAGAAGTTGCGGTACTTCTTCTCGTGCGCCAGTTCACGAACCGGAGGCTTCTTGTTGCGGTTCTTGTCGGTGTAGTCGTTCTTGCCCGAACCGCCAACGTCGTTCTTGCCCTTCTCCAACTTGGGACAGTTCGCCCGAATGTGGTTGGGGCCACCACACTCGAAGCAGGTGATCATGCCACCTCTCTTCCTCTCTCTCACCCTCTTGTATGCATGAGAAAACTTGCGAGCGAGAAGAGCAAGCTCATTTTCGGAAATTTTTCGATTGGTCATCGCTTAGCTCGCAAAGGGCGGAAAGAGAGAAACCAATAGAAGGATCGGAAGAAGATCCAATGGGATCGGTGACCAAAGCCATCGATGAGATTTCGTCTTCCGAGAGACGACATCGATCTCATGAGTCTTGAGGCGGAATAAAGCCCGTCAAGAGTCGAGTCGATAAGTCGGTGGTGTCCTTGATGGTGGTCACCTTCATCTCCCAAACCCGAAGGTCGAGTGCGGTCAAGAAATGCCGAGCATTGTCCGAGTCGGTATATGCAACCAAGCGCCGGAGGTCGCTCAAAATCTTTGTAAACCGACCAAAACACTGTCGAGACTCTCACCGGTAGCGTTGATCAAACTTGTTGTACTCGCGCTTGAACTGTCTGCCTCACGCCTTGATTTGAGTAGAGCCCTCATGGTAAGCATCGAGGTTACCCAAATCTCGTGGCGGAGCGAAGGTGAAAATCTATCATACTCACGCGCTAAGACCACAGATGAGAATGTTCCTTGCCTTAGCATTCGCCTCAACGTCAACCATATTGATGGCCGTGACATTTTCATCGCCAGGAACCTCATACGGGAGTTTCACCTTCCGCCATATCGTAGCCACAGGCGATGATGTATGACTCCATCCGGATTTCCAAAAGGAAAATCAACTCCATTAAAGATGGGAGGCTTGGTGGAATATTTGTCCGTCGCCATGGCTCTTGAGACCGGTCAAGATCTAGAAAGAGCGAGAACCTGCTCGATACCAATTGAAGGACCAAGATGGCGAGCAGAGGGGGTGAATGGTCGCAAATAAAAATTCCCAAAATACTCCAACAAAAACCTCGACAAGATCGCTTAAAAGGAATTGTGAAAAACCAAAAACTAGACAACTATGTGTACCCCAAGCTTGCATGGATAAGTACCATAAAATATGTGGGGATTTTTGAGTCACAATCCTGGTTGTCTAGTGTCCAAAAGAAAGAGGAATCAATTCAAACTCTTGCTTTTAGAAAGGACATCAATTCAAATCACAAAAGTCACTTTCAGAAAAGCAAAAGCAGGATTTCCAGAACTTGTCCTCAATTTGCACAGGAGGTTGGTGGGTTTCTGTAGCTCACAAAATTTTGAGACTTTTTCTCCCTGTGAGAATTAGAGTCGTGAAGAACTCCACCAAATTTCTCCTCAAAAATCCTTACAGAAAAAACAGGAAAAATCGAAGAACACAGTCTGGTCAAGAACTTCGAGCAGAAAGTTTGGGGCTCAGTTTTCACCTCATGGCGCCCAAACGGTGCAACAAGTGAACTCAAAATTTTTCTGCAAGCGGATATCAGAGTCCCACCTCCTCCAACAAGAATCACTCAAAAGGATTTTTCTATATTTTACAAAAATCAAACACTGACTGCTGCGCGAAGAACAAGTTCAGAACAAAGTTGGAACTTGAAAGAAAAGATGTTCTCTACTCAATCCAAGAGTGCAAAAGAGATGTAAAACCATATGAACACACTCAAAACATCCAAGAACAGCAGCATTTAGAAGGAGGAGGCAAATCCAAATTACTTGAAAGTAAATTGCGGGAATGTAATTGCGGAAAGTAAATGCTGAATTTAAATTATGTAAAGTAAAGACATAATGTAAATGCATAAAATAAATTTAGAGGTGGATGAATAAAACTTTCATTTCTGAAAGGGAGGTTACAAAGCCTCACATTCATGTGGGCAAAGCTCAAATGAGCATCAAAACCTCAACACCTTCAAGGGAAGGAGGCTACCCTCCACCCCTATTTATACTACTCTTGGGCCACCTACCACCCTTGGATGAGTCCCTCAACCCTAGAGCACTCATCTAAGGGCTAGGATTAACCATTCACACAGCCATGCAAGGCTAACCCAAAACCCACACACATACCGGGTTTTCTTGCAGTTTTCAAAGCATACTACCTAGACCGCTAACCTATCAACTAGACCTCAATCCGACGGTCCTCATTGATCCACGCGGCATCTAGCTAGCATCATCTCCTTTCCTTGTCTTCTTGACTTGCGCGGACTCCGTCTCCGATCATCTTCCGCGATCTTCCAACCGTCGGACCTCCGACGCTCCTCGCCTAGTCCGGTCATCCTTCGCCTCACCATGACCTAGCACCGTCGTCCCGCAACCATCAAAGACAAGGAAACTCCTCACATAGCAATGCCCACAAAGATGTGCAATAAACCATCCAACTCATCACTACCGCGTCCATACGACCGCAGATCGCCACTCTGGCAGAGACAACTCAAATTGCTTCATTTTGAAAATCAATCCAAATCAAACTCAAACTTGAGCACACCTTGCTCAAATAAAGTCAAATACTCATCACAAACATGGATGGACCTCCACATGGTCCTTCAAGACCACAAAGCGAAGTTCATCCATACATCGAGCAGCACAAGTTGATATTACGGGAAGAGAATCCACATATGGATGAGCTTTCCATCACGTGAGAACACAACGATCAATTCCTCATGTGGTTCAAAGAAAAGGCGGAGGTCTCCGTTAGTGGGAATGTCAAATGGTTGGCTAATGAACCTAGATTTAATGTACAGACTTGGGAGGGGTATGATATTAATGGCTACACCTTTTACACTGAGAGTTAAGATGCCAAGAGTACTATCCAAAACAGTTGTGCGAGCATAGATGCTTTTTCTGATTATCACTCGAAAGGAGGATCCTCAACGGCATTGAACTCGTACTACGGGATAATCGAAGAAATTTGGAAGCTCGATTATGGAATATACCAAGTTCCATTGTTCCGATGTAAGTGGGTGAGACTTCCACATGGAGTGAATATTGACAAGAGAGGTTTTACTCTTGTGGATCTCAATAGACTCACCTAAAAAGATGACCCGTTCATCCTTACAAAGCAAGCAAATCAAGTCTTCTACGTGCGTGATTTGGCCAATCCGAGGTTGCACGTTGTCCTTCATGGCAAGCGGCGGATCGTTGGAGTTGAAAATATCGTAGATAAAGAAGAGTACAACCAGTTCGATGAAATACCTCCATTTGCAGATAGGGAATGTCTTAGCAGTGACGATGGAACGAATTACATGCGTGTAGATCATCAAGAAGGGTTGTATTGTAAATAAATATACTATTTAAATATTTGTTGCTAATCTCGTTGTTCCATTATGTATTTCAAATATTCTACAATGCTTTCGGAGTAAAAATCCAAGTTGAATTGCTTTCTGAGGCTTTGATGGAAATTCAATCTCTCTTTATGCCTAAAAAGCACATTGTGCCATATTCTATGAAAGAAAATTCCTTTGGACGAAATTATTTTTGGAAAAGCTCTTAACTAGTGGAAAGTTCGTTTCTAAAAAATTTCAAACAATTCGGGTTTAATTTGAAAGAGTTTTAACTTTTCTACACTTTAAGCAAAAATCATGCCTACGAAGTGAAATTTGGCACATCTTTTGAATGGGGAATCTTTTTTCAAAAATTATTTTTGGAAAACTAGTTAGTATCCCAAAATATGATTGTGCAAAATTTCACACAATTCCAACTATTTTCGAAAAAGTTATGGCCTTTTCTTTCTTTGATCAAATGACATGCATGCAAGCTGAAAATGACAGTACTCTGAAAATTTTCTGTTTTATTTCTGTCGGTTTGTAATGAAATAGCGACTCAGATGATTGCCCAATGCAGTCGGTTTATTACAATTGGAACCGACACTGATGATTGTTGAATGCAGTCGGTTCTTCAAACGAAATAATGGAGATAAGCTTATTGCCATCGGTTCTTTAAAAGAACCGACATAGAAAAGTAATACACTGCAATTGGGTTCATTAAGAAACCGATACAAATAACTGTTTTAATGCAATCGGGTTCGTTAAAAAACCGAGAGAAATACCATGATTATTTCAATCAGTTTTAGTGTAGAACCGATACAAATAACTTATTATTACAATCAATTTCATAGAGAACTGATACGGATAACTCTTTAAATGCAATCGACTTCATTAAAAAACCGATACAAATACTTGATTATTTCAATCAGTTTCAATATAGTACCGATACAAATAACTTATTAGTACAATCGGTTTCATAGAGAACTGATACAGATAAATGTTTTAATGCAATCAGGTTTATTAAAAAAGCGATAGAAATACCGTGATTATTTCAATCGATTTTAGTTTAGAACCGATACAAATGACTCATTAGTACAATCGGTTTCATGAAGAACCGATACAAAAAATTGTTTTAATGCAATCGGGTACATTAAAAAACCAATAGAAATACCATGATTATTTCAATCGGTTTTAGTTTAGAACCGATACAAATGACTCATTAGTACAATCGGTTTCATGAAGAACCGATACAGATAACTGTGTTAGTACAATCGGTTTAATGGTTGAACCGACACGAATAGTTGCTCCTTTATATTTCATTGTCTCCTCATTCAGTCTTCACTGGCGCCACCGTGAACCCCAGCTCCAAACCCTAGTGCTACGCCTCGGTTTCCGCCTCCGCCGTCGCCACCGGCGCCTCCCCGCTCGAACCTCCCCCCACTGGCTCCTCCCCGCTCGGAGCTGCCCCCGCCGGCACCACCCCCCACTGGTGCCTCCCCGCTCGGAGCTCCCCCCACTAGCGCTCCAAGTGAGGTATTATAACATTTATGTCTTTGAAGATGAGAGTGAATTTCATTGTAGTTTTCACACGGTCTAATCGGTGATTATGTGGTAACAGGTAAGAGCACACGCTCATTGTATACGGCTGAGTAGAGTTGTTTTTACAACATTGGTCTAACCTCATGTTTGTTTACCTCCAAAAAATGTAGGATAAGAAAGTTCCCACAAAATTCCTGTTGATTCATAGGAATTTTCACTTCGGATTGGAACTCTACAAAATTTCTTCATTTTCCTACATTCCAACGTAAGTCATGCTACCACTAGTCTGCCACTTCCTATATCAAATCATAACAGGCTGAATGGTGAACAATCAGTGACCTGATGCTCAAACATCTTGCAAACAATGTTTTAACAATACTCCCTCAGTGGAAGTCTTGATAGACGTTAATTTTCTCCTTGAGTAGAGGTGACCACCGCTGCATGTAAAAAAAAATCTGAGCAGAACATCTGTTGGCTGTTTAGGGAAGCGTTTATCAATAGCCATTTTGTTCCGATTTTTCCAGGTAGCCCAGGAAAGTGCTGCAAAACTGAATAGCAGAGAAGAGTAGCTAGAGTTACCCCCATCGGCATCCAATTGCCAATTGCCCAGGAAATCTTGAAACGAGACAGGAAATCTTAAATAGCACAGAAGAGTAGCTAGAGTTACCCCCATCGGCATCCAATTGCCAATTGCCCAGGAAATCTTGAAACGAAACAGGAAATCTTGAATAGCACAGAAGAGTAGCTAGAATGTTAGCTTGATTATTTTAAATATACAATTACATTCGAATGTTAGCTAGATGAACAATAATGAGTAGTATTACAGGTTTGAATTATGTACTAAGTATAATGAAATCCTATCAATAGGCCGGACATACACTAGTGCTGGTACCCAGTATTTTGACAGAAACCTTGGGGTACGCGTCATTACCATTCTTGTCTATGTTTTGTACAATTCTTAATAGGAAGGAATTTTAGAGCTACATGACTCGTGTGTAACACCCCAATTTAGTCAAATGCCTTTTTCTATTTCTGAGATGCTATGTTGCACTTGCCAGTCTGATTGGTAAAGATTGAAGATATTATAATGTTGACATGATTTGTTTGCAATAACCTTATATTTTGCACTTTGAAGCAATCTTCTTTGAGAGGTGCTTCTATGTTTTTCCTTTTGACAGTTTGTTGACGTCAAAAACTTAAAGTAGGGTTTCTAACAGCAGCACACCAGATAAACACCTGGTTCAGAGCGTGACAATCGATTTGACCTGGAATCGAGAAGGTAAAAATATGACATTCACTCAAAGCCGATTGTGAAGATGAATCGGCTTAAATTCAATCAGCTCAAAGCCGATTAAACTAAGATAAAAGGGTAAGTCTAATTAGCCGATTAAGACTAATAAGAGGGTAAAGGTAGATTGATTCTGAAGAAGGTGATGCGCAGCAAAATTAGAATAAATCAAACCTGGGGTGTAATTGAAGAAGATCAACAATCGGTGATGCGCAACTTTATTGATCAAGATCGAATTACAAAGACTAAATTATAAGAACTACTCCTAGTCGACAGGAAAAATGTAATGTAGATTGGTGTGTTTGATTGTGATTTTTTTTCAACAGCTCGCCCTGTCCTCCTTTTATATCCGTCGACCGATCGTGTCCTATTACAACAAGTTACACAGCATGATCCGTATCGGCCTCAATCTGGATAGTTTTCCCTTAAAATCTTTACCGTTACCAAATATCTTCAAATCTTTCCAAATCCTCCGTTGGTTACTATATGTTGACTTTCTCTTGCCGATTTTGACAATACCTGCCAAATTTTGGTGCAAACATATGCCCCCCATTTTTTAGAGATGACTTGTTATCTTTCAAAAATTGCAACCATCGACTTTTCTCCATCGGCTAACTACTAATCCTCATACAGTAACTGCCGCCTTAATTGCGCTGTAATTTTTTGACATGCGTGTAGTGCATTTTAACTTCTCATGTCTTTTGAGATCCATTTCCCACCGCTTCAGATTTTCATCGTGCTATAAAATGCGGCCTCCACACAGTCATTCTACATGCGCTCAAGCTCTCGAATCATCTGTAATCGGCTATAATCATCAAGTCCTTCAGTGCTCATTGCCTTCAATCGGCTTCTTGTCAAGATCATCTGAATGGATCCTTCTCAGGTATTCATCCCAATCCCAAACAGCAATGACCAATTTTATCTAGGCCCGGTAGGAGCCCTATCGGCTGCTGGATACAATATAGAGGATTGGAGTAAGAGCTTCAGAGCTTGGCCAACATCACTTAAAGGACCCGGTAGGAGCCCTATCGGCTGCTGGATACAATATAGAGGGTTGGAGTAAGAGCTTCAGAGCTTGGCCGACATCACTTAAAGGATGGAGATCTTGGTACATCCGTGTAGCAGCCCAGAAGAGGAATGAATGGGAAAAAATGGGCATAGCTGAATGTCTCCCCCTCTCTTTAGCCGATCCAGAGGCCAATGAGCCCTTAGTGGCCATGGCTTGCTATTTCTGGTCGGATACTTTTAATGCATTTGTATTCTGTACCGGCCTCGTCGGCCCAACCCTCTTGGATGTGCCCAATTATGTTGCCTAAGACTCGATGGAGAACAAATATCGGCTTATAGCACCAAGCCTAAATATAAGCTTATCAAGTCTAAGGGCGAAGGATGGGCTAAGTATATCAGCAAAAATAACAAGGTGCATGGACCAGTGTCGGATGAAGAACATATTGCATTTCTCAACCTTTGGTTAGATCGGTTTCTATTTTGTGGCGCCTCTCTGGGTCAACCCAAGTATATCAACCATAGCAGAGTAATTAATAGAGGGTCATCAGCTAGCCCTTGGAAAAATGTTGTTAGGGGCAGTATACCAGATGATGCATATAATAAGATGTCGGCTTTTTACTGGTTTTACAAAGTTCACTATTGGCAACGTCGGAGGACCGCTCTGGTTCATTCAGATCTGGCTGTGTTGCTTATTTAGTCGATCATTTGAGTTGAATCAATCTGACGATACAGCATTTCCTTGTGAAGATACACCAGAGGGTGCAGTACTGCAGTTTAGAGCCAGCCGATCTTATGGGGAGAGGTTTATGATGTGTTCTGGGAATGAGAAAAAAGTAACACCTGTCGGGTCCAAAAAATATCTATCATTCTTGTTATAGCTTGATAGCAATGAATTCAAACAAAATGACTTCTTCAGTTACACAAGTACAGCCGATTTTCCATGGCCTTCTTTTCTTCACTTAGATGCTGATAGTGCTCTAATGCCGCAAGAGACCTTGGATTTATTTAAACGTTTTATTTCACCAAGCATATTGCACGTCGGCCTTCACACAAGAAATCGGACTTTTCAGCATTCATGTGAGTTCTACTACCCGTCAGTTTATGCTAGGCAATTAAGCTTTGGCTAGATCGTTCCAAGTCTACCACTACTTGATCGGCTTCAGCCAAGAGCTAGAGTCCATAATGCAGTCGCGGCCAACATTGTCCTTGAAATAGCCGACGAGCTTCAGATTAAAGACTTGCCATATTTTATATTGAACACACGTCGGGCAAAACGCTTTTCTTCTTGGTGGTCATCAATTGCAGATGCGCTCTATTCTGACAAGACAACATCGGCTGTTATCAATGAATTTGAAAGATCGAAATGGCGATCAGAGGGGGGTGAATGATCCCAAATAAAATTTTCCCCCACTCAAAGTACTCCAAAGAATCTCGCAATAAAAATCTGAAACACCCAAAGATTTTCCTTTAAAATGGTGTTTCTCATATTCGCACACCCTCCAAAAACCCGAACAATTAGACAACTATGTGTACCCCTAGCTTGCATGGATGAGAACCATGAATCATGTGAGGGAATTTTTAATCACAATCCTGGTTGTCAAGTGTCTAAACAAAGAGGAATAAACTCAAAGACTACTTTTCTAAAAGAGATAAAGCTAAAACACCAAAGCCTCTTTCAGAAAAGTAAAAGCAGATTTTTTAGAAATTGTCCTCAATTGGAGCAGGTGGTTGGTGAGTTTCTGTTGCTCTAAAATTTTTGGGAATTTATCTCTCTGTGAGAAGTTCAGTCATGAAACACTCCACCAAAAATCACCTCAAAAATCTTTGTAAAAGAAACATGAAAAATCAATCAATGCAGACAGTCAGGAACTTCGACCAGAAAGTTTGAGGCTCAGTTTTCACTTCATAGCGCTCAAAAGGTGCAACCAGTTGACTCAAAAAAATTCTACAGATGGATATATGAGTCGTGCACCTTCGACAACAAGAATCACTGAAAAATGATTTTTCTATATTTGTATAAAAATCAAAGACTGACTACTGCGCGAAGAACAAGTTCTGGACAGATTTGCAATTCAATAAGAACTTGACCTCTAGTCTATCCTAGGGTGCAAAAAGGATGTAAAACCATATGAACACCCTTAAGACATCCTAGAAGAACAGCATTTAGAAGGAGGGGAGGCAAATCCAAATTGCGATAAAGTAAATTGCGAGAATGTAAATGCGGGAAAGTAAATGCTGAATTTAAATTGCGTAATTTAAATGTGTAATGTAAATGCGTAAATGAAATGAAACATGAACATAAATGAAGAACATTTCGTTTCTGGAAGGAGAGGTTACAAAGCCTCACATTTCATGTGAGCAAAGCTCAAAGGAGCATCAAAAACCTTCAAGGGGGGCTACCCCTCCACCCCTATTTATACAACTCTTGGGCCACCTACCACCCTTGGATGAGCTTCTAAACCCTAGAGCATCCATCAAGGGCTAGGATTTACCCACTCAACCAGCCATGCAAGGGTTCACCCAAAACCCACAATACATAATGGGTTTTCTTGCACGGTTTTCAAAGCATACTAACGAGACCCGCTATCCTATCAACTAGACCGCAATCCGACGGCCCTCATCGATCCGAGCAGCATCTAGCTAGCATCACATCCATTCCTTATCTTCATGGCTTGCACGGACTCCATCTCCAATCATCTTCCGGCGATCCCCGACCGTTTGGACCTCCGACGCTCCTCGCCTAGTCCTGGCTATCCTACGCCTCACCATGACCTAGCACCGTCGTCCTGCAACCATCAAAAACAAGGAAACTCCTCACATAGCAATGCCCACAAAGATGTGCAATAAATCCATCAAAGTTCACTCATTAAAATTCATTTTTCCTCGTTCTGGCCGGTAGCACCGAGAAAACAAAGAAGACTTCAAATTGCTTCCAACTGAAAATCCATTTCAAATCAAACTCAAACAAGAGCAACCCAAGCTCAAATTTAGTCAAATACTCATCACAAATCTGGATAGACCTCCACATGGTCCTTCAGAATTTTTTCCAAATCTTCCTGAGCTGACAGTAGATACTAACAACGATTCAAGTGACGAGACTAATTTTGCGGGGTATACTAATACAAGCCTTGTAGATATTGATGAGGTATTGGCTTGAATGATTTTGTTTATTCATTGATTCTTGCGAGACACAATTTTCTAATCGTCTTTTTCCCCTATCTTGCAAACCAAGGCTGCTGGTAAAAAACTCGTCACTGGTCAATCGGGTAGTGGCCAAGGCAAGAGACCACTCCAGTCGACGGGCCTCACCAGGTACACTTCAGGTACCTTGGGAATCCGAGTCAGTTGTTATCGGACATCGAGAAAAAACAACCAAGTGTATAACGATCGACTGTCATCTGTTTTTATCCCTTTTACAACTAATTTTTAGCCGATCGTAATTTCAGAAAAGAAGAAAACTAAGTACACCAAGGCTCCGGCAAAAAGGGGATCAAAGCCCCAGGAGCAGAGTGGCGAGAGCTCACCACATGCGTCGGCTACTGCAGAGGTAAGCAGTATGCTTTGATTAACGACTTATGTTTCTCAAGATGTTGGCTTAATCTTTGCTTTTCTCTTCAGCCGACGCCATCAGTGCAGGTCGCAAAAATCCTAGCCGATCTTCCTGGGATTTCTTCGGCGGCCTTATCCCCTCTGCAACCGACGCCAACGGCTCTGACCACCGATAAGCCAGAATCCTCCGACCCAACAAATCTATTGGGTTTTTCCTTGGCCGATCTAGATGATCCTGAGATCATGGCCACAGATGATTATGACGCAGAGATCAGGAAAATTCTTGAAGTATCGAAAGAGGCATCGGCTACGGTGACTTCAGCGCCGGGGATGCAAGAAAGGCTCAACAAACTCTTTGATCTGGTGATGAAACCACAATTGGAGATTCTGGCCAACAACCAGCCGATCAGAGATGCCATGGCGGCAGTTCAAGCCGACCTGCCCCTAGAAGCAATGGAAGCTCTCCTCAACGTCTGTCACTTGGACAAGAGGAAATCCGAAGTGGAGGCAGCCCAGGCTAGAATCGCCCACCGCGAAGCACAAGAAGCCGATCAGAAGCTTCTGGATGAGTTGGTTGCTGATGCCAAGGCGAAGAAACGCAAATTTGATGCCGATGCTTTGTTGCTCAAGACTACCAAAGAATCCCTTTCAAAACATGAAGCTACAAAGAAATTTCTGTTGGAAGAGTTGGACAAAACTGAGAAGCAAATCCAAGAAGGCCAACAAACCATGGAGAAGACTGCATCGGCCATCAAAGAGCAAAAACTTGGCATCGCCATGGCCGTGGTAATGTGAAAAAACAATCG
Source organism: Otatea glauca (assembly GCA_036346275.1). Taxonomy (NCBI): domain Eukaryota; kingdom Viridiplantae; phylum Streptophyta; class Magnoliopsida; order Poales; family Poaceae; genus Otatea; species Otatea glauca. Next base: position 41,744,809 of record CM070721.1, on the reverse strand, counting down.
GCTAAGGTGGTACCTATGCCAGGGAATGCCAAAGAAGATGACCGCATTATTGACGAAGTTCAATATGTGATTGCCAAGGCTGCCAGTGCTTTATCGGCTTTAGGTGCTCGACTTCCTGGCTCTGGCATTCAGTACTGACCTTCTGAAATGTAAACTTTGATGAATGTCTTTTGGAAAACAACTGTCACACTCTGATGCTTTATAATCGGCTGTTTAACCGATTTATATTTGGCCTTGTTATGTAATTCATTTTTTCTTTCTAGCCGATTAACAGCATCGAGTTAACTTGGATTTTCAGAGCGATTTTCTTTTGTAGCCGACTAAGCTCCAATCCAGACGCTAGGATAGAATTTCTTCAAGTATTTCCCATTAATCGCTTTAGGCAAAATAGATCCTTCTAACATCTCAAGTATATACGAATTTCCATCGACTAGCCGATTAATCTTATATGGTCCCTCCCATGTAGGCGATCATTTTCCAAATCGGTTATCCTTGGAACCAATAGGTAATATAGTCTTCCAAACCAAATCGGCTTCATCAAAAGACTTGGGCACCACCTTTTTATTATATGCCCTTGGAACTCTCATCTTGTTCTTCTTAAGCCGATCTAGTGTAGACAAACGTAACTCTGTTAATTCGTCCAAGTTATCGATCATTAGATCATTGTAATTTTGAGCTGACAAATCATTTTGTCTAGCTATTCGTATAGAATCGATGTTAATCTCCACAGGTAAAACAGCTTCTTGGCCATACACTAACTGATAAGGCAAAAAGCTTTGTTGCTCCGTGATAAGCTAGCCGATACGCCCAAAGTGACTCCGATAGCGTTGAGTGCCAATTCCTTGGTTTTTCATCGATTTTTCTTTTAATCAACTTAATCAATGTTTTGTTAGATGACCCGGCTTGTCCATTAGCCTAAGCCTAATATGGGTATGAATTCAACAACTTGATCCCTAGGCTTTTCGCATAATTCTGAAACTCATTAGATATAAACATTGTACCTTGATCGGTCGTGATCGTTGGCTTTATTTGAAGCAGAAAATATTTGGTCGATTGCATCTATCCCCCATCCTCTGAACGGCCATGGCTTGATAATCGGGTGTAAAGCCGATGCCGGTGCTAGTTGCACGTTACCAAACTTTTGACAAGTCTGACATCCTTTGTAATATCTGAAATAATCTTCTAACATTGTCGGCCAAAAATATCCTGTTCGCCTAAGCATCCATTCATCTTATGAGCCGATTGATAAGATCCGCAAATACCTTCATGTACTTCACCCATTGCCACCCGCGCCTCTTTGGCTCCAAGACATCTCAACAGCAAACCTTCCATTGTTCGATAATACAAAATATCATTCAGGACTACGTACTTCAAAGCTTGCTGCCTAACCTTGCGCTTTGTCGGCTTAGATGGGTCGATTAGGTAATTCCTTATTTGTGTTCTCCAGTCAACAACATCCGCACACATGACGGCTTTGCTTACTAATTTAGTCACAAGATATCGGCTAAAGTCCTTGTACCCCGACGCCTACTGAGCTAGTGCGTTGGCTCTAACGTTTAATTCTCGAGGGATATGACCGATATAAAATGAGGTAAATGAGCCGATAATTTCAAAGCACTGTTCTAAATATTTAAGTAATATTTCATCACGGCATTGGTATTTGCCTTTTATTTGTTGCACGATTAACATGGAGTCGCCATATGCCTCAACAGTATTTGCTCCGATATTCTCTAATAATTGTAAACCTTTGAGCAATGCCTCATACTCCGCTTGGTTGTTTGAACATCGGCTATTTAGCCGAAATGCGAATTCAAAATTATGACCCTTGGGCGATATGAGTACGATACCAATACCATCACCTTCCCGACATACTGACCCATCAAAAAATAATTGCCAAGGGGCAACAGAAACTAGGTCGGCAGTGGTATCATGTCCTGTCATAAAATCGGCTATAACTTGTCCTTTAACTGCCTTAGCCGATTCATATGATAGGTCGAACTCTATTAAGGCACAAGACCATTTACCAAGTCAACCTCGTAAAATCGGAGCTGATAACATATACTTTATAACATCGGTTTTGCAGACTACCTTACAAGCCGATGCTAAAATATAATGTCTTAGCTTTGTACAAGAGAAATACAAGGACAGGCATAATTTCTCAACAAAGGGTACCTGATCTCAGTATCCAGTAGATGTCGGCTTAGATAAAAGATTACCCTTTCCTTACCATCGTCTTCCTGTGCTAAAACAGCTCTGATAGTTTCCTCCTCAACCGATATATATAACTTGAAAGGAATTCCTTTCGGTGGTGAGGCCAGAACCGGAGGATTGGCCAAGTATTTCTTGATATCATCAAAAGTCTTTTGTTGATCAACTCCCAAACAAACTCTTGATTGTCCTTCAGCTTCAACAGTGAAGTAAACGTACGAATCCGACCGGAAAGATTTGAAATAAAGCTTCAGAGATAGTTAATCTTACCAATCAACTTCTGTAATTCATTTTTATATGTCGGTGGCTTTGTTTTGGCTATGGCTTTGACTCTTTCTTGATTAACTTCGATACCTCTTTCATGTACCATAAAGCCCAAAAATTGCCCAACCGACACACCGAACGCACACTTGAAAGGATTCATTTTCAAACCATGTAATCTTATGTTCTGGAAAACTTTTTCTAAATCGGCTAAGTGCTATAAGTCATCTTTGGATTTCACCACAACATCATCAATGTATATTTCAACAATATGACCGATTAAGTCATGAAAAATCGGATTCATGGCTCGCTGATAAGTTGCCCCGGCATTTTTTAAACCAAAAGTCATAACCGTCCACTCAAATAATCCTATTGCGCCAGGACACCTGAAGAAGGTTTTTGGTATATCGGCTTCTGCTATGAATATCTGATTTTATCCGGCATTTTCGTCTAAAAAACTTATGATTTTATTCCCTGATGCTGCATCGATAAGCATATCGGCTATCGGCATTGGATATTCATCTTTTGGTGTGGCTTTATTTAAGTCTCTAAAGTCGACACACACCCTAAGTTTTCCGTTTTTCTTCATGACTGGAACAATGTTGGAAACCCATTCTGCATATCAGCAAGGCCTAATGAATTTTGCCTGCAATAACCGTTCTATCTCCTCCTTTATTATTATATAGGGCTGGATTAAAACGTCTAGGATATTGTTTAAACGGCGATATCCTAGTTTAATAGGCAATCGATGTTCGACCAATTGTCAGCTTAAACCAGGCATCTCATGATACTCCTAAGCAAAACAATCTTTATAATCTCTAAGAATTTTGACCAATTTTTCTTTATATTTTACATCTAATTTTGCACTAATAAAAGTTGGTCTTTTCCTATCACCACTACCTATATCGACTTCTTCAAGTAGATCGGTAGACGTGAAGCCTTGGCCCAACTTCTCTATTTCTTGGAAATCCTCGATGGCCTCATAGCTATCTGTTACTTGCCGATAGCTTTGCATTTTGTCTTGTAAGGCTCTCATTGTTTTTCTTATCCCCATCGGCGTAATACCTCATTTGCTCGATCAAATGTGCCTGGCTTGACACTGATCGGCATAAGTCCTGTCTTACTTACGCAAATGAAGTCACAATCATCCAGTGTTTTTCCTGATATACATCCAGCCTCTTCGTGTTGCCAATTCGCATCTGAACTGGCCATGGCGATATGAGCCGATGTATCGGCTGCGACAACCTCAACCTCACCTCCATTCCACTGAACAAGCGTCTGATGCATAGTCGACGGAATGCAGCAATTGGCATGAATCCAATCCCGACCAAGCAGCACACTGTAATTACCTTTAGCGTCAATGACAAAAAAAGCGATCGGCAAAGTTTTATTGCAAATAGTCAACTCTGTGACCATGACGCCTTTGGCTTTCGTGGGATCGCCTGTGAAGTCATTCAAAACCATATTAGTCTTGATTAAGTCTTCATCAGACTTACCCAATTTTTTGTAGGTGGTGTACGGCATCAGATTGATGGTAGCTCCCACATCCACCAGCATCCTTGATATCGGCTTGCCATTTATATAACCTTTTAAATATAATGGCTTTAGATGCTGATGATCATCTCTAGGTTTTTCAAAGATAGCGTTTTGGGCACCTAAACACGACTGAGCAAAAGTTTCTTTGGCCGATTCAGTTTTAATTTTGAACTCGGCTGACAATGTAAATACCATGTTGATGTCCATCGGAGGTGTATCATCCCTAATCATGGGAGAATCCAAGTCATCGCTGAATCAAAATCTTCTTCAACCTGTTCTTTCTTTCTCCATTCTTTCTTAGTAACTTTGATCAGCTGAAGTTCATTGAAGGTTTGATCCCTCTTTTCTCTGCATCGGCTTCTCTGATCTCCTGAGTCCTTAGCCTTTGCAACCGTCTATGCTGTGACCAGCTAAGGCTAGGTGGACACCACCTAGGTTTGGGCTCCATTGGCTTACGTATTTTGCTTGACAAATCTTCCCAATCAGAATTGGACCCTTGTGCCTTAACCTGGTTCGGCACCTGATTTGGTTCAGAGATTCTTTCGTGAACCGGTCTTCTGTAACTTTAATTGGGACAATCTCATATCGGCTCAGACAACCTGTCTTTAGCCGATCGGCTAGGCCAATTGTCTTGGCGATAATGCTCCATGGGGCATGTATATGGAGACGGCAATGCTACTCTCCTTTCCCAAAAAAATTGCCAAAAAGGTGTAACATTCCAAAATTTTACCTATAGTTTCACTCATGTGCATTTGGTGATTTTCTGAATTTATTGGATTTTCTGGAATTTATTTGAATTTACTTTAATTAAGTATATTGAACCTTTGGTGAAAACTAATTATATATAGATAAAACTAATATAAAGTTTTGCCAAAAATATTTTATTTGAGTTCAGAATGTCTCAAAGTATTTATGAGAATTATCTGGGATTTTTCCAGATATTTTAATTGCTTAAAACAGATTAAACTAATTTTTGTAATTATTTTAAATCGTAAAGCATTAGAAAATTCTATGAACAGTACTGGGCCGAGCCCAGCACTATGCGTGCGTGGCCCAGTGCTGTGCGGCCCGCCAGCCCGCTCAGTCGCCGTCCCGCGTGGCAACCGTTGGATCCAGATCGGACGGCCGTTCCCTTCGCGAAACCCTAGCGCGGTCGGCCGTTGGATCAAGATCGTGCGGCGTTGTTTTGGAAAGAGCTGATCGCATCCGTTGATTTTGTAAAGTGCGGATTGGATCGGATCACCCGAGATCTAATTGTGGCCGTTGATCGCGAATTGGATGGCTGGGCTTCTTCGTCTCCTATTCGGGTTTCCAAACTCGCCGCCGCACGCCGTTTCCGCCACGGAGAGCTAGGGTTGCCTTTTTAGCACGCCTACTGAGGCTATAAAAGCCGTAGCCTGCACTCTGAGGTTCGCCAGCTCGCTCCGCATCGTTTCGTCGGTAAGTTTTAGCCTGCGCTGCCACGCTCATGCGTTAGTGCTCACCGGAGATCCAGATCGCGCCGCCGATAGTGTTTCCCCTGTTCCGTCGCCATCAAGCCTCCTCTCGCTGAATCGGTTCCAGATTCGGATTCGCCGTTCCAAGACGCGTCGAGGCCGCCACTTCAACGCGCCGGAGTCGCGCCAAAACGCCGTTCGGGTGGTCGTCTTCCTCCACTCCGGTGCAAGTCCGTCTCCGTGCCGCCATCTTCGTCGGGAAGCTTCATCAACCGTTGGCTCTTCGTCGGACCAATGTGGTCATGCCATGTCTCGGGTAAGCGTTGGCCGTTGGATCGGTCTGATCAGCTAGGATTGAGCCACGTAGGTGTAGATCGGTAGCCGTCGGATCCCCTCGCGGATGCGCACCGCGTGTCGAGCATCGGCACGGGCGGCATCACAGCCAACCTGGGCGCGCCGCGTGTCGGGCGCGTGACGCGAGGTGCCGTGGGCCGCGTCCACGGTGAACCAGAGGCGGTTCCGTGGACCGGGTCTGTGCGCCGAGGTAACATGTCAGCGCCTGATTGGCTCGAGTCAGGGCTGACGTCAGCAGGACGCAATATAATCTTTTCCAGTAGAAAAATAATTCGGGAAAATCGAAAATTCTATCTTCTGTATTTTCAGTATTTATTGAAACTTCAAAAGGCTATATCTTTTGCATTTTAACTCGGATTTGAGTGATTGAAGTTTCTAAAAAATTTTAAAATCAAGATATATTTATAGCTGAATTTTATTTTATTTTTGGAGTTTGTTTGATCTCTGGTTTGGTGTTTGTTTGCTATTTTGGCATCGTTTCGCGTAGACGTTCAACTGCTCGGTGATCCGAAGGAAGATTCGTCGTTTCAAGACCCAAGCTCAGAGCAAGACCAGCACCTACTCCAAGGCATGTTGTGCTTTTACCATGTTGCACCAGATTTCACAAAATTGCTACTTTGTCTCTTAAGCTTTATGCATGATACTTTATGTGTATAAATGATTTCAATTAATCTGGGAATTAGATAATATGCCTTTTTGAATTAAATCATACCTTATCAATTATATGCCATGATCTAATTGTCACCCTAAGATGGTTAATTAATAGTTGGTTAATATTAATAATCAACATGGGCTAGTTAGACCGTCATAGATTGCTTAGCCATGCCAAGTCATCACATTTGTCCGAATGTTCATACTTAATCTTGACTAATGGAATATGGAACAATGTTTAAGAATTGGTGTGTCATGTGTTGTCACACAGTGATATCAAGTTGTCATGGCGAGGAGGTCACACAACTAGATTGAAATGTCGGTGGCACGTGGTGCTTGGTAATCAACTAGGGTGGTAATGATTTAGATTGGGGCAAGTAGCAAGGGGCAGTGTGCCAAGGTGGGCCAGGATTGGCAGGGGTATGTGGAAGTCTTGCCTTAATCACCTTAAGGACTTAACCTTGCAAGCCTTCGACCTGAGTCTTTCTTGCAACCACATGTCTAAAATGGGATAGCCTAGCTGAATAATTTGTGAAGCCTAGATTTTGGTACTGTCATGGTGAATAGTGAGTCTCGGGTTTACGGTTAAACTCACATGGCGCAAGAGGGGGGCCCTGTTGTGGTGGTTTAACCCTTCAATGTTGAAACCTTAGCGAGCAGTACTGGGTCTAGGTGTAGCATTGTAAAGGCTTTGTTATGATCACTCGCCTTGGTGGTGTTTGGTTGTATCGTGTGGGTAAAGTGCATAGCCGTGCTCACGGTATTGGCAATGCTCGGGAATTACAGTTAAGCGTTAGACTTTTGTTAAACAAAAACTTATTGGGATGGCAGGGTGCCATGGAGAATGGAAATTGATTTAGGATTGGAAACTTGGTTTACTTCAGAAATGCTGAATCTATTAATTATTGTTATTTGTTTTTCTGTTTTCAATCTATTTTCTGTATTCTTGTTAAATGCCGCTTTACTGCAAAATAGCCATATTAGCCATTCCTTTGGATTAAGCCAAGCATATAGAATATTAGACTTGCATTGCTGTGCACAACTTGTTGAGTGCTTTATGTACTCACCCCAGCAACAACAACTTCAGAAGAGGAAGAATCTACGCCTTTCGTGGAGGAGGATTATATGGGTGCGAATGCTTTGGGTCCGAGCCTCGTCAGTTGCCTGCGGTGAACTAGGTAGATGCTACACTTATTTATTTTTCCGCTGTTGCTTATTTGCTATTTCTTTTATAAGACCTGTGTGGCAATAATCATGTAAGACAACAGTTATTATTAATTATTGAAGTTATGCTATATTCCGTTGTGTATGACTATGATAGCATCTATGTTGAGCCTGTGTGCACTAGCGTGATCCTGGACTAGTGCGGTATACACAAAGGGTCCGGATTTGCAAATTCGGGTCCCGACAGAGGTGGTATCAGAGCCATACTGACTATAGGTCTTGGCCCTAGGTAGTTGGTATCTCTTAGGGGTGTCCAAAATTATTTTCTTAAGAAAAAGGTAAATTTGACTAATATGAAACTCTTGGCTTATCTCATTCTTCTACTGTCATCCTTGCTAAAATTACCTTGTTTTCGTTGCTGTTTCGAGTGGAGATCTTATTCAAAATTTGTTTTGAATAGATGCCGATCTTCCAGTCCTTCGAGTCGAGGCAGGGTGGCTATGCCATGGTGCTGTGGAGAGTTCTTCAAGTGATTGGAGGATTCGATCGTCCGCTCTACCGAGGAAGCAACTGGAACGTCAACGGTGAGCATCGAGGGTTCTTCTGCAAGCTGACCATCTTTGCTCGAGAGTGCGACGAGACCACTAGACCGATCCACATCACTGCCCGGAGGTTCACGTACGAGGTGGAATTGAGGTGCCGGACTTGCTCTTGACGGATGCGCCACGACTACGCCTCTGAGCTTCGCCACACGTGTTCCTACTTCACCCGACGGTGCGGCGTGCAGTCGATGGATCATGGAGGAGTGTGCTCTGCGATACACCTTGCTTGAGTTCGCCACGCCGGGAGGAGCACTCGAGGACCCCGCTCGAGCTGGAGACGATGTCTGAGCCGAGGGTGACCGGCGAGCTTGAAGACCGTGGCGTAGCAGGCGAGTCATTAGCGAGCTAGAGGAGGCCTTGCAGGTACCCGAGGAGGTGGCGGACCAGGTCATTCAGGAGCCAGATGGGGTCACCGAAGAAGAAGAAGAAGAAGACCCAGAGGAGCGTGAGTGGGAGCCTGAGGAGCCAGCAGAGGGTCACCAGGATAGGTTTGCACCCATGCCAGCCCACCCACCGGTGTATGCGCCGGATCAGTCTCAGCCAGGGTGGCTGGATGAGTGAGAGTCAGTTTTAGAGTTTTGTTGAGACTCGAGTGTTTAGTCGTGTCTTAAGCTAGTTTTTATCTTTTAGTAGATGTTAAGGTTGCATGTATAGTTTGGTTCTTAATTGTCTGCTGAGTGTGCAGTATGTGTTGCAAGGCCCTTAGGCATTGTAAGCAACCATACCAAGTATTAATAAAGATTATTTAAGTTGGGTTTAACCTGTTTTCCCCGCCTTAGAAATTCTTACATCTTATCTATGCTACATCTACCTTTCCTAACCCAAGAAGCAATCAGCAGATGGTGAACACCCGTAGCAACAACGGAGCTTCAGGAAGTGGTCTGCGCTCAGGCAACAACCCCAACAAAGGAGCACCACCGCAACAAGCACCACCAGTGGATATGCAGAACTTGGGAGCTTTTCTCACTGTGCAAACTCAGTTGATGCAGACAATGATGCAGCAAATGACCAATATGGCTGCAGTCAACAACCCCGCTGCCCAGAACAACAATGGCGGGCCTTGTCCTTAATCCAAGTTGTCGGACTTCATGAGGAACCGACCGCCAACATTCTCAGGCAATGTCAACCGCTTGGAAGCAGATGATTGGCTGAGAACCATTGAGAGGAAGCTGTACATCACTCAATGTCAAGGCCATGAGAAGGTTCTTTACGCATCCCATCAACTAGAGGGAACAGCTGCAGAATGGTGGGAGAACTATTGCGCCGCTCATGACGCACCAATGGAAATCACATGGGAAGAGTTTGCAACGGCCTTCCGCCAGTATCATGTACCGGAAGGGATAATGGACCTCAAAAAGGAAGAGTTCAGGGTGCTTAAGCAAGGAGGCCAACCGGTGGCCGATTATTTGAATAAATTCACGCAGTTAGCTCGCTATGCTCCTGAAGACGTGGCAACAGACAAGGCCAGGCAGTCCCGCTTCATGATGGGACTAAACTCAGGTCTGCAGGTTGGGATAATTACCCACACTTTTCCGGATTTTCAAGAATTGGTAAACAAGGCTTTGATTCTAGAGGATAAGCGCAAAGAACTGGGGAAATCGCAAGCGCTTGATGGCCAACCAAAATGGACGCCCTAACCACCTGCGAATGAGGATGACACCGCAACAGTTTGCTAGGTTCCAACCGCAAGCTGTTAACAAACCAACAACACCTGCGCCGTGACCACCGGGACAGAGTTATCAGACGCCTGCTCAGGGTAACAATGCTCAAGGAGGAGTGCAGCAGTCAGCCACCAGAAGGTGCTACAGTTGCAATGAGCTGGGGCATTTTGCTAATAGGTGTCCCCAGAAAGGAGGTATCACGCCAGTGCATTTAAAGCTTGGAACGACACCTGCTAAGGCGCCGATGACGGGAGCGAGCCGAGGAACTAGACAGGCATGAGCGATGCCTCAAGCTACTATTCAGGGCAGAGTCAACCACATCACCGCAGATGGAGCTCAAGAAGCGTCAGACATCGTGTTGGTTAAGTTTTTGGTAAACTCAGTACCTGCAACAGTCTTATTTGATTTGGGAGCTTCGCATTCATTTGTCTCTAGGGCTTTTGCATATGAAAATGGTTTGATTATGAAAAATCTTAAATGTGTGAAGTTAGTCCAAGTCCCGGGATCTGAGTTAAGATCTAGCCTTGGGTGCTTGGGAGTTAAGCTGCTAATTAATGGGGTAGAGTTCCTAGCGAACTTGATCATGTTAGATACCCAAGTTTTAAATGTTATTCTCGGTATGGACTGGTTGACCAAGCATAAGACAGTATTGGATTGCGGTCGAAGGGTTGTATCCATTGAGAGCGTTAGAGGAGAGAAAGTGGAATTCCAAGAGATAGCAGTTCGTGATGGTCAATTAATGGTTAATAGCGTGAAAGCCGTCAGCATAGAAGAAGTGCCAGTTGTCAAGGAATACCCAGATGTATTTCTAGAGGATCTGTTGGGGATGCCGCCAGACCGTGACATCGAGTTTGTCATTGAGTTAGCGCCTGGAATAGCACCGATAGCAAAAAGTCCCTATTGGATGCCTACTGATGAACTAGTAGAAATGAAGAAGTAGATTGAAGAGCTATTGGAGAAGGGCTTCGTAAGACCAAGCTCATCGCCATGGGGAGCGCCAGTTTTGTTTGTGAGGAAAAAGGATGGAAGTCTAAGGATGTGTATCGATTATCGAGCACTTAATGAAGTAACGATTAAGAACAAGTACCCGTTGCCAAGAATCGACAACTTATTTGATCAGTTGAGGGGAGCAGGAGTCTTCTCCAAGATAGACCTTCATTCAGGATATCATCAACTGAAGATTCGAGCAGAAGATGTCCCGAAGACTACATTCTCGACGAGATATGGACATTATGAGTTTACAGTTATGTCGTACGGATTGACCAATGCGCCGGCATATTTTATGAATATGATGAATAAGGTTTTCATGGAGTATCTGGATAAGTTTGTTGTTGTCTTTATAGACGATATCCTGGTTTACTCGAAGACAGAAGAAGAGCATGCTGAACATTTGAGGTTGGTTTTAGAAAGGTTGCGAGAACAACGGTTATGCGCTAAGTTCACAAGTGTGATTTTTGGAAGGAGAAGGTTGAATTTCTTGGTCATGTGATGACTACGAAAGGAGTGGCGATGGGCAGAGCAAGTTAGAGCAGATCCTGCTTTGGGAGCGGTGAAGTTTGTTACTCGGTGCGTAGTTTTAGGAATGGCAGTTACTACCGACGGTTTATAGAGGATTCTCAACAATTGCAAGACCTCTCACGCAATTCTTTGAAAAAGGAAAAGAAGTTTGCGTGGGCGCCAGAGTGTGAGAAGAGCTTTGAGGAATTAAAGAAGCGTTTGACAACGGCCCGATGTTGGTATTGCGGATGTCGAGCAGCTTTGACATATACTGTGATGCATCAAGACAGGGTCTTGGATGCGTGTTGATGCAAGAGGGTAAAGTGGTCGCATATGCGTCAAGGCAGTTAAGACCGCATGAAGGAAATTATCCTACACATGATTTGGAATTGGCTGCCGTGGTGCATGCCTTGAAATTGTGGCGTCATTATCTCATTGGAAATAGATGTGAGATATATACGGACCACAAGAGTTTGAAATATATTTTCACTCAGTCAGATCTTAACATGAGGCAAAGAAGGTGGTTGGAACTGATAAAGGATTATAATATGGGGATCCACTACCATCCGGGAAAGGCTAATGTAGTGGCTGATGCCTTGAGTCGTAAAAGCCACGTTGCAAATATGATGGTACAAGAAGATCAATCGAAGCTGTGTAAGGAGTTTCAGAAGTTAAAATTGGAAATGGTTCCAGAAGGATTCATAGCTGCATTGGAAGTAAAGCCGACGCTTGAGTATCAGATTCGGGAAGGGCAAAAGGATGATGAGAAAATTAATCGAACCAAAAGCTAAAAAGGATGAAGGATTAGCGGCAGATTTTACTATGGATAGCCGGGGTACCATGTGGTTCAAGGGTCGAATCTGTGTGCCACACAGACCAAAGCTTAAGCAGTTGATTTTGGAAGAGGCTCACGATTCCATGTATTCAATCCATCCGGGAAGCGCCAAGATGTACCAGGACTTAAGGGAGAGGTTTTGGTGGCCGAATATGAAGCGTGAAGTCGCTGAGCATGTGACCTTGTGTGATATATGCCAGAGAGTTAAGGCAATACACCAGAGACCAGCAGGTTTACTACAGCCATTAAAAATCTCAGAACGGAAATGCGAAGAAATTGGCATGGATTTTATCACTGGGTTGCCAAGAACTCAAAGTGGGTATGATTCTATATGGGTCATTGTGGATCGATTGACTAAAGTTGCTCACTTCATTCCGGTTAAGACAACTTACTCACGATACCAGTTAGCAGAATTATACATGGCCAGAATTGTGTGTTTGTATGGTGTGCCTAAGAAAATAATGTCAGACGGAGGTACTCAGTTCACCTAGAGATTCTGGGATAAATTGCATGAAGCTATGGGAACGCGTTTGAACTTCAGCACAGCATATCATTCGCAGACCGATGGCCAGACAGAAAGAGTAAATCAAATTCTGGAAGATATGTTAAGAGCTTGCGCTTTAGCCTACACTACTTCATGGGACAAATGTTTACCGTATCTGAGTTGATTATAACAACGATTACGAGCTAGTTTGCGATGTCGCCATTTGAAGCTTTATATGGTCGTGCCTGTAATACCCCGCTGAATTGGAATGAGACAGGAGAGCGTATGATATTTGGCCCTGATATTCTCAAGGAAGCTGAAGAGTAAGTTGCTATGATAAGAGAGAGGTTGAAAATAGCGCAGTCAAGGCAAAAGAGTTACGCTGATAATCGACGTCGTGATTTGAATTTCGAGCTCGGCGATTTCATGTATCTTAGAGTTACCTCTTTGAAGGGAGTTAAAAGGTTTCACGCTAAAGGAAAGCTTGCCCCAAGATATGTTGGACTGTTCAAGATTTTGACCGTCGAGGGGAGGTTGCTTATTAGTTGGAATTGCCACAGTCACTGGTAGGCGTGCATGATGTGTTCCATGTGACACAGCTCAAGAAGTGTCTTCGGGTGCCAGCGGAGCAGACGCCTTTGGAAGATATTGAGTTGCAGAAAGATTTGACCTACAAGGAGCAACCGATGAAAATTTTGGATGTTGTGGAGCGCAATACCAGGAAGAAATCAGTTCGCTTTTGCAGAGTTCAGTGGAGCAACCATTTTGAGAATGAGGCAACCTGGGAGCGTGAAGAAGACCTGAAGTCAGAATTTCCAAACCTATTTCCTAGCCAGCCTTGAATCTCAGGGTCGAGATTCTATTAAGGAGGGAGGTTTGTAACATCCCAAAATTTTACCTATAGTTTCACTCATGTGCATTTGGTGATTTTCTAAATTTATTGGATTTTCCGGAATTTATTTGAATTTACTTTAATTAAGTATATTGAACCTTTGGTGAAAACTAATTATATATAGATAAAACTAATATAAAGTTTTGCCAAAAATATTTTATTTTAGTTCAGAATGTTTCAAAGTATTTATGGGAATTATCTAGGATTTTTCCTGATATTTTAATTGCTTAAAACAGAATAAACTAATGTCTGTAATTATAATAAATCGTAAAGCATTAGAAAATTTTGTGAAGCGATCTTGGGCGATCCAAAGACTCTGCGTGCATGGCCGTCTTTGTCGCTGCGCCGACCCGCTCCGCCGTCGTCCCGCGTGGCAACCGTTGGATCCAGATCGGACGGTCGTTCCCTTCGCGAAACCCTAGCGCGGTCGGCCGTTGAATCAAGATCGTGCAGTTGAGATCGTGCGGCGTTGTTTTGGAAAGAGCTAATCGCATCCGTTGAATTTGGAAAGTGCGGATTTGTCGGGACCCGAATATGCAAATCCGGACCCTCTGTGTATACTGCACTAGTCCAGGATCACGCTAGTGCACACAGGCTCAACATCAGTAAATATCACAATCATACATAGCGGAAATATTATGAAAGACATCATATGATACATACTACTAGTTGAATGACCTTATGGTCCACTTACATGACTATGCCTGCAAAGTGAATAATATATTAAATCTATGGCGGAATGAAGACGTAGACAACCCCTCGGTATACCACAGTAAGCGACAAGGCTTGCGCCTAAACATTCGTCTCCTCACGGAATCTTTCCTCCGGCATTGATGTAGACTCTTCAGCTGGTGATGTTATTGTTGGCAAGGGTGAGTACTTAAAGCACTCAACAAGTTGTGCATGAATGCAATTCTATGTAACTATATGCAAGGCTTATTCCAAAGGATAAGCTATCATGGCTAGTTTGCAACAAAGCAGCATTTACGAACAAATACAATAAATAGATTTGTAAAAACTATAAAACAAACAACAATAGTAAATAGATTCAGCATTTCTCAAGTAAACCAAATTTCCACTCCTAAGTCAAATTCCATCTTCCATATGACATTCTGCCATCCCAACCAAGTTGTTCATTTTAATTAAGCTAACCCTTAACTGTAATTCCCGAGCATTGCTCAATACCGCGAGCACGGCTATCCGAATAGTTTCACACTCTGCAGAGGTTATGCACTTTACCCACACGACATGATCGTCCCTTCGTGCCATGCAATTAACACACTTCCTTTGGTGTGTCGGCGAAGAGATCATGACAAAGCCTTTACAATGCTCGCTTAATCGGTACTACCGTTAAGGTTTCAACAACGGTGGGTCGAAAACCACAACCAGGGCCCCTCTTTGCGCCATGTGAATTACACCATAACTCGGGAACTCACACCACCAATGATAGTACCAAGTTAAGACATTACAAATTAATCAGCTAGGCTGTCCCATTACAACATGTGGTTGCATGATTGACTCAGGTCAAAGGCTTGCAAGGTTAAGTCCTTAGAATGATCAGGGCAAGACATCCACATACCTTCTGCCCATTGGGCCCACCTTGGCATACTCGCCCCTTGTCACTTGCCCCAATCTAAGTTATTATCACCCAGTTGATTACCAAGCACCACGTGCCATCAACAATTCAACATCGTTGCGTGACATAACTCGCCACAACAACTCAATCTCATCGTGTGATCCCACATGACACACAAGTTCATAATATTGTTCCATATTCCATTAATCAAGATTAATTATCAATGATTCTGACATATGTGATGACGTGGCACGGCTAGGCAACTAATACGAACTAAACCTCCAATGTTGATTATAATTATTAACCAATCTAGGGTGACAATGGATCATGGCATACAATGACAAGGTAGGGTATAGATTAATCTGGTATATTAGCTAAGCCCAATATAATTTGAAACAATTGTATATTTGAAACATATGCAATAGGGTAAAACAAATATAGCAATTTTATAAACATGGGTTCAACATGATCAAAGCACAACTTGCCTTGGAATAGGTTCTGGTCTTGCTCTGAAACTTGAACTTGAGTTGTTGAGTCTTCCTCCGAAGCGTCGCACAATTCAACGTCTACGCGTACCGAAGAAGAAAAGCAAATAAATACCAAAACAGAGAGCAAATGAACTCCAAAAATCAAATAAAATTCACCATTAAATAGATCTCAATTTTACAAATTTTTAGAAACTGGAATCACTAAAATCCGAGTTACGATGCAAAAGATATAGCCTTTTGAAGTTTAAAATAAATACTGAAATCAGAAAATCAGAAATTCGAAATTAACAGATTTATTTTTAAAACGAAAACTGATTTATTGCGTCATCATGATGTCGACATGGCGCCAGGCGCTGAACCGGACCAATCGAGAAGACGCCAGCGTGGCCTCGGCGTATGGGTGAGTCCACGACCCGCGCCAGCCCACGGTGGACTCGGCTCACGGCGCTTCGGGCCCTGCGCCTGACACGCGGCGCAATCTGGTTAGCCACTCGCGCGTTCAATCGGTCGCGGAAACACGATCGGATGGCTAGCGATCTCGCCGCGACGCGCAACGCATCAACCAACCGATCTAGATCGGCGGTCCGCAACGCTCCCCACGCACAAAGACACGCGGCACGATCTCGACTCTCGCTCACGGATCGGACGGTCGAAAGCTTCCAGCGCGATGATGATCGCGGCGGCGAAGAAGACACCGGAGTTGGAGACGACGACGGCGTGGCGGCGAAACAGCGATCCCACGGCGACGTTTCTTTGCGGTGCACGCGTATCTCGGCACGGGGATCTCGGCTCCGGTCCTTGGGTCGACGAAGACAGCGAGTCGGCGTCGCTTTTAAAAAAAAACATGGCGCGAAGGTGTACTCCGGCGAGCTTCTACGCGAGAACGGCGGCGGCTCGGAGCTTCAGATTTGTGGTAAACGCGTGGCACGAGGTGAGGAATTCAACGCCCGCCTCGGCGACTTAAATAGCGGCACGGGAAGGCGTGTCCGGCCCGGACTCCGAAGACGTCTCCGTGGCGGCGAACTCCGGCAACGACTCGGAAAAGCAACGCGGCTGCATCAGGCGCGTACACGCGGCGCTCATCCGACGGCTCAGAACCTCCGGCGACGTGGACGAAACTCGGGCGCACGATCGAACTCAACGGCGCAGATCCAACGCCCTAGGGTTTACCCGAGACGGGCCAAATGGGCGCTTCTCCGGCCACACGCGCTGATGCACAGGCCGAGCCCATTCTTTATTCGAGAGGTTTTCCAAAAGGTTTTTCATTTAAAATAATCACCAAAATTCATTTTATTTATTTTAGGCAATAAAATAATCAGGAAAAATCCCAGAAAAATCTCAAAAATACTTTGAGACATTCTGGACTCAAATAAAATATTTTTGGCAAAACTTATTTTAACTTTGCACAGATTTAAATAAATTTGAATAAAAGGCAATAAACTTGAAATAAGAGTTTAATTCAAATAAATCCAGAAAAATCCAAATAAATTCCAGAAAATCATAAATGCACATTTAAGCAATAAAAACTTAATTAAGCCAAATTTTGGGATGTTACAAACCTGCCCTCTTAATGAATCTCGGCCGAGATTGGGGCTAACTAGAGAATAGGTTAGAATTCGACTTCAAATCCTCTTCTCGCTCCCAAGTGGCTTCACTTTCGGAATGATTGCTCCACTGAACTCTACAAAAGCGAATAGACTTGTTTCTGGTCTTACGATCCATAACATCCAAAATTCTGACTGGTTGCTCTTTGTAAGTCAAATCTTCTTGCAGTTCTATTGCATCCAATGGGGTTTGCTCTGTTGGCACTCTGAGACACTTCTTAGTCGCGACACATGGAATACATCATGCACTCCTGCCAAGGACTGAGGCAACTCCAACTGATAAGCCACCTCTCCTCGACGGCTCAAAATCTTGAACGGACCGATATATCTTGGTGCAAGCTTCCCCTTAACGTGAAATCTTTTAACGCCTTTAAGAGGGTAACTCTAAGATACACATAATCTTACGTTCAAAACTCAAATCTCGGCGACGGTTATCTGCGTAGCTTTTCTGTCTTGACTGTGCTATCTTCAACCTTTCTCTGATCATTGCAACTTGGCTTTCGGCTTCCTCGAGAATATCTGGCCCAAAAACCAAACGCTCTCCTGTTTCGTTCCAATTTAATGGAGTACGACAAGCACGTCCATACAATGCCTCAAACGGGGACATTTGTAGGCTAGCTTGATAACTATTATTGTAACTGAACTCCGTATATGGCAAACACTTATCCCACGTCGTGGTATAAGCCAAAGCACAGGCTCTCAACATATCCTCTACAATCGATTCACTCTTTCGGTCGACCATCTGCATCATGCGGTGATATCTTTGACCGAAATTCGACGAGTTCCCATGGCCGTGCAACTTATTCCAAAATCTTGAGGTAAATTGGGTACCTCATGCGATACAATCTTCTTGGGCACTCCATGCAAGCATACAATCCTTGACATATATAGCTCGCTAAACGATCTCGGAGTAAGTGGTCTTTCTTTGGGATAAAATGGGCGACCTTGGTTAGGCGATCCACAAAAACCCAAATGGAATCGTAACCTCCGAGTCTTAGGTAACCCGGTGATAAAATCCATTCCGATTTCCTCCACTTCCATTCCGAATTTTCAGCAGTTGCAACAAACCACCGGTCTTTGATGCATGGCTTTACTCTTTGACATCGTCGCATAAAGCAACATGCTCACTACTTCACGCTTCATATTAGACCACCGAATCTCTCTTTCAAATCTGATACATCTTAGCACTTCTGGATGAATCGAGTACTTTGAATCGTCGCTTCCTCTAGAATTAGCTGTTTTAGTTCCTTTTATCCGCACACAAATTCGGCCCTTGAAGAACATAGTTCCTTGCTCATCCAGTGAAATCTCGGCTAGGCCTTCTTCCTTTTAGCCTTGATTTTGGAAATTTTATCGTCATCCTTCCGACCTTCTCTAACTCGATCTTCGGTGTTGGCTTTACTTCTAGTGCAGCTACACTTCCTTGAACGACTTCCAATCTTAGCTTCGAATTCCTTGCCTAATTCTCGTTGATCCTCCATTGTTAACGTATTGGCGCTATGGCTTTTCCGACTCAGAGCATCGGCTACTACATTGGCTTTTGCGGGATGATAATGGATTCCCACATTATAATCCTTTATTAGCTCTAGCCACCTTCGTTGTCTCATATTCAGATCTGCTTGAGTGAATATGTATTTCAGGCTCTTATGGTCTGTTTATATCTCACATCTATTTCCTATGAGATAATGACGCCATATCTTCCAAGCATGCACCACGGCAGCTAACTCCAAATCATGCGTTGGATAATTCACTTCATGCGGTCTTAACTGTCTCGACGCATAAGCAACGACTTTGCCTTCTTGCGTTAACACGCATCCCAAGCCTTGCTTTGAAGCATCGCAATAAATATCAAATCCATTCTGCACATCTGGCAACACTAATACGGGGGTTGTCGTCAAACGTTTCCTCAATCACAGAAAACTCTTTTTGCACTGCGGCGTCCATGCAAACTTCTTCTCCTAATTGATTAAGCGGTCTCGGTTGCTCCCACGTAACATCGCATTTGGTTGGATCCACGATAACTCCTTTAGCAGTCATCCCATGACAAGAAATTCAACTTTCTCCTTCCAAAAGTCACATTTGCTAAACTTAGAATACAACCATTGGTCTAGCAACCTTTCCAAAACTAATCCCAACTTGTTCCGCATACTTTCCTTTTGACTTGAAGTAAACAAAGACATCCCACATATACACCATAATAGCTTGACCAAATTTCCCATGGAACTCCGTTCGTCATGTCCATAAATTCTGTAATGGCATTGATCCTTCTAGCAGACACACTGTAAACTCACACGGTCCATACTGCGTAGAAAACTGTGACCTAAGAACATTCTCTGCACAGATTCTTAACTGATGGTAACTTGATCGAAGATCTATCCTTGAGAACACTCCAGTCCCTTTTTGACTGATCAAACAAATTACGATCCTGGGCAGCGAATACTTACCCTTTTGATCATCACCTCATTAAACTCTCGACAATCGATACACATTCCTGAGCTCCCATTTTTAAACAGGTGCTCCCTATGGTGACAAATTGGTTCTAGCGAACCACCTTTCTAGCAACTCTTTGGTCTGCTTCTTCATCTCAACTAGCTCATCAATAGGCATTCGATGAGGTCTCTTTACTTTTGGCGTTGTACGAGGGACTAACTCCATCACACACTTGATCTCTCGATCTGGTGGGATTCTTCGGAAACACATCTTGATACTCTCTAACAACTGATACCTCTTCAAAGCTGACAACTTCCACACTATTGACCTTCAGGTGGCCAACACGAACCGTAGTCCTTTGAAATTCCATTTTCCGCTTTGGGGCTTTTAGTGACACAATTCTTTGACCAAACTCGGATGACCTTATGTCCGGACGACCAATTCATTTCGTGGAGTAGCATCTCGGATCCGATATCCAATATCGCTCGCTAGAACTTTTCTCCAACTTAACTCCATCACATTCTAGGTTAGATCAAGCAATAGTGTACTTTACGACCATGATAATTCCTCGAAATGACAATCTTTACAAACACCATCGAATCGATC
Organism: Otatea glauca; assembly: GCA_036346275.1. NCBI lineage: Eukaryota > Viridiplantae > Streptophyta > Magnoliopsida > Poales > Poaceae > Otatea > Otatea glauca. The sequence continues at coordinate 41,724,524 of CM070721.1, read as the reverse complement.
ATCGTTGCACACGCAACATCTTGGTGAACCGTCAACATAGGGAATACTCGAAACATCCTTTATCATTAATGCTTTTATTCCAACACTTCATATCAACCTCTCAACCATCTTTACTTTATTTATTTAGGCACGAAAATCTTTACATGAATTCATCTCTAGTCACTTTTTCTTTTACAAGCGAGGTATGACTCTTGCATAGGCTAAAATCATCGATCTAAACTTCCTCGATTGGCATTGGCGCCAAGTTTTTGATCGGACAAAATTGAGATTGGCTTGCCTTTGGCGTGTTTACTTTCTTACGAGGGCAATTATTGGCAAAGTGCAGGGCTTATTCTGTATAGCAAAGCTTAGGGCCACCTCTCTTCCTGAGCATTCATCGACCAGGACAGTGTCTTTATTCAGACGCCTCTTCTTCAATTGATTCTTTGCACAAACCTCTCTTGCAACTTTACTGCTCACTCTTGGCGTTATGAACTTGACTGAGGTAACTTCTGGAACATCAATGGCCGTAGACATTGATTGTCTTCTCTGTGGGCATCGATTAGCATAATGGCCTTCCTTGTGGCAGTTATAACACACTCGTGTTCGCTGTTGTGCAGCTACAGGTACATTGCTGTCTTCTTGTTGCGTCAGAACTGGTTGCTTCATTGGGCATTCACTAGCCCAATGGCCTTCTTCATCGCACAGGAAACATGCTGTTGGTGACTGCCAATCACTACTTTCTTAATGAGGGCCAACAGGATTAAGGTATTGTGTCCTTAGCTCTTCGAGTGGCACCACTTTTGCAACTGACGTTCCGCCTCTTCTTGACAACTCTTGAGCAACTACGGCTCGAAGATTCTTTTGCTGATGTTGAATTACAGCAGTAACTATTGGATTCAGAGGACATTGAGCTGGACCATGATCTCGGCCTTCACAAAGGTAACATGTGATGTCACTCATAGGACATTCTCCAAGAGAATGACTTCCTTCACAGCTGGAGCAATTAATCGCATGCTCGTCAGCGGTATGTCCTATCTCTCCACAGCGAATGCACGCACGATCTTCTGATTTGTTTGGTTGACAGCACTTCATAGAGCAACTCTTAGATGTTGAACAAGGTGCAAGAATAGTATTCTGCTCCGTATTTACTGCGACCATACTGTCTCTAGGTGAAGCGAAAAGATTACGAAAAGCAACAACAAATTCATTCCAAGTGATACTCCGCGGGGCTTCATGAACAGCACAATATTTCTTCCACCATTCCGCAGCGATTCCTTGCAACTGATAAGAAGCATACAAGACTTTCTCATCGCTTTCACACTGAACAATGAGCAACTTTCTCTCAATGGTCTTGAGCCAATCATCTACTTCTGAGGGTAACTCATTTCAAAAGCGTCGTGACGAGTCCTTATGAATTCGATAACCTTAAGTAGGAACGGAAATCATTGGTAGCGCTTGGGACACTGGTTGACATTGGCTTGGTCACCATATTCGCATCCGCTTCATCATTGCATGCATCAAGCCGAGTCCGAGCGATCAAGAACTCTCTCAAACTCTGCATATCCATCATCTTGACGGTTGAAGAACTACTCCACTATTGAGATTCTCCTTGGATTGATTTTCACTTCCACTGATTCTGTTGTTTCCACGAATCTGAACCATCTGCTTGATCGCTTCACTGGGTTAGGGAAGAGGGAAATAGCATAGGTAAGAAGCAGGAATCCTAAAGCAGGGAAGATAGGTTTAACCCAATAACTTAAGCAAACAATATTAATAACTTGGTATGGTTGCTTATATAAGCCTAAAAGCTCTGCAACACATACTGCACACTCAGCAATCAAGGAAGAACCAATTCAACCTATACACACAAAACTACCGCCTACAAGGGTAACACTTCTATCTTAAGCAGACGCGACTCCCACACATGAGTCCCAACTGGCTACTCGAAGCATAGATCTTCTAGCTATTGGAACGCTTCATGGATCTACTCCTTCCTTGAGCTCGATGATCCCTTCCTTCATGATTTCCAGGGTTGACAGCAAGCACTTGATACTTCCTTCTATGATGTGGCACGTCAACTACCAAGACAACTCAGGTAAGGTTTTTAACTCGATCCAGCAAGGGAGAGAGAAAGAAATTCAGCTGGGGAAAAGAGAGAAATTTTGACGAGGAAAGGAATAGAAGAATAAGATAAGTCAAGAACATATTATTCTTCCAAGTTAATTCTTTTCTTTAGAAAATAATTTTGAAGTTCCTATAGAGACGACCAGACTATCTAGGGTCAAGGCCTACGATCGGTATGGCTCGATACCATACTGCCGGGACCCGAATATGCAAATTCGGACCCTCTGTGTATACTGCACTAGTCCAGGATCACGCTAGTGCACACAGGCTCAACATCAGTAAATATCACAATCATACATAGCGGAAATATTATGAAAGACATCATATGATACATACTACTAGTTGAATGACCTTATGGTCCACTTACATGACTATGCCTCGCAAGGCTGAATAATATATTAAACTGCAGCGGAATGAAAACGTAGACAACCCCTCAGTATACCACAGGTAAGCGACAAGGCTTGCGCCCTAAACATTCGTCTCCTCACGGAATCTTTCCTCCGGCATTGATGTAGACTCTTCAACTGGTGATGTTATTGTTGGCAAGGGTGAGTACTTAAAGCACTCAACAAGTTGTGCACAGAATGCAATTCTATGTAACTATATGCAAGGCTTATTCCAAAGGATAAGCTATCATGGCTATTTTGCAACAAAGCAGCATTTACGAACAAATACAATAAATAGATTTGTAAAAACTGTAAAACAAACAACAAGAGTAAATAGATTCAGCATTTCTCAAGTAAACCAAATTTCCACTCCTAAGTCAAATTCCATCTTCCATATGACATTCTGCCATCCCAACCAAGTTGTTCATTTTAATTAAGCTAACCCTTAACTGTAATTCCCGAGCATTGCTCAATACCGCGAGCACGGCTATCCGAATAGTTTCACACTCTGCAGAGGTTATGCACTTTACCCACACGACATGATCGTCCCTTCGTGCCATGCAATTAACACACTTCCTTTGGTGTGTCGGCGAAGAGATCATGATAAAGCCTTTACAATGCTCTGGCTTAATCCAGTACTACCCATTGAGGTTTCAACACTGGTGGGTCTGAAAACCAAAACCAGGGCCCCCCTCTTGCGCCTTGTGAATTACACCATAACTCGGGAACTCACACCACCAATGATAGTACCAAGTTAAGACATTACAAATTAATCAGCTAGGCTGTCCCATTACAACATGTGGTTGCATGATTGACTCAGGTCAAAGGCTTGCAAGGTTAAGTCCTTAGAATGATCAGGGCAAGACATCCACATACCTTCTGCCCATTGGGCCCACCTTAGCATACTCGCCCCTTGTCACTTGCCCCAATCTAAGTTATTATCACCCAGTTGATTACCAAGCACCACGTGCCATCAACAATTCAACATCGTTGCGTGACATAACTCGCCACAACAACTCAATCTCATCGTGTGATCCCACATGACACACAAGTTCATAATATTGTTCCAAATTCCATTAATCAAGATTAATTATCAATGATTCTGACATATGTGATGACGTGGCACGGCTAGGCAACTAATACGAACTAAACCTCCAATGTTGATTATAATTATTAACCAATCTAGGGTGACAATGGATCATGGCATACAATGACAAGGTAGGGTATAGATTAATCTGGTATATTAGCTAAGCCCAATCTAATTTGAAACAATTGTATATTTGAAACATATGCAATAGGGTAAAACAAATATAGCAATTTTATAAACATGGGTTCAACATGATCAAAGCACAACTTGCCTTGGAATAGGTTCTGGTCTTGCTCTGAAACTTGAACTTGAGTTGTTGAGTCTTCCTCCAGCGTCGCACAATTCAACGTCTCACGCGTGCATCAGAAAGAAAAGCAAATAAATACCAAAACAGAGAGCAAATGAACTCCAAAATCAAATAAAATTCACCATTAAATAGATCTCAATTTTACAAATTTTTAGAAACTGGAATCACTAAAATCGAGTTACGATGCAAAGATATAGCCTTTTGAAGTTTGAAATAAATCAAATCGAAAAATCGAAAATTCGAAATTAACAGATTTATTTTTAAAACGAAAACTGATTTATTGCGTCATCATGGCGTCAGACATGACGCCTTGCGCTGAACCGGACCAATCAGAAGCCGACGCGTGGCCTCGGCGTATGGACTGAGTCCACGACCCGCGCCAGCCCACGGTGGACTCGGCTCACGGCGCTTCGGGCCCTGCGCCTGACACGCGGCGCAATCTGGTTAGCCACTCGCGCGGTTCAATCGGTCGCGCAAACACGATCGGATGGCTAGCGATCTCGCACGACGCGGCAACGCATCAACCAACCGATCTAGATCTGACGGTCCGCAACGCTTCCCACGCACAGCACACGCGGCACGATCTCAGCTCTCCGCTACGGATCGGACGGTCGAAAGCTTCCCTGGCGCTGATGGCGACGCGGCGACGAAGAAGACATCGGAGTTGGAGACGACGACGGCGTGGCGGCGAAACAGCGATCCCACGGCGACGTTTCTTTGCGGTGCACGTGTATCTCGGCACGGGGATCTCGGCTCCGGTCCTTGGGTCGACGAAGATAGCGAGTCGGCGTCGCTTTTCGTCAAAAACCGCGGCGGCGCGAAGGTGTACTCCGGCGAGCTTCTACGCGAGAACGGCGGCGGCTCGGAGCTTCGGGTTTGCGGTAAACGCGCGGCACGAGGTGAGGAATTCAACGCCCGCCTCGGCGACTTAAATAGCCGCACGGGAAAGCGTGTCCGGCCCGGACTCCGAAGACGTCTCCGTGGCAGCGGCGAACTCCGGCAACGACTTCGGAAAAACAAGCGCGGCAGCATCGGTAGCGTATCGCGCGCTCATCCGACGGCTCAGAACCTCCGGCGACGTGGACGAAACTCGGGCGCACGATCGAACTCAACGGCGCAGATCCAACGCCCTAGGGTTTACCCGAGACGGGTCAAATGGGCCGCGCTTCTCCGGGCCACACGCGCACAGTACACGGGCCGAGCCCATTACTGTTCAGAGGTTTTCCAAAAGGTTTTTCATTTAAAATAATCACCGAAATTCATTTTATTTATTTTAGGCAATAAAATAATCAGGAAAAATCCCAGAAAAATCTCAAAAATACTTTGAGACATTCTGGACTCAAATAAAATATTTTTGGCAAAACTTTATTTTAACTTTGCACAGATTTAAATAAATTTGAATAAAAGGCAATAAACTTGAAATAAGAGTTTAATTCAAATAAATCCAGAAAAATCCAAATAAATTCCAGAAAATCATAAATGCACATTTAAGCAATAAAAACTTAATTAAGCCAAATTTTGGGATGTTACAGGATTGGATCGGATCGCCCGAGATCTAATCGTGGCTGTTGATTGCAAATCGGACGGCTGGCCGTCTTCGTTTCCGATTCGAGTTTCCAAACTCACCGCCGCACGCCGTCTCCACTGCGGAGAGCTAGGGTTGCGTTTTTAGCGTGCCTACCGTGGCTATAAAAGCTGTAGCCCGCACTCCGAGGTTCGCCAGCTCACTCCGCATCGTTTCGTCGGTAAGTTTTCGCCTGCGCTGCCACCGCTCGTGTGTTAGTGCTCGTCGGAGATCCAGATCGCGTCGCCAATAGTTTTTCCCCTGTTTCGTCACCGTCAAGCCGCCTCTTGCTGAATCGGTTCCAGATCCGGAGTCGCTGTTCCAAGACGCGTCGAGGCCGCCACTTCATCTCGCCGGAGTCGCGCCAAAACGCCGTTCGGGTGGTCGTCTTCCTCCACTCCGGTGCAAGTACGTCGCCGTGCCACCATCTTCGTCGGGAAGCTTCATCAACCGTTGGCTCTTTGTCGGACCGCTGTGATCATGCCACGACTCGGGTAAGCGTTGGCCGTAGGATCGGTCTGATCGGTTAGGATTGAGCCGCGTAGATGTAGATCGGTAGCTGTCGGATCCCCTCGCGGATGCGCACCACGTGTCGAGCATCGGCACGGGCGGCATCGCAGCCAACCTGGGCGCGCCGTGTGTCAGGCGCGTGATGCGAGGCGCCATGGGCCGCGTCCACGGTGGACCAGAGGCGGTTCCGTGGATCGGGTCTGTTTGCCGAGGTGACGTGTCAGCGCCTGATTGGCTCGGGTCAGGGCTGATGTCAGCAGGACGCAATAAAGATCTTTTCGAGTAGAAAAATAATTCGGGAAAATTGGAAATTCTATTTTCTGTATTTTCAGTATTTATTCAAACTTCAAAAGGCTATATCTTTTGCATTTTAACTCGGATTTGAGTGATTCAAGTTTCTAATAATTTGTAAAATCAAGATCTATTTATTGGTGAATTTTATTTTATTTTTGGAGTTTGTTTGCTCTCTAGTTTTGTGTTTATTTGCTATTTTGGCGTCGTTTCGCGTAGACGTTGAACTGCTCGGTGATCCGAAGGAAGATTCGTCACTTCAAGACCCAAGCTCAAAGCAAGATCAGCACCTACTCCAAGGCAAGTTGTGCTTTGACCATGTTGCACCTGATTTCACAAAATTGCTATTTTGTCTCTTAAACTTTATGCATGATACTTTATGTGTATAAATGATTTCAATTAATCTGGGAATTAGATAATATGCCTTTTTGAATTAAATCATCCTTTTTCAGTTATATGCCATGATCTAATTGTCAACCTAACATGGTTAATTAATAGTTGGTTAATATTGATAATCAACATGGGCTAGTTAGACCGTCATAGATTGCTTAGCCATGCCACGTCATCACATTTGTCCGAATGTTCATACTTAATCTTGACTAATGGAATATGGAACAATGTTTAAGAATTGGTGTGTCATGCGTTGTCACACAGTGATATCAAGTTGTCGTGGCGAGGAGGTCACACAACTAGATTAAAATGTCGGTGGCACATGGTGCTTGGTAATCAATTGGGGTGGTAATGATTTAGATTGGGGCAAGTGGCAAGGGGCAATGTGCCAAGGTGGGCCAGGATTGGCACGGGTATGTGAAGTCTTGCCTTAATCACTTTAAGGACTTAACCTTGCAATCCTTTGACCTGAGTCTTTCTTGCAACCACATGTCTGAAATGGGACAGCCTAGCTGAATAATTTGTGAAGCCTAGATTTTGGTACTGTCGTGGTGAATAGTGAGTCCCGGGTTTACGGTTAAACTCACATGGCGTAAGAGGGGGGCCCTGTTGTGGTGGTTTAACCCTTAAGTGTTGAAACCCTAGGGAGCAGTACTGGGTCTAGGTGTAGCATTGTAAAGGCTTTGTTATGATCACTCGCCTTGGTGGTGTTTGGTTATATCGTGTGGGTAAAGTGCATAACCTCTGCAGAGTGTACAATCTATTCGAATAGTCGTGCTCACGGTATTTGGCAATGCTCGGGAATTACAGTTAAGGGTTAGACTTTTGTTAAACAAAAACTTATTGGGATGGCAGGGTGCCATGGAGAATGGAAATTGATTTAGGATTGGAAACTTGGTTTACTTCAGAAATGGTGAATCTATTAATTATTGTTATTTGTTTTACTGTTTTCAATCTATTTATTGTATTTTTGTTAAATGCCGCTTTACTGCAAAATAGTCATATTAGCCATTCCTTTGGATTAAGCCAAGCATATAGAATATTAGACTTGCATTGCTGTGCACAACTTGTTGAGTGCTTTATGTACTTACCCCAACAACAACAACTTCAAAAGAGGAAGAATCTACGCCTTTCGTGGAGGAGGATTATATGGGTGTGAATGCTTAGGGTCCGAGCCTCGTTAGTTGCCTGCGGTGAACTGGGGAGCTGCTACGCTTATTTATTTTTATTTCTTTGCTTATTTGCTATTTCTTTTATAAGCCACATGTGGCAATAATCATGTAAGACAACAGTTAATATTAATTATTGAAGTTATGCTATATTCCTCTGTGTATGACTATGATAGCATCTATGTTGAGCCTGTGTGCACTAGCATGATCCTGGACTAGTGCGGTATACACATAGGGTCTGGATTTGCAAATTCGGGTCCCGACAAAAGGGCACCTCTGATGCGCCCTCTCTACGTTTTCAGTTTGATACAGATTGTCTGACCGACGAGGAGAATATCACGGTCGATTATTCATTCTTTCATACTTCTCCATCAACTGAGAAAATGTCGGTCCCGGCCTTCTTGATGGCTATTTCGACGGTGATTTTTCCACCTTGTACCATCGGCCAACCTGCGGGTTCCCCTTGGGCTTAATAGTCCTCGAATTTTTGCCTTCATGATCGGCTTCTATTTGTAAAGAACCGATCGTGATTTTTAATGTCTGATTACCATCTGAAATTGACTGAATATCAACTTGCCGATCCCTTTTTGGCTCTTCGCTGTGCATCGGCTTCTTTCCTTTGCTCGAACATTGAACCATATTAATAGGGAACGGATCAACATCAACTTGCATGGTCGGCTCATCAGCGAATTTTAGCCGACCATCTTCGATAGCTGATTGAATCTGCTGACGAAAAATATTGCAATCGTTAGTATTATGAGAAAAAGAATGATGCCACTTGCAATACCTGCGTTTCTTGATCTCATCAGCCGATGGTATAACATGTCCTTCGGGCAATCGTATTATTTTTTCTTGTAACAATAAATCAAAAATACGATCATACTTGGAGACATCAAAAGCGTATTTAATTTCTGACTTATTTCTAGTCGGCTTAAGCCAGGAATAGACTAAGGATTTTTTGGACCCTTTTATCCATTCAGCTATGTTTATCTCTACTTCGTCGTCTTCTGAAGATTCGCTAGGACATTAGTCGACCATATTAACTTTGGCTTTATCCTTTTCCTTATTATTACCAATTGTTTTGAACCTATCCTTGAATGCCCTATTATCCGGGAACCGACTCTCTTGCGCCGACACACGATGAACCAGATGACTCAGATCGGTGAACTCCTGTCCCCCAAACTTTTCTCTGAGTGGTGGAATTAACCCTTGAAAAGCCAAATCAGCGAGTTGGTTATCGGGTAACGTGACACTAAAACACCGATTTCTGATCTCTCTAAATCTTTTAATATAATCAGTTACCGATTCTACAAATTTCTAACGAACAGAGCTTAGATCAGAGATCTTGAGTTCTAAACTGCCTGAGAAAAAGTATTCATGGAATTGGCTTTCCATATCGTTCCATAAGTGAATCGAATTTGGAGGTAGACAAGTAAACCAAGTAAAAGCTGCTCATGATAATGATAATGGGAACGATCGATTTTGACCCGTTGGTGGTCGAGCCGCCGAATTATCACGATAAAGCGTCCGATGTGTTCTAATGTTGTAATCGAGTCGTCACCAGAGAATTTTGCAAAATCTGGGACTTTGAAATTGTGAGGATAAGGCATACGATCTATATAATCACGATACAGCTTTCTATAGCCGATAACCTTCCCTTTTGGCTGTATGCCGAATTGTTCCCTTAAGACAATGGAAATTTGATCAGCCCAATTTATATTATCGGCCACCGGAACGGTAGGTCCTTGATAATATTGGTCATAATTGGCATTCTGCCCCCCGAGTGCAAACTCGGGCTGCCAATTAGGTTGAGCCGATGGTAGATGAGTATACTGATCATACCTATAGTTCCTAGTTTGTGATTCTGGTAATGGGACAAAAGGTTCTGAATAGGTTACTACCCTGTGCGGAATTGGATTTCTAGGCAGTTTATGCTCATGACGTGGGTATCTGTCAGCTTCATTCGGTTGTGGAACCGATTGTGCAAAAGCGTACAAAGGAGCTGACGGTGGTAGATTCGCCGATGTATCTAACTTAGCAGCATCGGTGTAAGCCTGGTAAGATTTGCCCCACTCGGCAGAGGATCTCTAGGCAGTATAATGATGGGTTGAGTGGGCATCATAGTTGGGGGTGAGGTTATAGCCGATGGTTTATGATCGGCTAGTTTGCTCTGCGTGTTTTGTGCTATTGAAAAAACAAGGTAACTTGGTAGAGCTTGCATCGGGTCGAGCAGGCTTCTAGATGAGGCCAACTCCTGGGCAATGGTTTTAACACTATTTGCAATCATCGGCTTAAGGGTTGTGACAAGAGCCGATGACTTGTTTATTAGAGCATGGTGTACAAATTGATTAATCATAGCCGATAGCTCGGCTTGAACGAGCAGATATCGACTTACCGACCGTTCTGTAATGCCTGCATCCCCCAGAGCATTGACCGTCGGCAAAGTAGTCTTTTGAGTGACGCCATATCGAGTTTTTTGATAACAGTTCAGCATCATCTCTTCAAGAGCGGTTTTTCGATCTTCGATTTCTTTACGTTGTTCTGGCGTTAAATCGTCCATCGTCGGAACAATTATAGCTTCAGTGTTGAGATCGGATGGTGGAATCAGCTTTCCTGATGAAGACATTGTTGTCCCACCGGGCGTGCCAAGAGTGTGTTGACGTCAAAAACTTGAAGTAGGGTTTCTAACAGCAGCACACCAGACGAACACCTGGTTCAGAGTGTGCCAGTCGATTTGACCTATAATTGATAAGGTAAAAATATGAAATTCACTCAAAGCCGATCGTGAAGATCAATCGGCTTAAATTCAATCAACTCAAATCCGATTAAACCAAGATAAAAGGGTAAGTCTAATTATCCAATTAAGACTAATCAGAGGGTAAAGGTAGATTGATTCTGAAGAAGGCGATGCGCAACAAAATTAGAATAAATCGAACCTGGGGCGTAATTGAAGAAGATCAACAATCGGTGATGCGCAACTTTATTGATCAAGATCGAATTACAAAGACTAAATTTCAAGAACTACTCCTAGTCGACAGGAAAAATATAATGTAGATTGGTGTGTTTGATTGTGATTTTTTTCTACAGCTCGCCCTGTCCTCCTTTTATATCCGTCGGCCGATCGTATCCTATTACAACACGTTACACAGCATGATCCGTACGGCCTCAATCCGGATAGTTTTCCCTTAAAATCTTTACCGTTACCAAATATCTTCAAATCTTTCCAAATTGTCCGTTGGTTACTATATGTTGACTTTCTCTTGCCGATTTTGACCATACTTGCCAAATTTTAGTGCAAACACAGTTACGCAAATATTAAAGCATGAATAAATGGTAGATGGTGATTACTTACCCCTTCGCTTACTTCAAGATTTGTGCAACTTGTATTGAGAGGGAATGCATTGAAGCACTGCTCATCTTCTTTTTCTTTTCGTAAAACATGTTATGTTATGCCCATACAACGGTTTTTTCTTTACATTTCTTTTTCTTTGTTGTAATATGATCAACGTTAGAGTTTACCATGCATAACCTACGTCTCCCGTTTGAGGGTGCTTGTTTATAAATATGTAGATCAAAATGGCATATTTATAAGCAAGTAGTCTCGAATTGTTCACGTATTTTGGACAGTTCGAGGATATGTGTTTCGGGCAAGTTTCAAAGCTGTTGTACAACTCCAGAGAGGATTTCGGTAGCATCTCCTAGGACTTCACCGGGTACACACCCCTCTCAACCAGTTGTCGAGATCTGTATCTAGAGAGCAACGGGGAGATGCTGTCGAAATTTTCTTTGGAGTTGTACAATGGCTTAGTAACTTGCTCAAACCACATATCCTCAAATGGGATTAGGACCTAACCTATTTAGAGATTAGGAGTCATCATTGGTACGTGCTTACTTGGTGAACAAATAAACTTTTCTTTAGCATCATCTATTAATCCGTTACTTTACTACAATATGCTAGAGCAATTAAATGCTATGATTTATCCATTTATCTGTTGCTTTACATGATTTATTGTCAAGTGCACATAATAGCTACGAATTGCTTTCTCACATATCAAATATATGACCATGTCAGATAAAATTACTCAAAAAGTCGCAAGTAGAGAGCATTGGCTCATCGCCACACAGAGTAGAAGGTACTGCTGAGGGGCTGAGCATGGTTCCAAATGTTGAGGGCCTGATTAAGGTGAGGAAGGCTTGAGGACTGAATAAAGGGGCCACAGGGAGAATACCGCATGTTCTCCACTTCAATGCCACAGGGGTCTGCACGGGTCCTCCCAAGTACTAGGGGTGATACCAGTCATTCCTCGGCCAATTGGTGAGGGAGAGAGTGCCCATCATGGTTAAGGATTGGAGGAAGGAAGTCAGCGCTAAGCAGAAGAATTGGCCGTGGGACGAGGTTAAGGGCAAATGGATCGTCGAAGAGGAAGATGAAAACAATGCGATGCGATATGCCTTGATGAGGATGGGTGTGTCTCTGAGGCACTTCAGGGTCTTCACGCACAGTGAGTACATGCTAAAAGACCGTACTCAATTCGACAGGTATCCGTTCATGACTCCCGGTGTTTGGGAGGAGTTCACGAGGATGAAGAGTACGTCCGAGGTAGAGGAGCTGAGAGCGAAGAACATCGCTGTCCAGAGGCAGAACACGCATGCGCACTACCTCGGTTCGGGCGGCTATGAAGGGAAGAAGGTAGAGTGGACGCGACTAGCTGGGGAGTGCGCGACCTCTGGGACTGTGATGCCTTACTCCCACATATGTGAGGAGCGGGTACGCGACTGGGTATTAGCGAGGACAAAGAAAACTGCCGACGGGCAGCTCGTAGTTCCAAACCCCGCTATCGCGCACGTTGTCTCCACCATCGTAAGACATCTAACTTAGTACATTGTAGTTGACCATTCCTGTTGTATTTTAGATCTAATTCATACTCACTTCTTGCAGGAGGAGGTAAGCCAGTGGAAAGACCAAGAGACCTTTCTGAGCCATGGATCGAAGGACATCCTATCCTCTACGATCGGAAGCTCAACCAAAAGGGCCGGGTGCTTGCCACAGGGTTGGGGCATACGAAAAAGTCGTACTTCCAAGATGACGCTGCGAGTGCCAGATCAAGATCATGGGAGGCACGTGCGGAGCACCTCAAGGAGACGCTCAGGGAGCAGCTGAGGGAGGAGATCAAGGAGGAGATGATGGCATGTGAGGAGATCCTGAGGGCCGAGATGATGGCAATGATCTCGCAGAGTCAGAGCCAGATGCTCTCACCTCTCGTAGGCAAGCACGGATGTCGTTCATCAAGTGGCCACGATAGGCATCGTACTAGTCAAGGAAAAAATCCCCCACGTCTTCTCTACCATTCCAGTAGTACTGCAACAAGTTACATATGCGTGTGCTTCATAGGTTCCTACCATACCTGCGCCTGCTCCTGCTCGTACCGTCGTGACAAGTCTTGCGCAGAGTGCAGAGCTGGCCGTAAAAGGACTAGCACGACAGCCATAGAACCATTGGAGGCCTTGGAGACTCCTTCTGCTAAGAAGGCAAAGCTCACAGAGGCGATAGCACCCCCTGAGATACATGACAAGCCCCGACCTGACCTCGGAGACTCCTTTTGCCCAGAAAAAAAGTCGACATAGGCTATGGACACCCCTTATGATTTTATGGCTTATGTACATTGAAAGCCCCTTTTGACTACCAGCCAATTGAATCCTCTAGGCAAGTGGACTCACTTGCTCAGTAGATGGTACATTGACAAGGTGAAAGAGGTCGAGCGGCGTGTCGATTTCAATGTGAGATACAGAAAGGGACATTTCCACCACGACGACCATGGGACATTCCAAGTAAGTTTTGAGGATTTGTTCCGTTTGTACCAATCCATAGCCATCGATATTTCTACTATACGATCATGGACGCTGTGACTATCGCACCATATAGCATGAGCTCATGACTTTTATAGGATTTCGCATTATATTTTTTAACATTCAACACGAGTTGCAGGGCAATGAGGCAGCGAGCCATGATGAATCGACAACTAGTTGGGTTCGTCTAGCTTGAGGTTGTGTCCGCGACCATGGCTAGGCTTCAACCGAAGTTCGTTGCCAGCTACATCAAGGGGGCATTGAAAGCTGAGTTGAAGAAGGACTTCGTTCTACTCCCATACCACAAGGAGTAAATACTACTTTACCCTTCAATTACTTGTACGCACTTAAACCATATGTGAACTTATTTCCTTGCACTGCATATATGTACATGCATAATAATACATTTAGCCTTTCACATAGAAATTTTAAAACTTAAATTAGAGCACTCATCTCTATTTTGCAGAATATCAATATCCCCCAGAAGAGATTAGAAAGCAAATAACTCAACAAATTACAAGACCACTTATGCCAGTGGTACTGGATGGAAGTTATCTCGGAGGACAGTAGGTTTAGAGATCCTGAAAGCTCCTACTAGTCCATATGTAAACAATATTATATATGTGAATGCGATTGCATGTGCAATGACTGTTAAGCTTGTTTGAGTTCTATTTTGTGAACGAATGTGATATGTGTTGTAATAAAGTGTTTGTGTTTTGTGAATGTGATACGTGCATAATTGTCGGGACCCGAATTTGCAAATCCGGACCCTCTGTGTATACCGCACTAGTCCAGGATCACGCTAGTGCACACAGGCGCAACATAGATGCTATCATAGTCGTACACAACGAAATATAGCATAAACTTCAATGATTAATAATAACTGTTGTCTTACATGAATAATGCCTCACAGGGCTTAAATAAAAAGTATCAATGAAAAGCAGCGGAAATAGAATAAACGCAGTGGCGCTCCAGTTCGCCACAGGCAACTGATGAGGCTCGGACCCTAAGCATTCGCATCCATATAATCCTCCTCCACGAAGGGCGTAGATTCCTCCTCTTCTGAAGTTGTTGTTGTTGGGGTGAGTACATAAAGCACTCAACAAGTTGTGCACAATAATGCAAGTCTAATATTCTATATGCTTGGCTTAATCCAAAGGAATGGCTAATATGGCTATTTTGCGATAAAGCGGCATTTAACAAAAATATAATAAATAGATTGAAAGCGATAAAACAAATACATAATTAATAAATTCACATTTACGAAGTAACCAAGTTTCTCAATCCTAAATTATTTTCCACTTTCCATGGCACCTTGCCATCCCAATAGGTTTTGTTTAACAAAAGTCTAACCCTTAACTGTAATTCCGAGCATTGCCCAAGACCGTGAGCACGGCTATTGAATAGATTGTACACTCTGCGGAGGTTATGCACTTTACCCACACGATACAACCAAACACCACCAAGGCGAGTGATCGTAACAAAGCCTTTACAATGCTACACCTAGACCTAGTCTTGCTCGCTAAGGTTTCAACATTTGAAGGGTTAAACCACCACAGCAGGCCCCCTCTTGCGCCATGTGAGTTAAACGTAACCGGGACTCACTATTCACCACGACATGCATCAAATCTAGGTTTCACAAATTATTCACTAAGTTGTCCCATTCGAGACATGTGGTTGCAAGAAGGACTCAGGTCAAAGGCTTGCAAGGTTAAGTCCTTAAAGTGATTAAGGCAAGACTTCCACATACCCTGCCATCCTCGCCCACCTTGGCACACTTGCCTTGCCACTTGCCCCAATCTAAAATCATTACCACCCCACTTGATTACCAAGCACCACATGCCATCAACATTTCAATCTAGATGTGTGACCTCCTCGCCACGACAACTTGATATCACGGTGCGACGACATGACACACCAATTCATAAACATTGTTCCATATTCCATTAGTCAAGATTAAGTATCAACATTCGGACACATGTGATGACGTGGCATGGCTAAGCAATCTATGACGGTCTAACTAGCCCGTGTTGATTATCAATATTAACCAACTATAATTCCACATCCTAGGGTGACAAATAGATCATGGCATAAAATTGGCAAGGTATGATTTAATTCAAATAGGCATATTATCTAATTCCCAGATTAATTGAAATCATTTATACACATAAAATATCATGCATAAAGTTTAAGAGACAAAATAGCAATTTGGTGAAAATTAGGTGCAACATGATCAAAGCACAACTTGCCTTGGGTAGGTGCTTGGTCTTGCTCGAGCTTGGGTCTTGAAGCGATGAATCTTCCTCCGGATCACCGAAGCGGTTCAACGTCTCACGCTAAACGATGCCAAAATAGCAAATAAACACCAAAACAGAGAGCAACCAAACTCCAAAAATAAAATAAAATTCACCAATAAATAGATCTTGATTTTAAAATTTTTTAGAAATTTGAATCACTCAAATCCGAGTTAAAATGCAAAAGATATAGCCTTTTGAAGTTTGAATAAATACTGAAAATACAGAAAATAGAAAAACCGATTTTTCCGAGTTATTTTTCTATTGGAAAAGATCTTTATTGCGCAATCTTGGCGTCAGCCTGCCCGAGCCAATCGGCGCCGACATCGTCACCTCGGCGCCTGAACCGGTCCACGGAACCGCCTCTAGTCCACCGTGGGCGCGGCTCACGGCGCCTCGCATCACGTGCGGAACACGCGGTGCGATCGGTCGGCCGCAACGCCGCCCGAGCCGATGCTCGACACGCGCGTACATCGGCGATGATCCAGCGGCTAACGCTCTAACGCACACGCGCGCGATCTCAACCGAACAAACTCGATCCAACGGCCGATGAAGCTTCCCGACGAAGATGGCGGCGGCGGCGATGCGCACCGGGCGGAGGACGGCGACCTCGAACGGCGTTTGGCGCGACTCGGCGAGATGAAGTGGCTACCCGATGCGGCTTGCGCGACGAGCGGATCTGGAACCGATTCGGCGAACGGCGGCTTGCGAGCGCAAACTAAAGAAAACGACCGGCGGCGCTATTTAAAACTGCGGCGAGCTCATCGCGACGGCGACGGCGACTGGCGGCGAAGGCTAGCATCGGCGGATGCGCTTTGGGATGGCGATCCTCGAAGTGCGGTCCGCGCTTTAAATAGCCACGGTGAGCGCCCGGAAAAGGCAACCCTAAAATCACGCTGCGGCGGCGGCAGCGGCGGATTCGAAACGAATCGGAGACGATGATCGCGGTCCGTCCGACTGCGATGAACGGCTACGATTAGATCCGAGCGATACGATCCGATCCGCTCCTTCCAAATCCAACGGGCGAGATCTAAACTTACCAAAACAACGCAAGGAATCCTCACGCGTGATCTTGATCCAACGGCCAAGGCGCTAGGGTTTCGCGAAGAGACGGTACCGTCGATCCGGATCCAACGGTCCACACGCATGCGGCGGCGGCGGCGGCCGACGGCCGCACCGCGATGGGCACAAGACGCACGATGATGGGCTTGGCCCAATCTTGTTCCAAGATTTTTCAAAAGCTTTTGATTTAAAATAATTCCGAAATTAGATTAATTCATTTAAGGCAATTAAAATATCGGGAAAAATCCAGAAAATTCTCATAAATACTTTGGGACATTACGAGCTCAAATAAAATATTTTTGGTAAAACTTTATATTAACTTTATCTATATATACATTTAGTTTTCACTAAAGGTTCAATATACTTAATTAAAATAAATTCAAATAATTTCTGGAAAATCCAATAAATTCAGAAAATCACCAAAATGCACATAAGTGAAATTATAGGCCAAATTTTTGGGATG
The DNA here is from genome assembly GCA_036346275.1 of Otatea glauca. Classification (NCBI taxonomy): domain Eukaryota; kingdom Viridiplantae; phylum Streptophyta; class Magnoliopsida; order Poales; family Poaceae; genus Otatea; species Otatea glauca. The sequence goes on along the minus strand of CM070721.1, from coordinate 41,707,048 downwards.
TTACAATAATGTGTGTAATCTATGATGTGTGAATGTGATATGTGCATACTGTGTGTAATATATGCTGTTTTTGGAGGGTGAATTGGAAAAAAGTACACCCCCCCATCTCTGTCGGTTCTTTATAAGAAGCGATAGAGATGAGGGGTTCATCTCTATCAGTTCTTTGTAGGAACCGATAGTGATAACCACCTCATCTCTATCGGTTCTTTTTAAGAACCAATAGAAATAAGGGCGTCATCTCTATTGGTACTTTTTAAGAACCGATAGAGATATCGGTAGAGATGAGAGGTCATCTCTATTGGTTCCTATAATGAAGCGATAGAGATGAACACCTCATCTCTATCGCTTCTTATAAAAAACCGATAGAGATGACCCCACATCTCTATCGTTTTTTTAAGAACCGATAGAGATGAGGGGGTCATCACTATCGGTTCCTACAAAGAACTGATATAGATGAACCTCTCATCACAATCGAGCGAGAACCGACTGTGATAGCACCGTCTCATCTTTGTCTAATGACTTTGTGTCGCCACCAGAACCGATTGTGATGACAAAAAAGAACCAATTGTGATGTATATTCCTATAGTAGTGTGCCCTACTGCTTCACTGCCTGATAGCATGAGCCATCCCATTGCCTCGAGCATCCTACTTGATGCTGCCAATATGCCACCTGAGAGTTGCTGCCTTGCACGAGAAATATAAGCATCCTGCTAAAGGCCAAAATGAATCCAACAAAAGAGAATCACTGCTCCGCTCCTATTTAAGACCCTTCATCTTGCCCTTCGGCTTCTCTGTACATTGCCGTGTCAATTTTGCCCATTTCTAGCACCTCTCCCAAGCATGGTGCATGCACTCTGCCATGCTCCCCCAAAACAACACCTTGTCCCGATGAGCTCTAGCCTCGACACACATGTCATCTTGTGCCATTTTTCCACCTCTTCAAATGCCCTAAGATGGTGTAGATTATTGTGCAATGTAGAGCTGGAACGACATCATCTTCTTCATCTTCGACTGCCACTTTTCCTGGGCACTCTCTCCCTCTGTGGTGAGTCTTAGTTTGATCATGGTCCTTTTTCATCTTCTTCGTCATGTGATGAAGCTAATGACACCCTTCTTTTTCACTATCTCGCTGTGTGCATGGCTGTAAGTGTGAAGCTCCTCAGTGCCCTTGCTATTCGCTGGTGAACCATTTCTCCAAGCCTCTCTACAGGACCAGGCTAAGCACCTGATACTTACGCACCCATTAGTTTAGCCTTACTAGTAGCATATTGTTCTGCCATGGGAGCTCTGCTCTGTGTTGTCGCTATTTCAAGCTATCAGCATTGCTCTGGTGACCATCGGTCCTCAAGCCAACCCTGTATCATTGCCTGAAGTACCTAACCCAAATGCGATGACCAAGTGATCACCGATGTCGGGACCCGAATATGCAAATCCGGACCCTCTGTGTATACAGCAATAGTTTAGGATCATGCTAGTGCATAGGCTCAACATAGATGAATATCACAATCATACACAATGTATTCAAAATAAAAGACTTTATATATTAAATAATAACTTATTGACCAACATAACCCAGTACTACCCATTAAGATTTCAACACTGAAGGGTTATAACCACCACAATAGGGGCCCCCTCTTGCGCCATGTGAGTTGATCCATATAATCCAGGACTCACACAACCATTGGAAGTACCAAAGCTAAACCATTGCAAATTAAATAGCTAGGTCCATCCCATTCCAGACATGTGGTGGCATGCTTTACTCAGTTCAAAGGCTTGCAAGGATAAGTCCTTAGGATGACCAAGGCAAGACTTTCACAATCTGTCTGCCATTCTGGCCAACCTTGGCATACTGCCCCTTGCCACTTGCTTCAGTCTAAATTAATTACTACCCCAGCTGATTACCGTGAACCACATACTATCAACAAGTCAACTTCGTTGCGTGACAACCCTATCACTACAACTCAACATCATTGTATGACAACACCTGACACACCAATTCCATAAACATGTTCCATATTCCATTAATCAAGGTTAGTTTGATATTCCAAAATACATGAGTTATACATGGTATGGCTAAGCATACTAAACAAGGTCTAACCAACCCATATTGATTTTTAGTATTAACCAACTATTAATGAACTATCCTAGGGTGACAAATAATGATGGCATACAAATAACAAAGTAGGGTATAATTCAATTGAGTTGATTAACTAGATCCCAAACTAAATTTGGAAACAGACGTACATGTTTAAATAACATGCAGTAGATTGGAACAATATAGCATTTAGTAAAACTGGGTTCAACATGGTCAAAGCGCAACTTGCCTTGGAAAAGTTCTTGACCTTACTCTGGACCTTGCCCTTGGTTCAACGATTCCTCCTTGGACACTCTGAGTACTTCAATGTCTACACGTAATGAGAGAAAACACCAAATAAATACCAAAACAGAAAGAAAACAAACTTCAAAAATCTAATCAAATTAACCATTAAATAGATCTCAATTTTAAGAAATTTTCGAATTTCGAATCACCTAATTGGAGCTCGTATGAGGGAGAATGGGCTCTCGAAAGATTTGAAAAATAGGAAAATCAAAAAACCAAAAGTATTTATTTTCCCAAATAAATTTTGTACTGAAAAATCTAATTATGACTTCAGCAGCGAAATAAAGTTTTCGGCCGAATTATTTTTCCATAGAAAAACCCTCGTAGAGACTAACGTGTGAGCCCACACGTTAGCCCTATCGACGTCACAGATGACGTCAACACGCCACGCGGTGAGACGCGGGCTAGGCCACGTCAGTCGAAGGTGGTGCATGGCCCTAGGGTCATCGGCAGCGACTATGGGTGGTACCTACAGGTAGATTTCAGTGAGGCGATTCTAATGACATGCTCAGTTCACCTCCTTGACCAGCGGAACAGCAACGACGAAGGCTCTTCAATGGCGGCGGTCGAGTCCGACGGCGGCACAGCGTTTCGGTGAGATCCCGATCTCTTTGATGAGTGCACAAGATGCTCCAGGCAACGACTAATCCAACATGATGACTCACGACCTTCAACTCCCACGAACAATGGTGAATCACAGACATGAAGGTTGCGGCGGTGCAAGAAAATCTTCACGAAATATGACGAAACAGCGATGACTCATGGAAATTCGGCTTAGGGTTTTGGTCAGTTGGGCTTTGGCACCACAAGTGCTCACCTTATAAGGGCCTGGGCATAAGTGTCGTATCCGGGATGGAGATGAAATCCGTGGAATACACGGTAGGGCTGCTCCAAATCCTCATCAAAGACAAAGACCGCCACGTGTCTCGATCCAACGGCCAAAGCAACGCGGCTCAACTCCGGACAACACACGCATTATGATGGATCGGCCAGATGCACCTGAACGTGACGGAATCCTAACCGAACGCGAAATCGAACAGACGCGGCTACTTAGAGTTTACATCGGATCCAGCAAATCTCAACTATCTAATTCTGATCCAACGACGATGGCGCTAGAGTTTCCAAGCGACACTGGGCTGGGCTGCGGGTGCGGAACTGTTGTGCCGGTGTGGGAAGAAAAACGGATTGGGCTACTGGGCTTTGGACCCACTCCTGTACACGGATTTTTCCTAAGGTTTTCATATTTAAAATAATTCTGATAATTAAAATAATTTGATTAAGGTAATAAAAATATCAGGAAAAATCCAGAAAAATTCTGGAAAATACTGAGACATTTGTAACTTAAATAACATAGTTTTTACAAAACTTTATTAAAACTTTCCCATTATTTAAATACTTTTCACAATAGGCCATATTCAATAATAATAAACAAATCTAAATAAATTCCAAAAAATCTCAAAAATACAGAAAATTCAAGAATAAAGTTATTGAATCCAAATAATCCAAAAATTGGGATGTTATAAATATCCCCCTTAATAGAATCTTGACCCCGATATTCAGGGCTAAGTAAAGAAAATGTTACGAAACTCTAACTTCAGATCTTCCTCACGTTCCTAGGTAGCTTTACTTTCTACATGATTACTCCACTGAACTCTGCAAAAGTGAATTGACTTGCTTCTGATCTTACACTTCATCACATCAAAAATCTTAATCGGCTGCTCCTTATAAGTCAAATCTTCTTGTAGCTCAATTGCGTCTAATGATGTCTGTTTTGTTGGCACTCGAATACACTTCTTAAGTTGAGACACATGTAACACATCATGCACACCTGCCAATGACTGTGATAGCTCTAACTGATAAGCAACCTCTCCTCCATGGCTTAAGATTTTGAACGGACCAACATGTCTATGTGCAAGCTTTCCCTTAGCGTGAAACCTTTTGATCCTTTAAGAGGGGTAACTCTGAGATACACGAAATCTTCTGGCTCAAAGCTCAACTCTCGTCGACGATTATCAGTATAACTCTTATGTATGACTGAGCTACTTTCAACCTCTCTCTAATCATAGCAATCTACTCTTCGACTTCCTTATGAATATCAGGTCCAAAGACAAGGCGCTCTCCTGTCTCATTCCAATTCAACGGAGTACAATAAGCATGACCATATAAAGCTTCAAATGGTGATATTTGCGAACTTGCCTGATAACTGTTATTATAAATGAACTCAGCATACGGCAAACTTTTATCCCACGAAGTAGCATAAGCTAATGCACAAGCTCTCAGCATATCCTCTAAAATCGGATTAACTCTCTCAATTTGACCATCTGTTTGCGGATGATACGCTATATTGAAGTTCAAACGAGCCACCATTGCTTCATGCAACTTATTCCAAAATCTTAACGTAAATTGAGTATTTCTATCTGACACTATCTTCTTTGACACTCCATGTAAACACAAAATCCTTAGTACGAATGGTTCTTCCCTGTATCCGACGAGTTTGAGGTCCACGGTAGTGATACTGTAATTGTCGATGTTAACACCCCCTGGAAGTCTGACCCATTGACACTGAAAGAGAGGGACCTTCAAAGGTCCATAGTCAAGCTCTCAAATCTCTTCTATGAATCCGTAGTAGCTTTGTCTATTTTCATTGTTGTCATAGGCATCTGTACGGATACCGTTGTTTTGGTTCGTGCTCTTTTTATCTCGTGATCTTGTATAAAATGTAAAACCATTTATGTCGTATCCTTGGAATGTTTGAATTGTAGTTGATGGTCCCTGAGCCAACACTTTCAACTGAGCGTACTCTGTCTCCGTATGCATCATGTGCCTACGCAACCAATCGCCGAAGTTATCTCTATGCTCTCTTGCGATCCAACCCTCTGACTTCCCTTGGTTTGTTCTGGATAGCATGCTCTTGTGCATGTTGACATATGGGGCCACCACAACTGAATGTCCCAAAACTGCTAAATGTGCTTGTGTGAATGAAGCTAGATTGGTTGTACGGAGTGATTTCTCGTCTAGTGTCCCTTTTCCTGTAGCGTCCCCTAATGCCGAGATATAGGCACACCAATCGGTTTGAGATCCATATAATCGACGCATAACTCAATGACCTTCCGGCCGATGTCGGTTACGAATATATTTCTTTATAACCCTCATGAACCTCTTGAAAGGGTACATCTGATGTAGAAACACGGGATCAAGAATCTGTATATCTTTCACAATGTGAACAATGAGATGAACCATAATATCAAAAAAGATGGAGGGAAACACATCTCGAGCCTGCACAGAGTGTGGACCACGTCTTCCTGCAGCTTATCTAGTTTTAACGGATCGATGGCCTTCTCTGAAATCACATTGAAGAATGAACACAACTTTATAATTAGGTCTTGAACTTTCTCTGGCAGAACACCCATAATTGCAATTGGAAGCATCTGTGTCATCATCACGTGGCAATCGTGAGACTTTATGCCAATTAATTTTAAGTCTTTCATTGAGACTAGTCTCTTTATGTTGGCAGAGTAACCAAACGGAACCTTGACTCTGTGCAAGCATTTACACACGCTAATTTTTTCTTTCTTGCTCAGAGTGTAGCAGGCTGCGGGAAGGTACTTTTTGCCTGTATCTATGTCTTCGTGATGCAGCTCCTTCCTTAGTTTCATATCTTCAAGGTCCATCTGTGCGTGGAGGGTATCTTTTATTTTGTCAGGTATATCCAGTAAGTTACCAAGCAAGCTATCACACACGTTCTTCTCTATGTGCATGACGTTGATTGCGTATCGAATTTCCAAGTGTTGCCAATAAGGTAGGACCCAAAATACTGATCTCTTTTTCCACAAAGGAGCCTTAACACGGGAACTCAGGATAGATGTACTGCGGTTCCCTTTTCGTGAATAATATGAAGATCCTTTACGACCGCAAATATCTGTTTCCCAGTGCGATTCTTTGGAGCTAAGGTAGTCTCCTTTGTCCCGTCAAAAGCTCTCTTATTATTGCGGTATGGGTGATCCTTGCGAAGGAACCTACGATGCCGCATGTAAGCCATTTTCTGACAGTTCTTCAGCCACCGACTAGCTGTATCATCCAAGCACTAGACGCATCCGTTGAACCCTTTTGTTGTCTGTCCCGACAGGTTACTAAGGGCAGGGTAATCATTAATGGTTACGAACAACAATGCGCGTAGGATAAAGTTCTCTCTTTTGTACTCATCCCATACCCGTACTCCATTGTTCCACAATATTAGAAGATCTTCAACCAATGGTTTGAGGTACACATCGATATCGTTGCCTGGTTGCCTGTGCCCTTGGATCAGTAGTGGCATCATAATGTACTTCCGCTTCATACAAAGCCAAGGAGGAAGGTTGTAGATACATAGAGTCACCAGCCAAGTACTGTGACGACTACTCATGTTGCCGAAAGGATTCATCCCATCCATACTCAACCTGAACCTTATATTCCTCACATCATATGCAAAGTGCTTCTTATATTTTCTATCGATGTTCCTCCATTGCACAGAATCAGTAGGGTGTCTGATCATTCCATCCTTCTTACGCTCTTCGGCATGCCATCGTATCAATTGGGCATGCCTTTTGTTCGCAAATAATCGCTTTAGATGGGAAATACCACACCACCTTACGAGGGGATCTCTTCTTCTTACGCTCCACCCCGACATCATCGTTATGGATATCATCGTTGCCCTTATACCACTTTGCTTTGCAAACAGCATAGGCATCCAAGTTTGCAAACTCATTGTGATACAACATGCAATCGTTTGGACATGCGTGTATTCTTTATACTTCCAGTCCCAATGGGCAGACAACCTGCTTGACCTGGTACGTAGTTGTAGGCAACACGTTACCCTCTGGAAGCAAGTCCCCCAAGAGACATAACAGCTCAGTGAAGCTCTTATCTGACCAACCATTGCTTGCCTTCAACTGCAGTAGTGTAAGCACGATATGTAGTTTTTTTTGCTCCTCCTTGCTGCCTGGGTACAATGGTGTTGTAGAGTCCTCTACCATACGCTGGAACTTTTGAAACTCTATTTCACTCGTGAAGTCCCCCTCCCCATCACGCAACATTTGATCCAGATTGTCGTCGTGGCTATCGACAAACGTATCTTCGACCGCCGTTATATCGTTGTCTCCGTCATCTTCAGCAATGTGTTGCCCTTCATGTACAATCTCATCTTCACCGTGCTCGGTCCAACAGGTATAGCCAGCCTTGAAACCTCTTCGAAGCAAGTGTGCACGTATCGACTCTATGGTAGAAAACAGCTTCTCATTTTTGCAATCAATGCATGGACAACACATATAGTCCGCTAGATTCTTCGACTTGTGCGTCGCAGCCGCGTTTACAAAACAAGTCACACCATTAAAGAGCTCTGCGTCGCAACGGTCCATGTAAAACATCCACCTTTGGTCCATCTACAATTAATTAAATCAAACATCATATAAGCATATAATTGCAAATAACAATATAATTGTAAATGATAAGATTTAAAAATCCATGTAGCAATTTTGACTATATTAAAATACATCAACCTTTTTTCATTATGTAAATATCCATCTGGCAATTTTTTATTATTTTATAAAATAAAAATAATTGTAAATACTTAGGATATATTTTTACTATATTAAAATACATCAATCTTTTTTCATTTTGTAAATATCCATCTTGCAATTTTTTATTATTTAAAAAATAATAAATAATTGTAAATAGTTAGGATATATTTTGACTATATTAAAATACATCAACCTTTTTCATTATGTAAATATCCATCTAACAATTTTTCAATATTTCAAAATTTGAGTATACATCAACCTTTTTTCATTATGTAAATAAACATCTGGCAATTTTTTATTACTTTCATAATTGATAATATCAATGTTGCAATTTTTTAATTACTTTAATAATTGAAAATAAGCATATAATTGAAAGTACACGATATATTTGTAAATAATTAGATTTACAAATGTATCTTGCAATTTTCATTACTGCAAAATTTATCTAGCCATTTTCACTATTTAAAAATCCACTAAATCACTGAAATGAATAAGAATTATAATTATCAAAATCTAATGCAATCTATAAAGTAAAATCCAACTACAAATATAATGTAGATCAAATTACTAACCTTGAAGAGAAATAGATATGAATTTTAATACAATTTTTTAGCAGCAATTCGTCGCAATAAATGGAGCAGAGACGCCTCTCTGTTATGCTCGATCGGTCGGGGGAAGGGACGACCAGATATATAAAGGACTTATCACTGCCAATTCTGTGCAGAACCGGCAGTGATAAGCTCGGATTGCGTGGGAAAATAAAATCAGGCAGGAAAATAAATATCACTATCAGTTCTGGTGTAAAACCGGCAGTGAAAATGCCAATATCATTGTCGGTTGATAGAAGATCCGGTAGTGACATATCACTACTAGTTTTATATATAAACCGGCATTGATATCTGGTTATCACTGCCGGTTGGTTCCACGAACCGGCAGTGATAAGTTCTCTCCCCCGACTTAACTTTCGAACCGACAGTGATATGTTCGCACTGCTGGCTCTATCCCAATCGGCAGTGATATGTCAGCAAGGATTGCCTGTTCTGTAGTAGTGTCCCCCCTACAAAAATTCTAAATAAGTACTAAGTTTTACCACAAAAACATCAAAATTCAAAACAATTGAATGTAGCATCACCTTACCAGCTAGATAGATATCTTCGTTTTTTTTTTAAAAAAAATAACTATTTGGCAAACGCATGCATATCATATCTCCCTCCCTCCCTCCGGTTCCTCACATGCATTTCACACTAGATGTAGCTTTCATTGAAGCCAAGCTCAGTGCATTGAATGGCATCCACGAAAGAGGTATGACATGGAGAGATCTCCTTAACTTATAGGGCTCAGGAGGTTGGAAAGGTTTTACTAATGCGAAGGACCACAATTAATTAAGGGCCTGCATGAGGGCTTAAATGAGAGGAAATCAAGGACATGCTGCTGCAGCTACCAGCTTGGTGTGTGTCTCTGTGTATATATAAATGGGAACCATGGTGTTACGGCATCACGATTTCAAATGTGTGAATTAAAGCTAAATTTCAGGTATATGTTTAGAAAATTTCAATTTTAGAGTATATATTTGTCTATAACAATTCAAATGAAATATACACCTTTCAAAAAATATAATCAACACGTACCTACAATCAACGTACTATAGAAAAATGTAACTCTACTTTCAATTTCTGTCCAAACTTGTATGACCTAGTTAATAAACTAGTTAAACTTGATGTCCAAGAAAATTCAAATTTTTCGCATGCAATACATACGTGAAATACCTGTTTTAGATCATGGTTCCTAGGCATCATTGTGTCCGAGATAATTATATTGTATATACACACACTAACCTGTACCCGAGTGTAGAATAACCTATATATTCTACGCTAAACCACCTTTCATGGGTCAAAACGCATCTCCCCCTTTGTCAAAGAATGGCCAAGGAAAACCCACTAACTCTCACCTCCGTCAACCAGCTAGCTTTTTTGTGCTGAAATGATACAATAATTATCTAGCTTAGCTTAAGTAAATTCACACTTTGGTTGTAGTAATTATTTTTAAAATGTTAAAACATATTCATCATGGATCTCTTTTTGTTAAGAACATTTTTTTGCAGCAAAATGTTTTAAACGGATTGTAAATAGGATAAATGGTTTAGGAGATATCATCATTCGAAGTTTGCAATCAACCCACGTTTATCTCTCGATATACCCTATATGCTCAATATGACTATAAAATCTAACAAGTCTAGTAAATTGGAGTGCATTTGACACTTTGGTCTGTTTCGTATTGCTGCTATCACACGGACATCATGCGCCACTAAGAGGTTCGGTAATAAAATCCATCAAATTGTCCAGCAAATTAGAGTGCATTTGGCAATAAAATCCCATTCATCTGCGATTTATTAGCGGGACTTATATTATTATATTCCTCTCATCGTCAGAAAGCTAACATTGAAAAACGTTCATAAATAAAAGATGCAAATAAAAAGTTATGGTTAAATCAAAAAAATTCTAATAAATTACAAGGAACTATATTTATTAATTAGTTGGCTCCGTTACTAAGTACGTTAGTCGATATACGTAGTGGGCATCCGTGGAGTGGTTTCGATTTGCTCGTTCTACCTAAACGTACAATAACTATTCTATACATGGACGCAGTATAGCAATTTTGTGTACGCGTGTGTATACAGGTATATGCATGGGGTGTCCTGCTAGGGTCAGTACGTACGTGCAGCCTGTGCATCTGAGCTACAGATATGTTTCGCCTGGATATATGTCGTCCTTCCGGACCCACGGCGCCCGATTTAATGTGAGGCCATAAAGATGTCTTTTGGTGCTTGCGATTGGCTGCTTCAGCCTCTGTCGTGGCTTTTCTGGCCAGCCTTTTCGGTGTTGGGAGCACAGTTAATAAAACCGCGGTAAATCGCTCGGTTTTCACGGTTTTTCACTATGCCGTTCCGATTCGAAAACAAAAACCAAGTGGTTTACGGGTGAAATTTAAAAAAAATCAAAAATTTGAAAAAATCTATGCGATGAAAACCGTTGAAAATCGCGGTTTTCGCAAAAAACCGCTCGAAAAACCGTTTTTCAAAAATGTTCAATTGGCCGGCTGGTTCTTCGCGAAAAACCGCGGTAAACCGAGCTGTTTTTCATCAAAAACCACGGTTTTCGCGAATAGATTTGACCAAAATTCGAATTTTTTGATTTTGCAAACCGTTCGGTTTTTCGCGGTTTTCGAGCGGTTTCTCGCGAAAAACACTACCGCCGAGTTATCGGTTGTCGGTTTTGAAACGAAATTGTGAACCCTGGTTGGGAGTCCATGCTTCCATGTATGCAAGAAATTAAGGACTAGGTATGGCCGGTTATTGCTCCACCGTGAGACTATTTTAACTTCGACTGGTAACAATTTATGAAAACTAAATATGCCATAAAAATGATACGAGTGGTTCATCTTGAAAAAAATATACTTGCAATGTTATATTTTTTTAGTGTTTTACAAATATATTATAAAAGAAAAATGGTGATGAAAGTGTGTTTTGTGGCCGTGTCAATGTCCTAAAATCACTTATTTTGAAACTGGATAGAGCATGTTACTTACTTCCCGATGTTAAAGGACTGATTTGCATTACAAGAAACTTTACTTACACTGAAAAAATCACTCAAAATATCCCAATCTAAATCTAAATCTCTATCTTTACTAATTGAAAGTTGCTCTGAAAACCTTTACATTAATCATAAGAGAGTAAAAAGTTAGAAATTCCCATGTTGATTAAAAAATACTACAAATTCTCTCATTAATCTGAAAAAGAAAGCCCCATGCATCCATATAAAGCTTGGTATGTACACAACAGAATTTCATGTAGGGCCCTATCATGTATCATATACTGCAATTAGGTTCCACAAGGAGTTTAACGTATAAGGAGTATAAGATGTAAGAAGGCAACGTGATAGTAATACTTTACGAAAAGGTATCCAACTTCCCTGTCCAATTGAAAACCGAGACGTCTTTTTTCAAAGAAGAAAGGAAACCGATATGTACAAGAAGACAAATCAAACTGGAAAGTACCAAAATAAATCAGAGGAAACTTGATTCATAATCAATAAGACAATGATGTGTATTTGATATGACGTACATTGGCATGCATAAGAACATAAAGAAAAAACCTTGGCTGTATAGCAGCTTTGTTGGTACGCCAAATGCATCTTGCTCGGCACTTCAACCCTTGAACCCGCATTAACTTGGAGCCTCCAAATTAATCCTAGATAAGAAAAAGCTAGAAATTTCTACATTAATAAAAATAAAAAGGTAGAAATTTCCACATTAATTAAATAAAAACAAAATGCTGGAAATTCTCACGTTAATTGAAGAAAAATAAAAAAAGTATGACATGTATATATGGTGTCAGACATATACAGAAGACGAAAACTTTGAATTGTACAAGTCAAAGATTTATCTTTATTGTTACTAATCGCAGGCTTCTCCTAAGGACCCTTCCAAGGAGGATAAAAATATTTATTTTGAATTTAATTTTAATTTGGAGTTATCCTATACGAAGTTCAAATTCATAATTAGTATTAATTTCATAATAATGACTGAATTAGAAATATCTACTGGCAAAATAAGAAAAATCAAAATGGAAACCAAAATCAAGTTTTGAAAATATAAATTCGTAATTAAAAATAATATAAGATACTAAATTAATAAATATAATTAATTTATCCTAATATTATGTGGAATTGAGCACACTACTGCAAGAATGTATATCTCAATCGGTTCTTTTTCGTTATTACAGTCGGTTCTGATGGCGATACAGAATCATTAAATAGTGATGAGGAGGCGCTATCACAGTCTATTTTGGCCCGATTGTGATGAAGGCATCATCACAATCGGTTCATTTTCAGAACTGATTGTGATTATGTCCTCATCACAATTGGTTCTGATTCTAGCTCCTACTCAGAACCGATTGTGATGACGGGGTGTGCTATTTCTCATTTTTGTATCCTCCCAAAAACAATACATATTAACAATATGCACATATATATCACATTCACACAGCACAGATTACACACAGTATGCACATATCACATTCACAAAACACAAACACTTTATGATACACATATCATATTCGTTCACAATATAAAATACAAACATACTTAATAGTCAGTACACATATCGCATTCACATATATAATATTGTTTACATATAGACTAGTAGGAGCCTTCAGGATTTTTAAACCTACCGTCCTCTGATATAACTTCTATCTAGTACCACATGCATAAGTGGTCTTGTAATTTGTTGAGTTCTTTGCTTTGTAAGATTTTGTGGGGGATATCAATCTTCTGCAAAATAGAAATAAGTGCACTAATTTAAGTTTTAAAATTTGTATGTAAAAGTCTAAGTGTATTATTATGCATGCATGTACATATACCTTAGGAAAATGTTTGCGCTGCAGACCAAGAGCAACATGTGATACATGACGTAGATGCTGCACATGTCGTCGCTGCCCTGTTGATGACACTATGAACAAAGAAAAAACTAAGTGACGAAGAATAGATATCAGAAAAAATTAATCCTATATATGCTAGGCACTTGTCCCTTGAAGCGCTTCCACTCCATCTTGTCACCCCATTTGTCATCGTGTCGCCCTCCTTCATGATGTAGGACGAGAAACCCCCACATATATTGGAGATATGCTATTTAGTCAAAAAGAAATGAATTTAGTTAAATACAGAAAGTGTTATGTTAGAGTAATGTACTTACTTCTCCAAAGTAGTTTTGATCGCGTAGGCTATCGGTCTCTTCTCAAGCGAGTTAAAAGAGTAGACTTTGTTTTCACTAGGAGCGAGCACGAGTAGAACCCAATGGTTGCTTATTAAATGGTATGCAGTGGAAGAAAATAAGTTCATATATGGTTTAACTACGTACAAATAATTGAATGGTAAAGTACTACTTACTCCTCGTGGTATGAGAATAGAATGAAGTCCTTTTCAACTCAGCCTGCAATGACCGCTTGATGTAGCCAGCAAGCAACTCAGATTGAAGCCTAGCCATGGTCGCGGACACAAGCTCAGGGTCTACAAACCCAACTTGGTGTTGACCCGTCACGGCTCGCCGCCTCATTACCCTACAACTCGTGTTGAATTGTAACATCCCATTTTTGGTTCTTTTGTTAAAAATTAATTTAAATTAATTAATTCATGGATTTGGGTTTTCTTTGGAATTTTAGTTAACCTGGCATTCCTTTCCATCCAAAAATGAAATTTATTCCATTCGCGTCGGGAAATTCCATTTCATCCTGAAATCCAAAATTCAAATCCAATTCCAAAATTCTCTAAAAATTCTGAAACCAATTTTATTAGGTTAAAAATATTCTAAAGTATTTTTGAGATTGTTCCCAAAATTTTTAGAACTATTTTTCCCAAACCTATTTAATTTTTAGCATTATATTAATTACTGTAAGAAAAATAACAATATAATATTATCCAAAAATATTTATTCGTGCTTTATTTTCTAAAAAGGTTGTCTACAAAAATTCCCAAATTTATTATGATTTAATTGCTATTTTTCCGAATTTAATCCGAATTTTCAGTGGAAAATTAAGTGTTTTCTGTATTTATTTATTTTCGTGGTTACTGTTCATTCAATCCACTTCGCTTCAGCTTCCCTCCCGTCGCTACAGTACACCCGTTAGCTACAGTGCAACGTCGCTCTGATTCCGACCGATCCAAATTAAAGTCCACGATTTGGCGATCTCGATTACTATTACGCAAAAACTTGGTGGCGTTTTACGATGATCCGCTGGTCCGATTGTCCTATAAAGTGAACCCCATGTTCCCTTTCTCGTTCCGCACATCCTCAGCTTGGAGTTGTTCCAATCCATCCACCAGATCTCCTTGTGCAAGCAATTCTTTCCGAACTCTGGCAAACTTTCGGTGAGCTCTCCCGGCTGCTGCCGACCTCTATTTATCCTCAAACTTTTACTAGAGCTTCCTCTAAGTTCCCTTTACATATGGTAAAATTAGATTTTAAAAATTCTCATAGGAGCTCTATCGGCAACCATTTCTTCTCTAAGCCCGGCGAAAGGTCAAATTTTGAATTCAAAATATCCGATCTCTATCATCTTAAGTCCAATTGACCTCATTCTTCTTCCTAAATTCATCCTCTATCTGCCAGTATTTTTATTATAATTTTTAGTTTTTATTTATTTTATTTTATTCATTTCGTGCACCGTTTTGCGCGTACTCGAAGAAGCGGTCGTCGTCGCCGACGAAGGAGAAGACCTCCAGAACAGCGTAGCGCACTTCATCGATGAAGGCAAGTCTCCTTGACGCACGTTGATCCCATTGTTTATAACTGTTTTATAAAAAGTTTACAACTTGTATGGCTATTTACATAAACCGATGATGTTAAAATATAGAATGTTAGTTATGACCATTTCGAAATAACATCCTTGCTGTTTGATTACCATGCCTTTGTAACCTTAAGATTTAATCATGAAATCATGTATTATGTGATTAACCTTGTTTAAATACGATAGATGTGCTTAGGATCGACGTTGATCAAAATGCCTATGGTGGGATAAATTCTAAAATGTTGTTGAAATGTGTTTTATCGAAATGTAGCAAGGTGATTGCTGCTGTGATTGTAAAATAAAAAAATGGTTTAGATTGGGCGGAGTGGTTTGTCGGTAGTGCGGATGTAGCACTGCTACGTTTGTGAAAGCCGCCTAATCAATTTAAGGACCGACGCTTATGACTGTCCATTCTAAGCATTACCGTGCAACCACAAGTCTATAATGGATGCGACTGGTGAATAATTGGTAGAAACCTAACTTAGACTCGCTAGTTGGTGGAATGTGGGTGCTTGATGGAGGTAAGTCGTATTCCTCACACGCGCAAGAGGGGCTTCATCTTGGGTGGATGGAACCCTAACAATGGTGAAACCTCAGCGGGTGGGTCGGGTTAGGCGTATACATTGTAAAGGCCTTATCATGATCTCTCTGCCGGCACACCAATGGAAGTGTGTTCGTAGCGCTTCGCATTAAAGAGATGATCATGTCTTGTGGGTAAAGCTGTACACCTCTGCAGAGTAAATCTATTCGAATAGCCGTGCCTACGATCAAAGGCAAAGCGAAGAATGCTTTCATACTGGTAGACTTGGTTTTGGTTTTCAAAATAACTGATGCTTTGGAATTCGGGAGTGGTTAGAACTCTCGAATGTTTATTTGGCGGATTGAGCTAATCAGGTAGATGGAACCTGTTTTGAATCATGATAGATAGAGTCATGTGATGGTTTAATAAGATATTTCAAAATGGGCGGTTAGAGCCTGTATACTAGTGTTGGTAGTTGGAACCTTCACTAGAGTTAGAAATAATTTCAATTGTACAAATAATTGTTAAAACTGCTTTGTGAAAATTATTATTAATAATGTTTGTTAAATCTGGCTTTGTGCAAAAGAACCCTATTAAGCCTTACTTGGAAAGCCCTTCATGATGCATTTTCCCAAACTTGCGGAGTACGTTTGTACTCACATGCTATACAAAATTTTGTCATCAGAGAATTACCAAGATGCGGTCGAAGACAATGAGTTCTATGGTGAGAAGTTCGTGGGCGATCGCCAAGATAACTAAGCGCGCGCTCCTAGTCGTCGCCTGTGGTGTCTTTTGGGTTTTATCTTTTTGTTTTTTTTTGTTTCCGTTGCTGAGAACTCTAGTCATGTGACCGGGAGATGTAATAAATAGCCATGTGGCTGGTAATTTATATTTATGCTATTTTTTTCTCTTCGTTCTGTTCTGGTTATGATCATCACTGCTTCACTGTGTGTACTAGCAATTGATCTGGGACTAGTATAGAAATACACAGGAGATTCCGGATGATAAATCTGGGGTCCCACAGAGGTGGTATGAGATCCTGAACGACTGTAGGACGCAACTTAGTTAGAATGGCAAAGCCTTAAGGATTAATATTTTTATAAAAATATACTTATAAATTATTTTTTTCTATGTTCCTTTGCTTCTACCTTTTCTGTCTTAGCGTCTGGTCTTTACCTCATCCTTCATTTGAAATTTGTTTACTGACCTTGTCCCATTTCAAAATTTGTAGATGTCAGTTTACACCACCTTTGCCGCATCAGCCAGAGTTATCTTTGATGCTTCAGGAGTTGGGATTTCCTCATTGTCTAGAGTATCGTTGCACTTCTGTGCCCAGCCTTGATTATAATTCATGGAAAGTCAGGTTGCTTGTCTACGCCAAGAGTCGACGACAGGCAGAAGATCGTCCTCACTACTTCACCTCGGAACGACTGACGCTTGGAGATGCGCTTCGGGGTGCTGCTAGAGAGGCTCTCATCCACTTGGGTGAGATTTATCGCGTTCAGCTGGACAACACCCCGTTCCGACTCTTTCCCCGACACCAAGTTGGGAGGAGTCACAGCCGTTCGAGCTTGGGTTGGGATCGGCCCGACGATTGTGTGCATGGGTTCGCTCATCCGGCGCAGGATGGCGCCTATGTTCACATCTCTTGTGAACTCAAGGCGTCGCAGGAGCTAGCTCGCAAGGGAGAAAATCGTCGCCTTAAGGAGACTCAGCGGGCAGCAGTTCCACCTCCACTACTGGCTCCTGTGCAGGAGGCACAGCCGGTAGCACCGCCTCCAGTCCCTGTTGGTGAGGAGCTTCCGCCTCGGGGTTTAACTCCCGACGCCCCACTAGTCAAGCGTCGCAGAGGTCCGCTGCTCCGTGTGACTGCACGGAAGTCCGTACACCGCGAGCCGTCCTTGGGGATTTCCCTGGGATTTTTGGCTGCTCCTGGAGAGCCAGGACCTTCTTGTGCTGCTGACCCTTCCTGCAACAGGAGTGAGGAGGATTCCTCCCCTCGTGTTTTTGAGGAGAGTGGGGGAAGTAATTAGTCTAGTTTAGCACCCTTCCTTTTGTTCACGTTTAGAACGATGAATAAGTTGTGCGATGGACTGTATCGTGCTTTTATGCATTTGTGATACAGCCAGTTTCTCTTTAAAAGCTATTCTGGTTTAAATAAAGATTTTAGTTGGAGTTTCCTTTCTTTTGTTGTGTTGTTGTTTCGGTGGATGTTGTTTAGTCCCTTGTTTTCTTATCTTTGCTTTTCCCTCTTTCCTTGTGCTTTTTCCTTTCCTTGGATTCAGATGGAGAACCCTGGTAGAGGTCGTGGCAGAGGTAGAAGAGGAGGCCGCGATCGTGGTCGTGGAAGAGTGCAGATTCAACAGGAAGTTCCTGTGGAGCAGCATTTCCAGGAAGGTAACCAAGTACAGCCACCTCCAACGCAGCAGAACCAAGTGCCACCCCCACCCCTGAACCAGCCACCAAGCATGGAGCAGATGATGGTCATGCAAATGAAAATTATGCAAGCTTTGGCGCAAAATGCGCGAAATCCACCTCAAGCAGTCCCAGCTCAGGCCGCAGCTCAGCCACCCCAGTCTAAGTTCGAGGAATTCATGAGGACTAGACCCCCAACTTTCGCAGGATCAGTGGACCCTTTGGAGGCTGACGATTGGTTAAAAGATGTAGAAAAGAAGCTTTACTTAGCCCAGTGTGATGAATTTGAGAGTGTCTTATATGCCTCTCATCAGTTGAAAGGAACCGCTGCAAGTTGGTGGGAAAATTACCTCGCTGCCCATGAGGAAGCCCAGAGCATCACTTGGAATGAATTTGTGGAAGCTTTTCGGGCTACCCACATTCCCAAGGGGATTATGGAAATGAAGAGGCGTGAGTTTCACAAGCTGCAACAAGGAAACCTTTCAGTCTCAGAATATCTGAATCGGTTCACCCAGCTTTCTCGTTTTGCTACCGAAGATGTTTCCTCGGATGAGGCTAAGATTTGGCGCTTCATGGAGGGTCTTGACCCCAATATCAAAGTACAGCTGATATCAAATGACTTTCCTTCATTCTAGCACATGGTGAACAAGGCTTTGATCCAAGAGGATGCTCAGCGTCAGCTGTTTGAATCAAGAAAGAGGAAGTTGATGTTTCAAACGCAGCGTGGTGCCAGTAGCTCCAAACCCGTTTCTTCGACCTCGATCCGGCGGGCGGTAGCCACCAATACTTCCAGGACCCCAATGTCCACTCCTCGTCAATTCACTCAAGCCCCTGCTGACAATACAGGAAATCAAGTTCAGAAGAGCAACGCAAAGCTGCGGAGTCAATGCTTTAGCTGCGGGAGATGGGACATTACGCTAATGCTTGTCCCCGAAGCATCGAGTTGTGACCCCTGTTCCGGTCAACCTGGGATCTACTCCAGCTCGCGCCCTAGCACCAGCTCTGGTAAGAGGAACGCCGCAGACTCCGCGTACTTCTCGCACCATCGGAAGAGGACGTGTTAATCACGTCATTTATTGAAGAAGTCGGGGCCTTTTGATGTGGTGTATGGTAAGTTCTTCGTCAATTCAGTTCCTGCTTCAGTATTGTTTGATTCTGGTGCTTCGCATTCATTCATATCAGAGTATTTGGTTAGAAAGAATGGATGGGATATAGTTCAGCTTAGAAATCCCCTACTAGTTCAATCCCCTGGTAAAGAACGAAGAACAACTGTTATTTGTCCAAAAATAGATATAATTATAAAAGGGGCAAAGTTCCTAGCGAACTTAATATTATTGGATACTAAGGGTATAGAAGTAATCCTTGGAATGTACTGGTTAACCAAGTACAAGGGTCGGATAGAATGTGCTAGTAGAGCTATCTCCCTTACTAGTCCTGAGGGAATTCGAGTGGAGTTCCTGTCTAATCTCTTCTCCAAGGGGGGTAGTACCCTGAATCGACTAAAAGGTACATCTTTGGAAAATGTGCCCATAGTGAATGAATACCCAAATGTATTCCCAGAAGATTTGCCTAGTATGCCACCAGATCGTGATATTGAGTTTATGATTGAGCTTGTACCTGGTGCACCTCCTATCTCGAAGAGGCCTTATCGGTTACCTGCTAATGAATTAGCAGAGATGAAGAAACAGATTGAAGAACTGCAGGAGAGGATTTATAAGACCAAGTTCATCACCTTGGGGTTCACGGTAATCTTCGTTAAGAAGAAGGATGGCGATCGAGAATGTGCATAGACTACAGATCACTGAATGAGGTCACAATAAAGAATAAGTATCTTTTGCCAAGGATAGATGATCTATTTGATCAGTTGAAAGGAGCTTAGGTTTTCTCAAAAATAGACTTAAGATTGGGATATCATCAGCTCAAGATAAGAAAAGAAGATATTCCGAAGACAGTCTTTACAACCCGTTATGGATTGAACGAGTTTACAGTGATGTCCTTTGGATTAACAAATGCACTGTCATATTTCATGAATTTGATGAATAAGGTGTTTATGAAGTTTTTGGATAAGTTTGTTGTCGTTTTTATTGATGACATTCTTATCTATTCCAAGAATGAGAAAGAGTATGAGGATCATTTGAGGATAATTTTGGAAAAGCTCAGAGAGCATCAGCTTTATGCTAAGTTCAGTAAATGTGATTTTTTGTTGAAGGAAGTTGCTTTCTTGGGTCATGTCATTTCTGCTGGAGGAGTAGCAGTAGACCCTGTGAAGGTGAAGGATGTTTTGGATTGGAAGCAACCCAAGTCAGTTCTGGATATTAGAAGTTTTCTTGGATTAGCAGGCTATTATCGATGTTTTATTGAAGGTTTTTCCAAGATAGCGAGACCTCTCACTCAACTTTTGAAGAAGGAGAAGAAGTTTGAATGGACTAAATCTTGTGAACAAAGTTTTCAGGAATTGAAGAAGAGGTTAACTTGGCATCGATACTTGTTACACGGATATTCATAAGGATTTTGAAGTTTCTTTGCGATGCCTCAAAGCAAGGTTTCGGATGTGTATTGATGCAAGAAGGTAAAGTCATAGCTTATGCCTCAAAACAACTGCGACCCCATGAAGAAAATTACCCAACTCATGATTTGGAGTTAGCAGCAGCTGTGCATGCACTCAAAATTTGGAGGCATTATTTGATTGGGAATCGATGTGAGATTTATACGGATCATAAGAGTTTGAAATACATTTTACTCAGCGGATCTCAATTTGAGGCGAGAGAAGATGGTTGGAATTAGTTAAAGATTATGATATTGGTATCCATTATCATCCCGGAAAAGCTAATGTTGTTGTGGATGCTTTGAGCAGGAAAAGTTATTGCAATAATGTTATGGTTCAGGAAAGTCAGCCAGCACTTCATGAAGAGTTCAGACGACTCAACTTGGAATTGGTAAATGAAGGTTGCGTTTTCAATGTCGAAGTGCATTCAACCCTGGAAGATCAGATCAGAGAGGCTCAAAAGAATGATAGTGGTATCATAGACCTAAAAGATGGTATGAAGAAAGGAAAATTTCCTGAATTTTGGAAGATGAGAAAGGTAATGCAGTCGGGAAAAGAATAGTAGTCCCTAATCAAAAAGGGATCAAAGATGTAATTTTGAAGGAGGCCCACGATTGAGTTATTCTATTCATCAGGAAGTACCAAGATGTACGCAGATTTGAAGGAGAAATATTGGTGGACCAATATGAAAAGAGAAGTTCTTGATTTTGTGGCATGTTGTGATATTTGTCGACTTGTTAAGCGAACATTAGAGACTAGCCGGTTTATTGCAACCTTTGCAGGTTCCTGTTTGGAAATGGGAAGAGGTAGGAATGGATTTTATCACCGGACTTCCCAGAACTAAGTTCGGATATGATTCAATATGGGTTATTGTGGATAGATTGACTAAGGTTGCACACTTTATTCCTGTGAAGACAACATATTCTGGTGATAAACTCGCAGAGCTATACATGGCCAAAATTGTATGTTTGCATGGTGTGCTAAAGAAGATCGTGTCAGATCGAGGTTCCCAGTTTACCTCGAGGTTTTGGCAGAAGTTGCATGAGGTTCTGGGCAGAAAACTAAACTTCAGTACTACTTACCATCCTCAGACAGATGGTCAGACGGAAAGGATAAATCAAATAATAGAAGATATGTTGAGAGCTTGTGCTTTGACATACAGTTTATCTTGGGATCAGAATTTGCCGTATGTAGAATTCTTGTACAATAACAGTTACCAGTCAAGTCTGAAGATGGCACCGTTCGAAGCTCTCTACGGAAGAAAATGCCGAACACCGTTGTGTTGGAAAGAGACAGAGGGGGGATAAGTAATCGGGCCTGATATTCTGAAAGAAGCAGAAGAGCAAGTGAGAGTGATTCGTCAGAATTTTAGAACAACTCAGTCAAGGCAGAAAAGTTATGCTGATAATCGTCGTCGGGATTTAAGCTTTGCACTGTGATCATGTGTATCGAAAGTTTCACCCTAAAGGAATGCATCGTTTGAGTTAGCGGAAGCTTGCACCTCGCTATATCGGTCCATTTCGATGGTTGCCAAAGAGGAGAAGTTGCTTATAAGTTGAAACTTCCTCCGCGGTTTGTCCGATGTGCATGACGTATTTCACGTGTCTCGATTGAAGAAATGCCTCGAAATTCGGAAGAACAGATGTCTTTGGAGAAATTGGATTTTAAAGAAGACACATCGTATCCGAGTATCCAGTCAAAATCTTGAATGAAGCTGAGCGTCGAACCAGAAGCCGAGTGATCAAGTTTTGCAAGGTTCAGTGGAGCAACCATTCCGAGAAAGAAGCAACTTGGGAGCGAGAAGAGGACCTTAGAGCCGAGTTTCTCGATCTCTTTCTTTCTCCATCCGAATCTCGGGGTTGAGATTCTCTCTAAGGGAGGTAGGTTTGTAACATCCCATTTTCGGTTCTTTTGTTAAAAATTAATTTAAATTAATTAATTAAAGGATTTGGGTTTTCTTTGGAATTTTAGTTAACCTGGCATTCCTTTCCATCCAAAAATGGTATTTATTCCATTCGCGTCGGAAATTCCATTTCATCCTGAAATCCAAAATTTGAATCCAATTCCAAAATTCTCTAAAAATTCTGAAACCAATTTTATTAGGTTACAAATATTATAAAGTATTTTGAGATTTTTCCCAAAATTTTTAGAACTAGTTTTCTATTTTCCCCAAACCTATTTAATTTTTAGCATTATATTAATTACTGTAAGAAAAATAACAATATAATATTATCCAAAAATATTTATTCGTGCTTTCTTTTCTAAAACGATTGTCTACAAAAATTCTCAAATTTATTATGATTTAATTGCTATTTTTCTGAATTTAATCCGAATTTTCGGTGGAAAATTAAGTGTTTTCTGTATTTATTTATTTTTGCGGTTACTGTTCATTCAATCCGCTTCGCTTCAGCTTCCCGCCCATTGCTACAGTGCACCCGTCAGCTACAAATTAAGCGTCGCTCTGATTCGACCGATCCGCAATTAAAGTCCACTGTTTCTTCATTTAACTACGGCGATCTCGAGTTACTATTCTAGCGAAAACTTTGGAGAGCATTTCCCAACGATCCACTAGTCCGATTGTCCTATAAATTGAACCCCATGTTCCCCTTCTCTTTCCGCACATCCTCACCTTGGAGTTGTTCCAATCCATCTACCAGATCTTTCTATGTAAGCCATTCTTTCTAAACTCCGGCGAACTTTCGGTGAGCTCTCCCGGCTGCTCCCGACCTCCATTTGTCCTCACATTTTTACTGGAGCTTCCTCTGAGTGCCCTTTATATATGGTAAAATCAGATTTTCAAAATTCTCATAGGAGCTCTATCGGCAACCATTTCTTCTCTAAGCCCGGCGAAAGGTCAAATTTTGAATTCAAAATATCCGATCTCTGTCATCCTAAGTCCAATTGACCTCATTCTTCTTCCTAAATTCATCCTCTATCTGCAAGTATTTTTATTATAATTTTTAGTTTTTATTTATTTTATTTTATTCATTTCGTGAACCGTTTTGCGCGTAGTCGAAGAAGCGGTCGTCGTCGCCGACGAAGGAGAAGACCTCCAGAACAGCGCAGCGCACTTCATCGACGAAGGCAAGTCTCCTTGATGCACATTGATCCCATTGTTTATAACTGTTTTATAAAAAGTTTGCAACTTGCATGGCTATTTACATAAACCGATGATGTTAAAATATAGAATGTTAGTTATGACTATTTCGAAATAACATCCTTGCTGTTTGATTACCATGCCTTTGTAACCTTAAGATTTAATCATGAAATCATGTATTTTGTGACTAACCTTGTTTCGTACGATAGACTGTGCTTAGGATCGACGTTGATCAAAATGCCTATGGTGGGATAAATTCTAAAATGTTGTTGAAATGTGTTTTATCGAAACTGCAAGGTGATTGCTGCTGTGATTGTAAAATAAAAATAAAATAAAAATGGTTTAGATTAGGGCGGAATGGTTTGTCGGGTGGGTGCGAATGGAGCATTGGTTTTGGTTTGTGAAAGCCGCCCTAATCAATTTAAGGACCGACGCTTATGACTGTCCATTCTAAGCATTACCGTGCAACCACAAGTCTATAATGGGTACGACCTGGATGAATAATTTGTAGAAACCTAACTTAGACTCGTCAGTTGGTGGAATGTGGGTGTCGGATGGAGGCAAGTCATATTCCTCCCAAGGCGCAAGAGGGGGCTTCTGTACTGGGTGGATGGGACCCTAACATCGGTGAAACCTCAGCGGGTGGGTCGGGTTAGGCGTATACATTGTAAAGGCCTTGTCATGATCTTTCTGCCGGCACACCAACGGAAGTGTGTTCGTAGCGCTTGGCATTAAAGAGATGATCATGTCTTGTGGGTAAAGCTGTACACCTCTGCAGAGTAAATCTATTCGAATAGCCGTGCCTACGGTCAAAGGCAAAGCGAAAAATGCTTTCATACTGGTAGACTTGGTTTTGGTTTTCAAAATAACTGATGCTTTGGGATTCGGGAGTGGTTAGAACTCTCGAATGTTTATTTGGCGGATTGAGCCAATCAGGTAGATGGAACCTGTTTTGAATCATGACAGATGGAGTCATGTTATGGTTTAATAAGATCTTTCAAAATGGGCGGTTAGAGCCTGTATACTAGTGTTGGTAGTTGGAACCTTCACTAGAGTTAGAAATAATTTCAATTGTACAAATAATTGTTAAAACTACTTTGTGAAAATTATTATTAATATTGTTTGTTAAATCTGACTTTGTGCAAAAGAACCCTATTAAGCCTTCCTTGGAAAGCCCTTCATGAAGCATTTTTCCAAACTTGCGGAGTACGTTTGTACTCACATGCTATACAAAATTTTGTCATCAGAGAATTACCAAGATGCGGTCGAAGACAATGAGTTCTATGGTGAGAAGTTCTTGGGCGATCGCCAAGATAACTAAGCGCGCTCTCCTAGTCGTCGCCTGTGGTGTCTTTTGGGTTTTATCTTGTTGTTTTTTTTTTCGCTGCTGAGAACTCTGGTCATGTGACTGGGAGATGTAATAAATAGCCATGTGGCTGGTAATTTATATTTATGCTTTTTTTCTCTTCGTTCTGTTCTGGTTATGATCATCACTGCTTCACTTTGTGTACTTGCAACTGATCTGGGACTAGTACAGAAATACACAGGAGATTCTGGATGGTAAATCTGGGGTCTCACATGAATGTTAAAAAAACATAATGCAAAATCCTATAAAAGTCATAAGCTCAAGCTGTATGGTGCGATACTCACAGCGTCCACGATCATACAATACAAATATCGATGGCTATCAGTTGGTACACACGAAACAGATCCTCAAAACTAACTGAGAATGTCCCATGCCACTCGAAGTGGAAATGTCCCTCTCTATACCTCACATTGAAATCGACATGACTCTCGACCTCATTCACCTTGTCAACGTACCATCTATGGAGCAACCAAGTACACTTGATTAGACCATTCAATACGTTACTAGCCAAAAGGGGTTTTCCATGTACGTACCCCTTAAAATCTTGAGGGTGCTCTGTGGCCTCTGCCAACTTTCATTTCTAGACAGAAGGAGTCTCCGAGGTCGGGACAAGGGGCTTTCCTTGTATTTGAGGTGGCGTTGCGGCCTTTGTTAGCTTTGCCTTCTTGATAGAAGGAGTCTTCGAGGCCTCCTGTGGTTCTTTGGCTATCATGCTAGTCATTTTGCGCGCCAGCTCTGCACTCTGCATAGGACTTGTCATGGTGGTGGGAGCTGGAGCTGGAGCTAGAGCAAGCACAGGAGCAGGAACCTACGAAGCAAATGCATATGTAACGTGTTGCAGTACTGGAATGATCGAGAAGACGCGAGGGATTTTTACCTTGACTAGTACGACACCTGTCGTGGGCCACTTGATGAATGACATCTATGCTTACCCGAAAGTGGTGATATCTTCGTTGGGGAGGAACTCTAGGACATGAGATAGGAAGTCTTCGTGGACATAGTCGACCTGCACCCTCATGTTGTCCTTCCCCAAAGGCTAACCATGCATCTTGTCAGTCTCCTTGCATGGAAATGCAACCCCTCCTTTGGCCTCAATAGAAAATCCGTCTTCCGTCACAGTGAACTGTCATATGGTTGGAGCCTGTAAGAAGTGCGCAACTTGATCGAAAACATTGTAGGAGTTACTCTCATACCTTTAAGTCAGGAAAATTTAATTATTACCTTCAGCTAGGGACCAGACTGATCATTTTTGAAAACGCAGCTCCTAGGGCGGGCCATAGGCTTCTCTACGAGAGGTGAGGCCATCTGACTTTGACTCTAGGAGATCATCGCCATCATCTCGGCTCTCAAGTGGTCCTCACGTGCCAACATCTCCTCCTTGATCTCCTCCTCACCTTGATCTCCTCCCCTCGATCTCCCCCCTCAGGTGCTCCCTTAGCGTGTCCTTGAGGCGCTCCATACGTGCCTCCCATAATCACGATCTAGCACTGGCAGCGTCCTCTTGGAAGGACCTCTTCATATGCCCTACACCTGCGGCAAGGACCTGGCCCTTATGATCGGGCTTTCTGATCGTCGAAGACAGGATGTCCTTCGACCCTTGGCTCAGAAATGTCCCCTGCTGGTTCTACTGGCTTACCACCTCCTGCAAGACGCGAGTACAAATTAGTTCTAAAATACAACGGGAAGGGTCAACTGCAATATACTAAGTCAGATGTCTTACGATGGTGCAGATGATGAGCACGGTCGTCGGGTTTGGAACTATAAGCTGCCCGTTGGTGGTTTTCTTCATCCTCGCTAATACCTAGTCACGTGCCCGCTCATCACATATGTGGGAGTAAGGCATCACCGTCCCAGAGTTCGCGCACTCCTCGAGTAGTCACGCCTACTCTACTTTCTTCCCTTCATAGCCGTTGAAACCGAGGTGGAGCGCATGCGTGTTCTACCTCTGGATAACGATGTTCTTCTATCTTAGCTCCTCCGCCTCGGGCGTACTCTTCATCCTTGTGAACTCCTACCAAACACCGGGTGTCACTAACGAATACCTCTCGAATGGAGTACAGCCTTTCAGCACGTACTCACCGTGCATGAAGACCCTGAAGTTCTCCAAAGCCACACCCATTCTTTTCAAGGCGTAATGCCTCGCATTGCTTTCATCTTTCTCTTATATAATCCATTTCCCCTTAACCTCGTCTCACAGCCGATTCTTTTGCTCGATGCTGACTTCTTTCCTGCAGTCCTTAACCGTGATCGGCACTCTCTCCCTCACCAATTGGCCGAGAAAAGACCGATAGCGCCCCTTGTACTTGGGAGGACCCGTGCAAACCCTCGTGGCATTGAAGTGGAGAACCTACCGTGTTCTTCATGTGGCCCCTTTATTCGGTCATTGGGTCTTTCTCACCTTACTCGACTCCTCAACATTTGGAACCTTGCTTGGCCCCTCAACAACACCTTCTATTATGTCTGGCGATGAGCCGATGCTCTCTACTTGCGATATTTAGAATAGGTATATCTGACATAGTCATATATTTGACATGAGAGAAAGCAATTCATAGATATTATGCGGACTTGACAAAGAATAATGTAAAACAACAAACTAATGGATAATTCATAGCATATAATTGTTCTAGCATATTGTAGTAGAGTAACAGATTAATAGATGATCTTAAAGAAAAGTCTATCTGTTGACCATCTAAGCACGTACCAATGAAAACCCCTAATCTCTAAATAGGTTAGGTCCTAATCCCATTCGGGGATATGTGGTTCGAACAAGTTCCTAAGCTATTGTATAACTTTAGAGAAAATTCCGGCAGCATCTCACAGCTGTTCTCCAGATACACGTCTTGAAAACAGGTCAAAACGGGTGTGTATCCGGAGAACACCAGAGAGATGCTACCAATACCTTCTTTGGAGTAGTACAACAGCTCGGAACTTGCCCGAACCACATATCCTCGAACTGTCAAAAAAACGTGGACAATTCGATATTTATAAACAAGCAATCTCGAACGGGAGACGTAGGTTACACAGCCTAAACTCTAACGTTGATCATATGACAGCAACAATAATGACATGTAAAGGAAAAAACCGCTGTAAGGACATTGATCATATTATAGCAACAATAAAGACAAAGTTGATGTAGATATGCTTAACAAAAAGCATATTGTTCTGCATGATGACCCAACAAACAACATAAAGAATTGTTCTGCATATCATGGGAATGATGGGCATATTGATTCACCAAGTTGTCCAAACTCTCTTGCCGCTTTGTGAAAGTTTTGAAATTAATGCTTACTGTTTGTTTCACCAAATTGTCCAAACTCTACTAACAAGTGCTAATAAAAAGCATACTCATACTAATCAATCATACCAAAATGTCATTTACTGCCCATAACATTCTAAATTTAAACAAAACTAGACTGGTTGTACATTTACTTCTAGCTCAATGGTGATGAGAAACAAAATCCAATTAAGCTAAATATCACAGTGATGAGGAGGTCAGGGAAAAAGGCAAGCTTTGTTTTCAATTGTCAAACAATAATATTCAGTCCTATTCTTTCTTGATCACCCATGAATTTAGTGTGGACTCTCGATATGGAATCTCGCGGCAGATCATTGCTCATCCTGTAGGCACATAAAAAGAAAATGATCGCCCGAAATTCGACATAGCTGACGATGCATCATAGTTTTGTCAACGTTTTGCACCACCCTTTAATTCTATGTCAAAACCCACCTGAGACAGCAAGTCTGGAGCACTATCGGTTACTAAATAAACCATTCATATTTTATTGTCCCAAATCCCAACCAGTCTACTTGTTAACAATGCTCAAAGCTAATAAACTGGTGGATCATCAAGAATAGCACTTGCTGTCAAGAAAGTCACAAAAAAGGACACCATTCACCGCCTGTAACATGACTTCAATTTCACGATCTCCTTTTACCATACTTCAGCGTGTCAGGTTTACTATGGAAGTCATGGTAATTGATGCTTGGGATCTCACTGTTTTGGCTAAGGTTTACCTTTGGCGTGGAGGGAGACCCAGTCGGCGGCTTGGAGGGAGATCTGATTGGCGGCTTGGATGCTTGGCTTGATCGGCGGCGTGGAGGGGCCGGCGGCTTGGAGGGAGTCCCGATCAGCGGCTTGGAGGCAGAGGTGCGGCGGCTTGCAGTGGAGCAGGGAGTGAGCTAGGCTTGGAGGCAAAGGGCGTTGCGGCCTAGCAGATCGAGCTTGTGGCAGATCGAGCAAGCCAACTAGTATAAAAGGTATTTAGGGGGGGACAAAAAACCAACACTAATAGCTAAATTAACACTGTCGGTTTTTTGCAATAACCGATAGCAACAATTGCAATTAACACTGTCGGTTTTTCGAAAAAAACCGATAACAATAATGTGTATTACCACAGTCGGTTTTTCGCAATAACCGATAGAAATAATGTGTTTAACACTGTCGTTTTTTTAAATAACAATAGTAATAATGGATTATCTCTGTCAATTTTTTTTAAGAACCGATAGTAATACATGCTGTTAGCTCTGTCGGTTTTTTTGCAAGAACCGATAGCAATACCAACAAATCTCTCTCTGTTCTTGTTAGGAATCGATAGCAATACAACATTTCAACTTTTTCAGATTATTGTCATTTTCAATATTTGATCAAAAAGAGAAAAGGCCATAACTTTGTCAGATATAGTTGAAATTGTTTGAAATTTTGTGGAAACATACTATGGGATACTAAAAAGCTTTTCCAAAAATAATTTTTGAAAAAGAAGTTTCCATTCGAATCATATGCAAAATTTTACTTTTTATTCATGATTTAGCTTAAAGCGTACAAAAAGTCAAATATTTTTCAAATAAATTCCAAATTGTTTGAAATTTTCAAAAATTAACTTTGAACTAGTTAGAAATTTTACCAAAAAGAATTTCCTCAAAAGGTATCTCTCAACTAAGAGATTTGTTAAGAATCATAATTGAATGAATGAATAGCTCAACTGGCATTTAAAAGCAAAGCTAGCATTCATCTTAAGTATGTCACAATGTTCCATATCGCATGGCAATCTTATAACTTTACTGAAATAAATGGCATAATAAAATGGGCCTGCTAAACAGTAACGGCTGTTAAAACGCTCAAACATTGACGTAGTCCCTTTATTTGCAATACAACCCTTCTTGATGATCTACATGTATGTAATTTGTTCCATGTGTGTCGTCATCACTGCTAAGACAAGCCCCATTTGCAAAAGGAGGTATTTTATCGAATTGGTTGTAGTCTTCTTCATCTATAACATTTTCAACTCCAACGATCCACCTCTTGCCATGAAGGACGACGTGCAACCTAGGATTGGCCGGATCACGTACGTAGAAGACTTGAGTTGCTTGCTTCGCAAGGACGAACTGTTCGTCATTGTAGGCGAGTCTATTGAGATCGCAAGAGTAAAACCTCTCTTGTCGACCTTCACTCTATGTGGAAGTCTCACCCACTTACATCGGAACAAAGGAACTTGGTATATTCGTGTCGAGCTCACAAATTTCTTCGATCATGCCGTAGTACGAGTTCATTGCCGTTGAGGATCCTCCTTTGGAGTGATCATCGGACAAAGCATCTATGCTCACACCACTGTTTTGTATAGTACTATTTGCATCTTGACTTTCAGTGTAAAAGGTGTAGCCAGTAATATCATACCCCTGCTATGTCCGTATATTAAATCTTGGTCTGTTAGTCAACCATTTAACATCCTCACTGACGGAGACCTTCGCCTTTTCTTTGAACCATGTAGGGAATCGATCATTGTGCTCTCGCGTGATGGAAAGCTCATCCATATGTGGATTCTTTTCCCGTAATATCAACTTGTGCTGCTCGATGTATGGATGAACTTCTGCGCTATGCTGCAAGATAATCATATGCGCTTTGCAATACATATCAAACCTTTGCCAGCAAGTCTGCCTTCATGACGAGATGTAAGAACACCAATTGCTTGTCTTTTACCTAGATAATCCACGCAGAACTCAATAACCTCTTCAGTCCATAACCTTCAACAATACTACCCTCAGGCTTCGACCAATTCCTCACGTATGACTTTAATATACGCATGTACCTCTCGAACGGATACATGTAACGTAGGAATGCAAGTCCACATATCTTAATCACTCTAACAAGGTGAACAACAAGGTGGATTATGAAGTTGAAAAACATCGAGGGGAAATGCATCTCAAGCTGACATAGAGTCTGCATCACCTTACTTTGTAAGTTGTCTAGCACATCAGGGTCAATAACCTTGTAAAAATCGCATTGAAGAAATAACATAGCTTCATGATTGCCAACCTAACATCATCTAGCATAATATTTCTGATTGCAACAGGGAGCACTTGGGTCATCAAGACATGGCAGTCGTGGGACTTCCTACCAAGCAACTTCAAATCATCTATGGACACAAGCTTCTTAATATTTGCGGAATAGCCCGATAGAATTTAATACCTTGGAGACACTTGCAAAGGTCTTATTTCTCCTTCTTAGACAGGGTGTAGCAAGCAACGGGGATGTACGGACCTTTCTCATCCTCCTCTATCACTGCAAGCTTGGGCCAAATTCCCCTGTAAGCTAGTCGCGGTGAGCATTCACACCATCCTTGGTATTCCCAGGTATGTTCAGCAGGATGCCAACGAAATTGTCGCAAATATTCTTCTTAACGTACATTACATCAATACAATGCCGGACATCTAACTCTTTCAAGTATGGTAATTTCCAAAATATCGACCTCTTCTTCCAAATGGTCCTGGAATGAATAGATTTATGGCTCTTTAAATCGATATCCGACACGCATGAATATACTTGCCTTCCACTCATAAGCTGCCGGGCTGAACGACCTTCCCTCTTCCCATCAAATTTGTCCACCATCTTGCGGTATCGATGATTCGAGGTAGAAACCTACGGAGACCCATGTACACAGTTTTCATGGAATTCGGCAGCCACAAGCTCTTAGTCTCCTCTTCACAAATAGGACATGCTTTGGCTCCCTTCGTACTATAGCCCGCTGTAGGATCAAGGATAACCGACTAAAGGGGGGTCAATAGGAGGTTTCTAATTTTTTTGGTTCTAATTTAGAAATTAATAAAATCACTAAGCTATAAAGACAATAATTACAAATTAGAATTATATTCTCTATTGATCACAAGTTACTATAACAAATCAAGTATGGCCGATAAAGGATTCTAATTACAAATAAAATACCCAAATTGCTAGAATTGAAAATAAAGCACACAAATTGTAAAAGCAAGTCACAAGAGAATGAGAGACAAGAAATTTTATCCCGAGGTCTCAGAGACTTGCCGCTCTTCCCTACCCCATGTTGAGGTGAATTGAACCACTTCAAGCCAGCTCCACCCACTTGAGCCTTCCTCGATCACTCGTGGTAGCTCTTCACCACTCCAGTTAGGCAAGCTCCTTGCCTTCACAATCGATCGGGCCTTCTCACAAGCTTCTTTGAGAAGATCACCAATGCCACACGCCTCTAAGCTATCTAGGAGGCGGATACCTCCAAGATTAATAGGTGTTGATACTTGCTTGAGGTCGAATTGAGTGTCTAGAGGCTCAACACTAAATGCACCACTCAATTTTGCTCCTAACTCTCACTAAAATGAGAATTTAATGCCCACAAATGAGTAGGAGACTTTCTAGGCTCAAGGATGATCAATGAGGTCCAAAACTTACTCTAGAATGCAGGTGGGGGGGTATTTATAAACCTCACCAACCAAAACTTGCCATTGGCCAAAAGTTGGCCAAAATCGACAAGAGAGGCCGGTCATACCGATCATACCGCCCTTGGGCCGGTATGACCACCCCTCAGTAGCCAACGGTCGCTACAGTGCATTTAATGCACTATCAGTGACCGTTGGTCACATGGCCGGTATGACCGGAGAGGGTCCGGTCATACTGCCCATTCAAAAATGGTTTGCACCCCCTTCTATTAAAAACACACCGCCCCTTCGGCTGGTCACACCAACGGCCAGTATGACCGGAGGGGACCCGGTCATACTGGCCCCACAGAGTCCGAAAGAGGGTTTTAATGCCTTTTGATCTTTCTTAAAGCACATGATTTTGCAAGAATTTTATGCATTATATAATGAGCCTCTAAGCACTTTTATCGACATCGAACATGCGACAAAAACCTCTCTTAATAGTACGGTGACTAAACTAGCAATCCGATCTTTTCTCCCAACTCCGAGATCGACAAAAGACTATGAAAAGTCCTTAAGTTTTATACCTTAACCATTTTGTCTTCGACGCTTGGTTTTCTTCTTCACCCATTTTATGCTTCTATGTTCGTCGAATTTCGACCAACCTATTCTCAAAATACTCAAATCCAAAATGTTCGTCCTTTAACCGTGATTGTCATTAATTACCAAAACCCAAATAAATTAGGGGCCCAGATGCTTTCAATGTCCCCCTTTTTTGGTAATTGATGACAATCCTTATGTAATAATTGAATTGTTTTTGAAATTTGAGTATGCAACTAGGAAAATAAGTTGTATACTCAAAAGTTTTGTTTTAACAATATTTTGCCTTTAAAGATGAAAAGTGAGTTAGGCACAAAGTATCGTTAAAACAACAATATTTAATTGAAAACTCCCCCTAAATATGTGCATATGGATGAAGCATTGTTATTTGCACATTTGAGATTTTAGAGAATTTTGACAAAGTTTCCCTTTAAATATTGAAACTGAGGATAACCAAATATAAGCAATGAATATGAGAAAATGAACATGAGTAACATGAAACCATAATTAATTATGAAGTATCTAAGATAACCATAATCATCCAAAAGCAACATAAAAGAACATAAGATAATAGTTCAATCACCACCAACAACCAAAAGATAGTAATGAGGTTCATTAGCTTACAATAAGAATACAAAGTAATAACTTAATCTAATCCTTCGAAGAAACTCCTAATCTTCACTTCTTCACTTCTCCCCCTTTGTCATCAAAGACCAAAAAGAGAGCTACCACGCAAGCTAAATACAAAGGCGGTGGTGGAGGAGGTGGAGTATGACGAGCCCCGAAGCGATGAAAATAGACAGGAGCCTGCTGAGAGCGGTACTCCTCAAAGGAAGTGCGAAGCTTGGCGATAGAAGAGTCAATAGTGTCCATCCACCCTTTGACCTACTCAACAACCTTTCGAGTCTGAGTCTGATACTCATCGACATAAGCAAAATTGCTCATCATGTCGGTCCTGAGACTCACGAAGCTGCTCATCATGGCACTATGCAGAAGATCAAAGTTCTCATGAGCCAAGCCAGAATAGATCTGTGGTGTATACTAAATTTGTGGCTCCTCCCCAAGATCCTCCTCTGGTGGCTGCTGCGAAGACTGTCCTCTCTATCTAGTAGCTTGAGGACCTGCCTCATGAGGCTTGTAGGGCTTGTGAACCCCTCCACATCCACCACGAAACCCCATCACCCTTTTGATAACCATCATGATATAAGGGGAGAAGTAGATCCTTTTTCCTCGTTCACCACCAAAAGAGTGCATCTCACGAGGAATGAAGTCAACCACATCAAATTTCTGCCTGTTCATTATCTTGCTCATAATATTCCAGGCATAGCCTCTAATCTCATCAAAGTTGCTGCTCTTGGGATGAACGGTGACTCTCACAATCCTGTTAATGAGGCTAGATGTGGGAAGGAGATGTGCCATTTTATCTGGCCTCCTAACCTGAGCAGAGGGATCATAGAAGCTGTATTGATCGGCAAGAGGAAGAGTGTTGTCACTATGAATCTTAGGCTGCCTGCTATGAAAATGCCCCAAGCCTGCTCAATCTCTCCCTTGGAGGCTGAGTAAACTGCAAAATCTGTCATCCAGGTGATCTCATCAAAAGCACTCGAGACATGAAGTGTAGTATAAAACTGACAAATCAAGTCATCATTATAGTCACACCGCATGCTAACAAAATCTGCCATACTAGAGTCATGGAAGAGCTCAGGCACTCCAGCAAACAATGGAATTTTTCTGCTATGTTCCCAACTCACCCACTTTGGTCTGCAAATTCCTTATTAAGATAGATCTCATGATATACCTTCTGTTCGAAGATGGTTCTGAATTTGTCTATGGTAGCACTGCGAGGGAGCAAATACTGGTTTGCCAGACGAAGTGAGAAGTATTTCTCCCCCTTAATCTTCCTCGGATCCATAGTGGGCTGAAAATTTTCAAAATTTTCTTCTTCTTCTGACTCTTCATTTTCACTGTCATTACCTTCATCAAAATCCACATCCATTTCATCATCCTCTTCACTGGATTCTGAAACAACCCTTTTTCCTTTTCCCCCTTGACAACTCCCACCAAGTTCTTCTTGAATTTTCTTTTGGATCTCCCTATCCCTGGCAGCTCGAGTTTGAGAGTCTTCACTTTTACTTTCATGCACCAAAGGAATACCCCTTCCACGGGTTGATTTTCGAATTACTCCGCCGCCGCGAGGAAGAGGAGGCAAATTCTTAGTCCTTGGCATGATGACCTCGGTCATACCGCCCAGGGGTCGGTATGACCGGCCGCACCGCCTCTTTTATCCCATAATCGCAAAATTTTGAGTTTTGAGTAGATTGACTCATTGAAAAGCACATATAGACATCAAAAATCATCAATCTACTCATTTGCCACAAAAATTTTAGTTTATTTTGCATGATTTAGCCACATTATGCATTTAACCCTAAAAATTTCAAGTATGAACCCTAGGGCTTAAAAAATACGAGGGATTTCAAAGGAGAATGCGGGAAAGAGTACTTGGATCAGAAGGTCAAGATGAGACCAAGTGATTTGACCGGAGAAACTCGGATTGAGAGGTTTCTTCTTGGGTGATTTTGGAAAGAGAGAGTGTTCTTGAGAGGAGAGAGAAAGAAGGATATGAGAATGAGAGGAGCACGGGTAGGCCAAAAGAGAGTTAGAAAGGGGTCGGTTACACCGAGAAACGCGTTGAAACTGCCCATGCTCGATATGACCGGTATGACCGCACACGGGCGGTCATACCGCTCGCTGGTGCTACCGCTCCCTCTGCGGTCACACTGGCCCTGATAGGCTGCAATGCCATTTAAAATCCAAAATCAGTTGTAGTTGCTCATTTATTCATATTTTTATGAATACTTTGATTGAGCACTTCAACTCGATAAAACAATCAAGAGAGCGAAGTTTTCAAAAGTGATTTTTATTAAAATAGAATTCTTTTGAGAATAAAGAGAAACTTTTGGAAATAACCAAATTACTTGAGATACTTTTTTGCATTTTGGTTATATATGAGTTCGAAAAACCTTTTGTGAGTCTAGATATGATGAAATTCTAACTCCAAGGTAATTACTCACAATGTGCATTTTAATATGTCAATATAGACCAAAATTTGAATCGTCATGGATTTGTGAAAATCAAGACTTAGTTCAAAAACTCTTTTGGGATATATTTCAATATAAATAAGATTAGATAGAGTACATTGAATCAAGGATAAGGTTTATATATATTTACCTTTTGAAATGAAGTATTTGAAAGAATGACACCTTTAAGGATTTAAAATATGATATAAATTTTTTTAATTATATTTGCACTTGTTCGATATTTTCACATTAATAGGGATATGGCATACATATGAATTGCATAACACTCCCCCTAAATGTGTTACTCATCAAGAAATCCAAACAATCAAATAAGATCCGAATAAAAATCCAACAACAATCATGATGCACATGTTCAAGCAACATTTGAGATGTCTATGACATTTAATTCATTCCTCAATTTGCAAAACCTTGCTTCATCTAAGGGTTTGGTAAGGATATCCGCTAATTGGTCTTCGATTCTAATGTGACTAATCACAATATCACCTTTGCTAACATGATCTTTTAAGAAATGGTGGCGGATATCTATATGTTTGGTTCTTGAATGTTGGACTGGGTTGTTGGCTATTTTAACAGCACTTTCATTATCACACAAAAGAGGCTCATTTTTTAAAATTTTCCATAATCCATCAAAGTTTGCCTCATCCATAATAATTGAGCACAACAACCACCGGCATAAATGTATTCGGCTTCGGCGATGAATAGGGCTACGGAATTTTGTTTCTTGGAGAACCATGAAACTAGGGATCTACCTAACAATTGGTAACTCCCAGAGGTGCTCTTACTATCCACTTTACAACCCGCATAATCCGAATCTAAATATCCAACTAAATCAAATTTTGCACCTTTGGGATACCATAACCCTATATTTGAGGAATGCTTTAAATATCTTAGAATTCTCTTAACGGCTATTAAATGACATTCTTTAGGAGAAGCTTGAAAGCGTGCACACATGAAAACACTAAACATGATATCGGACTTAGATGCGGTAAGATAAAGTAAACTACAAATCATAGAACGATAAAACTTTAAATCTATCGGTTTACCTCCCTCATTTAGATCAAGATGCTCGTTGGATGCCATTGGAGTCTTGATAGGCTTCGTGTCTTCCATGCCAAACCTCTTGAGTAAATCTTTTACGTACTTGGTTTGACTCACGAAGGTCCCATTTTTGAGTTGCTTGATTTGAAGTCCGGGAGCGCATGAAATTTTTTAATTGGATCCATCGGACGGGATGAGCAGGATTTTTTTTTATTTTCCCGCTAATCGGAAGCACTGAAAAATATTTAATTCTATTCGGCGAAGGAAAAAGGAAAAAAATCAAGCGGATGGCGTCCGCT
The DNA here is from genome assembly GCA_036346275.1 of Otatea glauca. Lineage (NCBI taxonomy): Eukaryota > Viridiplantae > Streptophyta > Magnoliopsida > Poales > Poaceae > Otatea > Otatea glauca. The sequence goes on along the minus strand of CM070721.1, from coordinate 41,669,134 downwards.
GGACATCCAGCATTTCCAGCGGTGTGGGACCGTTGGATTAGGCGGAATCCAGCGCTCTCGCACCGCTGGATTCCGTGCCGTTTTTTTATAATCGCCTGTTTTTTATGACTTTTTCTCGCATACAAATCTGAAAAAAGTTAAAAAACAATTTTACCATAGATGCCATATACTATGAATTTTTTATTATAGTAGTGTATAATTTTTATCGAAAATAGATATGGTCGCGATGAATTTCCGAAAATTAAGGGGACTTAGCGTGCAATATTATTTGAAGTAGTTAGGGCTAGCAGGATTATTGTTTTGCGCGATCGCCACACACCACCTTTTTTTGCATGGTGGAAAATTGTACGAATAGAAAAACAATATGCAATTTTTTTTTTCATTCGAGAATTGTTTTCCAATTATTTTGAAGCGACGCGCAATATTATTTCCGGCGGTTGGGACCGACGTGATTCTTGGTTTGCACGGTCGGGCGACTGTGCCCCAAATAAATTATAAAATCATGAAATAAATTTTGGAGGACATTTAATTTGTGAGGAAGTATTTTGCACTCATTTTATTCAAAAATTCGGTGTAACCTGTGAGCATTAATTATTAAAGTCAGTGTTATTTTGACGGTTGGTAGAATTGTATAGTTCAATGTAGGGTTAATAAATTCAGAAAAATTCATATTTGTCGGTGATAATTCATGTAGTGTTTTACAAAATTATATGTCAGTTAATTATTTAAAAAAAATCAAATTTCGTTGTTCGTCATTCTCTTTAGGTGTGCGACAAATTTGACGACAAATCATAGTAAAGTGTTCAATAAAACCCGACATTGATATTGCAAAGTGCAGGGCTAAGTCACAAACTGGGATACAATATTGGTACATACCTTAAGGAATTTATAAAACTAGGATACAACATAGGTACATACATGCCTTAGAGAATTAATAAAACTGGGATACAACATAAGTCACAAAACCATACATTCTATGGCCATGGTTGTCAGGATAGGGCATGGTCAAAAAAAGTAAAGTTATCTATTGGTGGTTGACGAGGTATTACGCTTGGATCGCTGATAGGGCTTAATGTAATATCATCATCAGAATTGGGAGGACTCTGAGGACGCAAGGTTCCAGGCCTAGGTGGCATGAAATCGTCATCATCAACGTCATTTGTATGGTAAGGAGCTAGCCTGCCTCTAGTGCTGGTTGAACATCCTCTTGCATTGTTTCTTGAACGACCTGTTGTAGTAGTGCTTGAACGGCCTGTTGTGGTAGTGCTTGAACGTCGAGGTCTAGATGATACGAAATCGTCGTCGTCATCGTCATCGTCGTTTGCATAGTTAGGAGCAAGCCCCCTTCTGGTGGTGGTTGAACGTCCTCTTGAACTTGCTACTACAGCAGTACTGTTTCGATCTCTACCCCTCCAGCTAGATCCTCTTCTGCATCTTCTGCGCGAACCAAGCATCACACCCCCGTCGAAGAGCATATACATTGCTAAGAATTCTAGGATATCTTTGTTCAGCAACTCTTCATCCTCCGGGAATGACTAACACACAAGACGAGCATACAAACTAGTGAACTTATGTATAATGCTAAAAAGATTAGTACGGTGAACAAATATGAAATAACTAACCTTAATATGCTCTGCATACTGATCGGGCAGCATCAGTACCCTATAAGATCTCGTAGAGAAACCTGTAGTAGAAGGGTGGTCGGCTAGTTCGCACACCATGAAATACCTTTGACACCACCCTTTCAAGTGCGCTTTAAGGTTGTCGGAGGTGACAAGGTTCAGGCCAGAGGTTGTCATGTTATGCCTCGGTAATGTCAGACGCCACTCTTACAATTTGGACACCAATTTACTTAGGTTCTCCTCCTTGAATGGATCGTCCTTCAAATTACGTGTAACCCTCAATGTGTAATGCAGGGCTACGGTGCTCATATCTCATGTCCACGAGAATGCTCTACTAGAGGATGTAGCCATGGTGAAGTGTGAGTGGGAGCTGTGGATGTGTGCCTGCGGTTTGGCCTTTTATAGACTCGAAGGGGTGGTGTATAGACTAAGTGTTGGAAGGTAAGATTCAAACATACAGATGGATAATAAAATGCCAGAGTGTGAGTCAAGTCTGGCTGAAAAGGCAGTCATGCATGCAAGGTGTTAGTACTGACAAAATATACTGTACAATAAGTGATCAATTCAGAGTTAAAAGTAGGCAGTGATTGGTCACTTTGGACTGTGTAGTGAGCAGTTGGTGTGTACTAAGTGTGCGGTGTGGATAAAATGTTAACTGTTGACCATTAGAAGAAGATAATATCCATTAATGACAGCGTGTGTTCAAATCGATTCTGATAGAGTGTCGCAACTTGTCGCCGAAAAATGCGATAGAGGCTTTCTTTTTTGACAACTCATCCTGAAAAAGCTGCTGCACAGCTGTCATCTCAATCAAAGGTTTAAGTGTTTTAGAATATGCGCCTATAGTGATCATTTAGGGTGTTTGCTTTGGTAGAATTGAGATACAAAGCAAGTTTTAAATAGAATCCTTTTGCATATTATGGTAGTACATGTAGCATAGGAGTGATCGTCACACTCGTGATGTTTTTGAAGTGTTTGATGGTTTGATGTTCAAGGATGGTTTCCTGTATAAAAGGGTTGCTCTTGGGTTGTCTAATCGATCTTACGAAGCTGCTCCTCGTGAGTTGTGTAATCATGATGGACTATCACCTTTATCAGGCCAATGTGAGTAAACAAAAAAAATCATATGTTATGAAAGCAACATACCATATCGACATAGTAATAAAGTTTATCATTCTTAAACCAGTATGAATGGGCTTAAGGCGTACATCAATTACACATACGCACCGCAGTACATCACTATAACTGGTCCTTGCCTTGTAGCGTCAACTCTGATTTTATCGCCTCTTCCGCTGACGGCGGAGTTGGTCTTCTGGGAATGTGAACTAGTCAGGCTCGTGCATCGTGCTCCGTAGCTCGTAACGTGTGTCTTCCGTCTCACGAGGGGCATCGCATACAGCTTGCTGGGACTGTCGGTACCCGAATATACAAATCCGGACCCTCTGTGTATTCAGCACTAGTCCAGGATCACGCTGGTGCACACAGTCTCAACATAGATGAAATATCACAATCATACACAGCGGAATAATAAATAAAGACTTCATCTATTAGTATAGAACTATTGAACGACCTTAAGGTCAAACTTACACTTGTGAGGCCTTGGTGGCTTCAAGTCAAAATAAATAAACAATGAATGAATGAAGAACGTCGTGAATCCCATCAATATACCACAGAAATCGACAAGGTTCAACTCCTAAATAATCGCCTCCTCGTGGAACTTCTCCTCCTTCGAAGTTGTGGTCTTCTCCTCAACTGATGATTTTGTGTGTTGCAAGGGGTGAGTACATAAAGCACTCAACAAGTTGTGCACAGAAGTATTCTATATGCATAGCTTGGTACAAAGGTATGGTTATCATGGCTATTTTGCAGTAAAGCAGCATTTATAAAAGAATACAATAAATAGAATGAAATTACAGTAAAACAAATAATAATAATAGATAGATTCAACAATTGAAAAGTAAACCAAGTTTCCAATCCTAAGTCAAATTCCACTTTCCATGGCATCCTGCCATCCCAATAAGTTTTGTTTAACAAAACTGTAACCCTTGACTGTAATTCCCGAGCTTTGCTCAATACCGTGAGCACGGCTATTCGAATAGGTTTACACTCTGCAGAGGTTATGCACTTTACCCATACGTCGTGATACTCTCTTTGTGCCTAGCCATTAGCACACTTCCTTTGGTGTACCGGCAAGGAATTCACGACAAAGCCTTTCAGGAACCTCTACCTTAACAAAGGAACCTCTCCGGTGTTGCCTTCGCTATCACTCCTCTCACGTAGTGCCAGCCGAAGTATAGGACAGGCCAACACCGTTGGATGGGCACCAAGCCGTAGCACAGGTACGCTCCCCCGCACAGATACAACCCCGTGTACTGTCACCCTTAGGTATCAGAGGAAAGATATCAGAACCCAAATCAACTAGGTCTATCCCATTCCAGACGTGTGGTTGCAAGTAAGACTCAGGTCAAAGGCTTGCAAGGTTAAGTCCTTAGGATGATCGAGGCAAGACTTCCACATACCCCCTGCCCATCGAGCCCACCTTGGCATTCTCGCCCCTTGCCACTTGCCCCAATCTAAATCATAACCACCCCAGTTGATTACCAAGCATCACGTGCCATCAGCAATTCAACCTCGTTGCGTGACATACTCTCGCTACCACAACTCAATCTCATCGTGTGACCACACATGACACACAAGTTCATAACATCGTTCCATATTCCATTAGTCAAGATTATTTATCAAAGACTAAAGTACATGTGATGACGTGGCATGGCTAAGCAACTAATACGGTCTAACCATCCCATGTTGATTATTATTACTAACCAACTATAATGAACCAATCTAGGGTGACAATATATCATGGCATACAAATGGCAAGGTAGGGTATAGATCAATTGGGTATAATAGCTAAGTCCCAAATTTAATTGAAGACATTTGTACCTGTCAAATAATATGCAATAAAGTAAAACAATATAGCAGTTTTTTGTAATCGTAGGTTCAACATGATCAAACCACAACTTGCCTGGCACTTGCTGTCGACTATTGTAGTCGGCAATAAATTTATGGGGTAGGCGCTAGATCTCAAACTAGAAGGTCACACAAGACAAGGGGTTTAGGCAGTTCGGGCTCTCGGAGAGATAATACCCTAGTCTGTGTCTTTGGGATTATGCGATCTCTTGGATCTAAGATTGCTCAAAGTGCAATATGCTCAGGCGATATGAGGTGTGCTATGCTCTATGGCTTGATCGCTCTATGCTTGGATGATCGGATCCTTCATGCGTTGCCCGCCCTCTCCTTATATAGCGGGGTGGGGTGGCTTACTGAGTCTGATCGGTTAAGAGATTCCGATCGGTTACAAGATTCTAGTCAGTTGCAGGATAGAGTTTACATCTTTATCTACCCTATTAACGACTCGGATTACAACCGTATCTATCATATCTAAATATAAGTTCAACTTCCTTTTGGATATGTCCCTTTGAGCACGGCAGCGGGGCCTGACGCGGGGAGTATCTTCTGGGCCTCCCTCTTGGGCCTGTCATGAGGGTACGTGGGTTCTTATATTCCAGAGTAGCCCCCGAGTCCTTTGCGATCGAGTTGCCGCCTTCCTGGTTGCTGCCCAACTGAGTCATGCTTCACGCCGAGTGCTTCCAGTTCTTGATGCAGCTTCCCGACTAGTTTTCCTTTACAGTGTTGTGCCCTGTTGTAGGCAAAGAGATCGTGAAGGACTCAATAGAGCTCCACGCGTTAAACTTTCCAAGTGGTTCCTAGCCCCATTATTGGAATTCAGCGGTCGGCTCATCTTGGGACATCTTGTATCCCAAGCGATATGCAGAAGTCAAAACGCTTTTCCCGCTCGAGACAAAATTCAGCGCCACTCCTTTAAATTCATTCGTCGCGAAGTTGTTGATGTCGCCGTTGAGCAGTTAGCTCACACACATCGCATCCAAATTTAGTAGCCCCAAATCATGTATATGCGAACTTAGGCAATGTAAAAACAATTCACTCGGATGTGATGTCATCGGTGTATATATAATTTTAGAGTTTTTACTCTTTTCTTTATTGATTTTGAATTCATCAAGTGGTTTGACTCTTTTTGTTTAAGCACTCTGCCCGACAAGTCTAGCCCCGGCGTTGGGAGTCGGCTCATGGCTCTTTTCCTGAACACGTGTTTTGGGTGACTAAAGTTCGCCGTTCATGGGTCGAGCTTCACAATTTGGAGTTATCGCTTTTCGGATTCACTCGCAATCGTTAAGCAAAGAAGAAAAATAAAACTCAAAAAGATGTGCGCATGCGCACGCTGTTAGAGTGTAGCCCTCGACTTCTTCGCTTAGTTGTGGGTCAACTAAGTAGCAAGTCGAGAAAGTCAACAATTTTATTTATAATGACATAATTGAGTAAAAGCGACTTAGCCGCTTTATGCTCCATATGTTCTTGACGATCATGCCATTTTTGCTCGTTCGCAGCGAGGCTTGTAGATGAGTGTAGGCGGCGCTTCGGGTGCGGCGTGGCTCGTGGCGTCGTGGCGGCGTCGCGAAAGTGGCGTCTTAGAGGTGGCGCTGGCGAGGCGAGCTTGGGCTCGTGGCCGTCGAAGGTGGCGCTTCGGCGCGGCGTAGGCTTGTGGCCGTGCCAAAGTGGCGCTCGGGCGCGGCGTGGCTCGTGGCCGTCGCGAAGGTGGCGCTTCGAAGCGCGAGGCGTGGCCGTGGCCGGCGTGGCGCAAGGTGGCGCAAAGCGCGGCGTGGCGCCGGCGCGTGGCTCGTGGCGCCGAGGTGGCGCTCGCGCGCGCGCGTGGCTCGTGGCCGTCGTCCGAAGGTGGCGCTTCGGCGCGGCGTGGGCTCGTGGCGCAGCGTGTGGGCGAAGGTGGTGCTCGGCGCGGCGTGGGCTCGTGGCTATGGCGCCGGCGCAGCGTGGCGCTTCGAAGTGCGCTGGGTGCATGGCTCGTGGCCGTGCGAAGGTGGCGCTTCGAAGCGCGGCGTGGGCTCGTGGCCGTGCCGACGGTGGCGCTCGGAGCGCAGGCGTAGGCTCGTGGCCGTGCCGAAAGCTGCGTGGGAGCGCGAGTGCGCTTCACCTACCAGCTTTTCCTTATTTTGCTGAATTGCGGCCGCCATCACCATGGCCTTGATCTGGACCACGATCGGGGTCGCCGGGCTATCCGGTGCAATCATCGGGTCCAGTTTGTTGAGTAGCGTCTTGGAGGCAACGACGTTCTGCATTGGCGTGCGGAAAACGGCTTGATCTCCCAACCTGGATTGCAGGAGGTCCTCGCGGACATTGCGGCCGCGAGATCGAAGCGATCGCACCTGCACCTCCTTACCCTTACGAAGACGATCTTCCCCCGCAGCTTCCTATTCTTCTTGTTGGCGTTGGAGATCGGTCTTCTGCTCTTCTATCGCGAAGATGCCACGAAGATCGCAGCAATTCCTCGCGACGCCGACTGGTTTGCTGGCCAAGTCAAAGTGACATACCGAGATGGGTTGGCACGATCTTTACGGATCGGATCTGGTTTTGGACGAACATGACAAGCTCTCCGCGCAAGATCTGCGATGAAGTCCGTTTCGGCGGAAGGCCTGGCCGGAGACGAAGGTGGCGGTGATTTCGCCGATCGCTGCCATCGAGTCTGTAGGAAAAGATTATAGCGCTTCCCCTACCTGGCGCGCCAACTATCGACTTTTGTAGTCGGCAATAAATTTATGGGGTAGGCGCTAGATCTCAAACTCGAAGGTCACACAAGACAAGGGGTTTAGACAGGTTCAGGCTCTCGCAGAGGAGATAATACCCTAGTCCTGTGTGATGGGATTATGCAGATCTCTTAGATCTAAGATTGCTCAAAGTGCAATATGCTCTGGGCGATATGAGGTGTGCTATGCTCTATGGCTTGATCGCTCTATGCTTGGATGATCGGATCCTTCATGCTGTTGCCCGCCTCTCCCTTATATAGCGGGGTGGGGTGGCTTATAGAGTCTGATCGGTTAAGAGATTCGATCGGTTACAAGATTCTAGTCGATTCTGAGGATAGAGTTTACATCTTTATCTACCCTATTAATGACTCGGATTACAACCGTATCTATCATATCTAAATATAAGTTCAACTTTCTTTAGGATATGTCCCTTTGTGCACGGCAGCGGGGCCTGACGCGGGGAGTATCTTCTGGGCCTCCCTCTTGGGCCTGTCATGAGTGTACCTGGGTTCTTATATTCCACACTTGCTATAAACTGCTCTTTACTCTTTTTAATTGATGTTGGGCTTCCTCAACCTTTAGCTCTTCAATCGAATGCTTCGATTTCCTCGTCCTTCAGCTACTTCGGGTAACTTCTGGATGACACGTCTAACGACAAGGAAGCACAAATACAACAAAAATTAAAAGCAATTCAAATAAACTCAAATTTAATATTAGATTGGTACTGAACAGAAGGGATTGAATTTAGGAACTTAGATTTGATCGAAGATCGGATGAAAGAGAACAGGCTTTCAGAAGATTTATCGAGAAGGTTACGACTGATAATTAGGGAAAGACGGAGTATATTCCAGGGGATATCCTTCGAGATTAATTAACTCGATTGGACAGATATTGACATATGGGCTCTTGATCTATAGATCGGGTCGATAATGATATGTTAGTTCATGATGAACTAAACTGATGCTCAATGTTGACTTTTGTTGACTAAACAAATACACAGTCAAACAAAAGAAAGATAGACTAATAGAATAGATATGGCACCAGGATATGACATATGGCCAATGGTCTATCGGCCAAGTTCACGAATGAATTCTAGGTTAATGGCAGATTAGATTTTCAGGGATAAGACAAGGACGGATGGAATCGACATTCAGTGTGATCCGATCTGGGGTTCAATCATACATCAAAGAAGAGACTTGACGATAACAAGGCGATGACGATATGTAGTAAGACAGTACAAATATCTTACTACGGTGGACACAACGAGGAAAACCGCAATACGGCGGTAGCTCACGATGAACTCACCCATCGAACCGGTCTTAAGTTAGGTTTTGGTCCGCTGCGGATGATAGAAAGATAAAGCCAGACTCACAAGGAATGGGGTTAGATCACGATAGGACGATAGAAAGGATAATGACATCACGCTACGCTCTTGCTGGAATGCGCGTATACGATGATAGCGAAGCGAGAGCAAAGCATTAACGGCGGGCGTTAACGAAGAAGCGTTAGCGGCGGGCGTTAATGACATAATGTTAACGACGGAATGTTAACAACGGGATGTTAACGACGGGACGTTAACGATGGTAACGTTAATGACGGAACGTTAACGACGGAATGTTAACGACGGAACGTTAACGATGAAGGTGAAGCGTTAACGGAACACTTATGAGATTATAAGGTGGCAACCCTTGGTTGAATGATAGGGCAGCGAGGTCATGACATGGCTCAAATTTGGTTTGAGATCTGCGGGGTACACATATCGTGACGCAACGACAAATTGGACCAAGGGTTAAGTCCGGGTTTGAGCGAAACGATTCAAGGATGAATACACTTGGCATAGGGTAGGATGGTAGGGTTGGCTCTGCGATTAAAGGTTACCAAAGATGGCGAACCGAAATGCGCACCGACACGAAGGACTAGGCCAAAAGACGTCGGATAGATTCTAGAATATGGCTTTGACGGCAACCGGGGATCAATGAACTTCAACGGTGGGCAAAATAGGGGATAATGATCTTCTGGACACAATGTCATGGCCACGACAAATCAAAATGGTTGGCGGCACAAGACGACGCGCGGCGGTGGCAAAAAGGTGAAGGTAACTAATATTAAACTTTTCGGAGGATGAAACAGCAAAGGGAAAGTAAGCACCACGTAGAACGCGGCGACACAAACTCAACGGTATATCCGGATTTGGAAGCAACCCAACGGACAGATCACAAACTGTCGACGAACGACTGCTGGAGCCAATAGACCAAACGATCATACCTATTAAAATAATAGATGGAACCTAACCAAATTATACAGAGAGCTATCTGGGATCATTTGGCACAATATGACGCGAACGGATCTGAGTTTTACCTTCTGGATCAACAGGGAACGCACGACGAAGTTTTCTGCCGTTGGAACGCAGTCTGATCGGGGAGGATTGATTTTTCTGCACAAATCCCGCAGGATAAACCTTAAGTTAGGGTGAGCACCGTGTAGAGGACATCAAGAGGAGTCTACAGAAAAAAAGTCATGGTCAAACTCGCAAAAACCGAGGAGAACGGGCAGCAGCAAGTTTTGAGATTAGAACGGCCGTAACTTTTGATTCCGCAGATGGAACTGCACCAAATTTGGTGGAGAGATAGATCTGACCATTAGGCACGAGATGACGTGATTGTATCTCAGGAAAACTCAATCAACCGGTGAGGAACGCGATGCCAAAACCGGCCGACGCGACCAAAAACCGTTCGGATGGCATGGTGCCCGGAAACATGATAAAACACGGAGTTTTACAAAACTAGCGAGAGCAAGAGGTAGAGAAAGATCGTACTAGGCTATATTTAGAAGGAATTGAATTGGGGATTACCAGTTTGGGAGGAATCGACGAAGAACGGAACCCGATTTACGACGAACGAACGCAAATTCCCAGTGCGATTCTTGACGAAACCTGGATTTTCTTGAGGGGTTATGATCTACACACTAATGCGCACAAGATGACATGAACAGAGGTCGATTTGCCTTACCAGCTCAAAAGGTAGCCCGGCGATGCCAACGGAGGACGTCCGGCGATCGTTTCTTCGATTTTTGGAAGGATAACTCTTCTGGAAATGGAGGTCAAGGGTGAGCAACGTGTTGGGGAGACTGAGACGCACATTTTGGGTGGTCACACATGTTGAGGGAAGGAGAAACGGAAGAGTTATGGCTTCAACAAGAAACGACAAAGAATTGATTGCAGCGATCGTTTCGCTTGATTTCATAGGGGGTAATTGTAGGGGAATTGAAGTCCTTGATGACACGGTAGTGTTGTATCTGACCTTACTTGATTTCGTTGGGATTTGCAAAAGATATGAGCATTTGAAGTTTGGGCTAGACATGGGTGCCAAATGGACTAGAGAGAGAACTAGAGGAAGAAGATGAACAGTGTTTCGGGGCATACGATCAGTAAATTTCGTTTGGCCTTGGCCCAAGAGTGTGGAAAAGATTAAATCCGAATTTTGATGAATAATATGAATTTAAATGGAGTTTCAAAGGAAAGGTTTGAAATGAAATTTGGATATGGAATTGCCCGAACAATTAATAATTCGAATTAAAAAATCCAATTAACATCCAAATGTTTAAATTAATAATTTTAATTAATTTTTAGCAAGTCTCAATTTGGGAAATTCCCTGAGATACAAAGAACATTGTAAAAACTAAATTTTAAATTACTTGATACGCACAAAAGACACATTAAATTGTTTTAGATGTAGAAAATTCTAAATTTAGCTTCTTTAATCATATAAGATTGATTTAAAACTTTTGGAAAGCTAATTTAAAATATAATTTTTTTAAAAAAAACCCAAATTTTTGGATGTTACAAACCTCCCCCCTTAACAGAATCTCGTCCCCGAGATTTAGGCTGGCTATAGAATTGATTCGGGGAGACTCGACCTTCGAAGCTTTCTGCACTTGCAGACAACTGCACATGACGGCGAAAGCAACTTGCTATTATGCGGTCTTGGTCGAAGATTGAACATCATTTCTGTTGAGCTGGTTCTTGAGAACAGCTCTTGATCTGAGGAACTCTAGCTGATTGATAATTGCTTCACTGCAATTCAAAGTCTTGAACGATTCCTTGATCCTTGCAAATTCTCTACCAATGAACTTCGGAGTAAGGGACATTGACCGAAATGAATCTAGCAACTCTTAACATCACGGTCGAGTCATGGAATTCGAAGATTACGAATTAGTTTTATCTTATTGGACTTGTCAAAAGCATGGATAAAAAATACCAACTCTGTTGATCTGTTGGTCTGATACTATCTTTGTCGGTTTGGTTCTCAAGTAGCGACTGGAAATTCTATATCTGCTAGATATTCTTTCCATAACGAATTAATGCTTCAATTACCACTGAAGTAAAGGTACTGATCTTCAATATGCTAAATCAACAAATTTTGTCTCTACATCACATTACTGAGAATTCAGGCTCTATGGCCAACATACACATGAACATTATCTGGTAAAGTGAATGCTCAAAGACATATCTAATCCTTTATTGCCATTAATACTTTTGATTTTGAATTCTGGGTTAGATCGAGCATAACCGAATACCTTCTAATAATGACAATTCTTCTGGCAGTCAAGCTTCACGCTAAATGGTACTGAATTGACCATTATAGCACATATATCACTTTCAAGTGAACCTCCATTGCAGACAATATCTTCATTTACTATTAAGGATTTTATTTCAAACTTCTCATACCAACATAACATTCATCTCTACTTTATTTCTTTTGCAAGGAAATCTTTACATGGAATTCATTACTAATCTCCTCACTTTACAAATGAGTTATGACACTCGCTCAGGGTGAAATCGTTGATTTGAACTTCCTTGATTGGCGTTGACATTGAGGTTTTGACTGTGGCAGAGTTGAGATTGGCTTGAACCGGCGTGATTGCTTTCTTCTGAGGGCAATTGTTGGCAAAATGTCCGGGCTTGCGGCAGGTATAACAGAGTTTATGGAAATTTTTCTTCCTTGGGCATTCACTGATTGGGGTAGTGTCTTCGCTCAGACGTCTTTTCTTCAACTGGTTCTCTAGGCAAACTTTTCTTACGGTGTCACCACTCACTCTTGGTGTTATGTACTTAATTGAAGTAACTTCTGGAATAACCACGGTTGCAGAAAATAATTGTCTTCTCTGTGGACATCGGTTAGCATAATGACCTTCCTTCTGACAGTAGTAGCACACACGTTTGCATCGTTGTGCCTTGTTGGGTATAAATGTATGCTCATTATTGTTCTTACGGTAATTGTGGCTGGTTGCTTGAGAGGGCATTCTCTAGACCAATGACCTTCTTCATCACATAAGAAACATGCTGTTGGCGATTGTCACTTACTACTTTCTTAATGAAGACAGCCAAGATCAGGAGGCTGCATCTTTAGTTTTTCAAGTGGCGTCTCCTGTACAACTGATATTACACCTCTTTTTGACAATTCTTGAGTAATTGCAGCTCGAAGATTCTTTTACTGATGCTGAGTCACTGTAGTAACTATTGGATCAAAGAGACATTGAGCTGGGCAATGATCTCGACCTTCACATAGGTAACATGTGATGTTGCTCATAGGACACTCTCCGAAAGGATGACTTCCTTCACAACTGGAGCAATTGATCGCATGCTCATCAGCGGTATGGCCTATTTCTCCACAGCGAATGCATGCACGATCTTCTGACTTGTCGGCCGGTAACACTTGAGAGAACATCGTGCGGATTTGAGCGAGGTGCGGGGATGTCGGGACCGGTTTGCAAATCCGAAACCCTCGTATATCTTGCACTAGTCCAGGATCACGCTAGTGCACACAGTGGAAACATAGATGAAATATCATTCCATACAACGAATTAACTAAGAAGAAGCAATTTATTATTAAATAAAGCAAACGACCTTATGGTCAATGTTTACACCATTACGCCTTAAGGGCTTAAGAAACAAATACTATTGCAGCGGAAAAGATAACTTGAGCCATTCGACATGCCACAGGCAATCGTCTGGGAAACGTCTTCCTAATCCACGTAGTCTTCATAGAATTCCTCCTCATGATATTCATTATCTCTTTCAACAACTGATCAACAAGGGCATAAAGCCGTGAGTACAAAGGTACTCAGCAAGCCGTAGGGAAATAATGCAATATATTCATGAACGGCTTGACAAGGATGGCTATATAGTTCATTTGCAGAAAGCAATACTTGAATTGAAATACAATAAATAGATTGAAAGCATATTTAAGAAAACATACATAAATGATTGATAGATCAATGATAGACAACAAAACAACAGTGAACTCCCCGTTCACATCCCAACAATTCCACATTCCACATTTTATGAAACACTCTATACCCCGTGTGAAATTCCCGGGCTTTGTCCATGACCGCGGACACGGCTATTCGAATAGTTTTACACTCTGCAGAGGTTGTACAACTTTACCCACAAGACATGAATATCTCTTTGTGCAAACGTTACTAACACACTTCCATTGGTGTGCCGCCGAGATATCAAGACAAAACCTTTACAATGCACTGTCTAAACTCGGTACTGCCCGCTAAGGTTTCGCCCTTTAGGGCCCCCCTCTTGCGCCTTGCGAGTCTACCCGTCCATCCCGGAACCCACACCACCAACTGGCAGTACTCAAGGCTAGACATTGCAAATTAATCAGCTAGGTCTGTCCCATTCCAGACATGCGGTAGTACGGTTAGGCCCAGTTCAATGGCGCACAAGATTAAGTCCTTAACTTGTCTCAGGCAAGACATCCACATCCCAATGTGCTAGAAAGCACCCCCTTTACTACACGATCACTTGCCCGAGGGAAAACAATTCGTTCAACCAAGACCAATGGCAAACCGCGCCATGGTACAACAAATTTTACAACAGTGGCTAACGGCCACGATTCAATATTATCTCATTAAGTCAAGATTAACATTATTCAACATGTGACCTGAATCCCAACGTATATATAAGCATGTCTAAGCATAACTACGATAACCCAGGGTTGGTGTAATAATTATGTCCAACTAATAATGTCCCAACCTAGGTCTAACAATGGATACATGGCATATAACTAATCAAGGTGGCATAATGTCAACTAGGTATACATCTACTCCCATTAAATAAGCATTGATACACAAAATAGCATGCAATTGTAATAAAGTAAATTACTTTTGCAAACATAGGATCAATATGATCAAAGGATTACGACTTGCCTTGCTGATCTAGTGCTGAGTCTTGGTCTTCGAAGTCTTCGTTCGCTTCCTCGGAATTAGCGTCTACCGGAAAAGAAGCAACGAAACCAAATAAATACAAAACAGAGACTCAAACAAGCTCAAAACTGAAAATAAATGGCTCTGGAAGATAGATCTTGATTTTAGAAAAATTTAGAAAGTTGAATCGCCTCAATCGGAGTTCGTATGAGCGAGAACGGGCCTCCGAAAGATTAAATTCAGAGAAAATACAGAAAATCAGAAAATCAGAATTTCTAGATTTATTTTTATATGGAAAAAGGATTTATTGCGCAATCGCTGACGTCATCGGGTTCACGGTGGACTGGGTCCACGGCATGGTGGTTGTCCACCGTGCACCCGGCTCACGGCCGACGTCAGCGCTTGCGTCGGCGAGGGCTGAGGTGGCGCTGACTCTGGCGCACACGCGGGCGGCTGACGCGGCGCACACACGTCGCTCATCGGATGGCGACACAGGATCGAGCGGCGGGGACGCAAGGCTCGGGCAGCTGAGACGTGGTCGGATCCGAGACGTCCAAAGCAGATCGGGTGGCCACGATTCGGTGAAGGAGGACGGCGGCGAGCGGCGGCGCGGGGCTTACCGGAGGCGAAGAAGGAGACGCGGCCAACGGCGAAGACGCGACGGTTCGGACCCGGGACAAGGCGGATCGGAAAGGGGGCGACGCGGGCAAGGCGAAGAGGCCAACGACGGCGGTGGAGACGCACCGGCGGCGAAGAACATTGCGGCGGAAGGTCTCGGCACGGCGAGGAACTTCGGCGAGGTCGCAGCGACGGTCGGCGAGATATTGGGCGACGCAAGATGGGGCGACAGGTGCGGCGGAAGACGGCGGACCTCGGGCGGGGCGCAGCGCTGCATTTATAGCCCTCGGGAGGCGTGCCCGACCCGGAGACCGAGAGCGGCGGCGTCGGCGGCGGCAGACGAGGCGGCGCTAGGGTTTCGCGGGCGCGACGTGGCGCATCTCAACCGCCCACGCGTCGCCCATCCGACGGCGCCGTGGCGGCGCGGCGATCGATTTGGCACGCGCGCGAACAAATGGGTGGGCAGAGCGATCGGGCCGAGCCGAAGGGGAAAGAAGTGGGCCGCAGAGATTTGGCCCGACAAATGTTTTGGAAATTAAAAATCATTTTCCGATTTTATATAATTCCAGAAATCTGAATAAAACCAAATAAATTCAAATAAATATCAAATAAATTCAGAAAAATCCCCAAAAATACAGAAAAATTCCTTGGAGCACAAGGAACCCAAATAAAGCTGAAATTCTTTATTTTGATGAATAGTTTAGTCAAATTAAATCCTTTTATTTATGGAAATTCAAATTAAGCTGGAATTAATTCAAGAAAATGCAAATGGTTTATTTTTTTTTATTCAAACATTCCAAAACTCAAATTTTTGGGATGTTACAAACCTCCCCCCCTTAAATGGAATCTCGACCCCGAGATTCAGACTGGTTAGGGAATAGGTGGGGAAACTCGGACTTCAGATCCTCTTCTCGCTCCCAAGTTGCTTCCTCTTCTGAATGGTGGCTCCACTGGACCTTGCAAAAACGGATGATCTTGCTCCTCGTGATACGCTCTGCTATATCCAAAATTTTCACTGGTTGCTCTTTGTAGGTAAGATCCTCTTGCAAATCAATAGCTTCGAATGACATCTGTTCCTCTGTCACACGCAGGCATTTCTTCAACTGAGATACATGGAACACATCATGGATTCCGGCAAAAGGCTGAGGCAATTCTAACTTGTAGGCAACCTCTCCTCTCCGTTCCAAGATTTTGAACGGTCCCACATATCTAGGGGCAAGCTTTCCTTTTACTTGAAATCTCTTAACTCCTTTGAGAGGGGTGACTCTGAGATAAACATAATCATCGGTTTTGAAACTCAAATCTCAACGACGATTATCTGCATAACTCTTCTGTCTGCTTTGAGCGATCTTTAAACGGTCTCGAATTAACTGGACTTGCTCTTCGGCTTCTTGTAGTATGGCGAGGACCAAACAATTGTCTTTCTCCTGACTCCTTCCAGTTGAGAGGGTTACGCACTTTCTTCCATATAAGGCTTCAAAAGGCGACATTTGCAGACTGGCCTGATAACTATTGTTGTACGAAAACTCGGCATAGGGCAAACACTTGTCCCACTTGGCACCATAAGTTAAGGCACAAGCCCTTAACATATCCTCAAGAATCTGATTCACACGCTCAATCTGTCCATCGGTTTGAGGGTGATAGGCAGTACTGAACCTGAGATGAGTTCCCATGGCTTCATGCAGACTTTGCCAAAAACGAGAGGTAAACTGGGTTCCTCTATCATACACTATCTTCTTAGGCACTCCGTGAAGACTGACGATCCTTGACATATATAATTCTGCTAATTTATCTCCTGCATAGGTAGTCTTAACTAGAATAAAGTGAGCTACCTTAGTCAATCGATCCACTATTACCCAGATCGAGTCATAACCTGCTTGGGTCTTAGGAAATCCGGTAATGAAATCCATACCGATTTCTTCCCACTTCCACTCTGGAATCTTCAATGGTCAGAGCAATCCTGCGGCCTCGATGCTCTGCCTTGATCTTCTGGCAGACATCACAAAGTGCAACATATTCTGCAATCTCACGCTTCATACTAGGCCACCAATACCTTTCCTTGAGGTCTTGATACATCTTAGTACTTCCAGGATGAATGGAGTATAAAGTCTCATGCGCTTCTTTGAGAATCAACTCCTTAAGCTCTTTCTGATCTGGTACACAAATACGCTTCTCATACCAAATAATACCTTGTTCATCTTCGGTGAAACCTGGGGCTTTTCCTTTCTTCATATTGCTCTTAATCTCCTTGATATCGGCATCATCTACCTGTGCTTCTCGAATCTGATCCTCCAACGTAGGGCGTACTTCCAAAGTAGCTACATATCCTTCCTAAACCAATTCCAAACTAAGCTTCTGAAATTTCTTATAAAGGGCTGGCTGACTTTCCTTAATCATCAGAGTATTGCAGTAGCTCTTTCTACTGAAAGCATCGGCTACGACATTGGCCTTGCCTGGATGATAATGAATCCCAATGTCATAGTCCTTGATCAATTCCAACCATCTTCTTTGTCTCATATTGAGGTCAGCTTGGGTAAAGATATACTTCAAACTCTTATGATCAGTATAAACCTCACAACGATTACCAATGAGATAGTGACGCCAAATCTTTAAAGCATGCACTACGGCTGCTAATTCCAAATCATGGGTAGGATAGTTGACTTCATGTGGCCTTAGTTGTCGCGAAGCATACGCTACAACCTTCTTGTCTTGCATTAGCACACAACCGAGTCCTTGTCGGGATGCATCGCAGAATATCTCAAAATCCTTCTCATTATCTGGCAGGATAAGCACTGGGGCAGTTGTCAAACACTTCTTTAATTCTTGAAAACTTTGCTCACACTCCGATGTCCAAACAAATTTCTTCTCCTTCTTTAAGAGTTGAGTGAGCGGTCTAGCTTTTCCAGAAAACCCTTCTATGAAACGGCGATAATATCCTGCCATTCCAAGAAAACTTCGGATTTGGGGTACCGTCTTGGGTGACTCCCAACTTAGCACATCTCGTACTTAACAGGGTCAACAGCGACTCCTTCTGCTGATATGACATGTCCTAGGAAAGCAACTTCTTTCATCCAGAACTCACATTTACTGAACTTTGCATAAAGCTGATTCTCTCTTAGCTTCGTTAAGATTTGGCGCAAGTGATCCTCATGTTCTTCCTCACTTTTGGAGTATATCAGAATGTCGTCAATGAAAACAACAACAAACTTATCCAGATATTCCATAAATACTTTATTCATCATGGTCATGAAGTAGGCAGGGGCATTGGTCAATCCAAAAGACATCACGGTATACTCATACTGTCCATACCGAGTAACAAAAGCTGTTTTGGGTATATCCTCTTGACGAATCTTCAACTGGTGATATCCTGATCTCAAGTCGATCTTTGAGAACACTCCGGCTCCTTGAAGTTGATCAAACAAATCATCGATTCTTGGCAGAGGGTACTTATTCTTGATGGTGACCTCATTGAGTGAGCGGTAATCTACACACATTCTCTGAGTTCCATCTTTCTTTTCAACTAGAAGAACTGGCGCTCCCCATGGCGAAGAACTTGGTCGAACAAAACCTTGATCTTGCAGCTCTTTAATCTGTCTCTTTACTTCAGCTAACTCATTAGCAGGCATCCTATAAGGTCTTTTGGAAATGGGTGGTGTTCCAGGAACTAGTTCTATCAAGAACTCTATATCTCGGTCCGGTGGCATTCCGGGCAACTCATCTGGAAACACATCAGGAAATTCACCGCGACCGCACATCTTCCAAACTTATTCCTTTGGCACTACAAACTTTAATCCCTTGACCGATCCAAGCGGCTTGAACTTTTAACTTGGCTCCATCTGGACTGGTTAAGGTGATCTCTCTATTCCTACAATCCAAAACTGCTTGGTTCTTGGAAAGCCAATCCATTCCTAGGATCATATTTAAGGACTTGGTGTCTAGGACAATAAGGTTGGCCAGAAATTCTACCCCTCCAATTAATATCTTAACTTCAGGGCAGCCTTGGTTCGTACTCAAATCAGAACCAGGAGATTGCACTAATAAAACAGTCTTAAGAGGCATTGTCTTTAATTAATGATTGGCAGCAAAACTCCGAGAAACAAACGAATGCGTAGCTCCGGAATCAAACAAAACCATGGCAGATGCTGAGTTGACTAGGAGCTTACCTAGTATGACGTCCGGTGCAGACTGGGCATCCTCGGTGGTGACGTGATTCACACGTCCTCTTCCAGCAGGCGGCGGAGTTCTGGTGGCTTGATTAGGAGTCTGGGGCACTCCACATCCTGATCCAGGGGCAGGGGTCTTGGCTGGCGTAGATCCCAAGTTGAAACGGACTGGCGTCACGGCTTGCTTTCTTGGGCAATTATTTGCATAGTGACCGAGTTCATGACAGTTGAAACATGTGACTCCTGCAGCTGGATTACTGTTCCTCTGAGGTGGATTGCTGTTGGTGTTGAGGTTGCGATTGCCTGAGGGAGATGGGCGAGGTGCTGGTGCAGGGGTCCTCATTGCATTCGGAGGAGTGAAGCGAGTAGGCTGTTGAGCATTGGTTCTGACTCTCTGTTGGTGACTCTGATGGGCTCCATGCTGCATCATCTTTCTCTTACGGGATTCTTCCAATTCCCGACGAGATTCCTCAATAAGCATAGCTTTATCTACAAGGTGCTGAAAATCTGCATAGTCATTGCCAATGACTTGCACCTTTAGTCCTGGATTGAGTCCACGCTTGAACTTCTTCTGGCGAGCATCATCTGTAGCCACATCCTCTGGAGCGTAGCGAGCGAGTTGAGTGAATTTATTAAGGTATTCACTCACTGACATTCCTTCCTGCTTAAGCTCTCGGAACTCATTCTTCTTCATTTCCACCTTTCCATCAGGAATATGAGAGTGGCGAAAGCGGTGGAAAATTCTGCCCAAGTGATAGTCTGAGGATCATCATGGGCGGCACTATAGTTCTCCCACCATTCAGCGGCGGTGCCCTCCAGCTGATGAGCGGCATAGAGAACCTTCTCACGATTGGTGCACTGGGCAATTTCAAGCTTTTTCTCAATGGAGCGGATCCAATCATCGGCGTCCAATGGTTCTGAAGAGTTGGAGAAAGTTGGCGGACGAGTCCTCATAAATTCTGCTAGCTTGGACTGGGGACGAGCTTGAGGAGGTGCAGCGGCAGCTTGGTTCTGCTGGTTCAACAGATTAGGTAGGGCAACTGCAGTCTGGTTCTGTTGATTCATCATGTTGTTCATGTTCTGCATCATTGTATTCATTAGCTGAGTCTGAGTTGCCAGAAAATGTACCATGTTCTGGTCTGTCACTGCTGGAGGTGGCGGTACATTGGGGTTGGAGTTGGTACTGGCACTGGCATCCACGGGCGAACTGCGACCGACTCCAGAATGAGTGTCAACCATCTGAGATGCAGCACAAGGGTTTGATAGGTAAGAGGGAAAAGCAGTAGACGAGTGGTAAGATCATCTAGGGAGAAGGTAATACCCAGGGACAAAAGGATACAGCCGAAAGGCTTCAAATTAAAGAGGCAAATAAAGCTTTTTCAATTAAAGGTATGGTTGTAACACCGCTTGGGGCAAGGGGTACAACATACCAGGCACACAAGCAATGAAAATCCTAGTATACGCGGACTAAACGTAACTGAACTGAAAAGGGAAAAACATGCTCAAACACCGCTGAGCACCAAAAACCTATCTTATATGGTAGGCTTCTCGGATATGTCTTTGATGGTTTGATCATCATCTTCCTTGATTTGATTCCTTGCAGAAGACTCGAGGCTTTGAGAAGTTTCATAAGATAAGATCAATTTAAATTTCGAAACCCTGTTTCAGCAAAGGAGAGGAATAAGAACCTAAGAATAAGACGAGGGTAGACGAAAACTATTAAGTACCAATTTTGTTGGTTTGATTTAGAAAATAATTTTGAAGACCATGCTAACTAGGATAGCGACCTACAGTCGATATGGCTCTGATACCATCTCTGTCGGGACCCGGATTTGCAAATCGAAACCCTCGTATACCTTGCACTAGTCCAGATCACGCTAGTGCACACAAAGGAAACATAGATGAAATATCATTCCATACAACGAATTAACTAAGAAGAAGCAATTTATTATTAAATAAAGCAAACGACCTTATGGTCAATGTTTACACCATTACGCCTTAAGGGCTTAAGAAACAAATACTATTGCAGCGGAAAAGATAACTTGAGCCATTCGACATGCCACAGGCAATCGTCTAGGAAACGCCTTTCTAATCCACGTAGTCTTCATACAATTCCTCATCATGATATTCATTATCTCCTTCAACAACTGATCAACAAGGGCATAAAGCCGTGAGTACAAAGGTACTCAGCAAGCCGTAGGGAAATGATGCAATATATTCATGCATGGCTTGACAAGGATGGCTATATAGTTCATTTGCAGAAAGCAATACTTGAATTGAAATACAATAAATAGATTGAAAGCATATTTAAGAAAACATACATAAATGATTGATAGATCAATGATAGACAACAAAACAACAAAGAACTCCCGTGCTCACATCCCAACAATTCCACATTCCACATTTTATGAAACACTCTATACCCCGTGTGAAATTCCCGGGCTTTGTCCATGACCGCGGACACGGCTATTCGAACAGTTTTACACTCTGCAGAGGTTGTACAACTTTACCCACAAGACATGAACATCTTTTGTGCAAACGTTACTAACACACTTCCTTTGGTGTGTCGCGAGATATCATGACAAAGCCTTTACAATGCATTGTCTAAACTCGATCGCCGCTAAGGTTTCGCCTTTAGGGCCCCCTCTTGCGCCTTGCGAATCTACCCGTCCATCCGGAACCCACACCACCAACTGGCAAGACTCAAGGCTAGACATTGCAAATTAATCACTAGGTCTGTCCCATTCCGCATATGCGGTAGTACGGTTAGGCCCGGTTCAATGGCGCACAAGATTAAGTCCTTAACTTATCTCAGGCAAGACATCCACATCCCAATGTGCTAGAAAGCACCCTCTTTACTGCACGATCACTTGCCCGAGGGAAAACAATTCGTTCAACCAAGACCAATGGCAAACCCCGCCATGGTACAACAAATTTTACAACAGTGGCTAACGGCCACGATTCAACATTATCTCATTAAGTCAAGATTAACATTATTCAACATGTGACCTGAATCCCAACGTATATATAAGCATGTCTAAGCATAACTACGATAAACCCAGGGTTGGTGTAATAATTATGTCCAACTAATAATGTCCCAACCTAGGTCTAACAATGGATACATGGCATATAACTAATCAAGGTGGCATAATGTCAACTAGGTATACATATACTCCCATTAAATAAGCATTGATACACAAAATAGCATGCAATTGTAATAAAGTAAATTACTTTTGCAAACATAGGATCAATATGATCAAAGGATTACAACTTGCCTTACTGATCTAGTGCTGAGTTTTGGTCTTCGAAGTCTTCGTTTGCTCCCTCGGAATTAGCGTCTACCGGAAAAGAAGCAACGAAACCAAATAAATACAAAACAGAGACTCAAACAAGCTCAAAACTGAAAATAAATGGCTGTGGAAGATAGATCTTGATTTTAGAAAAATTTAGAAACTTGAATCGCCTAATCGGAGTTCGTATGAGCGAGAACGGGCCTCCGAAAGATTAAATTTAGAGAAAATACAGAAAATCAGAATTTCTAGATTTATTTTTATACAGAAAAAGGATTTATTGCGCAATCGCGACGCCATCGGGTTCACGGTGGACTGGGTCCACGGCATGGTGGTTGTCCACCGTGCACCGGCCACGGCCGACGCGCGCTTGCATCGGCGAGGGTCGAGGTGGCGCCGACATTTGCGCACACGCGGCGGCCGACGCGGCGCAAGACACGCGTCGCTCATCGGATGGCGACACGAGATTGAGCGGCGGGGCGCAAGGCTCGGCACCGAGACGTGGCCGGATCCGAGACGTCCAAAGCAGATCGGGTGGCCACGATTCAGTGAAGGAGGACGGCGGCGAGCGGCGGCGCGGGGCTTACCGGAGGTGAAGAAGGAGACGCCGCCAACGGCAAAGACGCGACGGTTCGGACCCGGGACAAGGCGGAGCGGAAAGGGGGCGACGCGGGCAAGGCGAAGAGGCCAACGACGGCGGCGGAGATGCAACGGCGGCGAAGAACACTGCGGCGGAAGGTCTCGGCACGGCGAGGAACTTCGGCGAGGTCGCAGCGACGGTCGGCGAGATCTTGGGCGACGCAAGATGGGGCGACAGGTGCGGCGGAAGACGACGGACCGCGGCGGGCGCAAGCACAGATTTATAGCCCTCGGGAGGCGTGCCCGACCCGGAGACCGAGAGCGGCGGCATGCGGCGGCAGGACTCCGAGCGGCGGCGCTAGGGTTTTGCGGGGCGCGACGTGGCCGCATCGCAACCGTCCACGCGTCGTCCATCCGACGGCGGTGGCGCATGGCCGATCGGCGGCGGTGGCGCTAACAAATGGGTCATGAGCGATCGGGCCGAGCCGAGCGGGAAAAGAAGTGGGCCGCAGAGGATTCGGGCCGACAGAGTTTTGGAAATTAAAAATCATTTTCCGATTTTATATAATTCCAGAAATCCGAATAAAACCAAATAAATTCAAATAAATATCAAATAAATTCAAAAAAATCCCCAAAAATACAGAAAAATTCCTTGGAGCACAAGGAACCCAAATAAAGCTGAAATTCTTTATTTTGATGAATAGTTTAGTCAAATTAAATCCTTTTATTTATGGAAATTCAAATTAAGCTGGAATTAATTCAAGAAAATGCAAATGGTTTATTTTTTTTATTCAAACATTCCAAAACTCAAATTTTTGGGATGTTACAGGGGATATCATTCTTTTCTGAATTCATTGTGACCACACTGTCCTCTAGTGAAACAAAGAGATAACGAAAAATAGCGACAAACTCACTCCAAGTGATATTCTGTGGGGCTTCATGGTTAGCACAATATTCCTTCCACCATTCAGCAGCAATTCCTTGTAACTGATAAGAAATGTACAAGACCCTCTCATCATCTTTACACTGAGCAATGAGCAGCTTTCTCTCAATAGTATTGATCCAATTATCAGCTTCCGATGGTGAAACATTTCCAGAAAAAGTCGGCGGACGAGTCCTTATGAATTTTGATAACCTTGAGTAAGAACAAGGATCATTGATGATAGCCTGAGATGTATTGCTGGCGTTGGCTTGATTAGTCATGTTCTGCATTTGCTTCATCATTGGATGCATCAACTGAGTCCGAATAGCTAAAAACTCTCTGAAATTCTGCATATCCATCTGCGCTAATGGTTGAAAAACTGGCCCATGATTGGGGTTCTCACTGAGTTGATTATCACTTTCACGACTCGTTGCTTCCACCACCAACCATCCGCTGATTGCTTCACATGGGTTAGGGAAAAGAGAAATAGCATAGGTAAGAAGCAGGAATCCTAAGACAGGGGAGATAGGTTTAACCCAACATCTTAAGCAAACAAATATTGATTACATGGTCTTGCTGGACTCACAAGGAATGGGGTTAGATCACGATAGGACGATAGAAAGGATAATGACATCACGCTACGCTCTTGCTGGAATGCGCGTATACGATGATAGCGAAGCGAGAGCAAAGCATTAACGGCGGAACGTTAACGAAGAAACGTTAGCAGCGGAACGTTAACGACATAATGTTAACGACGGAATGTTAACAACGGAACGTTAACGACGGGACGTTAACGATGGTAACGTTAATGACGGAACGTTAACGATGGGATGTTAACGACGGAATGTTAACGACGGAACGTTAACGATGAAGGTGAAGCGTTAACGGAACACTTATGAGATTATAAGGTGGCAACCCTTGGTTGAAAGATAGGGCAGCGAGGTCATGACATGGCTAAAATTTGGTTTGAGATCTGCGGGGTACACATATCGTGACGCAACGACAAATTGGACCATGGGTTAAGTCCGGGTTTGAGCGAAACGATTCAAGGATGAATACACTTAGCATAGGGTAGGATGGTAGGGTTGGCTCTGCGATTAAAGGTTACCAAAGATGGCGAACCGAAATGCGCACTGACACGAAGGACTAGGCCAAAAGACGTCGGATAGATTCTAGAATATGGCTTTGACGGCAACCGGGGATCAATGAACTTCAACGGTGGGCAAAACTGGGGATAATGATCTTCTGGACACAATGACATAGCCACGACAAACCAAAATGGTTGGCGGCACAAGACGACGCGCGGCGATGGCAAAAAGGCGACGGTAACGAATATTAAACTTTTTGGAGGATGAAACAGCAAAGGGAAAGTAAGAACCACGTAGAACGCGGTGACACGAATTCAACGGTATATCCGGATTTGGAAGCAACCCAACGGACAGACCACAAACTGTCGACGAACGGCTGCCGAAGCCAATAGATTAAAATATCATAACTATTAAAATAATAGATGGAACCGAACCAAATTATACAGAGAGCTATCTGGGATCATTTGGCACAATATGACGTGAACGGATCTGAGTTTTACCTTCTGGATCAACAGGGAACGCGCGACGAAGCTTTCTACCGTTGGAACGCAGTCTGATCGGGGAGGATTGATTTTTCTGCACAAATCCCACAGGCCAAACCTTAAGTTAGGGTGAGCACCGTGTAGAGGACATCAAGAGGAGTCTATAAAAAAAAATTCACGGTCAAACTCGCAAAAACCGAGGAGAACGGGCAGCAGCAAGATTTGAGATTAGAACGGCCATAACTTTTGATTCCGCAGATGGAACTGCACCAAATTTGGTGGAGAGATAGATATGACCATTAGGCACGAGATGACGTGGTTGTATCTTAGGAAAACTCACTCAGCCGGTGAGGAACGCGATGCCAAAACCGGCCGACGCGACAAAAAACAGTTCGGATGGCATGGTGCCCGGAAACATGATAAAACGCGGAGTTTTACGAAACTAGCCAGAGCAAGACGTAGAGCAAGATCGTACTAGGCTATATCTAGAAGGAATTTTATTGGGGATTACCAGTTTGGGAGGAATCGACGACGAACGGAACCCGATTTACAACGAACGAACGCAAATTCCCAGTGCGATTCTTGACGAAACCTGGATTTTCTTGAGGGGTTATGATCTACACACTAATGCGCACAAGATGACATGAACAGAGGTCGATTTGCCTTACCAGCTCAAAAGATAGCCCGGTGATGCCAATGGAGGACGTCCGGCGACCGTTTCTTCGATTTTTGGAAGGATAACTGTTCTGGAAATGGAGGTCAAGGGTGATCAACATGTTGGGGAGACTGAGATGCACATTTTGGGTGGTCACACACGTTGAGGGAAGGAGAAACGGAAGAGTTATGGCTTGAACAAGAAACGGCAAAGAATTGATTGCAGCGATCGTTTCGCTTGATTTCAGAGGGGGTAATTGTAGGTGAATTGAAGCCCTTGATAACACGGTAGTGTTGCATCTGACCTTACTTGATTTCGTTGGGATTTGCAAAAGATACGAGCATTTGAAGTTTGGGCTAGACATGGGTGCCAAATGGACTAGAGAGAGAACTAGAGGAAGAAGATGAACAGTGTTTCGTGGCATACGATCAGTAAATTTCGTTTGGCCTTGGCCCAAGAGTGTGGGAAAAGATTATATCCGAATTTTGATGAATAATATGAATTTAAATGGAGTTTCAAAGGAAAGGTTTGAAATTGAATTTGGATATGGAATTGCCCGAACAATTAATAATTCGAATTAAAAAATCCAAATAAAAATCCAATTAACATCCAAATGTTTAAATTAATAATTTTAATTAATTTTTAGCAAATCTCAATTTGGGAAATTCCCTGAGATACAAAGAACACTGTAAAAACTAAATTTTAAATTACTTGATACACACAAAAGACACATTAAATTGTTTTAGATGTAGAAAATTCTAAATTTAGCTTCTTTAATCATATAAGATTGATGTAAAATTTTTGGGAAGCTAATTTAAAATATAATTTTTTTAAAAAAAAACCCAAATTTTTGGATGTTACAAACCTCCCCCCTTAACAGAATCTCGTCCCCGAGATTTAGGCTGGCTATAGAATTGGTTCGGGGAGACTCGACCTTCGAAGCTTTCTGCACTTGCAGACAACTGCACAAGACGGCTCTCAACGGTGGAAGGAGAGTTTGAACCCTGCGCACGTCCTGCAAAAGAACGTGATACAAACGGAAATGTTAGGTACCTCCGAGAAAGTTATGTTCAATAGCAGATAATAACTTCAATCAAAGGTAATGTACCTCTTGTGGCGCCTGCGTAGATGATATGCCTGCACCGAAACTGTGGAAGGTGTGCGGGGTATAGGCCTGGCCGAAGCCGTAACCTTGTGGTAAATGTACCTGCAAGGACTCAAGCAAGTCTCGATCGGGCCTAGACGACGAAGGCAGGAGAGATTGATCTCTACGCTCGCACTGTAAAAGGATATGTCATTATCAAATAGGTCAGTTTGGGTGAGTAGTTCAAAGTATGACAGCTAAATGTACGTGTTGTACCTGCGAATCCTGACGGCCATGCTGAGAGGAAGACAACCGTGCAAAGCTCGATCGTCTTTCACCATGCTCAGGCGTGACGGCCTGGGAGATGAAGGACGAGTGCCTCGCTCAGCAACCCATACGGCAACGTCACTGTGATAGCCACATGTCAATGCCTTCATGATGCCCTTAGACTCGTCCATGATAGAATCTAGAGCTGTGGGCCGCATGTCGTATGGTCGACCCTCCACTACTACCTGCTCCGTGGCGGACTGCTCCCATGCAGTCATCTATAGTAACTGCGTGTCGCGCTAGTCGTCGTTCCTTTGGCCCCTCCGAGTTTGCCTACGGGAATGAAAGTTGTTAGTTACAAATTATAATTACAAATTACAATTCATATTTACGAATTAAACGTACATATGCACTTTTCATGGCAAAGGCGGACCAACTGGAGGTGGATTTGCTGATAAAGTTCAAATTAGCTCATCACTCGAGCTGGGCAGTACGCCTCCACCATATGACAGAACACGGGTAGCACGTCGTCAATCAGTAAGCACCATCCTGCCCACACTGCTGCGAAAATCCATGCGACGCCATAGTGACAAACAAATCAGAAGTCTAGGGTTGCCATATTATTTCATTAACGTGCAGGGTCTCAAAGTAGTTGTGAAACTCAGAGTAGACTCTCCGATGCCCATCTCAAGTAGGAAGTTGTCCACCGAAACCCCATGGTGGGACCATCATTCGGGTGTCCACCGTAGAAGTCAGCATCCAACGGATACGGGTGAACGGGCGCCCAAAAGTACGAGCGCCCAACAAGAAAATGCTCCTAAGACCAAATCTGTAGTAACGAGTAGTACACTGCAAGAACAGGCTCCTCCCCTGTTGTCTTCACGCAAGCCACGCACAATCTCCTGTATGTGGAGCAAAGCACCACCGATCCAAAACTGAATTGAGGGATCTCTTCGTTGTGGGCGTCAGCCAAAGCTTCCGCGATGTGGATGTAGCCCAGGTAGACAACATCTCCCTGCGCTGTAGGGAACAACACCCAGCCAAATAGGAAGAGTAGGTATGCAACAAGGTGAGTCCTCACCATGTCCTGAGGCGCATCATTGGGGCATTGGATGTAGCGACGAAGCTATGATAGTGAAACCCTCGGACTCTTCTCAAGGACTGCATGGCCAAATCTATCCTGCAACCTTACTTTCTAGTCAGGCCTCTAGGTGCTCGTGGCAATCAATGCGAGCGGACCATCACCGCCCGATGTCTTTATTCGCCTGAAAGTCATTCGCACCAACTTTCTCATCGATGGCCCCAGAGGATGCTTCGACGACGACGCCACCGCCACCGAGGGGACTAGAGGTTTGTCCTCTGTCAAGGAAGCGCACATACACCATCGGCTTACGGTGTATCAGCGCTTCAAGGTTCATCACAATTTGCATGTGTTCCCCCCACATTGTGCTTCCCACGATCTTGCATAGGTCCCACACGTAGTTGGCGGAACCTTCCACGACTCTGGCATGCACCGCCTCGATGACGAGCTTCTTTGAAGTAGTCTCCCGATCGAATGTGCTTCTCACGCACTTACGGAGGTCGGCCAGACTCATCTCCGTAAGACCCGGAGCCCAGATCACCTTCCTTTCATAGTTCGAAAGGTCCACCCCATATGGACCCTCTCGAACAACGCCGTCACCATAAAACATGGACAAATCTAGAATTTCTGCCATTTAGTACCTACCATAGCGAAAGACACGAGCACACGCATTAAGTACGAACGTACGGTTCACCACATCCGTAATCAATAATAATATAGCAAATACGTAAACATCATT
This sequence comes from Otatea glauca, assembly GCA_036346275.1. NCBI lineage: Eukaryota > Viridiplantae > Streptophyta > Magnoliopsida > Poales > Poaceae > Otatea > Otatea glauca. Next base: position 41,639,654 of record CM070721.1, on the reverse strand, counting down.
TCCATGTGATACTGTTAAGGTAATCATGCACACTTTTTACTATTAAAAGTGTTGTTATTGTGCTATTTGTTCGGATACTACAGAAATTTCGTTACAACGAACTAATATTCCATTAATATCATACAAATACTACACTAAATATTAAACTGTTCATACCGTAATTTTATTAATTGTCCAACAAATTTTAGGCCTAACACCATAATTTTACATAGCACTGATGTTACTCGTACCAACATATTTTGTACTTCTAATGGTACAAACTTTTTACTATTAACAGTGGTGTCATTGTTACTACCAACTAATATTCCATTAATATCATACAAATACTACAGTAAATATACTCGTACTATTCTAACACCGTACTAGTTACATTTATATTGTAGTAACATTATACTGAAAGAGCGCTAACATTACGTTGCCATTTACATACTGTTATTTACGTTTTGCATTATCGATTTATGTACTACTCATATAACAAAAACCAATTATTTGGACTGTTCAGCAGCCATTTATGTTATTTTATCGGATCAACGGCTAATTGCGAAAAAAATAAAACAAACTGGGCTATATCAGTACTACTCAACTACTGGTGTCATTTCATGTACAGCTCATTGCACTGAATTTATCATTTATTCTGCTACTCCAACTACTAATGCCGTCATTTTGTGTACTACTAATTATAATATTGTACTAATCCCACAAATGTTGTCATAATATTATGCTGACATTGCCCAAGTTATACACACATCGCAATAATATTACAGTTTTATTGAAATAATTGTATTAAACCCACAAAAGTTGTTGTAATATTACACTAACATTAATAAGGTTATCCATATATTGCAATAATATTAAACCAATTTTAAACTAATAAAAGAACCACGTTATTGGCATTCTAATTAATTCATAATTGTATGACGCTAATATGGCTATAGCGTTATTTTACGGGCCAATGTATTGTTACCGTTATACTACTAATGCGTTATTATACTACCAATTCCTTCGACTAAACCCGTCCATCTGATTATACTAATAACATCATTTCGTACACTACAAATGACACTAATGTTGAACTAATTATACTACTACTATAATAACAAAATACTAATCTTCATGAAGATTCCAAACTATCCTTCCTGAAGCTCTCCTGAAGATTAAATATCCCGACGGATGTACGAACCAACCGTTCCGAACAATATTTGCAAAATACAGATCCCTCGTCAAATGATCGAAAATAAAAACTCTTACCAAACTTCTAAAAAATATGAATATCATAAAAAATCCTCCGGAAATACACTTCCAAATTTCCTTTTCCACCTTTTTTCCTCTCTGTTTTTCCCTCCTCTCATCTCTTCTGCCTCTTGGTTACCAGCACTCAAACTGCCTCACTCTTGCTCTACTTTCTTCCTCACGTCGAATGCACTGAAGAAGCGGCCGTTTGACATTGCTATCGGCGCACGGACAAGACATAACGATTAAAGTTTTCACCGTGCGTCGATCGCACACGGATACGACCCCCCATCAGATTCGAATACTGCAGCCTTTTGTGCGAAGCCCAGCAAATTTTTCACTGACCTGCACCCTGCCCTGGCTATTTCTTCCACTCGCTGACCTGCGCCCCGTCGTCGATTTCTCCAGCTGGCCCGCCGCGCCCTTGCTCCCACTGGCCACCACGTCGCCCTGGAGAGTGATTTCTCCGGTCGGCCCATCGCGCTTGCTTCGCCAGACGCCACGCCGCCTCGAATCTAGCGGTGCAGAGCGCTGATTTCGCCAAATCCAATGTCCCGCACCACCGAAATGCTTTGGACATCTAGTGGGCGCCGTCCACTTGATTTTTATTCCTTTTACCTTCGCCGAATAGAATTAAATATTTTTCAGCGCTTCCAATTCGCGGGAAAATATAAAAAAAATTTCCTACGCATCCCGTCCGCTGGATTCAATTAAAAAATTTCTTACGCTCCCGGTCCGCTGGACTGTACTGTTTAGAAGCCAAATCTGAAATTTCGACATAGACGCGGCTATTTCCAGAAAAAATACAAGACATGCGACCAGAATAGGAAATAATTATCAATTCTCCGATCATTGACATTTCAAACTTCCTAGACATCATATCACCAAATTCTTTGCAAAAATTCTCGTTAGTAGAACCAAATATAATATCATCAACATAAATTTGACATACAAAGAAATCTCTATCAATTATTTTTGTAAAGAGTGTGGTATCAACCTTCCCAATTTTGAAACCTTTTGATATTAGAAAATCTCTAAGTCCCTCATACCATGCTCTAGGAGCTTGTTTGAGACCGTATAGCGCCTTAGAGAGTTTGTACACATGATTTGGATATTTAGGTTTTTCAAAACTGGGAGGTTGTTTGTCGGGACCCGGATTTGCAAATCCGAAAGCCTCTGTGTATACTGCACTAGTCTAGGATCACGCTAGTGCACACAGTGGAAACATAGATGAAATACCATTCCATACAACGAATTAACTAAGAAGAAACAAATTATTATTAAATAAAGCAAACGACCTTATGGTCAATGTTTACACCATTATGCCTTAAGGGCTAAAGAAACAAATACTATTGCAGCGGAAAAGATAACTTGAGCCATTCGACATGCCACAGGCAATCGTCTGGGGAACACCTTCCTAATCCACGTAGTCTTCATAGAATTCCTCCTCATGATATTTAATATCTCCTTCAGCAACTGATCAACAAGGGCATAAAGCCGTGAGTACAAAAAATACTCAGCAAGCCGTAGGGAATTGATGCAATATATTCATGCACGGCTTGACAAGGATGGCTATATGGTTCATTTGGCAGAAAGCAATAACTTGAATTGAAATACAATAAATAGATTGAAAGCATATTTATGAAAAGGTAAATAAATGATTGATAGATCAATGATAGACAACAAAACAACAGTGAACTCCCCATTCACATCCCAACAATTCCACATTCCACATTTTATGAAACACTCTATACCCCGTGTGAAATCCCCGGGCTTGTCCATGACTGCAGACGCGGCTATTCGAATAGTTTTACACTTTGCAGAGGTTGTACAACTTTACCCATAAGACATGAACATCTCTTTGTGCAAACATTACTAACACACTTCCTTTGGTGTGTCGCAGAGATATCATGACAAAGCCTTTACAATGCACTGTCTAAACTCGATACTGCCCGCTAAGGTTTCGCCCCTTAGGGCCCCCTCTTGCGCCTTGCGAATCTACCCGCCCATCCGGAACCCACACCACCAACCGGCAAGATTACTCAAGGCTAGACATTGCAAATTAATCATCTAGGTCTGTCCCATTCCAGACATGTGGTAGTACGGTTAGGCCCAGTTCAATGGCGCACAAGATTAAGTCCTTAAGTTGTCTTAGGCAAGACATCCACATCCCAATGTGCTAGAAAGCACCCCCTTTACTGCACGATCACTTGCCCAAGGGAAAACAATTCGTTCAACCAAGACAAATGGCAAACCCCGCCATGGTACAACAAATTTTACAACAGTGGCTAATGGCCATGATTCAATATCTCATTAAGTCAAGATTAACATTATTCAATGTGTGACATGAATCCCAACATGTATCTAAGCATGTCTAAGCATTGCTACGATAACCCGATGTTGGTATAATGATTATGTCCAACTAGTAATGTCCCAACCTAGGTTTAACAATGGATACATGGCATCCCAATAGTCAAGGTGGCATAATGACAACTAGGTACAAATCTACTCCCATGAAATAACATTGATACACAAAATAGCATGCAATTGTATAAAACAATTTACTTTTGCAAACATAGGATCAATATGATCAAAGGTTACAACTTGCCTTGCTGATCTAGTGCTGAATCTTGATCTTCGAAGTCTTCGTTCGCTCCCTCGGAATTAGCGTCTACCAGAAAAAGAAGCAATGAAACAAAATAAATACAAAACAGAGACTCAAACAAGCTCAAAACTAAAAATAAATGGCTCTGGAAGATAGATCTTGATTTTAGAAAAATTTAGAAACTTGAATCGCCTCAATCGGAGTTCGTATGAGGGAGAACGAGCTTCTGGAAAATTAAATTAGAGAAAAGATCAAAATCGAAATTCGGAATTTCGGATTTATTTTATCTTCAAAATCGGTTTATTGCGCAACGCTGACATCAGCCGGCTTTTGGTGGACTCGGTGCACGGCACTGCGGTCGGTCCAACGTGCACCCGGCTCACCCATGACATCATCACGACGCGGTACCGACGCGCGGCCGACACGGCGCACACGCGGCGCTGACGGGCGCTGACGTGGCCAGCCACGCGTCGCGCATCGGTGGCACGGCGCGGGATCGGGAGGCTGGAAACAAGGTGCGGGCGGCGAAGGACGCGGCATGATCTGGAGCGTTGCCGAGCGATCAGACGGCCACGATTTCTCGGCGGAGGACGACGGCGAGGTAGCGGCGCGAGGCTCACCGGCAGCGGGGAAGATGACACGGCAAGCGGCGGAGGAGGGCCGGTTCGGGGAGAAGACAAAGTGGATCGGGAAGAGGGCGACGCGGCGAACTCAGGCGAGCAAACGGCAACGGCGGAGGAGGACCGACGGTGATGAAAAAGGCAGCGGAAGGTCTCGGGCACGGCGGCGAACTTCGGCGAGCGAATACTCGACGATGACGACGGCTCGGGCAGCAAGAGAGGGGGCAAAAGAAGCGGCGGCGCGAGGGGAACCTCGGTAGGCGGTTTGGCGGCGCTTAAATAGCCTAGGGAGGCGTGCCCAAGTCGGAGTCCGAGGACGGCGACGTGCGGCGCGAGGACTCCGAGCGGCGGTGGCTAGGGTTAGGGTTTCGCGGGCGCGGCGACGCGGCGCAATCTCGGCCACACACGCGTCGCGCATCGGACGGCCATGGCTCGCGCGGGCTGGCTGGGCTGCGAGGTGAAGCTGGGCCGGGGAAAAGCGGGCCAGGCGAGGAATGGAAATGGGCCGAGGCAAACCGGCCCGAAGGATTTTTAGAGTTAAACTCATTTTTCGATTAAGAAAAATTCCAGAAATTCAATTAAGTGCAAATAAATTCAGAAAAATCCCCAAAAATATAGAAAAATTCATTGGAGCACAATGAACCCAACTAAAATTGAAAATCTTTAGTTTGATGAATAGTTTACTCAAATTAAATCCTTTCATTAATGGAAAATTCAAATTAAGCTGGAATTAATTCAAGAAAAATGCAAATGGTTTATTTTTGAATTCAACATTCCAAAACTCAAATTTTGGGATGTTACATTGTTCTACAAATACCAATTTGGATATTTGTCCATTTAAAAATGCACTCTTTTATATCCATTTGAAATAATTTGATATAAAAGCAAGATGAAAAGCAAGTAAGATTCTAATAGCTTCTAATCTAGCTACAGGTGCAATGGTTTGACCAAAATCAGAACCTTCGATTTGTGTGAACCCTTGCGACACTAATCTAGCCTTATTTCTTACCCCGATACCATTCTCATCTTGCTTGTTTCGAAATACCCATTTAGTGCCAATGACATTGTGATCCTTAGGTCTTTCAACTAGCGTCCATACATCGTTTTGAGCGAAGTTGTTAAGCTCTTCATGCATTAAATTCATCCAATTCGGATCATCTAGAGCTTCATCTATATGAGTAGGTTCAAGAGAGGACACAAAAGAGTAATGTTAACAAAAGGAAGCGACACGAGATTGAGTTAGAACACCCTTAGTAACATCACCCAATATTTGATCTATCGATGATCTTTGGAGAGCCCATGATGAATTCTTTGAGGTAGAGGTTGAGCTTGTTGATCATTCTCCTTCTCATCCACGTCTATGGGTTGAACTTGACTTGGCGTTTCGGAAGTAGATGGTACAACTTGAGTGGATGAAGGTTGATCACCTTTATTCTCCTTTGGTTTGATGTCTCCAAGCATCATGTTGTTCATTACTTCTCTTAGTCCTTCATCACCTATATTATCTAAATTTTCTTGCTCTTCTTGAGAGCCATTAGTTTCATCAAATTCAACATCGCAAGTTTCTTCAACAAAACCTTTATTTTTGTTAAAAACACTATATGCTTTACTATTTGAGGAATAGCCATGCAAGAAACCTTAATCACAACGACTTTGAAATTTTGAAAGTCGAACATCCTTTTTCAAAATATAGCATTTGCAACTGAAAACTCAAAAATAAGAAATGTTCGGTCTTCTTCCAATGAGAAGCTCATAGGAAATCTTTTTCAAAAGACGATGCAAATAAAGCCTATTTGTTGCATGGCAAGCAGTATTAATGGGTTCCGCCCAAAAACTATCAGAAATGCTATACTCATCAAGCATAGTTCTTATCATTTCAATTAGTGTTCGATTTTTCCGTTCTACAACTCCATTTTGCTCCGAAGTGTAGGTGGCAGAAAGATAGTGCTTTATTCCAAGTTCATCACAATAATCTTCAATTCTTGTATTTTTGAACTCGGAACCATTGTCAATACGAATTTTCATAATCTTGAAATCAAATTCATTTTGAGCCCTTTTTGTAAAACTTTTAAAAATACCGGAGGTTTCAGATTTATCATATAAAAAGAAAACCCAAGTATACCTTGAATAATCATCAACAATGACTAAACAGTAAGAATTACCTCCGATGCTCTTATAGGTTGTCGGGCCAAACAAATCCATATGTAAGAGCTCTAATGGTCTAGATGTGGACATGATACTCTTTGAAGGATGAGAACTAGCCACTTGCTTACCGGCTTGACAAGAACTACAAAGTCTATTTTTCTCAAACATCACATCTTTCAAGCCCACAACTAAATCAGTTTTAAAAAGCTTTTTGAGTTGAATCATCCCAACATGAGCTAGTCTTCTATGCCATAACCATCCCAAGGATGTTTTTGCAATTAAACATGTTTGAAGACATGACTCATTTGAGGTGAAATCAACTAAATACAAATTTCCAAATCTAAAACCTTTGAACACTAAAGAATTACCATTTTCTTTAGAGATCACTACTCCATTCTTAGAAAACATGCAAGTAAGACCAAGATCACAAATTTGGGCTACGGATAGCAAATTGAAATTCAATGTTTCAACTAATGAGATATTTGAGATAGAAAGGTCATTTGAGATAGCAATTTTACCCAATCCTAATACCTTTCCTTTGCTATTGTCTCCAAATGTGATCTTGTCATGTTGACCACTCCCCAATTGAAATGTGGTGAACATTTTCTGGTCACCGGTCATGTGTTGAGTGCATCCACTATCCAACACCCAATGTCGTCCTCCGGTCTTGTAGTTCACCTACAAAAGAAAATCATGCCTTTTTAGGTACCCAAATTTGTTTGGGTCCTTGGAGTTTAATAACCAAGGATTTGGCACCCAAATGACATTCTTTCTACGGCCAAGTATAGGAGTGCCAACAAACTTAGCACTAATTTTACCAAAAGCTATTTTTCTTAAGCACATAGCAAGAATCATAAATGTTGTTTTTGGATGCTTTCCCTCAAGGACAATAATTTGATAAATGGCCTACATCATGAAAATTATAACAAAGCTTCCCATTTTATTTTACAAACCGATGAGCTTTGTTACTAATTTTCTTACCCTTCTTAGGAATATACCCAAGACCTTCTTTATTGTAGGAACATCTTTGACTATTCAAGATTTTATTTAGGGTATCCTTGCCCTTAAAGCATCTATCTAAACTCTTGCTAAGTTTATCCACTTGTTCTTTAAGTTTATTATTTTCTATCATTAAATTTTCATGGCAAGAAATTGATCTAGCATATAAAGATGAAGGCATATCAATTAAATCATCACAAGAAGTAGATATGCTAGTTTTTTCTACACAATATGAATCAATTTCTAAACTAGACATATCATTAATAATCTTTCAACTAATGCCTACATCATTTTTAGGCTTTGAATGGTCCTTGGCAAGAAGAGTCTCATGAGCTTCCTTTAGCTCCTCATAAGTATCTTTGAGGGAAAGATATTCTTTTCTCAAAGATTTATGTTTAGACTTTTCTTTGTCGAGATACTCATTTAAGTCCTCAAGCATATCCATTAGCTCATCATAGGAGGGTTCATCATCGTCATTTGATTTTACCTTAAAATCTCTTTTTGCCATGAGACAAAGGAGTGAAGAATGGTGAGGAAGCCTCCTTGATAGCGATGCCGGCGAGACCCTTCTTCTTTGAAGGTGTATCATCCTCGAAAGAGTCGGAGTCCTAATATTTTTCTTCGGAATCCCACTCTCCAATGTGAGCCTCGCCTTTTCCATCCTTATTAAGCTTCTTGAAGAGCTTCTTCTTTCCATGAAAGAACTTCTTCTTCTTAGGCGACTTGTTCTTGTCGTCCTTCTTCTTGGGACAATGAGAAGCAATGTGTCCCTTCTCATCACACTCATAGCACTAGATATTTGCATATAGATTGGTGCTTGAGTATTGTCCCTTCTTGAATTTTTGAGGAGCACTTGTGCTTGAGCGCCTCTTCATGAATCCCCTCATTCTTTTTACAAGGAGGGCCATTTCCTCCTCGGTGTCTTCATCATCGTCGGAGTCGTCGAGCGCCTCATCGCTTGACTCCGCCTTCGCCTTGAAGGCAATATTCTTCTTCTTCGAAGAGCTTTGCTCCAAAAGCTCTTCCTTGTCTTTCTTGTAAAGCTCATTTGTAATGAGGTTTCCAAGAAGTCCCTTTGGCGTCATCCTTGGCAACTCCGGTGAGTTGAGAAACAATGTCACCAAAGTCTCATATTTGTCCGGAAGAGCCCTAAGCATCTTACGAACAACATCGAAATCGGTTAGTGACGCCCCAAGGCCCTTGAGCTCATTTACTATGTTATTTAGCCGTGAGTACATCTCATTGATGTTCTCATGGGGTAACAAAATAAAACTCTAATATTTGATCCGAAGCATATGCAATTTGGCTTCTTTGACCGAAAATGTCCCCACATGAATTTTCGAGAGGTTTGTCCAAATCTCATGAGCGGTTTCAAGGTTACTCACTTGATTGAACTCATCCGCGTTCAAAGCACCAAAAAGAGCATTCATATCTTGAGCATTGAGATGAGTGTTTTGCACTTCTTGTTCTATTGTAAGCATGGGATTATGTAACACCCTAAATTTTGCTCTAATTTAAATTTTGGAGTATTTTTTATTTTTGAGAATTCCTGACAATTTATTAGAATTTAAATTGGATTTATTCATTTCTGACCTTTCTTGAACTCAATTAAGTTCATGCAAAATTTGATGCAAAGTTTTATGGAAAATATTTTATTTGAGTTCCAAATGTCCCAAAGTATTTTCCAGAATTTTTCTGATATTTTTACTATTTTCTTTGGCCAAAACTATTTTGTCCGATTATTTTTATTCGAAAAGGAATTAAAATCCGCGGAATAGTGTTTGGGTCGAAACCTTCGGTCCGGCCCAGCCGTGTCGCCGGCCCACGCAGCCCGCCCCGCCGAAACCCTAGCGCCGCCCCAGCCCAATCCGTTCGATCTTGATCGAACGCTTGCGAGTGTGCCACGTCGCCTCGCGATGCGGGCCATCCGATCCAATCCACGCGGACGCGCGGGATTTCGCCACGTCGCCCGCCGACCATTTTCGATAACGCCATTACCGCCTGTGAGTTAATCCTTCCTCTTCATTACCCGGCGCGCCATGTAGAGCATCTTCTTCCGCTTCTTTTGCGCCATTTCTCTCTTCCCGAGACTCGCCGTAGCAGCCGCATGAGCTCGCCGAAGTTCCAAGACTCTTCGCCGTCTGTAGCACCGCCGTCGGTCACTCTTCGCCGTGCCTGAGGTCACCGCCGAAGTCGCCCGTGCCGAGACGCTCCAGCCGCGCCACTTCATGTCGCCGGTGAAGCCTCACAATGCCGTCACTGTAGTCATCTTCCTTAGTTCCGGCCGTTTCTGCCTTCTGCGCCGCCGTCGCCTTCGCCGAGCTTCATCGTTCGTCCGATCTTCATCACACAATCTCGGTTCGTCCACGTCTCGGCCCATCTCTTTTGCCTAGAGTTGATCATAGCCGTCGGATCTAGGATGCATGGCTTGTATTAGTTCTAGGGTTGCGTTTTAGTTAGACCTGAACCGTTAGATTTCTGATGGACGTCTCGGATGGCGCCACATAGCTAGGTTGCACAGTAATCAGCTCGGATAACGTGCACCGTCGGATCAAATCTGTGTGGTATAAGATCTAGTGTTGCTGCGTGGTTGGGTCGTAGCCGTTCGATCGAAGATGAGTGATAGAGATGCGTCCATGTGTTGGGCGTTAGCTCCATTGTGCGTGAATCTCACCGTTCACTTTGAACCGAGCGAACGAGATTGCGCCACGCATCGAGCAAGTCCTATGTCGACGCGTGTCGCGTGGAAACCGAGAAGTCAGCGCCGTCGTTTCTGTCGACGTCGCCCAATTAATCATAGCCATTTGATCGGGATCCAAGGGCCACGGTGAAGCCACGTGTTGGCTCTGGGGTAGATCTGAGTCAAAAAGTCGCATCAATCTCGGCCGTTCGTTTTAAATCGGATGGACGAGATTGAATCGAGTTTCGGTTATTAGTTTAGCGCCGCGTGTCGCAAGGGGATTGGTTGTGCTTGCGTCATCCGGTGCACAGACTCAGTGCCGTTGGTTCACGGTGGACCAACCCGAGCCGTGGACCAAGTCCATAGACCGAGGTGACGTGGCAACCCCAGAGCATGTCACGTGTCAGATGACGACATGCTGACATCATTTCTCCAGAAAAATATTTTGGCCGAAAATTCTTTTCTGTGCTGACGTCATCATGACGCAATGCTGACGTCATAAATGTGATTTTTTCAGTATAAAAATAAATCGGAAAAATCGGATTTTCTAATTTCTGTATTTTCAGATTTTATTCAAACTTCAATCGGCTATAACTTTTGCATTTTAACTCGGATTTGGGTGATTCAAATTTCTAAAAATTCATAAAATTTTGATCTCTTTAATGGTGAATTTTATTTGAATTTTTGAGGACACTAAGTCTACTGTATTAGTTATTTATTGCATATATTGTTTGTACGTGTAGACGCAAATTTGCCGGAAGGTTTCGAGGAAGAGTTCGTCGCTCAAGACCAAGCTTCGGAACACGACCAGCAAATCTTTGAAGGCAAGTGATGCTTTGATCATTTTGATCCTAGATTTTAAAATGTAATTTATGCTTTAAAATTATGCATGCTAATTTATTTAAAGTGAATTTAAATTAAATTGGGAGCGTACCTGTGTTACGGCTTGGTGCCCATCCAACGGTGATTGACCTGTCCTGTACCTCGGCTCTGTGTTAGGGAAGTGATAGTGAAGGCAATACCGGAGAGGTTCTTTGGTTAAGGTAGAGGTTCCTGAAAGGCTTTGTTACGGACGATCACCTGTGTGGTGAATGGCTGTATCTTGTGGGTAAAGTGTACAACCTCTGCAGAGTGTCAAATCTATTCGAATAGCCGTGTCCGCAGTATTGGACATTGCTCGGGCATTACATTCAAGGGGTAGATATTCAAAAACAAAATGTTGAAAGGGTGGCTATGTGCTAGTGTTAAAAATGAACTGTTAAGGCTGTGTGCCGAGAATCTTCGAAGAAAAACCATTTGAAGAAATTAGTATTATTATAACTGTTTCACTGCTTTTCGTCAACACCCGCGCCGAGATAATCGCTATGACAGGATGGAGCTCATGGAGGAGGATGCAACGATCACTCATCTGGCGAGGTATGTCATCACCCAAGAGGACGCCATGGATGAGACAGTCCGGGAGCTGCAGAGGACCCGTGACGAGGTCACGGAGGCGATGACTCAACTGCGGGAGGGCTTAGCTCACTCCATGCAGAAGATCTAAGAGCCGAGATGGCCTCAGATGGACTCGAGCTCGAGCCGCCCCGAGCCGCACGATCCAGATCCGAGGAGCTGAGCAGAGGCACCAGTCAGCAGAGCCACCGCACAGAGCAGCACTCGGGACCAGCAGAGTCGATGGGGTCGTTTGCACCAGCTGCAGTAGGTCATTAGGACCAGTTCGCCCCGATGCTAGAGCACCCGCCGGTGTATGCTCCGAGGAGCCGCAGCTGGGTTGACTCGATGAGTGATCGAGTCTAGTCGGGTGTAGTGTCGAGACTCGAGTGTTTGAGTCGCGTATTTTGTTTCAGAGTCACCATTAGGTGTGAGTCGTTGTGGAGTCCTATGTTTGTTTACTTGTTTCTGTTTGTGAGTGTCTAGTATGTGTTGCATGGCCCTTAGGCACTTGTGAGCAACCATACTATTTTATATTAATAAAATTGTTAAATAATTTAAGTTACACTTGTTTCCCCCGCATAAGTTCTTTTACTTGTCTATGCTTTCTTCTTTTCTTAACCTTGGAAGTTTGCAACAGATGGTGAGGACTCGCGGAAACACTGGAGTCAGCGGAAGTGGGGCTAATCAGGCTGCCAACGAGAATGAGGAGCCAATTCCTCAACCACCGCAAGTTGATATGAAGAATCTGGGAGCCTTTCTGGCTGCCCAAACTCAACTCATGAACACAATGGTGCAAGTGAATGTTCAACCTGGGGGTAACCATGGACCACACCCCTATTCAAAGTTGTTGGAGTTTATGTGAACTCGTCCACCCACCTTCTTAGGCAACGCCAATCCGATGGAAGCGGACGATTGGCGAAGGACAGTTGAGAGGAAGCTACACATAACCCAGTGTATGGGACATGAGAGGGTACTCTATGCCTCTCACCAGCTAGAGGGAATCGCCGCAGAATGGTGGGAGAATTTCTGTGCTGCACATGAGAATCCCCAAGAAATCACTTGGGAGGAATTCGCTGGTTCTTTCCGTCAATACCATGTGCCAGAAGGTATCATGGATCTGAAGAAGGAAGAATTTCGAAATCTCAAGCAGGGTGGCCAATCAGTGGTTGACTACCTGAATAAGTTTACTCAGCTGGCACGCTACACACCAGAAGACGTAGCTATGGACAAGGCCAGACAATCCCGCTTCATGAAGGGATTTAATGCAGGGCTACAAGTGGGACTGATCACCCACACATTTCCAGACTTCCAAGAGCTGGTTAACAAGGCTCTTATTTTGGAGGACAAGCGCTAAGAATTGGATGACAACCGGTAGCGCAGAATGGCGCAACAAGGATGACGTCCGGGCCAGCAGAGGCAGAGGACGGCACCCCAACAATTCATCCGGTTCCAACCTGCAGGCAAGTGATGTGGCACCACCGCCAAGAATCGCCCAAGGCCAAAATGCCCAAACTCCACCGTAATCGTGGTACGCATCGAGAACCTCATAGGCAGCGGGAAGACGTTGTTATCACTGCAACAAATTGGGGCACTTCGCCAACAATTGCCCGAAGAAGGGAGGTGTCACACCGGTCCGATTTAACCTGGGGAATACGCCTACAAGGAATCCTGCACCAACTGTGAACCACGGAGCATCGACATCAGCAACTCCATCTCAAGGAACTGCACGAGGCCGAGTCAACCACATTTAAGCAGATGAAGTCCAGAACGCCTCAGACGTTGTACTGGGTAAGTTCCTAGTAAACTCAGTACCAGCTACTGTTTTATTTGACTCAGGAGCGTCACATTCATTTGTTTCTCGAGGTTTTGCTGTTCGCAACAATTTGGATATTGTGGAACTTAAGTGTGTACTTGTAGTCCAATCCCCTGGATCAGAACTCCGATCCAATTTAGGATGTTTTGGGGTGAGACTAATAATTAAGGGAATAGAGTTCCTAGCAAACTTAATTATCTTAAATACCCAAACCCTGGATGTTATCCTGGGAATGGATTGGTTAACCAAACACAAGGCAAGATCGATCATGGAAAAGAGTTATATCAATCGAGAGCCCGTATGAGAAGGGTTGAGTTTGAAGCAAAAGCAGTACGAGATGGACAATTAATGGTCAACAGCATGAAGACCGTTAGCTTGGAGGAAGTTTCCATAGTCAATGAATATTCGGATGTTTTACCGGAGGATTTACCTGGAATGCCGCTAGATAGAGATATCGAGTTTGTGATAGAGCTTGTTCCAGGGACAGCTCCAATAGCTAAGAGACCTTACAGGATGTCCACAGAGGAATTAGTGGAAATGAAGAAGCAAATTGAAGAGCTGCTGGAAAAAGGATTCATAAGACCTAGTTCATCGCCATGGGGAGCACCTGTCTTGTTCGTCAAGAAGAAGGACGGGAGTTTTAGGATGTGTATAGACTATTGTGCACTCAATTCTTTTCTATGCTGACGTCATCATGACGCAATGCTGACGTCATAAATGCGATTTTTCAGTATAAAAATAATTCGGAAAAATCGGATTTTCTAATTTCTGTATTTTCAGATTTTATTCAAACTTCAATCGGCTATAACTTTTGCATTTTAACTCGGATTTGGGTGATTCAAATTTCTAAAAATTAATAAAATTGTGATCTCTTTAATGGTGAATTTTATTTGAATTTTTGAGGTCATTTAGTCTACTGTATTAGTTATTTATTGCATATATTGTTTGTACGCGTGGACGCAAATTTGCTGGAAGGTTTCGAGGAAGAGTTCGTCGCTCAAGACCAAGCTTCGGAACACGACCAGCAACTCTTTGAAGGCAAGTTATGCTTTGATCATTTTGATCCCAGATTTTAAAATGTAATTTATGCTTTGAAATTATGCATGCTAATTTATTTAATGTGAATTTAAATTAAATTGGGTAATGTAGCTAATCAACCCATATTGTTATTGTCACCATGAAAGTATTATCTGTATGCCCTGAAATCTTTGTCACCTAAGTTTGATTGTATTAGTTGGATGTTAATATTGTGCCAACACGGGAGGCTAGACCGTGAGTAGATGCTTAGCCTTGCAACGAATCATGAATGATCTTTCGGGAAAAATGCTACAATATTGATTAAAGAAATATTGAATGTATTTTGAAAGTGGTGTGATGATGCCACATGATGAGATTGAGGTACAGAGACTTGTGTGGTTCTGTACCGATGTTGAGTTATTACTGGCATGTGTTGCACAATAATCAACTGGGTGGGAAATGATTTAGACTGGGGCAAGTGGCAAGAGGCTGTGTGTCAGGTGGACCTGTGTGGCAATGGGTTGATGAGTGATGTAAGTCTGTGTGCCACATTGAGCTGTATGCCACTATTGAGTGTTGGAAGTCTTGCCTTGGTCAGTTAAGGACTTCACCTTGCAAGCCTTTGATCTGAGTCACCCGTACAACCACATGTCTGGTATGGGACGGACCTAGTTGATTAGGGTTCTTTTATCTTCCCTCTGATACCTCAGGGTGACAGTACACAGGGGTGTATCTGTACGGGGGAGCGTACCTGTGCTACGGCTTGGTGCCCATCCAACGGTGATTGACCTGTCCTATATCTCAGCTCTGTGTGAGGGAAGTGATAGTGAAGGCAATACCGAAGAGGTTCTTTGGTTAAGGTAGAGGTTCCTGAAAGGCTTTGTTACGGACGATCACCTGTGTGGTGAATGGCTGTATCCACTACAAGAAAAGTGATTATCTATGACGAAAACGTCGTGACGTTCTCAACTTTTGTCATGAAAAATCTGTTTTCTGTGACAACTTGTTTATGTTCGTCATTAATTGTATCATGCGCCGTCGCCCCATGTACTTTTGTGACGAAACATAAAATTTCGTCATGAAACTAAAACACAAATCGTCATAGAAAATGAGTCGCGTTTTTTTCAGGTTGGGAAGCGATCGTTGCTAGAACCTCCTGGCGGCTGGAAGGCCCTAATCTATTTTTTCCTCCCACCTAATCCCCTCCTCTCTCTCCCTTTTCCCAATCGTTTTGCTCCCCTCCACTGCCGACCTCCTCCCTGCCTCCTCCCACCCGTGTGCCTCCCCTTGGAGTATCTCCAGCCAGCGCCGCCGCCCCTCCGGCCATCCTCTGGCCAGCTCCGGCGGTGCCTCCCTCCCCAAGGTCGGCGCCCTTCCTCCCTTCCCCTTGCGGTTTCTCCCTTGTGCCAAGGTGAGGAAAAAATCTAGGGTTTGGGTGTGGTTGGGTGGCTGGGTTAGGGTTCATTCCATGGAGTTTTAATGGTGGTTTGGTTGTGTATGGAATGGATTAGAGATGGAACCCTAGAAGTTGTGCAGTTCTGTTTTTCGATCAGATTCCTTCCTTCTGTTCATCGCAAATCTGGGATTAATTGATGCGTTTCCTGGATATTTGGCTATATAGAAAGTTGTAGATAGTCGAATCCCCTTTAATTTGAGTATAAGAACACTAAAATCCGATCAGCCAATTGAAAGTTATGCCATTTTTGGTGTTCACTGTCCAGATTAGGTTGTGGATTGCGTCCGAAATGTTCAACTGAAGATTTGATATAGCAACAGGCCGAATTAGGATTTTTGATTGCCTAGAGAAATGTAGGAAATTTCCTTTAGATTTATAAAGTGTATTTTTATCGTTGATTTGGTGTTAGGAATCAAAAGTTTTGGCCTGTTGAAGTTGCTGTCCAGAACTGAAATTTCTGCTGAAAGTTCAGAGTTAGTCTGAAGTTCAGAGGGCAGTTTGAGGACTTAACTTTCAGGTGTTGAGAAAATGGTTATGGGGTAACTATAGGTTATCCTCTTATGATCATTTGGAGCCTAAGAATGCAAATTTTTACTTAGCCAATTAAAAGTTATGTTCATTTTAGTACCTGCTATTCAGAACTACTGTTAATGTATATAACCTCTGTTCATCTCTAATCTGGGAACTATTAATGTATCTTCTGAATAAATGGCTATAATATAGTTGTAGATTATCCTCTTGTGATTAATTATAATCTGAGTTCACTCAATTTGGTTCAACCATTAAAAAGTTATGCAAGTTTTACCTTTTGCTGTCTAAAGTGTGACTAGTAGCCAGATGGAGTGTAGTAACCAGATGGAGTGCACAATGAGGGGTGTAGTAATCAGATGGAGTGCTGAATTATCTAGACTGCAATCACTAAATTGGCAATAGAGTTTGTATCGAAGCTAGTAGAAACATCAAAAAGCAAAATTATGGAAGAGACTCAAATAGTCTCAAGTGAATAAGTTATTGCTATTTCAATTTTTCTTTTCTCAGAACTGCAATATCATATTATCCAACTAGGAGCAGCCAATGAGAACACGACGCAGAGAAAGGCAAAGGTAAGATCTGTATTTATCTTTCCATATAACAATTTTACTATGCTTGTGCATGAATAGGGCCCTATAGTCCTGCAATTGAAATCTTGACTATTAAAATATGCTCACCTATGTCTCAAACAATAATATCATGTTGTTTTCATTATATAGAACCCGAACCATGCAAATATGAGAAGCTACGGCTAGCAAACACCGCAGCGATTCAAGCCAAATTTCAATCTCTAGGTATCAACAGATTAAAAACCTTCGGATTCAACTTCAACCCCACTACAACCAAAAGGATAGCAAAAGGGTAGAAACAATGATGACTCGACACGATCCTCAAGAGGATAAGGGGCCGAGGAGATGAATCTGCCAAAGATCCCTTCACCAACAAAGGTGCTTGCCGATCTATCTCTTGTCGGGGCTAAGGATGTTAGTCGCATGTATTGTTTTGCATTGCATCTATTTAATTTCTTTAGGTTGCTTCATTTATGTTATTTTTGTTGTGCTGTCTATTTCATTTTGTACACATATTTACACTTAAATTTTCTTCTCATCTAGTATTTGAAAACATGCGTATAAGACCAGCTCAAAGGCCCATAAAAGGAAGACCGACAACATGCCTCCGTGTGGTACAAGAGCTTCAAAGAGAGTGAGGGCAACTACAAAGAAGAGAGGAACCCACTGGAGTCACAACATGGTCCGCAAAAAGTGGCCTTACCTACACTTCAAGAAGATACAACCACCGAATCCTCCGAGCAAGTGGTCCATGAAGATCAAATTCGACAAAAGAACAAGAACCCATTGCTCAACCTACGAGTCCGGTCATGGATTGGTCCTATCCTAAGATGGTGTAGAACAAAGAACGAAATGATGAAGGCAAGTTATTTTTGGGCATTCTTCTTTTCATCTTTATTACAATTGTGTCATAGAACAATATTTCGATTGTTTTCATAGGTTACAAACATTAAGCATTTAACTAATCCCTTCAATGCCTTTTTCGTAGATCCCCCAAATACTTCTACAAGAGGGAAGAGGGCATCAACAATGGGGAAAATGCTTGAGAAGATGACTAGAACTATGGGCAAAAGGTTGCCACCCAATTTGCCGAGGGGATGAGAAGGCCACATAAGCCGCTGGAAGTCGCAAAGTTTGCATCGAGTCCAGCGTCAAATTAGGCATCATGTCCCTATCCTCACTAGTTGGAAGGAGTACAAGAACAACACAGCTCATTTGGATAATTTCATGGGAAAATTGTCTGTAAGTGATTTCATTCTTGGCCACAAACAATTACTCTTCTTCCACATTAGATTGCATAATTCATTAATGTGGTTCATTCAACCTGCTAGACACGGCTGGCCTTGGACACCAGTGATAGGACAACCAAGGATGCATGTGCTGAAATTTTGAAGGGTGGGGTGCGACAATCTAGGTATTTGCTGAAGAAGTGGTTTTTCAATGGTATCCCAGCAAATGAAATTAGTACAACATCCCCAGTACCTACCATGACAGATGAGGAGTGGAGAAAACTTGTCCAGAAATGGTCTGACCCGAAAAGCAAGGTACGGTCTATGAATATATAGTTCTATTCAAATTCCATTCATGAATGTGCCTAATGGAACCATCTGCTGTAGGAAATATCTGAAAAGAACAAGCAAAATCGTGCTAAAGTCAAGTTCCATCAAGCCACAGGGTCTCGCAGCTACATTGCACACTACCATGCTCTGGTAAGTACTGTTCACCGTCTCATTATTCATTTTCCATCCACAACACTTGATAGGAACCTTGCTAGTAGGCAGCCAAGGAAACCTTGATAACCAAAGAAATAAAATTAGATGCACTTATTTAGTTCAAGCCCTGCCTATAATAAAGCCATATGTAGTTAATAAAAAAATTTCTACTTGATACATTTTATTTTGTTTCTTCTTCCAATTGTAGAAGGAGAAAAACAAAGATCAATAATTCACTGCTGTGGACATGTTCAAGGAGTGCCACAACAAAGAAGAAGAAGGGACTCACTTGAACTCATGCAACGCGCAATTGTAAGTCCATGCAATTCCTCCTTTTTCTTCTGCCATTGTATCCTATAGAGGGTATTTCCAGATGATAGCACCCATGGTCACCTCACTGCATAAGTATATATGGACTCATCAAAATATCTGCTTTCTTACATTGTGCTTACAAAATTGCTTTCTTGCATCCATACCATATAAGTAACTAGACCACATTGATAGAGAGATTCATTGTATCAAGATACAAAAGTTAATCCATTTGTTCATGTGCTTTTATGAAATTTTCAATGCAAATTTAGTGATTTTTCAAGTAATCACCAGAGGTTACCTTTGTTGTGTCCTGCTCTATTTGGATGAAAGTTTTCTTTGTATAAGCCTTTTTATTCCTCGTTATCACTATTGATTCTGTTATGTTTTATGTCTTAGGCTGAGATGGAAGCTATGATGGTGCTCGATGTAGAGTGTCACCAACAATGTCTACTACCGAGATTGTTGACAAGGTTCTGTCTCAAAGTAGCGCCACCAAAGAAATTCTTGAAGAACGCTATTTACATTCTTCCACCCGAACTCGCAAAGGACTCCAAACAACAAGCTCTTGAGGAACAAATTGAGCAGAGAGACGAGGAGCAAATGAACTTCGATGCATCGCTGAGCAACAAAGAAGAAGAAGTAGAAGACTTGAAGCTAAAAGCATAAGCATCAGATGAAGCACTGATCAAAACCCAAAAGGAAATGGGAGATTTAAAGAAGAGGCAAGAGGAGAATTATGCAATTATTCATCATCTCATGCGAATGGTCGTCAAGACAACTAGTGAGTTTATGAACCTGTTCACTTATTTTGCATGGATACTTATTTTGTATGGTCGCTAACCTGTTCATCGGTACTAGTGAGTTTAGGTAACGTGGTTCAACTTTGTGACCTATAGATTTATTTTCAATAGCTTCAAGTGTGGTACTAACTAAAAGTACTGTGTGAACAAAGTTTGTGTCTCTTAATATATCTATGGTTATGTGCAATGTATTGATTGATCTCCAAAATATTGTGTCTTTGGTCGAGATGTATTGTGTGTTGTGGTCAAAAATGGATGTCCACATGGCACTTATCTATGATTTAAACATTTGCGTCACAACACGTGCCACGCCACCTCACATCCTCGGTCACGACGTGGCAATCGCACTGCTCAATGACGAAAATGCATGTCCACGTGGCAACAATCATGATTTAACAATTTCGTCATAAATAAAATGGTCAACGCCATTTTTGGCCGATCGGAGTGTTCTTTATGACGAATTTGATATTTTTCATGACGCTTTGGGTACAATTAATGACGGATATATTCGTCATAGAAATGACCTCTTCGTTGATGAAAATGTAATTCGTCACAGAAAAGTTGATTTTCTATGACGAAAAAAAGTAATTCGTCATTGAAAACATTCTATGACGCACTTACTATGACAAGTTGAATTTCGTCATAAATTCGTCATAAAAAACCTACAATGACGATTTTGGGACTAATGATGACAAGTTTGGACCGTCATTAAAAATCACTTTTCTTGTAGTGATCTTGTGGGTAAAGTGTACAACCTCTGCAAAGTGTCAAATCTATTCGAATAGCCATGTCCGCGTATTGACGCGTTGCTCGGGATTACAAATCAAGGGGTAGATATTCAAAACAAAATGTGGAAAGGGTGGTGTGTGCCGTTGTTTAAAATGAATCATTAAGGTGTGTGCCGAGAATCTTCAAGAAAAACCATTTGAAGAAATTAGTATTATTATAACTGTTTCACTGCTTTAATCTAAATAAGATACCGCTTTAAAAATGCTGTTTGAAGCAAAAGAACCAATTAAGCCAATCCTTTGGAATAAACTTTGCATATAGTAATAGCGCCGCATTCATGCATTACTTGTTGAGTGCCTTGTGTACTCACCCTCCTGCTTATCAACCCCAACATCGGTGGAGGAGTCTACACCAAAGTGGGAGGAGGAGTACAATGAGGATCCTGACAATTAGGGGCAAGCTCAATGGGTTGCCTATGGCAAGATGAAGGCTTCCACGATATTTATTTTATTCTCACGCTATTTCTTTTACTTTGAATAATGTAAGCCTGCATGGTGATTTTATGTAAGGAGACCATAAGGTCGCATAACTCGCTTTATATAAATGTTTGCACTATTTATTCTTATATCATTGTGAATGTCCGTGATGTGCAACCTCGTAAGATCAGGTGCTAGCGTGATCCTGGACTAGCACAGAATACACAGAGGGTCCGAATTTGCAGATTCGGGTCCCGACAGATTAACTCCCAGAGTGAAACCCTTAACTACAATTCTCCATATATTTGGGCTCATGGCCTTTAGATAAACGGTCATGCGAATTTTCCAATATGCATAATTTGTGCCATCGAAAAATGGAGCCTTGCCTATTCACACCCTATCGCTAGCCATCCTTACTCTCTCGGCGGTAAAGCCCCAAAAGAGAGTCCGTGCTCTAATACCACTTGTAGGATCAAGGATAACCGACTAGAGTGGGGGTGAATAGGAGGTTTATAAATTTTTTTGGTTCTAATTTAGAAATTAATAAAATCACTAAGATATAAAGACAATAATTGCAAATTACAACTATATTCTCTAGTGATCACAAGTTACTATAGCAAATCAAGTATGACCGATAAAGGATTCTAATTACAAATAAAATACCCAAACTACTAGAATGGAAAATAAAGCACACAAATTGTAAAAGCAAGTCACAAGAGAATGAGAGACAAGAAATTTTATCCCGTGGTCTCGGAGACATGCCGGTATCCACTACTCCACGTTGAGGTGACTTGAACCACTTCAAGCCGGCTCCACCCGCTTGAGCCTTCCTCGATCACTCGTGGTAACTCTTCATCGCTCCGGTTAGGTGAGCTCCTTGCCTTCACAATTGATCGGGCCTTTTCACAAGCTTCTTTGAAAAGATCACCGATGCCACATGCCTCCAAGCCGTCTAGGAGGTGGCAACCTCCAAGAGTAATTGGTGTTGATCCTTGCTTGAGGTCAAATTGGGTGTCTAGAGGCTCAATACTAAATGCACCACTCAATTTTGCTCCTAACTCTCACTAAAATGAGAATTTAATACCCACAAATGAGTAGGAGACTTTCGAGAGCACAAGGATGATTACTGAGGTCCAAAACTTACTCTAGAATGCAGTGGGGGTATTTATAACCCCCACCAACCAAAACTAGCCGTTGGCCAAAATCGACCGGAGAGGCCGGTCATACCGCCCTTAGGCCGATATGACCACCCCTCAGTAGCCAACGGTCGCTACAGTGCATTTAATGCACTGTCAGTGACCGTTGGTTACATGGTTGGTATGACCGGAGAGGGTCATACCGCTCACCGGTATGACCGGAGGGTCTCAGGTCATACCGCCCATACAAAAACGGTTTGCACCCCCTTCTGTAAAAAATACACCGCCCCTTCGGCCGGTCACACTGACGGCTGGTATGACCGGAGGGGGCCCGGCCATACCGGCCCCACAGAGTCCGAAAGAGGGTTTTTAATGCCTTTTGATCTTTCTTAAAGCACATGATTTTGCAAGAATTTTATGCATTATATAATGAGCCTCTAAGCACTTTTATCAACATCAAACATGCAACAAAAACCCCTCTTAATAGTACGGCGACTAAACCAGCAATCTGATCTTTTCTCCCAATTCTGAGATCGGCAAAAGACTATGAAAAGTCCTTAACTTTTATACCTTAACCATTTTTTCTTCGACGCTTGCTTTTCTTCTTCACCCATTTCATGCTTCAATGTTCGTCGAATTTCGGACCAACCTATTCTCAAAATACTCAAATCGAAAAGGTTAGTCCTTTAACCACAATTGTCATTAATTACCAAAACCAAAATAAATTAGGGGTCTATATGCTTTCACCCGCCAAATTAACAAGGGTCGAGAAATCATTTATGGTGCAAAATATCATAGCCCAGAGGGTGAAGTGTTCTCTTTTGTATACATCCCACACTGCGACCCCCTCGTTCACAATTTTACCAATTCCACGATCAGTGGTGTAAGGTACACATCAATATCATTTCCCGGTTGTTTGGGTCCCGAGATTAGCAACGATATCTTGATATACTTCCGCTTCATGCTTATCTTGATATACTTCCGCTTCATGCACAACCAAGGAGGGAGATTGTAGATACACAACAGAACTAGCCAAGTGCTGTGACGACTGCTCATGGTACCAAACAGATTCATTCCATCGGTATTCAATTCAAATCTTATGTTCCTCATCTCGGCACCAAACTCCTCATGTTTCCAATCGATGTTTCTCCATTAAGCCGAATTAGTGGGGTGTCTCAGCTTGCCATCTTCCTTTCAAGATTCGTAATACCAACGCAATAATTTTTCCTCTCTGGGATTTGCAAACAACCACTCCAAACGGGAAATGATGGGCAAGTACCATAATACCCTGGCCGATGCTCATTTAGTGACCTCTTCACCATCATCGCCCCAGCTCTTACGCTTCTCTTTTTATTTGTACTGGGGTACACCGCAAACTGGACAAATGTGCAGTTCCTTATGCGCATTATGGTACAAGATGCAATCATTCGGACATGCATGTATCCTTTCTATTTCCATTCCTATGGGACATAGTAGCTTCTTCGCTTCATAAATGCTTGTTAGCAACTCATTTCCCTTCGGAAGCACATCCGATAGAAGAACTAAAAGTGCATTGAAACTTGTATCTGTCCAACGGTGTTTTGCCTTTAGTTCGATCAATGCAAGGACCAAACTCAAGTTGGTGTATTCCGCTTTGCAACCCGAGAATAGCGGTTTGGCATTGTCTTCCATCAAGCTTTTAAAATTTTCAAACTCTCTTTCCATGAAATTTCCCTCCACATCCCGCAACATTTGCTCTAAATTGTCCTCCTCAAACATATCACGCTGCAACTCGTCGTCGGGTTCCAACATGTCTTTGTTGCATACCGGAAGGGTACTACTTGTCTCCCCGTGATGGATACAACACGTGTAATTTCTCATGAAGCAATGTCGAATCAAGTGGTTTTCAATTTGAGCTGAGTTGTTAAATCTCCTGAGATTGGTGCAATCAAAGCAAGGACAATATATGAAGTTTACACCCCTCTTCGCCATGTCTTCTTCTGCAATTTTTTTGAACTCCTTAACACCCCTTTGAAATTCAGCACACACGGCTTTTCTGATACATCCATTATTCACGGTCCATCTGCAATTAAACTATGCACAATAAATTAACGAAAAACTGGAGCGGTAGCTAGCTAGCTATTTCAAATATTGAGACATCATTTCATTACCTTTGCAAAATAGAGGATGGATTCCAAGATTTATAATTTTACTCTCGATACCTTCTTGCCTAGTTAGGAGACATATATTTAAAACATCAAAAATGATATCGAATTACCTAATTAATGCAGTAGCTTAAAAATCTTATGACTTCAATGAAACAAAATAAGGGTGCAACCATTAACAAAGTTGACGAATTGAATGATCTTAAAGAAACATCTATCTGTTCACCAACTAAGTACATACCAACGATGACTCATAATCTGTAATTAGGTTAGGACCTAATCCCATTCGAGGAAATGTGGTTCGGGTAAGTTCCTAAGCTGTTGTACAACTCTAGGAAAAATTTCAACAGCATCTCCCTGTTGTTCTCCAAATACACGTCTCGACAATAGTTCAATACGGGTGTGTATCCAGAGAACACTAGGGAGATAGCGTCGAAACCTTCTCTGGAGTTGTACAATAGCTCAAGAACTTGCGCGAACCACATTTCCTCGGACTGTCCAAAAATACGTGGACAATTCAAGTGCTTGCTTATAAATATGCCATTGCAGCATATTTATAAACAAGCACCCTCGAATGGGAGACGTAGGTTACGCAACGTAAACTCTAATATTCATCATATGACAACAACAATAATCTCATATTAACACGAGAGTACTACAAAGATAATTAAATAGATGTGTGCTTGTCAAATAAAAGTTATGAAATCTAATAAGATACACACAATTCCGGTGCAACCTATACTATTTTTGCGACATATCGAAATTACCTAGTGCAAAATTGAAGGTGTTTGAAGGAATACTCATTTTGAAGAAAACCACAAATAAGGGGAAAAAGAGGGGAAATATCCTTAAGCTAGGGCTTCAACTTTACCCTCTTAACACCCAACCTCAAGGATTTTAGAATTTCTCACTCAAGTATTGCTTCCAACCAGAATATGTGCTGTTTTTTCAGGTGACGGCGGTTTTTTTAGCCTCTGGAACAACAACAGAGGAGAGTTCAGCCCGAGGGTACAAATAACCTAGCGAGGCTCATCAAAATTGGTTCTTAGATTAGAAGCGATTTGTGCAATCGGTTCTCGCTTCTAACCTGAGAACCGATTGTGATTATTATTAACACCCTCTCCTAAGTTATCTATCATAATCGATTTTTCCTAAAAAACTTAAGAACCGACCCAGATGAAGCGATAGTGATGTACCATTCTGTAGTAGTGGCACGTGGTGATGTAAATATTAATTAAAATTTGTAGCCCATGCGGATGAATGGGTTGAGGACTAGTCTATCTATCTGTCTATTTATCTATCTATAGTAAATTGAGGCTCCTTCAGCAGCCCTCATGGTAATCTTAGGAGGTAAAAATTAGAAATTACCATATTAATCGAAGAAAAGAAAGAAGGCTAGAAATTATCACATTAATCGGAGAAAAGAAAAGAACTAAGATGTTGGTTTGCTCCATCAATGAACCATCCCAACATTCTAAAAAACTACTTAAGTTCCAAATATGTATTTCTAAATTTTTGAGCTATTTTCAAGATTTTCTGCATTAAAGAAAATATTTTCCTAATTTCCATTGATATTTTTGAATTTACAAACAAATTAATACCACTTGATCAAAGCTTGGAAATAATTTATTTGGGTTTTCAATAGTCTGAAGTACTTCTCCAAAAAATATCATAAATTTTGGAGTTGTTTTGCTAATTTTAAAAATTCAAAATTAATTTCTGCAATTAAATCATTTGGAAAATATTTTTAAAACCCCTTCCCCACTGTGGACTGAATTCCTTTCAGTTGGCCTAGCCCGTTATTGTTTCACCCCATCTCTAGCCTACACACCGTCCTCTCGAAAAGCACCAGCCATTTTCCGTTTTCTCCGCTTGGAAGTCGTCTTTTCACCGATCACATTCTCTCTTCCCTTCTTCCTTTGTCGTTGACAGCCCAGGCTCGCACACCAGCCTTTTTCCTCCATGCACCAGGCAGAGCCCCTAAGCACATTGTAGCACCCCTTGTATCTGACCACACGCCCACCGTTTTGCCTTGCTTGACCAGCAAGTTGTTGCCCCTAGCTGTCCTCTTCCACGCATCACAGACGGGGTCTACCCGAAACCATCGCTGCCTGACTTATCTGTGTCTTCTCCCATGTACCAGTGAGATTGTGACGAGCATTTTTCCATCATCTCACCATAAAAATCCTAGCCGAACACGTCTCAACCTTAGCTGCCCCATCCCGGTGAGCTCTAGGCTCGCACCCCCATCACGTTGCCCCATTTTTCCTCTTCTTAAAAAGTCCTCAAATGCTTTCTCGATTTGTGCAATGTATCACCGGACCTAAGTCTTCCTCTTCATCTCTTGCCGCCGTCATCATAGATGGAATTCTTCATTCCAAGTGAGTCTTAGACCACTCCATGGGCTTTTTACCATCTCTGTGCTCTTATGAACCTTTACCCGTGGTTCGTCGCAGCTCATTCCTTCCGTGGAGCTCCACCACCTTGAACCTCTCTGCTGCCACTGCTGTCCTCCGTCTCTATTGTAGATCTCACATCTTCGGTGAGCCCCAGCCTTGAACAGGGTCATTTTTGTGATGCTAGCCATCCCCTAAACCTCATTATGTGCTTATTTGTAGTCCTCACCCTCGATACTAGGCTGTCACCATAAAGTTCCCTATCTCCCACTACCATTTTTCGATGACCTGCTACCCTAGACTACCTCTGCCATAGTTGACCCCTCTCTCATATTCGTGGTGAGCCCTTGATGCTCATACACTACTTAGTCAGGCTCGCCACTACTACAGAACAGCACATCACTGTCGGTTCCAAAACGCCATCACTGCTGGTCATTGGTGCCGGCAGTGATACTCGGGGATTATCACCGCCGCCAGAACCGGCAGTGATAGTGATTATCACCGCCGTTCTATACGTAACCGATGGTGATATTGTACTATCACCGCCGTTAAACCAAAATCCAGCAGTGATAATAATTATCACTGCCGGTTATACATAAAACCAGCAGTGATATAGGACTATCACTGCCGGGTTATACCTCAATCCGACAGATGATATATATATATATCACCGCCGGTTTTCCAAGAACCTAGCAGTGACAAGCCGTGAACCAAATATTTTTATTGCATATTTTTGTTCAATATATATATTTTTATACAATTGTTTATACAAAGGTCCATATATAGTATATAAAGCATCATTCAAATCATAATTCAAATATATCCATGTATATACAAAGCATCATTAAAATTGTAATTCAAATATATTAAATTAAGCATCACAATACTTTGTTTTTACAATGATTTATTTACAAATGTAGTTCGACTACATCTCATCTCATCTCTTCTCATTGACTTTGATTTTGCACCGCCACGAGAATGAGGGCGATGAGGCTACGCGTGGAACTCGCTGCTTGATTGATGACTTCGCCATGAATGAATCGACGAGTGTTCTTGAATTGCTATAATTTCACAAGAATAACTTATTGGTTCTCGCTTGGAGCGCTATTATTGAAGAAAAGAGAAAGTTAATTAATGAAGATGTATGTTAAATGAAAAAATGTAGGCATCAATGTGTAATTACGTACCATGGCTTCATTATAGCCCACAGTCTCCGTGACAATTGAATGTAAATTTGTACATACATAGTATGAACATAAATTATTTCTCGGGTCCTGCCTCATACATGGAAAGTCGGTTACTATTTCAAAATGTTTCCTGTAAGGACGATGGCGAACACTTTTCTTGCAGTATCGTGTGAATGCCCTGTGAATGATTTTGAATATCAAGTAAACTTAAATGAAGTAGAATGGAATATTGCTAGAGCAATAACAGAACGATCGAGTTTACCTGTTCATCATGTCCCAAAAGACTTGATACAGCTTAGTTGCTTTTCTCCTAGAGTCCAAGACAAAAATCCTACTAGCATCTAACTGGATGACGAGGAGGACCCAGTGAAACCTACACATATATGTCAACGTAGTCAATTACTCCAACATTGTGCGTGTTACGCAAAAACAAGAAACGATATTAGAAGTAGGGAAATACATACTTAAAGTTATAGGGTAAAAGTATGGAGGTTTTGTATTGCACTTCAAAAAGTATTAAATAAATAGTCTTCATTGTATCGTGGATTGTCCTTCACAAGCTTCGTTGACAAGCCCCGGATCCAGAATCCTAGATTGTCATTGCCATTTTTCTACAAATCAGATTCCATTCTACATACGAAAGAAGTCAAACATGCAATTAAACAAGACAAGAATGCACAATAATATACGAGAGACTTACAAAGTCCACATTCAAGTATATTCACGCCCAGTGGCATCTTGTCGGGTACAACATGTACACCTCCTCAAATCCACCCGTAAGATGTTATCCCCATTATGAAAATCTTGTTCGTGTATCGATCGCGAACAACTCCATACCTTCGTTGGATCGCTGCATGTACCATCGATGGACGCTACGCAGCTTGTGTTGTCGTGGTCGAAATGAGCCGGTTCAACCAGCGTTTCCCCATAAAGAACTTCCACCGAGACCTTGCCGCCGAGCTTCAAGTTGAGCAGATCTGCTGAGCATCCAACATCAACGCTTCGCACTAGCCGCCTTCAAGTATTACTTTCTCGATATGCGCCGTAGTCCGATATTTTGCAAGGTTCAAGCCCGCCTGCCTTTTGCACTTTTGCCATACTCGAGAAAAACTTTTGTGCGTTCTCGTCAACTTTAGTCTTCTCAGGTGGTGTCACCTTTTTAAAGTGAGATGTTACGCTGGCGCTTACATGCTTTTTCCGTTCTTCTTCAGTCTTGTCAGCTGGTAATTTCTTCTGGGATTGTCCTTGCTTCACAGATGAATGAGATTTCTTGAGGACGGTGCTAACTTGCAAGATGGTGCTGGTGTTCGATTCTTCTCAGATTCTGGCGGAGGAGTTGGATTTTTTCTTGTTGGTGCCGGCGGAGGAGTTGGACTTTGTCTCTGTGGTGGCGACTGTATGGAGGTCTCCGTGTGCAGAGCGCGCCGATCATCATCTTCGCCGCCCTCATCGTCTGGGCCAAACTTAATCAAGCTCTTGCGCCACGCGAGGAAGCTATGAACGTTTTCTCCTAGTATTTTGTTTTCGTCCTCGCCAGGGATCTCTACCTCCATTTTACGGTATTGGCGGACTACATTGTCCACTTTGACTCGCGAATCCCTCCAGATTGGGCGACAAGCAAAACTCGCGACTCGGCATGGCCAAGCCCTGCCCTCAGCCACCTTGATTGTAATGCCATGTGCGGACAAATGTAGCTTGCACGGTGTTGGTTCTTTGATGTCATCCACAGGAAAATGGAGTCCGTGCTCTTCGGGAAACCCTATGGACGCACAACTGCTCTTACGAGCACCAGGACTGATGAGCTCAGGGATTTCTCCAAGCGACGGTCGTGAGCTGAGAGCTTTCTGTACTGCTTGCTCCACAACCTTATCTAGTTTCGCTATCTGTTCCTCTAACGCTCTCGCCACAACATCTTGTATTTGACGGTCCAGTTGATCTTCTCGTTGTCTCTTCGGGCGCTTGTACAACCTAGAGTATGCTGGGAAGGCTTCTTTCCACGGCACCAAACCAACTCCTCGGGTGCGACCTGGATGCTCCTTGTCACCCAGGGCTACGGTTAACTCGTCATTCTCCCTTCTTGGCCTGAAAGATCCTTGGGAAGACTGCATGTGAGCATCCGTGATTCTACGCGACACTTCCTGCTCTTTGTCGCTTCTGAAGCTTAAGCTGCCATCATCGGAGATGGAAGCACCCCTCCCAAGCAACCAGTGCTTCGATCGTTCGCTCAAGACGGCCATCGCAGGAATGACACCCTTGCGGGTTAGCTCTTCTTCGGTCCAATCCCATGCTGGTATTTTCTTCACGTACCCTCCTGTTCCTAGTGTGTGAGGGTGAATATTCTTATCCGCGTTTGCCTTGTTCCTTTGACTTACTATCTGTGCTTCTTCAGACCTCTTGTACGCCACAAAGTCCTCCCAGAACTCTCTTAACTTTGGGTACGTGTCAAAATTCAGTGTTTCATTCTTCTTCACAAAGTTCTTATTTAGTGCCGTCTTCCAATTCTTCCACGCTGTGCACATGATGGATAGTGCACGTTTCTTTGAAACCAGCTCGGTCCCTTGGGGGAACTGGAACACTTGTTTCAGCTTGTCCCACAATGAGTTCTTCAGGTCACTGGGAACCACCCATGGGTCACCTTGGCGGCCAATCCACGATCCAGAGTGATGGGCACGCCATCCCTAGCAAGAACACCGCATGCTGTCCTGTACGGCCCCAACGATGACTCGGGTAGAGCAGGTTCCCCGACTGCCGAGAGTTCCACTACGTTAAAAAGTCCTTTAGGCATCCTTTTTGGACCACGACTTGTCAGCGCCGCTCGCATTGATCGACGCCCGAGCCTCGCAATTTGATCTTCTCATGAGCCGCTTGGGCCAACAATGTTTTGAGAACCACAAAGTGCACTAATACTTTACCTCGCCTACGTTATTGATGTCAGGTTGGTCAACGGCAGGATCCTGCAAGTTTAGGTAGGACGTTGGGCTATGGTTCGGGCTACCCGTTCCTCCTTCATTGATATTTAAGGGCCCAGCTCCTCCGCACTTGTCCTTGGTCGAGGCCATTCCTAGCAAGTTTATCGGAAATTTCAAATTAACAAGCTCATTTTGAAACACACATACAAATTAAGATTAACATAATGAATGAACATAGATATAAAAGCATATGAGCGTACGTATTCAGATGCAAAACAAATTCTAATTAGGATCCTTTTCTATACTATGGTAGTATATATGTCTCTCCTATCTTCCTCAATTTCAATTTCACCACAAATTGTAAAATTAAAATATGGCTAAGATTTATTGAAAGAAGGAGTACTCAATAATAATGTAAACAACAATCCCCGAACTTATTGATTCTAAGAAATAAAATTAATACACATATTTGAAACACACATACACATCTTTAAAGAACATGTGCACATATAGATATTTATTTATCTTTATACACATACATCTTTCGAGGATACATACACATACATACCATGAACACAAATATGATAAAAATAACATAATTGACGTGAATTTAACGACAAATACGTAAGTGTAGAGAACAAAATACATCCTTGAAGGATACATACACATACATCTTTCGAGGATACATACACATACATCTTTCGAGGATACATACACATACATCTTTCGAGGATGTCAGAAAGTTACTTTTACTGCCAAGCATCATACTCCGAGCAAATTTAAGAGAATGTAAGACAATATGATAAAAATAATATAATTGATGTGAATTTGTTTATGGTGCTCTCAGATTTAGGGTTTGATTGAAGATTTAAATCTTCAACCTCAATCACAAATGGGCTAAACAAATTAATTCAACAAATTAGGCCTCGAACCCTTACCACCTTAACATGCACAATAAAGAATTGATAATTGAATTCCATATTATAATAGAATCTTAATGAACAGATTGTATCCATATCAATATTCAATCTGATTAGCATTTATTCAGATTAACATAGTAAAGTCAGTACAACCGAACCAACAACAAAGATTCAAGAGCGTGCTAATGTAATGAACTAGCCAAACTAACCGAATCAACAAGTGGGGTTCGATCAAGAGCTAATGTAATGAACTAGCCAAACTAACCAACTATGTAATCGTCCAATACCTCAAAATCGAGTAAAAGCAACAAAGCAATACCGATAGGTGCTAAACAATACAATATCGCTTGAATGGTTATCATAATTGAGCAACATAAAGACTTATTAGCATGCAAGTCTACCGCTCAAGGCCAAACTCGCAAAATTAATCTGTTATGATCATTTTTTCATCCATTATCATCATCGAGCAACGCCAAGGCAGCAAGGTGAGTTTCCATGACACGCATGTAAAAGGTACAAAATGCAAGATATATTGTAACACAAGCATACATACCATCCTATGCAGATTTCATTCGCTTGGTTGAACAAATATGCAAATTGAGCAACTTGAAGCATACATACAGATATGCATATATTCTAACACAAGCATACAAACCACTAAGAAGTCAATGAGCACAATGGAGCAATTTAGCACTTTCTAATAACAAAGGAGCAATTTAGCACTTTCTAATAACAAAGGAGCAATTTAGCAACTAAGAAGTCGAATGAGCACAGTGAGGATTTGCTCATGCCACTGTCACCACATTCAAGATTAAGTGGTACATACAATCCTTTTGTTAATCCCCACAACCACATTCAAGTTTTTGTACACTGGACAAAAGCTGCTTGGACATAGCACAACCACGGCACAGAAAAATCCCCACAAGCTCCTCATGAGCAGCATCACACATCAGACATTTTTCTTATTGGACGAGAAATCAAACAGGGGATGGCAAAAAGGAACGAACCCGAGAAAGGTCGATGCCGATGTAGAGGTAGCGGCGGGGAGGCCCGAGGCGGCGACGACCACAGGGCAGAGCCGGTGACAGCGTGGGGAGGGGATGCGATGGCGGCGAAGGGATGCGACGGCCTCGACTACGGGGAGGACGAGACAGCGACGGAGAGGATGCGGCAACAGCGGGGAGGCCCAAGGCGGCGACGGGGAGGCTCGATGCGGCCGAAGGCGCGAAGGTTGGGAGGTGAAGGTGGCGGAGATGCAAGTGACAGGAGAAGGGCAATGGTTGGGCACAGTAGTGATATTTATAGGGGTGGACTATCACTGCCGGGTCCCAACATAACCGGCAGTGATATCATATCACTGCCGGGTCATAAAGAGAGCCAAAGTGATAGTACACTATCACCGCCGGTTCTACTAAAACCCGACAAAGGATATATAGTATCACCGCCGGATTTTAAAAAACCGCAGTGATAGGACACTATCACCGCCGGTTCTACTAAAACCGACAAAGATATATAGTAACACCGCCGGATTTTAAAAGAACCGCAAGTGATAGGACACTATCATCGCCGCTCTCTTTAACCCCGCAGTGATACTTCGTATTCTCGCCGTTTTACTAGAACCGATAAAGGATAAGTCACTATCATCGCCGAGATATTTGTAAACCGGCAGTAGAGATATATCACCGCCGTTTAAAGAGAACCGACAAGTGATATATACAAGAGAACTTCCATTTATTTCATTTCACAAACCGACGAAATACTATCAAATTTGATCCAAATAATTTGAAATTTTTTTGAGGCATACTACAGGACATGTAATATGTCATATAAATATTTTCCCTAATTTTGACTAACAGAAAATTTAGAAAACCAAATTGCTCACTGTTTTAATAGTTCAAAATCAAATAGTGCTCAAAAATTCATATTAAGTCTTACAAATTTCAAATTTTGAAATAATAAATAAATTGTAGATGGACCGAAGGAGGATGCATGACACGGATGGTGTGACTTGTAACAATTCACACAAATGCAGTCCAATCCATTGCCTCATATAATACATTAATTGTTACACAAAAGAAAATAAACATGTTGTTCATACGAAAGAAAGCATCTTTAATTTGAACTAAGCTACAATTCGACCTTCGTTATGATCGCGGCGTACGTACGTAGCTTCCTCACTATCTTCCATGAGACTTAGTTCAACGTTCTCTCCGAAAGGAGGAAGCTCATCGAACTAGTTGTATTCTTCCTCGCCGACAACATTCTGAACTCCGACAATCCTTCTTTTTCCTTGAATAACCACGTGGCATTCCTTGTTACCCGGGTCAGTTACAAAGAAGATTTGTGTAACAGAATTAGCAAGTACGAATGGCTCTTCCGTGCATCCGACGAGTTTGAGGTCCACGGTAGTGATATCGTATTTGTCGATGTTAACACCCCTGGAAGCCTGACCAATTGGCACCGAAAGAGAGAGACCTTCAAAGGTCCATAGTCAAGCTCCCAAATCTCTTCTATGAATCAGAGTAGCTTTGCCTATTTTCATTGCTTTGTCATAGGCGCTCAGACGGATACCGCTGTTTTGGTTCATGCTCTTTTATCTTGTGCTCTTGTATAAAATGTAAAACCATTTATGTCGCACTTGGAATGTGCGAATTGTAGATGACGGTCCCTCGAGCCAACACTTTCAATCGAGCACACTCGTCTCCGTATGCATCATGTGTCTACGCAACCAATCGCCGAAGTTATCTCTATGCTCTCTCGCGATCCAACCCTCTGACTTCGCTGGGTTTGTTTTGGATAGCATGCTCTTATGCATGTTGACATACGGGGCCACCACAACTGATTGTCTCAAAACTGCGAAATGTGCTTGTGTGAATGAAGCTAGATTGTTAGTACGGAGTGATTTCTCGCCCAGTGTCCCTTTGCCCTGTAGCCTGCCCTCATGCCGTGATGTAGGCACACCAATCGGTTTGAGATTCATATAATCGACGCAGAAGTCAATGACCTCCTCGGTTCCCCAACCATCTGCAATGCAACCTTCCGGCCGATGTCGATTACGAACATATTTCTTTATAACCCCCATGAACCTCTCAAAAGGATACATCTGATGTAGAAACATGGGACCGAGAATCCGTATCTCTTTCACAATGTGAACAATGAGATGGACCATAATATCAGAAAAAGATGGAGGGAAACACATCTCGAGCCTGCAGAGAGTGTGGACCACGTCTTCCTGCAGCTTATCTAGTTTCAATGGATCGATGGCCTTCTGTGAAATCGCATTGAAGAATGAACACAACTTTATAATTGGGTCTCGGACTTTCTCTGGCAAAACACCCCTAATTGCAATTGGAAGCATCTGTGTCATCATCACGTGGCAATTGTGAGACTTCATGCCAATTAATTTTAAGTCTTTCATTGAGACTAGTCTCTTTATGTTGGCAGAGTAACCAGACGGAACTTTCACTCCGTGCAAGCATTCGCACACGCTAATTTTTTTTTTCTTGCTCAGAGTGTAGCAGGCTGCGGGTAGGTACTTTTTGCCTGTATCCATGTCTTCGTGATGCAGCTCCTTCCTGAGTTTCATATCTTCAAGGTCCATCCGTGCGTGGAGGGTATCTTTTGTTTTGCCAGGTATATCCAGTAAGATACCAAGCAAGCTGTCGCACACGTTCTTCTCTATGTGCATGACGTCGATTGTGTGTCGAACTTCCAAGTGTTGCCAGTACAGTAGGACCCAAAATATTGATCTCTTTTTCCACAAAGGAGCCTTGTCACAGGAACTCGGGATAGATGTACTGTCGGGACCCGAACCCGCAAATCCGGACCCTCTGTGTATTCTGTGCTACCCGAGATCACGCTTAGCACACACAAATATACAGGGTTGCACATCACGGACATTCACGAAGATATAAGAATAAATAGTGCAAACATGTATATAAACTGAGTTATGTACGACCTTATGGTCTCCTTACAGATAGGTCACCACACAGGCTTACATTATTCAAAGTAAAGAAATAGCAATGAACATAAAAAAGGTCGTGGAAGCCTTCATCTTGCCACAGTAACCGACTGGCTTGCCCCTAGTTCATCGTGTCCTCGATGTACTCCTCCTCCCAAACCGTGTAGTCTCCTCCACCGATGTTGGGGTTGAAAGCAAGGTGGGGTGAGTACACAAGGCACTCAACAAGTAATGCATGAATGCAAGACTATTACTATATGCGATCTTGTTCCAAAGGATTGGCTTAAATGGTTCTTTTGCATCAAGCAGCATTTTTAACCAATATCTTAGTTAGATTAAAGCAAAGAGAACAGCTTATATGTAATAATAATTTCAAATGGTTTTTCCATGAGGTTTCCTACACACACACCTTTAATAGCCATTTTAACACTTGGCACACACCACCCCTTCCATGTTTTGTTTATGAAAATCTACCCTTGATCAGTAATCCCGAGCAATGCTCAATTCGTGAGCACGGCTATTCGAATAGTTTTGACACTCTGCAGAGGTTGTACACTTTACCCACAAGATACACCGCCACCACACGTGTGATTGTCCGCAACAAAGCTTTTCAGAACCTCTACCTTAACTAAAGAACCTCTCCAGATTGCCTTCACTATCACTTCCCACACAGAGCCAAGTATAGGACCGGCCAATCACCGTTGGATGGGCACCAAGCCGTAGCACGTACGCTCCCCATACAGATACACCCCGTGTCTTCACCCCGAGGTATCGGAGGAAAGATATCGTAACCCTAGTCAACTAGGTCTGTCCCATATCGGACATGTGGTTGTACGGTGACTCGGATCAAAGGCTTGCAAGGTGAAGTCCTTAATCGACCAAGGCAAGGCTTCCAACACTCAACAAGGGCACACACCCAATGTGGCACACAGACTCACATCACTCATCAACCCATCGCCACACAGCCCACCAGCACACACCTCTTGCCACTTGCCCCAGCCTAAAACATTTCCCACCCCATTGATTATTGTGCAACACATGCCAAGAATAACTCAACATCAATATGGAACCACACAGTCACCATACTTCCATATCAT
This sequence comes from Otatea glauca, assembly GCA_036346275.1. Taxonomy (NCBI): domain Eukaryota; kingdom Viridiplantae; phylum Streptophyta; class Magnoliopsida; order Poales; family Poaceae; genus Otatea; species Otatea glauca. Next base: position 41,602,776 of record CM070721.1, on the reverse strand, counting down.
CATGTGGCATCATCACACCACTTTCAAAATACATTCAATATTCCATTAGTCAATTTTGTAGCATTTCTCCAAAGATCATTCATGACTCATTTGCAAGGCTAAGCATCTACTCACGGCCTAGCCTCCGTGTTGGCACAATATTAACATCCAACTAATATAATCAAACTTAGGGTGACAATGATTTAGGCATACAAGTAATAATTCAAGGTGGCATAACAAAATGGGTTGATTAACTACATTATCCCAAATTAATTTAAATTCATTTTAAATAATTAGCATGCATAGTTTCAAAGCATAAATTACATTTTAAAATCTGGGATCAAAATGATCAAAGCATCACTTGCCTTCAAAGAGTTGCTGGTCGTGTTCAAGCTTGGTCTTGAGCGACTAATTCTTCCTCGAAACTTTCCGACAAATTTGCGTCTCACGCGCACAAACAAAAAGATACAATAAATAGCTAATACAGAAGACTAGATGACCTCAAAATTCAAATAAAATTCACCATTAAATAGCTCATAATTTTATGAATTTTTAGAAATTTGAATCACCCAAATCCGAGTTAAAATGCAAAAGTTATAGTCATTTGAAGTTTGAATAAAATCAAAATACGTAAATTAAGAAAATACGATTTTTCTGAATTATTTTTATACTCGAAATTCGCATAAATGACGTCAGCATCGCGTCATGATGACGTCCAGCACAGAAATGAATTTCGGTCAAAATATTTTTATATATAAAATATTTATGACGCCATTGCCGACGCCAAGACGACACGTGGCGACCTCTAGTGCCGCCACTTGCTTTGCTTCATGGGTCGGGTCCACGGTTCGCTCGTCCACCGTGGATCGGCAAAGACTATGCTCATGCACCGGTGACGCAAGCCGTGGCGTCGGCGACGATGCGCAGCCAATCCCGACGCGACACGCGGCAAGATCGCACCGCCGCCATCCAACGGCCGGATCTCACCTCGCGATTCGGCGACGCCGCGACTCCACGCCCACGCGCCGCGCATCCAACGGCGCTCCAGATCCAACGGCCAAGACCGCGCCACCATCGCGACGTCTCGGTTCATGCGACGACACGCGCGCAATCCCGACGGACGCCCGAAATCGACGGCCGGATCGGTCTCGCCCGACCAAAATGCCCACGCGTCAACACGTGATTTGGCGAGGGTACGGTGCCATCTCCGCCGCCGCGCTCAAATCAATGAATAGCGGATCCTTAGGGCAAAACCAGATCCAATCTCTACCGCTTAGATCTAATCTAACGGCCTACGGTACCGAGCGGTTTTACGCTCATGGCGCGACGTGGCTCAATCCTACGCATCCACTAACGATCCAACGGCTAAGACAAAACATATCGCAAAAACTAGATCTAATCCAAGCCGCATACATCAAGATCCAACGGCCACGATTCAATCTAAACATCTACAGAGATGGAGGCTACGCGACTCACCGTAACCGAACGATGCAAATCGGACGGTCGGCGCGGTTCGACGAGGTTGACGGCGCGAAGAAGCGAAGGTTGCCGAGTGGGGAAGATGACCTCGCGACGGCGGCGCGGGCTTCTCCGGCGAGAAGAAGTGGTCCACTCGATCGCCTTGCTTCGTGAACTCGAACGGGGTCTGAGCACGCGGAAAGCGACGGACGGCGACGAGAGGAAGCAAAAACAACGGCGGCACAAAGACGCAACTTCTGGGCGAGCTCGCCAGCGCTAGAGAGGGTCTCGGCGTGCGTGCGAGGAGTCAAAAGACGCAGCGAAAGGAGCTCACGGACGCGCTACTCGGTGCTTAAAGGGGCCTCGACGTGCGCGCTTACAAAGCGGCGAACGAGCGAAACGGTCGGCGGCATTAGCTCCGTGATCTCGCGAAGACGACCGACGTGGCGCAATCCCGCTGGCCAGTCGGCGACGATCCAAGGCTCACGCGCGGCGCGCGTGGCACACTCACAGCGCTCGATCCGGACGGACGGCTTGGTGGCGGCGCTAGGTTTTCGGCGGTTGGGCCGACGACACGCACAAAGAATGGGCTCGCCCATTATCGCTCATGTGATTTTTAAAACATTTCACATTTAAAATAATTCTAGAAATTCAATTAAATCATTTGGAGCTTTTAAAATAGCGTAAAAATTCCGAAAAATTCTAGAAATTACTTTGAGATGTTTGGAACTCCATTAAAATATTTGCAATAAAACTTTGCAAAAACTTTTCCATTATTTAATTGTTTTCAAGAAAAGTTCTATTTGAATAAATCCAAATTAACTTAAATAAATTCCCAAAAATCACAAGAAAAATAAAAATACTTCAAAATTCAAATTAGAGCAAAAATTAGGTGTTACAAACCTCCCCTTAATGTAATCTCGCCCCGAGATTCGTATCGCTCTACGTAAATAGGTTAGAAACTCCTTCTTCGTGTCTTCTTCGCTCCCACGTGGCTTCACTTTCCGAATGGTTACTCCATTGAATTCTGCAGAAACGTGTTGACTTGTTCCTTGTCTCTCCGTCCATTACGCCCGTAATCTTCATCGGATGTTCTTTGTAAGTCGATCTTCCTGCAGATCAATTGCCTCCAAAGGTGTTTGCTCCTCCCGTACTCAAGACACTTCTTCGCCAGATACATGAAATACATCATGCACTCTGCCAAAGACCGTAACTCCAATCGATAAGCAACTTCACCTCTGCGGCTCAAGATCTTGAATGGTCCGACGATCGGGTGCGAGTTTCCCTTTGCATGGAACCTCCCGACTCCTTTGAGAGGTGTGACTCTAAGGTACACAAAATCTTCGGGTTCAAAGCTCGGTTCCTCGCGACGGTTGTCGGCATAACTCTTCTCGCTTTGATTGTGCAATCTTCAATCTTTCCCCGATCGTATGACCGTTCTTCCGCTTCTGAAGAATGTCCGGTCCAAAGACGTGTCGCTCGCTGTCTCATTCCAATTCAATGGTGTTCGACAGACCGACCATACAAAGCTTCAAATGGAGACATCCGTAAACTTGCTTGATAACTGTTGTTGTAACTAAACTCAAAGATAAGGCAAACACTTGTCCCATGAGTTGGAATATGCTAAGGCACATGCCCTCAACATATCCTCTAATATCCGGTTAACCCTCTCGCTTGACCATCCGTCATGGATGGTAGGTCAGATCAAGTTCAAACGAGTCCCCATTGCCTCATGTAGCTTACCCCAAAACTGGAGGTAAATTGGGTACCTCGTCCGATACTATCTTCTTGATACACTCGTGCAAGCGCACGATCCGTGCCATATAAAGTTCGCTAGCCGGTCTCCTAATAAGTGGTCTTCACCGGTATGAAATGTGCCACTTTGGTTAGGCGATCCACTATGACCCATATGGAATCATATCCACTTTATGCTCGGGTAATCCGGTTATGAAATCCATACCAATTTCTTCCCATTTCCATTCGTATCTTTAAGGGTTGTAATAGCCTCGCTGGTCTTTGGTGCATAGCTTTGACTCTTTGGCATATGTCACATAATGCAACATATTCGCGACTTCTCGCTTCATGCTTGGCCACCAAAATCTTTCCTTTAAATCTTGATACATTTTCGCACTTCTGGATGAATTGAGTATCCGAGTCATGAGCCTCCTCTAGAATTAATCGCTTCAACTCCTTTTTGTTCGGTACACAAATGCGCCCTTTAAACCACATAGTACCTTGTTCATCCAGTTTGAAATCTTTTGCTTTGCCTTCATCCATTTTGCCCTTAATCCTTTTGATCTTATCATCATCTTTCTGCCCTTCCTTGATCTGATCTTCCAGGGTAGGCCTTACTTCCAAAGTTGCTAGGAATCCTTCTGGTACCATTTCCAGTTCTAATTTCTGGAAATCCTTACACAATTCCGCCTGACTTGTTTCCATCAAAGATATTAACACCGTGGTTCTTTCGCTCATAGGCGTCGCCACTACGCTGGCTTTACCAGATGGTAGTGAATTCCTATATTATAATCCTTGATTAACTCTAACCATCTTCTTTGCCTCATATTTAGGTCAGCTTGCGTGAAGATATACTTAAGACTTTTATGATCTGTATACACTTCACATCTATTTCCGATGAGATGATGACGCCATATCTTTAGTGCATGCACTACGGCAGCTAATTCCAAATCATGAGTCGGATAGTTCTCCTCATGTGGTCTCAATTGCCTCGATGCATAGGCAATTACCTTCCTATTTTGCATCAACACGCATCCCAATCCCTGACGTGATGCATCACAAAAGATGTCAAAGTCTTGATGAACGTCAGGTAAAACTAGTACAGATGCCGATGTTAATCTTTTCTTCAACTCCCGAAAACTCTTCCCACACTCAGGTGTCCATAGGAATTTCCTTTCCTTTTTCAACAATTGCGTAAGAGGTCTCGCAATCGTAGAGAATCCTTCGATGAATCGACGGTAATACCCCGCCATTCCAAGGAAACTACGGATTTGGGTTACCGACTTGGTTGCTCCCAATGCGTAACTGTCTCCACTTTCTTTGGATCTACCGCAACTCCCGCCGCAGCCATTATGTGACCAAGAAATTCAACCTTATTCTTCCGTAAATCACATTTGCTAAATTTTGCAAACAACTGTTGCTCTCTCAACTTTTCAAGGACTAGCCTCAAATGCTCTGCATGCTCTTCTCTCGCCTTGGAATAGATAAGGATATCATCTATGAATACGACGACGAACTTGTCCAAGTATTCCATAAAAACCTTATTCATTAAGTTCATAAAATATGCCGTGCATTTGTCAAACCAAAGGACATCACTCAAACTCAGAGTGTCCATATCTTGACAAAATGCGCTCTTGAATATCCTCTGGCGGATCTTCAATTGATGGTATCCTCGATCGGAGATCAATTTTGGAGAAGACTCGCTGCTCTTAATCGGTCAAACAAATCATCGATCCCGGTAGAGGATACTTATTCTTTATCGTCACATCATTGAGTGCACGATAGTCTATACACATCCTAAAACTCCCGCCCTTCTTCTTGACGAATAAGACAGTGCTCCCCATGGCGATGAACTAGGTCTTATAAATCCTTTTCCAGCAGCTCTTCAATTTGTTTCTTCATTTCCACCAATTCCTCTGTGGACATCCTGTAAGGTCTCTTAGCTATGGGAGCTGTCCTCGAACCACTCTATCACGAACTCGATATCTCTATCTGGCGGCATTCCGTAAATCTTCCGAAAACGTCCGGATATTCATTGACTATGGGCACTTCCTCTAAGTCGATGCCTTCATGTCGTTGACCATCAATTGTCCATCCCGCACCGATTTTGCTTCAAACTCAATCTTCTTTCCATCCGGCTCTCGACCGATATGACTCTTTTCCGCATCCAAAGATCGCCTTGTGTTTGGTTAACTAATCCATTCCTGTGATAACATCCAAGGTTTGGGTATTAAGGACGATTAAGTTCGCTAGAACTCAACCCCATTAATTATTAGCCTTACCCCGTAACATCCTACTTTAGATCGGAGTTCGATCCGAGGATTGGACTATGAGCACACATTTAAGATTCACTATTTCCATATCATTTTGAACAGCAAAATCTCGGAAATAAAAGAATGCGGCTCGAATCAAATAAAACAGAGCTGGTAATCGAGTTTACTAGAACTTACCCAAGATAACATCCGTGGCGCTCGCACTTCATCCGTCAGAATGTGGTTGACTCATCCTCGTGCAGTTCCTTGGGATGGAGTTGTCGCTGTTGATGCCCCGCGTTCACGATTGGCGCGGAGTTCTTGCCGTGTGTTCCCGTGTTAAAGCGGACCGGGTGACACCTCCTTCTTGGGGCAATTATTGGCAAATGCCCCATTTCATTGCAATGATAGCAACGCCTTCCCACCGCTCGAGAGGTTCCTCCATCTGCGCTACGCTCTGGCCGAGTCCGAACATTCGACCCATCGGGCGATTTGCCGCAGTGGTACCCTATCATTTCTCCGGCCGGTACCGATGAACTGCTGAGGTGCCGCCCTCTCCTCTCGCGCCCCGACGACCTCCTTGTTGTGCCATTCTCGCTTCTGTTGTCATCCAAATCTCGGCGCTTGTCCTCTAATATAAGAGCTTTGTTAACTAGCTCTTGGAAGTCGTGGAATGTGTGGGTGATCGGTCCCACTGCAACCTGCATTCAATCCCTTCATGAAGCGGGATTGTCCGGCCTTATCCGTAGCCACGCCCTCCGGTGCATAGCGTGCGCTTGGGTGAACTTGTTCGTAATCGCCACCGATCGCCACCACGCTTCAGCTTCGAATTCCTCCTTTTGAGATCCATGATACCCTGTACATGGTAATCGCGAAAGTCGAGGTGAATTCTCCCACGTGATACTCTGTGGGTCCTCATGAGTCGCGCAAGTTTTCCCACCATTCTGCGGCGGTTCCTTTGAGTTGATGAGAGGCATAGAGTACCCTCTCATGTCCTACACACCGGGTAATGTGAGCTTCCTTTCAATTGTCCTTAGCCAATCGTCCGCCTCCGAGTGGATTGGCGTTGTTCGAGAAGGTAGGTGGACGGGTTCTCATAAACTCCGACAACCTTGAGTAGGGTGTGGTCCATGGTTACCCCTGTGTTGAACATTCGCAGCAGCTTGGTTGGATATCTGCCGCATGGTTTGAACCATTGTGCTCATAAGTTGAGTCCGGGCGATCAAGAAGGCTCCTGTGTTTTGCATATCGACTGCGGCGGTTGAGGAATCGGCTCTTCATTCTCGTTATCCGTCTGTTAGCTCCACTTCACTGCTCCAACATTTCCACGTGTCCTCACCATCTTGCAAGCTTCCAAGGTTAAGAAAAGAAGAAAGCATGCATTTAGTAAAATAACTTATGTGGGGAAACAGGTGTAACTTAAATTATTTAGCCACTTTATTGATATAATATAAAGCTGTATGGTTGCTCACAAGTGCCTAAGGGCAATGCAACGCATACGAGACACTCACAACCAAAACAAGTAAGCAAACATAGGAACCCATGACGACTCACACCTAATGGTGACTCTGAAGAAAAGACGCGACTCAACCTTCGAGTCTCGACACTATACTCTACTAGACTCAAACACTCATCGAGCCAACCCGGCCGCGCTCCCCGAGCATACACCGTGGGTGCTCGCATCGGGCGAATCGGGTCCCGTGACCTCATCGCACTGGTGCAAAGACCCCATCGACTCCGGCCGTCCTGTGGTCGCTCGCTCCAAGACCGGTGCCTCTGCTCTAGCTCCTCCGGATCTGATCGTAACTCCGTGGATCGCTCGGGCTCGGGTCCATACTGAGCCATCTCCAACTCCTGGATCTTCTGCATGGAGTGAGCTAAGCCCTCCCGCAGCTGGATCCTTGCCTCCGTGACCTCGGCGCGGGTCCTCTGCAGCTCCTGGACTGTCTCGTCCAAGGCGTCCTCCTGGGCGATGACGTACCTCGCCAGGTGGGTGATAGTGGCGTCCTCCTCCACGAGCTCCATCCTGTCAAAATGGTTGTCCCGACGCGGATGGTGACGAAAGACGGTGCCCTCCAACTCTGCGGAGTAGGTGCGGGCAATCTGCCGCATCGCCTGTCGCGCCGTCTCCTGGATTCCGGCCTCAAAAGAAGACCTCCTGACCGTAATGTAGATAGGACGGCTCGCCCTCGTCCTTTCCGGACCCTCTGTGTATTCTGTCGGGATAGATGTACTGTCGGGACCCGAACCCGCAAATCCGGACCCTCTGTGTATTCTGTGCCAGTCCAGGATCACGCTAGCACACACAGTCATACAGGGTTGCACATCACAGACATTCACGAAGATATAAGAATAAATAGTGCAAACATATATATAAACCGAGTTGTACGACCTTATGGTCTCCTTACAGATAGGTCAGCCACACAGGGCTTACATTATTCAAAGTAAAGAAATAGCAATGAACATAAAAAAGGTCGTGGAAGCCTTCATCTTGCTACAGTAACCGACTGGGCTTGCCCCTAGTTCATCGTGTCCTCGATGTACTCCTCCTCCCAAACCGTGTAGTCTCCTCCACCGATGTTGGGGTTGAAAGCAAGGTGGAGTGAGTACACAAGGCACTCAACAAGTAATGCATGAATGCAACTATTACTATATGCAGATCTTGTTCCAAAGGATTGGCTTAAATGGTTCTTTTGCATCAAGCAAAGATTTTTAACCAATATCTTAGTTAGATTAAAGCAATAGAACAGTTATACGTAATAATAATTTCAAATGGTTTTTCCATGAGGTTTCCCAACACACACCTTTAATAGCCATTTTAACACTTGGCACACACCACCCTTCCATGTTTTGTTTATGAAAATCTACCCCTTGATCAGTAATCCCGAGCAATGCTCAATTCCGTGAGCACGGCTATTCAATAGTTTTGACACTGCAGAGGTTGTACACTTTACCCACAAGATACAGCCGCTCACCACACAGGTGATTGTCCGCAACAAAGCTTTTCAGGAACCTCTACCTTAACCAAAGAACCTCTCCGGTATTGCCTTCACTATCACTTCCCTCACACAGAGCCGAAGTATAGGACCGGCCAATCACCGTTGGATGGGCACCAAGCCGTAGCACAGTTACGCTCCCCCATACAGATACACCCCTGTGTACTGTCACCCCGAGGTATCAGAGGAAAGATATCAGAACCCTAGTCAACTAGGTCTGTCCCATATCAGACATGTGGTTGTACGGGTGACTCAGATCAAAGGCTTGCAAGGTGAAGTCCTTAACTGACCAAGGCAAGGCTTCCAACACTCAACAGTGGCACACAGCCCAATGTGGCACACAGACTCACATCACTCATCAACCCACCGCCACACAGCCCACTGAGCACACACCTCTTGCCACTTGCCCCAGCCTAAAACATTTCCCACCCCATTGATTATTGTGCAACACATGCCAAGAATAACTCAACATCAATATGGAACCACACAGTCACCATACTTCCATATCATCATGTGGCATCATCACACCACTTTCAAAATACATTCAATATTCCATTAGTCAATTTTGTAGCATTTCTCCAAAGATCATTCATGACTCGCTGCAAGGCTAAGCATCTACTCACGGTCTAGCCTCCCGTGTTGGCACAATATTAACATCCAACTAATATAATCAAACTTAGGGTGACAATGATTTAGGGCATACAAGTAATAATTCAAGGTGGCATAACAAAATGGGTTGATTAACTACATTATCCCAAATTAATTTAAATTCATTTTAAATAATTAGCATGCATAGTTTCAAAGCATAAATTACATTTTAAAATCTGGGATCAAAATGATCAAAGCATCACTTGCCTTCAAAGAGTTGCTGGTCGTGTTCCGAAGCTTGGTCTTGAGCGACGAATTCTTCCTCGAAACTTTCCGACAAATTTGCGTCTCTGGCGTACAAACAAAAAGATACAATAAATAGCTAATACAGAAGACTAGATGACCTCAAAAATTCAAATAAAATTCACCATTAAATAGCTCATAATTTTATGAATTTTTAGAAATTTGAATCACCCAAATCCGAGTTAAAATGCAAAAGTTATAGTCATTTGAAGTTTGAATAAAATCAAAATACGAAATTAAGAAAATACGATTTTTCTGAATTATTTTTATACTAGAAATTCGCATAAATGACGTCAGCATCGCGTCATGATGACGTCAGCACAGAAATGAATTTCGATCGAAATATTTTATATATAAAAATATTTATGACGTCATTGTTGACGTCAAGACGACACGCGGCGACCTCTAGTGCCGCCACGTTGCTTTTGATTCATGGGTCGGGTCCACGGTTGGCTCGGTCCACCGTGGATCGGCAAAGACTGCGCTCATGCACCGGTGACGCAAGCCGTGGCGTCGGCGACGATCGCGCAGCCAATCCCGACGCGACACGCGGCAAGATCCGCATCGCTTCGCTCATCCAACGGCCGGATCTCACCCGCGCGGTTCGGCGACGCCGCGACTCCACGCCCACGCGTCGCGCATCCAACGGCGCTTTCGAGATCCAACGGCCAAGACCGCGCCGCCATCGCGACGTCTCGGTTCATGCGACGACACGCGGCGCAATCCCGACGGTACGCCCGAAATCGACGGCTGGATCTGGTCTCCGCCCCAGTCAAAATGCCCACGCGTCAACACGTGATTTGGCGAGGGTACGGTGCCATCTCCGCCGCACGTTCAAATCTGAACGGCGCGGATCCTTAGGGCAAAACCAGATCCAATCTCTACCGTTTAGATCTAATCTAACGGCCTACGGTACCGGCGGTTTCTTCGCTCATGGCGCGACGTGGCTCAATCCTCGCATCCACTAACGATCCAACGGCTAAGACAAAAACATATCGCAGAAACTAGATCTAATCCAAGCCGTACACATCAAGATCCAACGGCCACGATTCAATCTAAACATCTACAGAGATGGAGGCTACGCGGACTCACCAGAACCGAACGATGCAAATCGGACGGTCGGCGCGATTCGACGAGGTTGACGGCGAAGAAGCGAAGGTTGCCGAGTGGGAAGATGACCTCGGCGACGGCGCTGGGGCTTCTCGGCGAGAAGAAGTGGTCCACTCGATCGCGCTTGCTTCGTGAACTCGGAACGGGGTCGGAGCACGGCGGAAAGCGACGGACGGCGACGAGAGGAAGCAAAAACAACGGCGGCACAAAGACGCAACTACGGCGAGCTCGCTCAGGCGCTAGAGAGGGTCTCGGCGTGCGTGCGAGGAGTCAAAAGACGCAACGAAGGAGCTCTGCCGGACGCGCTACTCGGTGCACTTAAAGGGGCCTCGACGTGCGCGCTACAGGCGGCGAAACGAGCGGAAACGGTCGGCGGCATTAGCTCCGGTGATCTCGCGAAGACGACCGACGTGGCGCAATCCCGCGCGTCCGTGCGGCGACGATCCGAAGGCTCACGCGTGCGGGCGACGTGGCACACTCCACAGCGCTCGATCCGGACGGACGGCTTAGGTGGCGGCGCTAGGGTTTCGCGCGGTTGGGCGACGACACGCCAAGAATGGGCTCGGCCCATTCTCGCTCATGTGATTTTAAAACATTTCACATTTAAAATAATTCTAGAAATTCAATTAAATCATTTGGAGCTTTTAAAATAGCAGAAAAATTCCAGAAAAATTCTAGAAATTACTTTGAGATGTTTGGAACTCCATTAAAATATTTGCAATAAAACTTTGCAAAAACTTTTCCATTATTTAATTGTTTTCAAGAAAAGTTCTATTTGAATAAATCCAAATTAACTTAAATAAATTCCCAAAAATTCACAAGAAAAATCAAAAATACTTCAAAATTCAAATTAGAGCAAAAATTAGGGTGTTACATGTACTGCCAGCTCCCTTTCCGTGAATAATATGAAGATCCTTTACGACCGCAAATATCTGTTTCGTGTTTGATTTTTTGGAGCTAAGGCAGTCTCCTTTGTCCCGTCAAAGGCTCTCTTATTATTGCGGTATAGGTGATCCTTGCGAAGGAACTTATGATGTCGCATGTACGCCATTTTCCGATAATTCTTCAGCCACCGGCTAGCTGTATCATCCAAGCACTGGACGCATCCGTTGAACCCTTTTGTCGTCTGTCCTGACAGGTTACCAAGGGCAGGGTAATCATTAATGGTTACGAACAACAATGCACGTAGGATAAAGTTCTCTCTTTTGTACTCATCCCATACCCGTACTCCATTGTTCCACAGTATTAGAAGATCTCCATCCAATGGTTTGAGGTACACATCGATATCGTTGCCAGGTTGCCTGGGCCCTTGGATCAGTAGTAGTATCATAATGTACTTCCGCTTCATACAAAGCCAAGGAGGAAGGTTGTAAATACATAGAGTCACCGGCCAAGTACTGTGACGGCTACTCATGTTGCCGAAAGGATTCATTCCATCCGTACTCAACCCGAACCTTACATTCCTCACATCATATGCAAAAGTGCTTCTTATATTTTCTGTCGATGTTCCTCCATTGCACAGAATCAGCAGGGTGCCTAAGCATTCCATCCTTCTTACGCTCTTCGGCGTGCCATCGTAGCAATTGGGCATGTCTTTTGTTCGCAAACAATCGCTTCAGACGAGGGATTATAGGAAAATACCACACCACCTTACGGGGGGATCACTTCTTCTTATGCTCCACCTCGATATCGTCGTTATGGATATCATCATTGCCCTTATACCGCTTTGCTTTGCAAACAAAGACAGCATCAAGTGTGCAAACTCATTGCGATACAACATGCAATCGTTTGGACATGCGTGTATTTTTTGTACTTCCAATTCCCAGCGGGCGGACAACCCCTTGGCACGGTGCGTAGTTGTAGGCAACACGTTACCCTCCGGAAGCAAGTTCCCAAGACACATAAGAGCTCGGTGAAGCTCTTATCGGACCAACCATTGCTTGCCTTCAAGCTGCGAGAGTGTAAGCACGGTATGCGCTTTTTTGCTCCTCTTTGCGGCCAGGTACAATGGTGTTGTGGAGTCCTCTACCATCTGTTGGAGCTTTTGAAACTCACGTTCACTCGTGAAGTCCCCCTCCCCATCACGCAACATTTGATCCAGGTCGTCGTCGTGGCTATCGACAAACGTATCTTCGACCGCCGTCATATCGTTGTCTCCGTCATGTTCACCAATATGTTACCCTTCATGCACAATTTCATCTTCACCATGCTCGGTCCAACAGGTATAGCCAGCCTTGAAACCCCTTCGAAGTAAGTGTGCACGTATCAACTCTATGGTAGAAAACAACTTCTCGTTTTTGCAATCAACGCATGGACAAGACATATAGTTCGACAGATTCTTCGACTTGTGCGTCGCAGCCGCGTTTACAAAACATGTCACACCATTAAAGAACTCTGCGCCGCAACGGTCCGTGTCATACATCCACCTTCGGTCCATCTATAATTAATTAAAACAAACATCACATAAGCATATAATTGCAAATAACAATATAATTGTAAATAATAAGATTTAAATATCCATGTAGCAATTTTGAATATGTTAAAATACATCAACCTTTTTTCATTATGTAAATTTCCATCTAGCAATTTTTTATTATTTTATAAAATGAAAAGAATACTTAGGATATATTTTTACTATATCAAAATACATCAATCTTTTTCATTATGTAAATATACATCTTCCAATTTTAAATATTTACAAAATAATAAATAATTGTAAATAGTTACGATATATTTTGACTATGTTCAAATACATCAACCTTTTTTCATTATGTAAATAACAATGTAACATTTTTATTATTATTTTGTAAAATGAAAATAATTGTAAATACTTAGGATATATTTTTACTATATCAAAATACATCAATCTTTTTCATTATGTAAATATCCATCTTCCAATTTTTAAATATTTACAAAATAATACATAATTTTAAATAGTTAGGATACATTTTGACTATATTAAAATACATCAACCTTTTTTCATTATGTAAATATCCATGTAGCATTTTTTTCCAAAATTTCAGCATACATCAACCTTTTTTCACTATGTAAATATCCATTTGGCAAATTTATTTATTTGCAAAATAGAAAATAGTTGTGAATAATTAGGACATATTTTTATTATATTAAAAATATCTAGATAGCAATTTTTAAATTACTTTCATGATTGATAATATCAATGTTGCAATTTTTTAATGACTTTAATTATTGAGAGTAAGCATATAAATGAAAATACAGGATATATTTCGTAATATATCGATTTACAAATGTATCTTGCAATTTTCATTATTGCAAATTTCACCTAGCCATTTTCACCATTAAAAAGTCCACTAAATCACTAAAATGAATAAGAATTGTAATGATCTAAATCTAAAACAATCTACAAAGTAAAATCCAACTACAAATATAATGTTATTAAAATTACTAACCTTGAAAACAAGTAGATATGAATTTTAGTACAATTTTCGGCAGCAGTAGACACAATAATGGAGCGAGAGACTCCTCTGCATTACGCTTCGATTGGTCGGGGAAGGGATGGCGAGGCATATAAAGGACTTATCACTGCGGTTCGCCGTAACCTAGCGAGTGATAGGGCTCGCATTGCGCGGGAAAATAAAATTAGGCGGGAAAATAAATATCACTGCCGGTTCTGGTTTAAAACCGGCAGTGGAAATCCCAATATCACTACGGTTAAAATAAGAACCGTTATCACTAATAAGAACCGGCGGTGATATGAGTTTATCATCGCCGGTTGTTTCTATGAACCGGCAGTGATAAGTTCACCCCGCCGGCTCAACTTTCGAACCGACAGTGATATGTTCTCACTGCCGGCTCTGTCCTAACCGGCAGTGATGTGCCGGCAAGGATGTGCTGTTCTGTAGTAGTGGCGGTAGGGCTTTTGCTGCTATCTTTGTTGCTCTGTTAGTGCCACTCTCGCTGCTGTCCCTTTCCCTATTTCAGCGACCATTGGTCCCCGTCAGGGTTAACCATTTCGTTTTTGAAATAAATTTCGAGAATTGCTCGGCATCGGTTTTTCGTGAAAGCAGATCGAAATTCGGTAAAAACTGATCGGTTTGCGAAAGTCAAATAGGTGGTCAAACTGATTAAAAAAACAAAAACCGATCGAAAAGATCGAAAATCGGTCGGTTTTTGTCGAAAACCGACGACAGAAGGAAAAATGGTGAAAATGAAAGGAAAAATTACAAAAAATCACAATTAATCTATAAAACACCTCAGAGAAATTTAAATAATTTTTGAAATAATTCCTTACTACTAAAAAATCCAAAACAGCAATTAAGGAAAAGGAACAAAGATATTGTCAGATTTTTTAAATATTTAAAAGATTTTTTATATTCTGAAAATTTAATGTAGCCATAAATAGTTCAAAAGTATTATGAAATAAAATTTTCAAAAATATTAGACTTCATTTAGTACCTATATAAAATCAAAAACAGAAGAGCATATACAATGATAATATCACTTTCAGAATTTTTAAAAATACACATATCTGATCATCTTCTTAAAATTTTACATAATCATTGTAATTAAGTTATAACATCACAAAAAATTTTTAATAAATATTAGACTTCATTTTGTGCCCCTAGAAAATAAAAAACTAAAGAGCATATATTGTGATAGTATCACTGTCAGAATTTTTAAAAAATGTACGTATTTGATAATAATCTGAAGATTTTACAGAATCATTAGGATGGCCTCAGAACCGCACAAACAAAATTTCAATTTTTTTTGACACTTTTGCGAAATTTCTTCAAATTTTTTAAATTTACTATTCATCTGAACGGTTTTCCGAACGGTTTTACTTGCCGAACAGGCTCGGCACGGCCGGTTTCGCGAAAACCGCGAAAACCGACCGGTTTTCATCGGCATCTTGAACCCTGGTCCCCGTGCCTATCACCTTATCTTCGCCCAGTTCCTAGCTAGCTAGCGTGATGACCCGATAGGCCGTTTCCTTCTCATTTGGCCAGTTCATCGTGACCCGAGATTCTCCGCCGCTCATCACCTCCGTTTCATTGCATCTATCCTCTTCCAACGCCACGTCACCTCCCAATGTTTTGCCATGACTTCCTCCATTCCTGACCTTGCCCTAGCCTCTCTACCACTGCCTCACCACCAGCATGCTCGGCCATGGAGGTCTTGCCGCTACTCTATTCGGTGTGACTAGCCAGTGACCCCCTTTGTTAGATGGAGTAGAGCGTCATTAGGATTAGTTTATGTTTGATTAATTAAGTTTAATGCTTATGATTCTATAACATGTGGGCCATGTTAGGTAAGTAAGGTAATTTATACTTTAAACTAGTATTTAGTCACTGATAGCCTGCCCCACCAATCAGTTTGAAAATCCCAAAAAGGGAAACGATGCCTTTAGTTTTGTAGAAATATGCCTTCTCCATAGAAAAATGTATTCCGCTAATTTACACCTTCGACATCACCTCTCAAGACAGTATTTTCTCTTTTTTTCTAAATTTTCTCAGCCAAGCTAAATTTAAACTTTTATATCTTTTGCAAACGAACTCCAAATGGAGTGACGACAATTTATAAAAAAATTTAAAATCATGAAATTTCATAATATTCTAAAATATTTGGATTTTTCCTCTATTTTGAATTTATTTGGTTTTTTTGTAGTATATGTATTTATAAGATATATTTAAATATCACGAAAATGCTTCGAGATCGATCCAAAGCAAGAGAAGTGCTCAATAGTAAGACAGCACCCCTTTGACCATGTTGATTCCATAATTAAATGTTTTGAATTTTGTTCACTCGAACTATTATGCATGCATGTATTTTTGGTAAAATCGCTATGTTCGTTAGATTGATAGTTATTTGATTCATTGCATTGACCCTAGCTTGAAAAGTTGCCATACTTATTATTGTCACCTAGAACAAATAATAAGTCTAAGATATAGTTGCTTAGCCATACCTAGTTTATCGGTATGTCAAACGATAAAATATATACTCTTTCAAAACATGGAAATGTTTATGTTGATAGACCTACGTGGTCACCCTTGTTATTTTACTAGAAAAAAAATGAAAAACTATGGTTTTTTACTTGGACAAGAAATATATATATCTTGTCTTGCGAGAGAGGACCTCGCAAGTAGTGGTAGGCTATTAGACTCTCGCTCGAGTCGGTTAAGGACTATAAACTTATGTGCAAGGTTGGGCTCAAACAATGTAGAGGTCTTGTCATGATCCCTTAGTCGCAAGCCAAAGGAAGTGTATCATGGCCGATATTAAAAAGTGAACATGTCTTGTGGGTAAATTAATATAACCTCTGTAGACTATAAAATCTATTCGAATGGGGCATGCCCTTGGCTATAGGCAAATCTTAGTGATGTCGTTAAGACTAGTCTTATGTTTTTCAAAACTTGGTTGAAAAGAGAAGGTATGTGCTTTTGTATCCTTGTCACGAGTATGTGAACATTGTTGCTTATTGCTATGGAGAGCCATTGTGGGTACTGGGTACGCAGTTACTTGTTACTTTATATCAAATGTCAGCTACTTTTACAACTTCCGATTGTAATCTATTATACCGTATTGCAAATGAAAGCTCACTTCGTGCAATGGAAAACTTAGTAGGATAGTCATTTCACTTGACATAACCTTGCATACTATATAATCTTTACTTAAAAAGTTTTATAGAGTACTATTTTCATACACACGGTTGCTTGTTGAGAATTACCAGAGCAAGAAGAATGGGTTGCCCCGATCGGTTACCTTCGTCGCAATGGGTGTTAACAAAGATGACGTTAGTTAATAAGGTTTAACCCCGATCAATTGCCTGTGGTAAGCTCAAACATGCTTGCTGGAATTTCTCATTTATCGTTTATTCTGCTGCTATTTACTTGATATGCGAATTATTTGGCCGATCGACCCTTTTGTCAAAAGCTTAGCTATCTGAGCTTATGTTCGCATGTTTATAGCTACTATGCTACTCTGTTTATTTGTGTGTGTATGAATATAATAAAAGATTGTTGAATGTGTATACTAGCCAATGATCATAAGACTATAAGACTAGTACAGAATATATATAGGGGTCAGAATCGCACATTCCAAGTTATGACAATCTATATCATCCAAGGGTTGGGATTTAACCTCCAAATATACGTAGCATAGGAACGTATAGATCAATCCATACAAAAGTAGACTCGTGTACATCTTGGCATAATGGCATGGTAATACCGATTAGCTTGGGCTATGTCAAAATAAGAGTCGGACTGCATCCACATGCAAGATATGAGTTTTTTATACATAAAAAAGGCAAGTTTGTTTGTAATACAAATAGAACTCCTGCATGCATGCATTATATCAGACTAAGTTACAGTGGTTAAATAAAACTTTTACTTTTTAAGTGAGCCTAATCCGTTCTAGGCAAGTAATCCTATCACGTTCAGAAATAAAAGACAAGAGTAGAGAAAACATGTTTGTGAGGTCTACATAGTTTACATAAATTAAAAGTTCCAAGCATAGAAATATTCCAGAATTAGAAGTATTGAAATAAATTTAAGAATAAATTTTACAAAGTTATATGTATTTTTTTTGCAGTAAAGAATTACATGTATTTTGGAATGCTATGAAGGAATTACAGATTTAAGAATAAGTTCCAAAACGCTATATATTTTTGCCCAATCTGTTGCGCTGAGCTACAGGCCCCCACATGATAGGAACAAGGTTTTAAATTTCGGTTTCGGAATAAATTTCGTCCCTGGCCGGATAGCGAAATTTCGCCTTCGAAATTTCAGAAATATTTCGGACAAAATTTGAATTTGAAAGTTCAAATCCGGTCCATTCCGGAAATAAAAATCCGAAATTCGGCGAAAAACCCCGAAATTTCGGGTTTTTTGCACTGGCTAAAAGTGGACTAAACGTTATCGAAAAATTTTGAAATGTTTTTTTGGAGGTTCCTGACACATTTCTGATGTTCTCACAAAACTTTCAGATGATTATCACATATGAGGAATTTTAAAAAATTCGGAGAGTAGTACTGTCCTGATAAAACACTGACCGACAAGTTTGATCCGAATGGAAAATGGTACAAATAAAGTTATAAACTGTTGAAATTTTTTGTACATGGTTATGATCCGTAACTAATGTTCTCAAAAAAATTTCAGCTTATTATCACATGTGAGGAATTTTTAAAAATTCGGAGTGGCACTGTCCTGATAGAACACTGACCGACAAGTTTGATCCGAATGGAAAATGGTACAAATGAAGTTAGAAACTGTTGAATTTTTTTGTTCATAGTTACGATGTATCTATAATGCTCTAATATAATTTTCAGATGATGATCAAACTGTATGAATTTTTAAAAATTAGAACAGTACTACTACCCTATTAAAAGGCTTACCGGCAAACTTGAACAAAATGAAAAAATATGTAAACCATAAACTTTTTGAAAATTTTACAGAATGGTGATAAGGAAATTCTTAATATGCCATAAAAATTTTGATTTATAATCACACTCCAGTGAATTTATAAAATTCTTACAAGGCAATGTACCATTTATGTTCTTTTCTTTTTGATTTTTGAAATATAATATAACAAACGAAGTTCAATGCTTACATAGATTTGATTGACCAAACAAACAAAGTTGAACTTTTGTGAAAAATTTATATAATGGTACTGAGTCAATTATTAATCTCTCACAAAAATTTTAGATCATAATCATACTCAAGAAAATTTATAAAATTCTGACAATATAACTGTCCCAATTATGTTCATTCAGTTTTTGATTTTTTAAAGATAACAAATGAAGTTAAATTATTTTGAAATTTTTTATGTATCATCCCAATCTGACAGTGTTTCTGCCAAAATTTAAAAATGTTTAAAAAATTCGTTTTTTTCAACAAAATTTCATAGGAGATGACTCTACTAAGGGTTATTGGACCAAATCCGGCCCTAAAAGATTCAAAACCGGCCAAAAAAATACGAAATTTTGGGTTACTGTAGCAATTTCAAATTTTTTGTAAAGTTTTTTTCCGGCCGGTACTTTAGATTTCGGGTGGTCCGAAATCCGAAATTTCGGCGAAAGTTCGCCGAAATATGTAACCCTGGATAGGAACCCTAACATCTCGAGCCTGCCTTTTAGCCTCACATATCAGCTGCAGAACGGAATGGTCCAGTGAGGAAATTACAAAAACCAAACAAATTTGAAATTAAATTTAAAAAGTGGTGCCCAAACGTATAAAAACTTGGAGATATAAACTATAAAAAACTAAATGTTTTAACAAAACGTAATATCCAAACATATATAAGTTCATAAATTACAAAAAGTGGCATCCATGCATATATAAATTTGGAATTAAGAATTCTAGAAAAAAAAGTTGTGGCATTCAAATATACAAGTATATATAAATTCATAAATAAAAATTAATAATTGCAAAACAACAGTGATATCCAATTATATATAAAATTCGTAATTAAAATTCTATAAAAGATTAGGCATTCACAATATACCAATTGATATCCTTTCAAAAAAAATATGAATTAGATAAATCATTTCAATTTTATAAGTTTAGAGCATTAAAGAACGAGAATTAAAATTACATACTTAAATTGTGCTCTAAAAAATTAGATACATTTGTAACTACCTTTTTTATAGAAATTTTAATTGTAAAATAATTCTTGCAATCGTGTAGCTTGTACGGATGCACGTGCTAGCTATATGTAGATGCAAGAGCAAAGGCGGAATGTTATGTAGCCCCATAACAAAAACTACTTGCACGATAAACAGAATGTGAAACAAAAGACAAATATTGCTAGCATGTTTACATTGCTCACTGTAGCTGCCTTTCAAATAGGTTTATAACTGAGAGTAAATATCATAATTCACACAGGAAATATGTACAGTTAACACGGATCACACGTACGAAGTACCTTTCTACATTAAGATTTGCTTAAAATCAGCAAGATCGCACAACTGGTTGATTGCTTCAAACTTAATTTCTAGGGTTCTTGTTGCCTCAACCGACAACTGAAATACCATAACGGTAAGGATTGTTAGCATCTTCAAAGACCAATACATCCAAATAGCTCATAAAACATATGAAATAAAAGATCATTCATCTCATGTGCTCAAATATTCATACATTCACTTGTTGTTATACAATGAGAAGGCAAGTACCATCTGAAAGAAGATGCATTTTGAGTTTTTGACTACTTGAATCATGCTATTCTATTTTACTGATTCAGCGTGATCTGCAACAAAAGATCAACAAGGTCATAGGGCATACGGCACAGGCAAGTTGCAGTGCTAAATTTGCTGGCTGATGCGCTGCTATATGTGACTTTCTTCGGAGGCCAATCCAATGATAAATCTCATGGAAGACAAGACAGTGAACCTATTGGATAATGAAACATATGAGTATATGTATGACTACCGCACTTTAGCAGATTAGCTGTCATCAACTGATCAACTCATCAACCAACATCAAACAAATGAGTATATGTATGACTACCGCAGCAGTCAATACTCAGTTCCTCTTCGGCTCTTCCTCCAACAGCAAGAGCGACATCCCATTCCGCCCAAGGCTACGCCTCTACGGCATCCCATTCCTCGATTCCTCCGACAGCAAGAGCCAGCCACTAGCCCATTACTTCCTCGATTCCTCACGAGCAGAGCTGGGGCAGAGGCGCAGAGCGGCAGCAGCCGGAGGGGCAGACGCGGAGGGGAATGCTAAGGGGGAAGCCGGGAGGCGCAAGCGAAGGCAAAGGGGGAAGCCAGGAGGAGGAGGCGGAGGTGGAGGGGGAAGCCAGGAGGCGGAGGCGGAGAGGGGGGAGGGGAGGGGGAGGGGCAGGCGGAAGGGGATTACCGGTGGTGGCAGCCGGCGGCAACGCCTGCTAGGGTTTCTCCACCCATGACCACCGTGAGTCTTCTTTCCCAACCTCCTCTCGATCTCTCGATCCCGTGCCTTTTGGTCGCAGACTCGCAGCTCAAATACCTCCTCTAGTCAAGCGCTAGTCGGCCGCCCGAACGCCAGGCCGACTCCTAGGCGACGATGCCGCGACGCCAGGACGTCCAGGCGACCGCCTGGCCTTCTTTAGGCGAGGCACCAGGCTATGGCGCTTCTGGCTGGCCGCCTGGACGCCTAGTCGGTGACTAGGCATCGCCTAGGCGACGCCGTAATAACAGTGCTACCTATCATAACAGTTCTGCTCCAAACATCAAGCATGCATCCAGGCGAAAATGATTGAATAGTACCTAGAGCTGCAGCTAAATAAAAAGAGCAGAGATCCTTTTCCTCTTAAATCTCTTCAGTTTGTTGGGTAGCTAATGCATTCTATTGGCCAGCGAGAGGGAAAAATTCTATATTCATGAGTAAAAACTGAATGAAAAATCCATACTCTAAACATGATATGGAATTAACATTTCTAAAGCATTATAGTTTGGTGTAAATTATTTGTGCAGAGCTAACATTGTAGCAAAATAAGTGGAAAAAAGTAGAGATCGTCACCTCCTTATATCTCTTCGGTTTGCTAGGTAGCTAAATCATTATACCGGCAAGTTGGAGGGCAATCTGTCAACCTGGAAGAACAACACATAACAAAGTAAATTAAAAAAGTACATGTATAAATGGAGGATAAGAGAGGACACAACAGTGAAGCATAAAGTGGATACTGCATACTAAGATGGGAGTAAGAAATCAAATAGTACATGTTGCACATTAAGATTATAGCTATAAGCTCTATGTCTCTGTTATAACTCCATGAGACCATGACTAAAGAAATCATCAACCTGTGCAACAGTACATTGGCACCAAATCAGGGAAGATCCTAATACTGGTGGAAAAATAAAGAAAAATAACTTGTAAGCCATAACCAATATCTTGACTATTCTCTTATTACAGTAGGACTTAAATGACAAAAAGTTCCAAAGACGATAACCACAAGGTAATCATCACTTGAAATCAGAAAAGGAAGATGATGCAATTATAAAGTATCCCAAGAGAACATTGCATTAAATCAGGGAAGGTTATAATATTGGTAGCAAAATCAAGAAAAATAACTTGTAAGCCATAAGGGATATGTTGACTATTCCCTAATCCCTAACTACAATAGGACCTATACGACAAATAGTTTAGAAGGCGATGATCACATGTAAGCATCCGATGAAATCAGAAAAGGAATAAGAAGATGAAATTGAAAACTATCCTATGCTCAGAATAAAAAAACCCAAAACTGGATCCTATGTACATTCTAATGGAAGATGTGCCATTTTTTCATCATGTTCCTAACATGTTCTAAACTTGTAATGGTTAAGTAGTTAGGAACTGTATTGGCGGGTAGGGCATAGGAACTACTACCTCGGTATTTCTATCAAGATTGCCTCACAACATATAAAAGAGAAAACAATTATTTCAATCATGAAAGACAACATATTTGGAAAATTTCTCCCCCCAAACTGTATCTGCAGCACAGGAAATCATCCCTAACAAAAAGAACTGGCATGAGAAATTATACAAATGCAACACAGGCAACATGTCTGGCTCTCAAAAATTTCCCAAAGCAGAGTGATCTTTAGGTACCAGAACAAGTGTGCAAAAGAAAATAATAGGATCATGGCAAGAGAGACCTCACCAACAAACCCATCCACTGACATCTTCGAGGGTCATCCGATTTGCATAGCTCAATCCCAATCACTCTTTGTGTCTATTTCCTACAATAAATTACGAAAACCGTAAGCACGTGGCAATCCTAATCTCTTTTTTTCAATTCCTTAAGAAATTGCAAAAACGGCAAGCACCTAGCACATAATCCACAAATCTAATGTCCTTCTTTCCTTAGAAAATTCAACTCAAGCTGGCCTTGATTTTGTGAGCTCTGAGTCAGGCAAAGCACTTAGGACCGATGAATACAGAGTGAATGTTCCATGCATCTTACCATGTAAAATAACAGAGGCAAGGGACAAAAAGCGAGCCAGCAATATCATAAGATCTATATATATACCACAGCAGTAGAACTTTGTGTTTGCATTGACAAGGAGGCTGCATACCTCTCCAAACGATCACACCTTTTTAATCCACGCAGATATGGGCGCAAGGAGAGGCAATTCCACATCAGGGGGTTTACAGGATCGCTAGATGAGTCCCTGATGGCTCCACAGCATCAAATGGCAGCCCTAGCAAACAACTTTTTTAGATGCCCTTCAGCCTCCAACAGTAGTTCTTGCCGGCTTGCACACAACCTCCATGACAAAACAAAAATCACAAAAGGGAATCTCTAGCTTAAATATAGACATCAAGATTACCTTTGGGTAGTCAAATTCCTACAAAGATGTAAACGTAAATTTCAGTAGAGCTCACTGTTTCAGTGGCATCATGTGTATAGCTGCACCCCATCATTCGTTTAGGCTAATAGATCTGGAGTTCTTGATCCTGGGAAGAAGATGTCCCTTGTTTTCACCAAAGCACCTCTAACTACATCAAACCATGCAGGAGGAAAAGATTATGCAATAGCTCAAAGAAAGAAAGAGGAAACGTACAGCTCGAATTTGCATAACTAAATTGGCACCTTGTGAGCTTTAACGCATCAGCACCTTTTCTTCCCGGTCAGCATCACTGCCAATGACTCCATGAGGCACAATGATGTACCATGGGGAGGCCAGGGAGGCAACCTGATGGAGCTGAACGGCAACCTAGATGGAGGTGATGCAGGCGCGCGACCAGCTGGAGTTCATCCACCGGATCGGGAGGGAGGACGACGGGGAGGGGAGGGAAGTGGAGAGGGTGAGTAGGCGACCAGATCGGCGGCTCAGGATAGCATATCGGTGGCGGTGGCTTCATCTAGCTGTGCTCATGGACGCGTGGCCAACCGGATCGGCCTGGGACTCGAGGGAGAGAGCCAGCTGCTGCTGTGGGAGGCGGGCGAGCAGCGCGTGCGGGCGGGTGCGCCGCGCCGGGTCGGCATGGGAATCGGGGAATAGAGCCACCTACTGCGGTGGGCGGGGGAGGACGGCGTCGGAGGCAAGGACGACGCCTGATCTGGCCGGTGCGAAGTGGAATGGATGGCGGGCGACGTGTCAGGACCTCCGATCAATCCGAACCAAAAAAACCAGAAGAACACTAATGGTAAAGCTACAGCTAATAACTAAGGAGACTTAAGATATGTGGAATTTGTTGAGAATCACTCGCTATCTCTCTGAAGTATTTATCACAAACACGCACAAGCTTTCTTTTTCTTTGGTGGACGCACAAACAAAGAAACGGTGGAAGTAATTTTGGTTGACATAGCCACACCGGCTCTCGTCATTTTCCATTCATATATAAACTCAAAAGTACATGCAAAGAGATATGAGCCAGCCAAAACACTCGGCCAGCACTCACTCCATGATCCTAAACTCATGCCACCACTAATGACCATGCACACACTAATCAAGAGGCTAATAACCGCATATGGCCAGCGAGTCTCACGCCACCGTGCAGATTCCATGCAAGAGCCCAACCACCAGGACCTATTCTCCTGCCAAGAAATCTCTTCGTGGCTTTTGACCCCAGCTAGCAATCTTAATGCGCTGCACTTCGCATGCGTGATTAGCTAGCTCCTAATCCCGTGTATTCTATAAACTGATAGTAACTCACATACGCATATACTCGCTGTTTCACACGGCCTGACATCTCACCGAGCATGCGTTCCGGTTCAAGACAACATCCTGCACATTTCGCATGCCAAGCTCTTCTTTATCTACCAGCTCCAGTACTACCACAATGTAAATGGACTACACGTACTTATTTGCTACATGCAATTTAACTAACATAAATATGCATATGCTTTAATGACAAGATTAAACTCTAACAATTACCCCCTAATCTTGTCATATCCGCTCACAGCAGCGCTGGCTCGTCGCTGGCGTAGCCTTGAGCGATTAGGGCCTTCTCCTCCTTTTCTTTCTTAGGACATTCCCAAGCAAAATGTCCATAATCTTGGCAATTGTAGCATTGTACCTTGCTCTTGTCTTTGTGCCCTTCACCGCGGACACGGCCACAACCCCGTCCTCGCAACGAGTTATGTGCCCTTGCCATGAGAAGTTGCTCTTCTGTTTGGACCTCCCGTCCCTTGAGTAGCTCTTCATGTGCCTTCATTGACCCAATGGCCTCCTCCATGGTCATTTTGTTGATGTCATTGAAGAGCATGATCAACAAAGCAACGTTGATGAACTTGGTGGAGACGGCTCATAGCAGCTTCTTCACGACGTATTTCTCCTCCATCGCATCTTCAAGCTCACGAATGCGTCCGACTAGCGTCATGAACTTCTCCGCAAAATCATCCACGGACTCTGCATTACTCATCTTAAGGTTATCAAAATCCGATCGCAAGGACTGGATCCTTGCTTCTCAGACGCGCTCGATGCCTACATGCATGGAGCACAATGCCACCCACACATCGGAGGCTGTCCCCTTCTCCACGACACGCGGCAGCGTCTCATCGTCAATCGACTGAGAGATGATCGTCAAGGCCAGCTGGTCCTTGTTCTCATTGACGCCCTCAAATGCCTTCTCACGATCAACAGCACCCCATACATCGTTGGTTCGCAGGAGGTACTTCATCCTCATCGCCCACGCCGCGTAGTTCGTCCTTGTCAGCATTGGGAACGGGAGCCTCCCCTAAACAACGAGAGATGGTGTAAATCAAATTTGCATGGCTATCACGCAGGAGATGCCCCTAAACGACGAGATCGTGACACTAGGGGATGCCATTAGCACATTCATCCAGTGCCCAAGAGGGACATCTCCTTCGACAACCATCCTGTAGCACCAGCTACCATCACTACTGAAGCCACGTGCTGCGTCGGAGCTACCAGCACTACCGGAGCCATGTTCTGCACCGAAGCAGCCCACCAAATTGACTACCGTGTCCCGTAAGGCACAAGACGGTACTTTAACTCAGGCCTAGTCATCTCCCGTGAAGATAACCTATGATAAACAGTAGGCGACGACAAGGTCAAATCAAAGCGGACCACGGAGGCCCATGACTTTTCATTGGCACATCAATTCAAGCTACGACAACAAGCTGGTGTCACAATGGGTATCAAGTATCTCGGTCAGCTTCAAGGAGAAGCATTTCTTCCACCAGTTTTTGGAGGCTTCTTCGTGGTCGGCTTCATCGACTTGTTCGATCTCTACAACCTCGATGCCCTCGATGCCTCTCTCATCAAATGCTGGACATTATAAGTTAGTGCAATCACGGTCTACATTCGTGTCATACCGATAAATGTCATATATATATGATCCTTGCTTTTGTATATATAGATACATGATCATTGAAGCAAAAATAAAGAAAGAATCGATGGTTTTACTCGACCCACACATAGTGTCCAAGCAAACCATGGACGAAAATTTACAAGTCGTCCAAGAGTACGTGAAAAAAGCATTACTAGCTCAACAGGAAAAAAATTTAATACTTTTACCCCACAAGCTGGGGTAAGTGCTTCATCCAGTTGCTATACTTGTTGATTTGAACTTTATACACAGCTCAATGTTAGGTTCAATGAACATGGCGACATACCTATGTAGGTTTCACTGGGTTCTACTTGTATTTATACCAAGATAGAACCAGGTAATTTACCTTGATTCCAAAAAGGGCGGCACCCACAACTTGATGCTATCACAAAATTACTCGAGACGTCGTTCAATGTTTACAGAGCTTGTGGAGGGCCACACAACGACTCATCGCAGCTGAAGCACATTTATAAGTTTTCGGTATCTACTAGTACACAATAATCCTTCACACTCCATAATAATACCTTCAGAACTAACCAATTATATTTTGGCAGTGCCACCAACAGCCAAATGCCACTAACCAATATGGATTCTACATTTGCCACAACATGCAAATCCTCATTGGTGCAAAGAAGAACAATGTCATAGAGGTTTGTCAATCTTGCAATAATTATTTCCACTTATCAATTTATATACATGCAAGACTTTACTCTTCCCATTGACAGGCTTGGAAATACGTTGAATCTGCGTTGGAACAGGCTAACCTACTATGAATTCGAGGACATCTCTGTGGTTTCGTGATGCGTGAGGTTATAAATCCAAAAGGCGAATGCCACTCAGCCTCACATGATGAGTTGCAAATTTGTTAGTTACCACTTGGATTAATTTGTGAATTTGTGAGTTGTAGTTATGAATTCAATTGGTTAATATATCTGAGTTGATTTCTGAAATGGATGCACTGTACTTTCTAATACGTGATCTAAGTTGATTTCTGAAATGTATGTCATCATAATATGCTTATGACGTAAATTCTGTAATCTGTTTTGTTTCAGAGGGTATGGCTAGTATTTCCTGAGACTAGCCAATAAAATAAAAAATCTTCATAATAGAAGTCATCATCACAGACGGTTCTCACCTAAAACCGTCTGTGATGATTAAATATCACAGACTGAAAGACCATGTGGAGGTCTACCCAAGTGTGTGATGAGTAATTGACTGTATTCGAGCTTTTGGTGCTTAAGGTTGAGTTTTAATTGAGTCTGTCCTGGTCGAAGACCAGTGGTCGAACCTCGAATGGTGTGGACTTTGGCTGGTCGAAGACCAGTGGTCTGGACTTTGGCTGGTCGAAGGCCAGTGGTCGAGTGACTCGAGTAGAGTGAGAATCGAGAAGTATCGAGTAGGGATGTTGCCAGGTCAAGCGGCGGGTTAGCTCGAGTAATGCCCCGTCGGCTTGTGGTCGAGTGACTCGAGTAGAGTGAGAATCAATAAGTATCGAGTAGGATTACTCGGTGCTCGATATCAACTCAACGACTCGATTTTGAGCAAAGTAGGCAATGCTATGTGACGTGTTTCCTTGTTTTTGATGGTTGCAGGACGACGGTGCTAGGTCATAGTGAGGTAAATGATGACTGGGACTAGACGAGGAG
This sequence comes from Otatea glauca, assembly GCA_036346275.1. Lineage (NCBI taxonomy): Eukaryota > Viridiplantae > Streptophyta > Magnoliopsida > Poales > Poaceae > Otatea > Otatea glauca. Next base: position 41,574,475 of record CM070721.1, on the reverse strand, counting down.
CGTCGGAAATCCCAACGGTTGAGGATTGTCGGAAGATGATCGGAGACAGAGTCACTGCGAACCTAGAAGACAAGGAATGGCTGAGATGCTAGTTAAGAGCTACTCGGATCAGGGGGCCATCGCATCATGGTCTAGGTGATAGAGTAGCAGGTCTAGTTAGTGTGACTGTGTGTGGAAGTCATTCCTAACCCTTGATGGTGGTCCTTAGGGTAGAAGGAACTCATCCAAGGGTGGTGGGTGACTCAAGAGTAGTATAAATAGAGGAGAAGGAGTGGTCTTCCTGCTCTTGAAGGTTTTAGAGGTTTTTGGCTCCTTTGAGCTTTTGCCCACTTTGTTGTGAGGCTTTGTAAACCTCCCTTCCAGAAATGCAAAACACTTTCTATCATGCTTGAATTTTTATTACACATTAAATTTAGCAACTTACTTTTAAGCATTTAAATTCCGCACTTACATTCTTGCAATCTCTTATACGCAATTTGGATTTGCCTTCCCTCCTTCTACTTGCTATTGCCTCTTATTTCGAAGGATTGTTGCGTTTTTATTGCAAGAAACCGAACTTGTGTTTTTGAGTGATTCATTCTTGTAGATCGTATTTGCGGAGATTTTGACTTGAGCTCTTGCTTGCTATGACAAGTGAGAGGTTGTTCAAGATTCTCTTGATCATCAAAACCCCATGAGCAAGTCCAGGATCAAGTTCTTGTGTTTTCCTTGAACTTGGTGTGTTCTTCCTTCTCGGGCAAAAAGGTCAGGACTTTGACATCAGTCCTTGCGATTGAAGGCTGGAATAATGTGAGACCCCATTCTGATGAATAGGAACCTCCATGTGATTATTGTGCTATTCCCTGGATCAGTAGCTAGCACTCACATGTTTACAACAATTGGGATCACAACCATACCTCATATAGATTAAAGCGGAAACTATTACATAAAGGAAATGCTACAACTCAGAGAATAAGCAGCAAAAGAAGCAATATCTTGTAGTTTGCCCATCCAACCCGCAGGCAACTAACAAGGCATAAACTCTAGATAGAACACGATGAAGAAGATCCCACAACCTGCGATGAGAAGAGACTCGAAGCCTCGCTAACTTCCACCTAAAATAATAATTAAGCAAGGGTGAGTACTTTACGTACTCAGCAAGACTTGAGTAAAACCTATAATATATGCAGACCATTTCAAAGGAACGGTTAATACAGTTAATTTGCATAAAGCAAAATTTAATTCTAAAACAAGTTATCATTTGCAAACGGAATTTATAAGAGCGAGTTGATTGATAATAAAATAGATACAACAGCAAGTAATACTCACAGTCCTCCATGACGTGAGTTCGAATAATCCAAACCATAAGGTCCATCAATGTTAGCCCTTCGACAAAAAGCAACAGTTGCTAGAAACAAGTTCAGACCAAACCCATTTTAGAAAATTACCAAAGACTCTAACATTGGGAGGATTTTCCCCAAGTGCCCATGACCGTGGACGCGGCTAATCGATTAGATCTTACACTCTGCAGAGGTGTACAACTTTACCCACAAGGAATGATCAACCTTTTCGCCAGATCAATTAACACACTTCCTTTGGTGTGTCGGAAAGGAGATCATACAGAGCCGTTAAATTATCTAGACGTGGCTTTACACCAGCCCGGGACGTTAACCCTCGCCCTGAAAATAGAGACACTCACCCAAGTCGTGGATCCACATTTATCACACCCAACACCACGTCTCTGTCCATGGCAAGGCGTACACCGTTGCATTGGTATGTAGAAAACCCTACAAGCAGACCTGACCGAAATGCCTGTACTAACTCCCGCCTTCCGTAGATGCAAAGCCACATCTAAACAACTTAATAGGCTAAGACTGTCCCATACCAGCCCTCATGGTTGTACGGAAACATGGATCTACAAGACTACAACATCCCATTTGCTTGGTCCTTAATCCGACACGGGCGATACTCCACCCTACACTACGTGCAAATCCCTCTGCACATCCGGCTTTGTCCAATAATCGCCCGCATCAAACCATAGTTTTATTTTGGGGTTTTTAGCAAACTACCAGCAACCATTTTCCCAAAAAGGACCATTTAGGTTCCATATAAAACATTTTAGGAAACAATTTTAATCATGATCATCTACCCCACAAAAAGCTAAAGCATGGCTAAGCAGGTTTAACATGATCGCATATACCCAATATGGCATTAAGTAATGTCTAGCGCTATTCTATGGTTATCAAGGTTCACATTTCCATATTTATCAAGGAGTTTCATCTGACAATAGGTATATCTACCAATACCACAAAATAGCGAATTTACGGAAAGTAAACGCATGCATGAAACATTTTAGTAAACACAGTGCAAATCAAATACTGGGATCAAGATGGTCAAAGGGGCGCTTGCCTTGCTTATTCATTGCTTACGGTGAAGACGAGGTCGCAATAGATGAAGTCGACGATGGAAACGGCGACATCGGGTTCTACACGTCGTTCAACGGAAATAAAGCAAATAACAAGCTTTAATAAGGGCAAAAAGAAATCAGACAGCAAACCAAATAAAGATTCACTGCAGAAAATAGGAATATTTTAGGGTTTGAATTAGATGATTGTAAGATCGAGGATGCCGACTAGAGGGGGGTGAATATGCGGTTTTAAAAATTCTTCTTACTAAATATACGCTCTATTGATCTCTATCTCAAAACCTAAACAATAATCAATGCAAAAGCGATAAACTAAGGTTTTGACAAATAAGAGCCTTAAATCAACTAGGCTTACTAAGTGCACTAGCTAATTATGTCTCTACTCAAGAACATACAATCCTAAAGACAATCAAGCAATTTGATTCTAGGAATGTAAATTGCAACAATGTAAATATAGAATTGCAAGCAAACATAAAGAGACACACCGATGTTTTACCGTGGTGTTCGGAGACTTGCCGGTCTCCCCTAATCCACGTTGAGGCAAGCCCAAGCCACTTTGGACCGGCTCCACGAATTGAGCACCCGCCTCGATTCCACTAGTGGTAGCTCTTTCCCCCTCCGGGTAGGCGAGCTCCGACCTTCACAACTTTGCCGTGCCTTCTCACAATCTCCTTGAGAAGGTCACCGTGCACGATGTCTCCACACGCCGTCTAGGTGTCGGCAAACACCAAGAGGAACAAGTCAAGCCCTCTAGCTTGATCCTCACCATGTGCAACACATGCACAAGGGTGATCACCGAATGCTACACATGCACAAGGCTTCCCTCAAGTGCAACACATGCACAAGAGGCTCTCAATCCTCTCCTAAATGCAACACATGCAAATAGGGCACACTCTTAGCTCAAAAACCAAATGAAAGAGAGCAACACATGCACACAACTCCCACAAACCTTCCGCAAGGTCAGCAACTCCCAAATAACAGCCCCTAAAGCTTCTTATATAGCCTCCACAAGAAAAACTAGCCGTTGGGGGGCAAAATGGGCAAAAATGCCTAGGAAACCCCAGTATGACCGTTCCTTAGAGGCTAACGGCTAAAAAATTAGCCTTTACTCAGAAAATCCGGTCATACCGGATCCCAAAAATTGCATACCCCTTCTCTGGAAAAAACGCAACGAAATGACCCCGGTCATACCACTGGCACAGTTACGAAAAAGCTTATAAATTTTTACTCTAAACTCCGATTTAGGTGATTTTTGATTCCATGTGAAGCTTATCACGAGAGCTACAATCTCCAACCATTTTGAAGATTTAAGCAACCATAGATATTTTTAAATATCACCAAAACAAAGACTCTAATGTAGTCATTCAAGTCTAAAATATGATTTCTCGAAATCCCTCATATAGACTTGATCAAGAGCGTGAATACAATCTAGAGAGAGTCAATAAGATCAAATATTGAGCCATGTGGTTATCAACTCATGATCAAAACAATTTTGCAAAACACATTTGCAAATTCTAATCACATACTCCAATATGAGATTCAATTAAACCATATTTTGCAAAAACTCATTTTGCAAACACAAAGCATAAACCTATCTTAGCCTTTGTGATGATCAACACATGATCAAGTCACAAGCTAAAATTCCGATGCACGAGCTCTCTATTTGCAGCATATGCAAATATCTAGCTCCATACAAACAACTACTTAAACCAACTTGCATAAGCTATCTCCCTTTTTCAACACATGCAAATCCATAGCTCTATGCAAGAACTAGATCAAGATTCAATAAGAAGCAAGCATGAGCTCTCTTATTTGCAACACATGCAAATACTTAGCTCATGCAAAATCCAAATAAGAGAGTGAGCTAGAGTGAATCGGATTGAGTTCATCAACACATGATGAAGCTCAAGCTATAAGACTCGACCCCTCTTAATAGTACGACAACCTACACTAGCAACCCGTTCTCCCATCCAAGCACCGAGACCAGTAAAAGACTAGGAACACATCCTTAGCCCTAGCTAGTTATACCTATGCCTCTAGCACATCCACTAAGCGCTTTTATAATTTCCATCATCTTCTCTCCAAGCTGGGTGCTTTCTTCTTGTTCATCAACACATGATGAACCTTCTCTAGCTTCACTTCATTTCGGGATTCATCCTTGAAGCTTATCAACACATGATGACTTCTCCTTTCCGATTCTTCATTTTCTTGGACTCAACCTACTTCGTAACTCATGAAAGATTGTTAGTCCAACAAACACGATTGTCTCAATCATCAATTGCACTCCATTAACATATAATGGATGCCCTATGATCGATTGAGCACAACCCTAATCAATTTGAATGATTTAAAGGTGTCTTGAGTACTTTGATGCAACTAATGCTTCATTATACTCAAGAACTTTCCTCTTTTCCTTAACCAATGAAGTAACACCATCAGCACATGATGAAGTGTTCTTTAACTGATTAAAAGACAATCGAACTCAATTTAAATTTTATTTAAATTGACATGAGTATATATTAACTACACAAGTTTCATATACTCATTTTGATGAAAAGTAATGATCCAAATATATTTGAGTGATGAAAAGGAATCAATACTTTTGAGGCCATCAACTATAGAATAAACTCCATTAAATATGTGCATATAAGTAATTGAACTTTGGAATCAATATGCGCATAATCAATCTTGGATAGCATTTGAGTTTAGCCAATATTAACATGAGTATACTACAACTACACAAGTTAAATATACTCAAGGGATTGTTTCAAAGTAATCATCCTTGATATAGAAAGATGAATTAGATCAATACTATTGAAACATCAAGGTGTAACATCCCAAAAAAATAAAGTAATACAAAAATAAATATTTTAAATTTGAAAATATTTATTTATGAGTTTTATTGGTTCTTATTTGAATTTCTTTGGATTTTTGTATTGTATGGAAATCCAACAAATAGAATAAGTAAATGGGAAATAGTAAAATGGTAAAAGTAAAAGTTAGAAAAATTTACCATGGTAACTCCAAGCATGCAGTGTTTGAGTTTAGCCAACAAATAAATTTTAATACATAAGAAAGTATTAAATAGTTGAAAGGACATCCCTTTGACCTCCAAATAGTGCAAGGACAGATTTATTATAAACTTTTAGAACTTTATCTGCGCCTTTAAAATTTACCATAATGTCCTCAATACATTATTTACCTCTGGTAAAAATCTTAGAAACTAATAATGTCATTTAGTGCCTTTTCAAATTTATAAACAGAGGCATTTGAAATCTGTAAATCAGCATGTCAGAATTTATATAAAATAAATATAAAATATTTTAACTTGAAATTTTTATGGGAGAATAAATATGTTAAATAGAACTATTATAAAAAGTTTTAAAAATAATTAATACAATTTGGACCTTTAAATAAATCAAAATCCGAAATCAAAATTATGAGCAGTGCACAGTGTCAGAATTGTAATTAATTAACCATGCGGTATTTCCGTCCCAAAATTTTACAGGAAGCTAACCACTCCCAGGAGACTCTATTCAAAAAGTTTCACAATTTTTCGACTTGAATTTCTGGGCGTTTTTACACGAGTACTAACTCATCCTGGAGCCATTTCGTTCCTGTGCCTTTGGGGACACCTCGCCTCATCCAAAAGCTTCATCTTTTAGGCAACCAAATCAGCACACAAGCCAAACGCAGAGCTAGCCAGCCATTGAATCTTCTCACGCCAAAGCAAAGCTTAGACTTTCATCCACTCACTCACATGAGCTTAGCTCATTCCAGAGAAACGAGCAAGCAAAGGAGAATAAGGAAGTCAAGCGATCCTCAGGCCAGATTTCTTCGGTGGAGCAAGTGAAGAGTTCGGCCGCTGCATAGCTCCGTGCGCACCTTCCAGGAACACCACAGCCTGATCATTCCTTTCAGATCGCTGTCGAGTCAGCTCCATTGCCGCCGCAAGCAAGAAGAGAAGAAAAAGCCATTCAAGCAAAATCGGCGAGTCACTCTCAAATTCCTCGCAACCGTGGCGTCTCTGAGCATCACTGAACTCATCTCGCTCATCGATTTCAGCTCTTCTTGCCTGAAGCACCGCCGCACCTCTCTTCTTCTTCCTCAGCTCAGGCGCACGGTGGCAACCCAACCCGTCACTTCTCCGAACAAACCGACCCCCAAAATGGTACTCCCTAGCCTCACTGATGATCACCCCATTACCCATTCGAGCTAAAACTCATTGCTTCTTCTTCCCCGGCGAGTCACCCTTCCCTCCGCCGCTGGCCCACGGTGGCAGCCCTCTCCGACCATTGCCGAAAGTGATCGACTCCACCATCAGATGCGCGATGGTCCACTGAAGCTCATGGTGCCCTCGCCTTCGCCGGAACCCCACCGGAACGCCGTCGCCGCCGTGCTCTAGCCGCCTGCCCTGCTTCCTCTCCCTGCTCCTGGGTCCCTCCTGCCAGTGGCGTGATTTGGGGCCAGCTCAATAGGTAAAGGCGTTTTCTATTTTGTGAAAGCGTATTTCCGATTTTTAGTAAATTTAGTAGCCGAGCTAAATTCAATTAGCTATAACTTTTGAACCATAGATCCAAATTGAATGAAATAAATTTATATATTCATCTAAAATCATGTTATTTCATAATATGCAAAAACATTTTGAAAAACAGTAATGGGTTAATTTGAAATTCAAATTTGAATGAAAGACTTAAAGATAGGCTACATATTAAAATGTTGTAAAAAAATTCAAAATGGAATGAAACTAATTTTATTAGAATCCTTATACATCCAGGAACTCAAATATATAAAAATATTTATGTTTTACCTTTGTTTAAATTATTTCCCATTAAAGGTTATTCTCAATGGAATAAATAATCAAAAATGAATAATTGTATAAAGGAAATTCTAAAATAAATAAGAATTATTTCTAAGCACTTGTATGTCAGTAGCCCACCTTAATATGCTAAAATGGTTAAAGTATGAATTTGATTTAGACTTTTTATGAATAATAAATGGTTTAATGGAAAAGATGTATGTATATATGTAAGTGCATATAGTAATCAGTAACGATATATATATATATATATATATATATATATATATATATATATATATATATACATGTGAAAAGTGTCTAATAGCTATACAAGAATATGAATAGCTATCGGAATGAGTAAGTTGTCACTATAGAAATGTTTTTAATGAAGTATCGCATGTGCACAAGTTTAAATTACATCAAGAGCATAGGCATTGTATATGTAGAAAAATGTATAGAGGTATAGTTAATAAAGAGCATAGTCATGATAAAGAAACTGGATTCTAAAAATCTAAAGTAATCAAGCTATTTAATCTAGCAAGAATCATTACAATAAAGTCATAATCAACGCTTAACCAAATAATTGAATTTCCAATGCTTTTATAGTTTGGGTAGTTATAACTTTCACAAACTAACTTCAAATCTGACAAAACCAAATCCTAATAACCTGAAGTATAATATCTTTGTTGTTTATGTAAAAATATATTATGTTTGAGTAAGTCTGAACTAAGCCCATGTTAGGCCCTAATGATCGTTTATATGGAAAACATTTCGGATAAAAGCCAAATATCACAAAACTAACTTTAAAACGCTCTTATAGTCGTCCCAGGTTTATACCTGAAAAATGGATAGATTATCATATAAGGTGTAATCGCAAACTTAAATCGGAAATTGAACTTTATTGCGTAATCATTGTGACCGCTAAGACTTTTCAGAAGCTTGTAAAGTATCTCGTCCAAATGAAAAGAATTATGAAAATAGTATAGAAATACTCTATAAATTGCATACTACTATATTTTAAAGAAAGTATTTAGTTATACTAGGGTTTGTATATAAAAGAGTCTAGTGCAATAACCCTAAATTTTAATCGTACAATTCACCTCAATAATCCGATTTCTTATAATGTGACCTTTAATACCATATAGGCATTTTCAACAATGAGTATAATGTCTCGTCTAAACACTAAAAAGTGTGAGATCAGCCTAGAAATATTCTACAAAGTATATTCTATCCTTCTCCGAAGAAATAATCTTGTTTCATCGCGTTCTGCATATAAATCTTATCACCCAAATAACACTAAGTATTATGATTCATGAACTTCATAATATGAATGGGCAAACTTTGTAATAATGAAGAAATCTGTAATTAATATATATTTGTATCACCAGAACCTTCTTGGAAACCATAAATAAGTCCACAAACCTAACTTAGCATGTACCTTATTCAAAATCGTACCTTGTGTAATATCGCTTCAGATTAAGTACTATTCACATAACCCCTTTTAGATAGTGTTTTAATTCTGTTAATCTAAATAATTTTAGCATCTATAATTCGAAGTCATAAATACAAGAATTCATAATTTTAGCCTCTTGAATTCGTAATTCAAGAATAGATAAGCTATAAAAGAAGCTATTTATTGCTCAATGTTAAAAGCTAATAACTATATGGATATTTAATCAACTAAAAACAATGTGAAATCATATAATCCGAACTATAATCTATTCCTATTTTCCTTAGTGAATCTTCATTTGATTTTCTGTCTGTTTTCTTTTGCCCTTATTAAAGCTTGTTATTTGCTTTATTTCCGTTGAACGACGTGTAGAACCCGATATCGTCGTTTCCGTCGTCAACTTCATCTATTGCGACCTCGTCTTCACTGTAAGCAATGATTAAGCAAGGCAAGCGCCCCTTTGACCATATTGATCCCAGAATTTAATTTGCATTGTGTTTATTAAAATGTTTTATGCATGCGTTTACTTTCTGTAAATTCGCTATTTTGTGGTATTGGTAGATATACCTATTGTCACATGAAACTCCTTGTTAATTATGGAAATGTGAACCTTGATAACCTCAGAATAGGGCTAGACATTACTTAATGCCAAATTGGGTATATGCGATCATGTTATCCTTGCTTAGCCATGCTTTAGCTTCTTGTGGGGCAGATGATCATGATTAAAATTGTTTCCTGAAATGTTTTATATGGAACCTAAATTGTCCTTTTTGGGGAAATGGTTGCCGTAGTTTGATTAAAAACCCAAAATAAAACTATGGTTTTGATGCGGGCGATTATTGGCAATAGCCGGATGTGCAGACGGGTTTGCACGTACTGTAGGGTGGAGTATCGCCCATGTCGGATTAAGGACCGAGCAATGGGATGGTAGATCGATGTTTTCGTACAACCACGAGGGCTTGTATGGGCGAGTCTTAGCCTATTAAGTTGTTTAGATGTGGCTTTGCATCTATGGAAGGCGGGAGATTGCACAGGCATTCCGAATAGGTCTGTCTGTAGGGGTTTCTACATACCAATGCAACGGTGTACGCCTTGCCCGGCAGAGACGTGGTGTTGTGTGTGATAAATGTGGATCCACGGCTTGGGTGAGTGTCTCTGTTTTCAGGGCGAGGGTTAACGTCCCGGGCTGGTGTAAAGCCACGTCTAGATAATGTAACGGCTCTGTATGATCTCCTTGCCGACACACCAAATGAAGTGTGTTAATTGATCTGGCAAAAAGGTTGATCATTCCTTGTGGGTAAAGTTGTACACCTCTGTAGAGTGTAAGATCTAATCGATTAGCCGTGTCCGCTGTCAAGGACACTTGGTGGCGTTATTCCATGCTAGAGTCTTTGGTATTTTCTAAAATGGGTTTGGTCTGAACTTGTTTTAGCAACTGTTGCTTTATGTCGAAGGGCTGACATTGATGGACCTTATGGTTTGGTTTATTCGAACTCACGTCATGGAGGACTGTGAGTATTACTTACTGTTGTATATATTTCTTATCAATCAACTTGCTTTTATAAATTCCGTTTGCAAATGATAACTTGTTTTACAATTCAATTTCGCTTTATGCAAATTAACTGTATTAGCCTTTCCTTTGAAATGGCCTGCATATATTATAGGTTTTGCTCAAGTCTTGCTGAGTACGTAAAGTACTCACCCTTGCTTAATTATTATTTTAGGTGGATGAGTTAGCGAGGCTTCGAGTCTCTTTTCGTCGCGGGTTGCGGGATCTTCTTCGTCGTGTTCTATCTAAAGTTTATGCCTTGTGAGTTGCCTGTGGGTCGGATGGGCAAACTACAAGATATTATTTCTTTTGCTGCTTTATCCTCTGCGTTGTAAGCTTCTCTTTGTATATTAGTTTCCGCTGTAATTATTTGTGGTGTGGTTGTGATTCCAATTGTTGTAAACATGTGAGTGCTAGCTACTGATCCAGGGAATAGCACAATAATCACATAGAGGTTCCTGTTCATCAGAATGGGGTCTCACAGCAGTGGTATCAGCTATGCTGACTGTAGGATAAACCCTAGATAGAATGGTCGTTAGTAGTAGAAGAATCAAATTCAAAATCTTATTTTCAGTTCTTACTATATTTGCAAAATGTAGTTTTTTCTATTCTTACCTCTTCCATAAGATCCTACTCTTACCCGCACTTTCATTTTGATTTGTAAACAAATTCTTCTTTCCTTAAAAGTAATTCTCGCTATAGTTCATCTTCGCTAATTACTTCTGAGGATACCCGAGACATGTCGCTACCACCCTTCATGTTGCCAATGAAGACTAGAATGTCTACACCGATAATCTCAAGGAAGCAGACAATGCTTCACTAACCTCGAAAAAGTTGAAGTAAAACTCGAAGATTCTACTTCATGAAGGGACAACATCGTCCAACAGTGAAATGCAGAAGATTAGAGTATATTAGGTTCTTCGTAAGGAAAGGAACCCTTATACGTGGCATGTTATTCCACTCGAGTTATATAAAACGTTTTTATGTGGTGTCTTTCTCTTGCTATTGTGAATTGGTTTTTATTTTGTTTGCCCGGGTGATTTATGTGTGAACTTAACCTTTAGGTTAAAGTTTCACAATAAGTTGTCCTTATGTATGCATATGGAAAATTCAAACCATAGGATAAATAGGAAATCATAAAATATCTTATCTCTTCTTTCTGTGAAATTTTATACAAGCTTATCCTTCCCATCTGTAGAACTTCTTATCTGTGTAGTCTTTTGGTCACCAACTTTTCTCAAAAATCAAGCTTATTAAGATTAGTAATATAATCCCCATTACTACTTCCAGCTTACTTGAGACCATACCGTTCATAAATAAACCAAGGCCAAGATACTAGTAACCACTAATTTACATAAGCTGCTTTAGGCTAGTTAAAACCTAATTGTTCCCAATAATAACTCTTGACCATGCCGGAAAATTCACCTCATTACATTATCTAGATTATATACCATGAAAATGAACTAGAGCGCGAGAAGTTATATACTAGAGCCCGAGAAGTTATATACTTCTGAATGGAAACCTTAGAATGGTCACTAAAATGGAACTAGAAAAATCGAAAGTCTTGTTTTCTAAATAGAAGCCTTGGAATGATTGTCAAAAGGAAATCTGAAAAATAATAATTGAAAATCCTATTTTCTAATAGGAATATAGAAGAGCAGCATTAGTTGTAGATATATCCTTTTCCCATTTGTGAGATTTAGTTTCCTTATCTGTGTGCTCTTCCCTTTTAATGGATATTTCATATACCCATTTCTTCTTTGTAGAGCTTTCTTTCTTCGCTTCTAGTTATTCTTTCTAGAAGAAATTCTCTCTTTATGCTTAATAAAAACCACCGACAAATCTTTTTGAAAGTAATTCTGGTAGTAAACATCATGATGTTCGCGTAATAACTTTAAGAAGATGGAAGTAGCAAATAATAATGACTTCACCGACTTCATAGAAGCTTTGGGTTACTAACATCGGCAAATGGAGCAGATGTTAAAAGAAACTCGTCACCGAATAGCCTACTATAAAAGAAAGTATTATCTAAAGTACATATTATTCTAAGTAAACCTCTTGAACATAAGTACGTATGATTAGGCTAATAGAAGAAAAACCTTAGGTACCCCTCCCGTATACTAAGTTGAATGCATATATAATTTTACCGTGTTGTTGAAATTTTGTTGTAGACCCTTTGTATTGCTTTCGGGTTACTCTCGTAAATGTTAAATCATTAGGTTGAAATTTACGATGTGCTAACCCTTACTTAATAAGAAAATTTAATTAAGAAAATTTTAAGGAACGAAAAGTTGCCTTATGAACTAATAATTACCTAATAACCGCCCTTGAAACAATGTTTTAATGAATGAGATGTTGCCTTATAAACTAACCAGCAATTACTTAATCCATATATATATGCTATTCTCAAAATAAAATTTTAATGAACGACATGTTGTCTCATGACCTAGTTAACCCCTATCTAACTGTATCTCTCTCATTCCAACACTTTATCACACATTGTTGTAGGATGCCGGTTACAAGGACTATTAGCGAAATTATGCAAAGTGAGACCGCACAAAGTTCTCAACCACCAAAAGAATGATAATCCTACCTCAGTCTAAACAAATTCAACTAAGGCACTTCCCTTTCAACATAACTCCCTACTTTCTCAAGGTTCGTAAAAACCACAACTAGAGTTAATTAGAAAGAATCAAATGCTACGTTGTAAAGTGGATAACCCGTATCTAACCATCTTTTCCCAATTCCAACATCTTGTCGAACATTATTTCAGTGTGCCTGCAACACAATCTATTAATACATCCATTGAAAGTAATGAGTAATAAATTCTTCATCCTTTATAATCGACCTTCGGCCCTTCCCAAGTAACTCTAGTTGAGATGTATTCTTTCAGTCGTCTCAAACGTTTTAACATACGGTGTACCTCTCCTTAAGTTAGCTTACTTTTGCTAAAGATTCTCGGTGTAAATTGCTATCACTCATTCACTTTGTGAAAACCGACAGAATTCCATCTAAATAACTTTTTCCTAATAATCATTGTTGCAGGATGCCTGTGACAAGATCCCTCAGCAAAACCTTGGAAAGTGAAGCCATGCTAAGCTTTCAGCCATCAAATGATAATCCTACCTTAGTCCAACCAAATTCCCAACATCTAGAGCAGAGCATTTCCAACTTTGGTGTAATTCTTGCTAGAAGAGGAAATGGTTTAGATCAGAAACCTACTCCTGCATCTTACTCAATACCTAAACGATGTTCTTTGAAGTGTTGTCAACCCAGCCAATCTGAAGATCGTGCTTGCATTCGCTGTGGAGAAATAGGACATAATGCTGATGAACATGCAATCAATTGTTCTAGCTGTGAAGGAGATCATTCTCCTGGAAAATGTCCCATGAGCAATATCACTTGTTTTCTTTGTGAAGGTCAAGATCATTGCCCAACTCAATGTCCCCTAGATCCGATAGTTGCCAATGCAATTCAGCATCAGCGAGAGAAATTTCGGGCTTTAGTTGCTCAAGATTTGGCAATTAAAAGGAAAAACTAGCTACACAGAAAATATTGCCTAAGGAGTTAAAGAAGCAGCACATAGACCTTGATCGTCTTCATCCAGGAAGTAATAAATGGCCATCGCCATCAGCATGTTTCTTGTGTGATGAAGAAGGTCATTGGGCAAGGGAATGTCCTAACAATCGACAAGTTGAGATTAAAAAGGAAGATAGTATTGAGCATCCAATTATACCCAACAAAACGCCACGAGAGAAGCGTGAGTGCTTCAACTGTCACAAGAAGGGTCATCTTGCTAAGCGATGCCCACAAGAAGAACAAATATTTCCTGCAACTATAGTCATGCCAAAAGTCACATCAGTCAAGATTATAACTCCAAGAGTAGGAAGAGTAAAATCTAAAATAGGTTGCCTGAAGAATCAGTTAAAGAAGAGGCGCTTGAATGAAGACGCTTGCCCAAAAAAGAATTCTGCCCAACTCCACCCTCAATTTCAACCATCATTTGTTCATTCCTCCAACAACACCAGTGAACAGCCATTTGGTGCTCAAAATCAGGCAATCAATGTTACTTGCTTTTGTTGTCATGAACATGGGCATTATGCCAACAAGTGCCCAAAAAAGAAGCAAAATCCACCTCGTTCTCAACCCCATGAAGCCAAGCAACAGCCGCAAGGACAACCTCAAGGCCAACAAGCACCTATCTCCGCATTTACTCCAACTCAAGACGTCAATCATGGCATACCTGACACAATGCCAGGTACATCTCTCGTAAATACAATTTCTGCCACAACTTAGATTAAGTAGAAATCATCTTGTCTCTTTAGATCTACTTAAGGTCAACCCAAGGTTCATATAGAACCTGTTCTTAAAATAATATTTTGATAAGCAGAATGTTGCCTTATAAATCTAACTGAACTCTCATCAAAATATATCTTATCTTAATCCATTCAAATGGTCGGTAAGATGTCAAGTGCTAAACTTTCAGTTTTTATCTTTAACCATTACTCGATAAACCTTCCATCTGTTTTATAACATCAGCGAATAACCTTTCTGTTGTTTCGAATAAGATGGACAACATCACCTGCATCAACCGAGAAGAACCTCAACACTTCGCCAACATCTGGCCAAGAAAAGTTCTTCATCTCGTCAAGGATGACATCAGTGATTTCCAAGCTATCTTAAGGACCTAGGAAATGTCAAGTATCTGAACAACCCCTGCCTCGACGCCAGGCTTTGAATGTAACCATCTTCGTTATGTAACTACACCCGACACTTAATGTAATATTGAGTACACCCTTTATGTAGTCAATCCCTGCAAACAACCCTTTTGACTCTGTACATTATATTCCTTCATAATTGCCAAAAAAAAAATCAAAACCCTATGTTTACCAGGATGACCAAACGAATTAAATCATCAGGATCATCTTATAACCCTCCTACCTCAACTCAATCCTTGAATCATCTCTATTCTGTTGTTAATCTATAGACAACTTTGACTAACAATTAATCTCGATTAATTTCGTCAACCGTTGTTAAGCTATATCGAACAACCGTTGTATTCAAATATCTTGCTTGATGTTGACAATCAGCTTCCCCCAAATGAATTTAGTGACAATACATCTATTCTTTCACTTCAAGTGTCCTAAGCATACTAAGTGCTATTCTCTAAATTTGATCGTCCTTATTAACAATCCTAGGTTTTTAATCAAAAGATATATATAATAATATCCCTTATCTGCTTACGCGAAATCCAAATAGAAGCCTCCTCTATTCTCAGCACATTAACTTGGAGTTGCAAGAAAAAAACTACAGTAAAGCGACTACATTCAAGATAAGAATACAAGGAAACGATAAAGTTACTTTCGAGAAGAAGTTCCATAACCATTTAGTCCCTGCAAATCTCGGGGACGAGATTTCTGTAAGGGGGTAGATTTGTAACATCCCCAAAAAATAAAGTAATACAAAATAAATATTTTAAATTTGAAAATATTTATTTATGAGTTTTATTGGTTCTTATTTGAATTTCTTTGGATTTTTGTATTGTATGGAAATCCAACAAATAGAATTAGTAAATGGGAAATGGTAAAATGGTAAAAGTAAAAGTTAGAAAAATTTACCATGGTAACTCCAAGCATGCAGTGTATGAGTTTAGCCAACAAATAAATTTTAATACTTAAGAAAGTATTAAATAGTTGAAAGGACATCCCTTTGACCTCCAAATAGTGCAAGGACAGATTTATTATAAACTTTTAGAACTTTATCTGCGCCTGGAAAATTTACCATAATGTCCTCAATACATTATTTACCTATGGTAAAAATCTTAGAAATTAATAATGTCATTTAGTGCCTTTTAAAATTTATAAACAGAGGCAATGGAAATCTGTAAATCAGAATGTCAGAATTTATATAACATAAATATAAAATATTTTAACTTGAAATTTTTATGGGAGAATAAATATGTTAAATAGAACTCTTATAAAAAGTTTTAAAAATAATTAATACAATTTGGACCTTTAAATAAATCAAATTCCGAAATCAAAATTCTGAGCAGTGCACAGTGTTAGAATTGTAGTTAATTAACCATGCGGTATTTCCGTCCCAAAATTTTACTAGAAGCTAACCACTCCCAGGAGGCTCTAGTAAAAAAGTTTCAAAATTTTTCAACTTGAATTGCTGGGCGTTTTAACACGAGTACTAACTCATCCTGGAGCCATTTCGTTCCTGTGCCTTTGGGGACACCTCGCCTCATCCAGAAGCTTCATCTTTTAGGCAACCAAATCAGCACACAAGCCAAACGCAGAGCTAGCCAGCCATTGAATCTTCTCACGCTAAAGCAAAGCTCAGACTTTCAACCACTCCCTCACATGAGCTTAGCTCATTCCAGAGAAACGAGCAAGCAAAGAAGAACAAGGAAGTCAGGCGATCCTCAGGCCAGATTTCTTCGGTGGAGCAAGTGAAGAGTTCGGCCGTTGCATAGCTCCGTGCGCGCCTTCAGAACACCACAGCCTGATCATTCCTTTCAGATCGCTGTCGAGTCAGCTCCATTGCCGCCGCAAGCAAGAAGAGAGGAAAAAGCCATTCAAGCAAAATCGGCGGTCACTCTCAAATTCCTCGCAACCGTGGCGTCTCTGAGCATCACTGAACTCATCTCGCTCATCGATTTCAGCTCTTCTTGCCTGAAGCACCGCCGCACCTCTCTTCTTCTTCCTCAGCTCAGGCGCACGATGGCAGCCCAACCTGTCACTTCTCCGAACAAACCGACCCCAAAATGGTACTCCCTAGCCTCACTGATGCTCACCCCGTTACCCATTCGAGCTAAAACTCACTGCTTCTTCTTCCCCGGTGAGTCGCCCTTCCCTCCGCCGCTGGCCCATGGTGGCAGCCCGCTCCGACCATTGCCGGAAGTGATCGACTCCACCATCAGATGCGCGATGGTCCACTGAAGCTCATGGTGCCCTCGCCTTCGCCGGAACCCCACCGGAACGCTGTCGTCGCCGTGCTCTAGCCGCCTGCCCTGCTTCCTCTCCCTGCTCCTGGGTCCCTCCTGTCAGTGGCGTGATTTGGGGCCAGCTCAATCGGTAAAGGCGTTTTCTATTTTGTGAAAGCGTATTTCCGATTTTTAGTAAATTTAGTAGCCGAGCTAAATTCAATTAGATATAACTTTTGAACCATAGATCCAAATTGAATGAAATAAATTTCTATATTCATCTAAAATCATGTTATTTTATAATATGCAAAAACATTTTGAAAAACAATATGGGTTAATTTGAAATTCAAATTTGAATGAAAGACTTAAAGATAGGCTACATATTAAAATGTTGTAAACAAATTCAAAATGGAATGAAACTAATTTTATTAGAATTCTTATACATCCGGGAACTCAAATATATAAAAATATTTATGTTTTACCTTTGTTTAAATTATTTCCCATTAAAGGTTATTCTCAATGGAATAAATAATCAAAAATGAATAATTGTATAAAAGAAATTCTAAAATAAATAAGAATTATTTCTAAGCACTTGTATGTCAGTAGCCCACCTTAATATGCTAAAATAGTTAAAGTATGAATTTGATTTAGACTAGTTTATTAATAATAAATGGTTTAATGGAAAAGATGTATGTATATATGTAAGTGCATATAGTAATCATATATATATATATATATATATATATATATATATATATATATATATATATATATATATATATATATATATATATATATATATATATATATATATATGTACATGTGAAAAGTGTCTAATAGCTATACAAGAATATGAATAGCTATCGGAATGAGTAAGTTGTCACTATAGAAATGTTTTTAATGAAGTATCGCATATGCACAAGTTTAAATTACATCAAGAGCATAGGCATTGTATATGTAGAAAAATGTATATAGGTATAGTTAATAAAGAGCATAGTCATGATAAAGAAACTGGATTCTAAAAATCTAAAGTAATCAAGCTATTTGATCTAGCAAGAATCATTACAATAAAGTCATAATCAACGCTTAACCAAATAATTGAATTTCCAATGCTTGTATAGTTTGGGTAGTTATAACTTTCACAAACTAACTTCAAATCTGACAAAACCAAATCCTAGTAACCTGAAGTATAATAGCTTTGATGTTTATGTAAAAATATATTATGTTTGAGTAAGTCTGAACTAAGCCCATGTTAGGCCCTAATGATCGTTTATATGAAAAACATTTCGGATAAAAGCCAAATATCACAAAACTAACTTTAAAACGCTCTTATAGTCGTCCCATGTTTATACCTGAAAAATGGATAGATTATCATATAAGGTGTAATCGCAAACTTAAATCGGAAATTGAACTTTATTGCGTAATCATTGTGACCGCTAAGCCTTTTCAGAAGCTTGTAAAGTATCTCGTCCAAACGAAAAGAATTATGAAAATAGTATAGAAATACTCTATAAAGTGCATACTACTATATTTTAAAGAAAGTATTTAGTTATACTGGGGTTTGTATATAAAAGAGTCTAGTGCAATAACCCTAAATTTTAATCGTACAATTCACCTCAATAATCCGATTTCTTATAATGTGACCTTTAATACCATATAGGCATTTTCAACAATGAGTATAATGTCTCGTCTAAACACTAAAAAGTGTGAGATCAGCCTAGAAATATTCTACAAAGTATATTCTATCCTTCTCCGAAGAAATAATCTTGTTTCATCGCGTTCTGCATATAAATCTTGTCACCCAAATAACACTAAGTATTATGATTCATGAACTTCATAATATGAATGCGCAAACTTTGTAATAATGAAGAAATCTGTAATTAATATATATTTGTATCACTAGAACCTTCTTGGAAACCATAAATAAGTCCAAAAACCTAACTTAGCATGTACCTTATTCAAAATCGTACCTTGTGTAATATCGCTTCAGATTAAGTACTTTTCACATAACCCCTTTTAGATAGTGTTTTAATTCTGTTAATCTAAATAATTTTAGCATCTATAATTCGAAGTCATAAATACAATAATTCATAATTTTAGCTTATTGAATTCGTAATTCAAGAATAGATAAGCTATAAAAGAAGCTGTTTATTGCTCAATGTTAAAAGCTAATAACTATATGGATATTTAATCAACTAAAAACGATGTGAAATCATATAATCCGAACTATAATCTATTCCTATTTTCCTTAGTGAATCTTCATTTGATTTTCTGTCTGTTTTCTTTTGCCCTTATTAAAGCTTGTTATTTGCTTTATTTCCGTTGAACGACGTGTAGAACCCGATATCGCCGTTTCCGTCGTCGACTTCATCTATTGCGACCTCGTCTTCACCGTAAGCAATGATTAAGCAAGACAAGCGCCCCTTTGACCATATTGATCCCAGAATTTAATTTGCATTTTGTTTATTAAAATGTTTTATGCATGCGTTTACTTTTTGTAAATCGCTATTTTGTGGTATTGGTAGATATATCTGTTGTCACATGAAACTCCTTGTTAATTATGGAAATGTGAACCCTGATAACCTCAGAATAGGGCTAGACATTACTTAATACCAAATTGGGTATATGCGATCATGTTATCCTTGCTTAGCCATGCTTTAGCTTCTTGTGGGCAAATGATCATGATTAAAATTGTTTCCTAAAATGTTTTATATGGAACCTAAATGGTCCTTTTTGTGGAAATGGTTGCTGGTAGTTTGATTAAAAACCCAAAATAAAACTATGGTTTTGATGCGGGCGATTATTGGCAATAGCCGGATGTGCAGACAGGTTTGCACGTAGTGTATGGTGGAGTATCGCCCGTGTCGGGTTATGGACCGAGTAATGGGATGGTAGATCCATGTTTTCGTACAACCACGAGGGCTTGTATGGGCGGGTCTTAGCCTATTAAGTTGTTTAGATGTGGCTTTGCATCTATGGAAGGCGGGAGATTGCACAGGCATTCCGAACAGGTCTGTCTGTAGGGGTTTCTACATACCAATGCAACGGTGTACGCCTTGCCCTGGACAGAGACGTGGTGTTGTGTGTGATAAATGTGGATCCACGACTTGGGTGAGTGTCTCTATTTTCAGGGCGAGGGTTAACGTCCCGGGCTGGTGTAAAGCCACGTCTAGATAATGTAACGGCTCTGTATGATCTCCTTGCCGACACACCAAAGGAAGTGTGTTAATTGATCTGGCAAAAAGGTTGGTCATTCCTTGTGGGTAAAGTTGTACACCTCTGCAGAGTGTAAGATATAATCGATTAGCCGCGTCCGCGGTCAAGGACACTTGGTGACGTTATTCCATGCTAGAGTCTTTGGTATTTTCTAAAATGGGTTTGATCTGAACTTGTTTTAGCAACTGTTGCTTTATGTCGAAGGGCTGACATTGATGGACCTTATGGTTTGGTTTATTCAAACTCACGTCATGGTGGACTGTGAGTATTACTTACTGTTGTATATATTTCTTATCAATCAACTTGCTTTTATAAATTCCGTTTGCAAATGGTAACTTGTTTTACAATTCAATTTCGCTTTATGCAAATTAACTGTATTAGCCTTTCCTTTGAAATGGCCTGCATATATTATAGGTTTTGCTCAAGTCTTGCTGAGTACCTAAAGTACTCACCCTTGCTTAATTATTATTTTAGGTGGATGAGTTAGCGAGGCTTCGAGTCTCTTTTCGTCGCAGGTTGCGGGATCTTCTTCGTCGTGTTCTATCTGAAGTTTATGCCTTGTCAGTTGCCTGCGGGTCGGATGGGCAAACTACAAGATATTATTTCTTTTGCTGCTTTATCCTCTGCCTTGTAAGCTTCTCTTTGTATATTAGTTTCCGCTGTAATTATTTGTGGTGTGGTTGTGATTCCAATTGTTGTAAACATGTGAGTGCTAGCTACTGATCCAGGGAATAGCACAGTAATCACATGGAGGTTCCTGTTCATCAGAATGGGGTCTCACACAAGGTAAAGTATAAACTCCCCCTAAATGTGTGCATTCATGTACATATGGAATTGAAAACATTATGCACATCTTAAGATTGAGACTACGGTAAAGTTCATCCTTTATCTTGAATCCAAGGAATGCATCTGTAAATAATAGAGTTGTATTGGATGCATACCTTTGGGGTTTCTATTTTTTCAATGAGATGAGACTAATCAAATATATACTCAATAAAAGAGTTAGCCTCATATTTAGATTTATCAATATGATCATGAATATTATATCCAAACAATGCAACAATATATGATAATATGAACTCGAATGCATACCTTTGATATTTCCATCTTTTTATCCAAAAGAGATTAATGAGAGTTAAGCTCAACAAAAGAGTTAGTCTTATAAAAGATTTGTCATTAATTAACAATTGAAACTAATCAATATTATGATTATCAAAAGAGTTAGCCTCAATACTAGATTTGTCATTAACACCAAAACCAACTTAATGGAGCTTTGAACTTTCAATCTCCCCCTTTTTGGTGATTGATGACAAATCCAATCTTAATATCCACATTTGGATGAAAATCGTCATATTGAGATAATTTAATCTATTTGAGCATGTAAGCATGTCTTTGAGCAATTTAAGCATTAACAAGTGAGAATGCGTATGAGAAATTTTTAGACAAATAATTAAAATAATTCTCCCCTTAACCAAATTAAGCTCCCACAAACTCCTCAACCAAATGAGGTATTAAGCTCCCACAAATTCTCCCCCTTTCGGCATTAAACACCAAAAATAGAAAACGAGTCCAAAAGGGAGAGTTTTTAGAGTGAAGAGCTTGGCAAGAAAATACCACTTTCAAGAAGAGAGAGCTTGGCAAGAAATTCTCTGAAATGAGGTCATAACAAGATTGAAATGAATACATATGACCTATTTAAGTTCACAAGAATTCTTAAATAAAATACCACTTGTAAATATTAAGAATTTTCAATAAGATTCAAGAATTTCGCAAACTTCTTTTTTATATGGCCCAAAAAAGTAAACCAAAAGGAAACGAGGCCATATTTTGAGTTAAGCATGGAAAACAAATTTGAAACACATTCAAATAAACTTCTCATTTTATTAGGCTTTTCAATTTGCAAACAAACTCACAAGAGGAGTCTTTGAGAGCCTAATAGCGCTTATACTAGAAAAGTTCGAATTTTCATGAAACCATTTGTAGAAAGTTTAAAGAAGCATCACTTGTAATACCACTTGAAGAAAATATAAAGCCTGTAAATATCAATTTTAAAATAATACCACTTGTAATGCTCATTTTTCAATTGATACCACAAGTAAAGATTGTTTTTCAAATGATGCTATTTGTAAAAGATATCACTTGTAAAGATCATTTTGCATGAGAATACCACTTTGAGAAAAATATTGATATTTGTTTTAAACAAGATCATTTTTTTAAAGATCAACTTGATACCATGACATATCCAAAAAGAGAGCATTTTCCAAAACTAGAATAAACAAGCTCCAAAAGGATTCTAAGATAAATCATGGAGCTAATAAATTTAAACATGCTCAAATTTTGTTTTGAGAGGTTCTTCCAACTTAAAGCCAATTTAAAGATATGAAAACCACAAAGATTTCAAATAACTAGAATTTCAGATTTTCAGATTCTGATATTTCATTTATGCTTCAAAAGAGGGCTGAAAAACTGCTCAAATGAGGTCCAGAAAATCTGATAAAATTTTTCACAATAGACCAACTATTGAGGTTCAATTCTTACAAAGGTGATCCCCTCAAATTATGATCTTATTTGGAGATATAAAAATCACAAATCAGCTCAAAACCATGCAAAAGTCTGAATTTTCAGCATTTGATCAAAAAGATAAAAGGCCATAACTTTTTCAAATTAAGTTAAAATTATTTGAAAATGTGCATCAACAAACTTTGGGATCATAAAAATCTTTTCCAAAAAGAATTTTCGAAAAAGGAGTCTCCAATCAAAAGATATGCCAAATTTTGCTTTGTAGACATGAATTTTACTCAAAAAGAAGAAAAGTCAAAACTTTTTCAAATAAAGTCCAAATGGTTTGAAAATTTCCAGAAATGAAATTTGCATTAGTTAGAAGGCTTCTCACAAACAATTTACTCAAAATAAATTTTCGTTCAAAAGATATGGCAAAATGTGCTTTGTAGGCATAATTTTTTACTCAAAGAGAAGAAAAGTCAAAACTTTTTCAAATAAAGTTCAAATGGTTTGAAAATTTCTAGAAATAAACTTTGGACTATTTAGAAGGTTTCCCAAAAAATAATTTCCTAAAACAGAATTTTATTTCAAAAGATATGACAAAATACGCTTTGAAGGCATGAGAAGAAGTAGAATTTCCATCGAATGCTAAAAATGCAATCTGAATTGAAATTTATGGATATTTGAACTTTCATGGCTTTGTATGAGTTAAAAATACTATTTCAAGCCAATAAGTACAAAGAAATCCAATTCAAATTGCAAAACTCACAATATGCAAGACTAGGCCGTTTTGGGTAAAATGAAGGATTTTGGCCAAATTCAAATGGCTATAACTTTTAAATAGTTGGTCGTTTGGAAAAAACTTTGAACTAGAGAAATGCTTGAAATGACCAACCCTACGAGTTTTGTATTGACCACTTTTTCAAAAACTCAATAGATTTTGATTTATGAAAATATTTCATTTAGTCCAAAATCAAGATCCTATAAGATCCATTTGAGGCCAACTTTGCTAATATGTTTCTGAAATATGGATTTTTACTTCGAAAGCATTGTAAAACATTTGAAATACATATTTGAGAACTTTTATAAAGAATTTCACCAGTATTGGCCTTTTAAACACATTTTTGCCTTTTTGACCAAAGAGGCTCATATAAAGCATATACATGCATACGATTTTCAACATTATTCCAAAATATACCAAATGAAGCAAATGAGAAGATATTTGATTGGAATTGGTATGAATGAGTTTAAAATACCATTTCGAACCAAGATATGTCCAAGAATCCGGTGCAACAGGTGAAACTCACAAAGTTCTAAAATATGACCAATATAGGTCAAGCATAGTTTTTGGGTGAATTTCAAAATCAAACAACTTTTGATAGATTGGTCTTTTGGAAATCTTTTGAATACGAGAATTGTTAAGAATGACAAACTCTAAGATTTTCGTTTTGGAGCTATTTTCAAAATCCTTTTACAATTTATTCTATGAAAATTATAAGTTTAAATCCAAAACAAGATACTAGTAACTAGATTTTAGACTTGAAAACTCATTTTCCTTTGAAATTAGATTTTGTAAAGATAAAACTCTTGGAAAACCTTTTGAAAGCATTTATATATATTTTGCAACTAGTTTTTCACAAGATTAGTAATAGTTTCAAAGATTTTTCACTTTTGGCTAAATAGCTTGATTTTGAAAATATATTAGCACATATATAAATATGGGCACATATAGGGATGTGATATGCATGGTTATGATTTAGCACTCCCCCTTAATGTGCCACGTCCCAACTTGCTCAAGATTGCAATAAATTCAACTAAGAGGCATGAGCAAGTACAAACAATTTAAATTGATTTTCATGATAATGCACCATAACCTACACAAGGCTATAAGCTAAAATTATCAATTTAAATACTTATTACCGAGATGGCATGGGTTCATGATTGAAGTGATCGTTCTCATGCTTGGCTTCATTTTGCATATGACGAAATAATCTTTTCTTGATTGAGCCAAGCCTCCAGTGCATCTCCAAGTGCCTATTAAATATTTTAAGCATTTTTTGGTACCCAATATTTGTTGGGTCCAAGAATATTAGTCACAAGATATTTAGGGACCTAAATGGCCCTAAGAATAACAATTTTGGGTGAACTAACATTTCTAGCAAATGATTTGCTATACTTATCCTTTCTAAGCACATGATTAACATTATTATGAAAGTGCTTAGAGGATTTAGAATTTCTAGCAAATGGTTTGCAATTGTTATTCCTCCTAAGTAAATTTTTTGTATTGTTTTGAGTGGTCTTAGGAGTACTAACACATCTAGCAAACACATTTCTAGTTTTACTCTTCCTAAGCAAATGAATAACATTATTTTGTAAGCATTTAGGAGAATTGACAAATTTTGCAAACACATTACCATTTTTGTCTTTCCTAAGCAAATAATGATCATTTACAAGAGTTAGCTTAGGAGTGTTACCTAAGGGACATTGTTTACCAATGTGTCCCTTTTTCCGGCAATTGAAGCAAGTTTGACATTTAGGGCCTCTTTTGATTTTCTTGACTTGCTCAATACCGGTTTGCCTCAAGGTTGATGGTTGTGGCTTGAATTCCACTTTGTTAGGGCACACAGAGGCGAGGTGTCCCTTCTCATGGCATCCAAAGCACTTGATAGTTTTTGTGTGTCTCGTATTGTGCCTTGTCTTGCTATTTTCCTTCTTGGAGAAGTAGCCAATCCCTCTCTTATCTTGCGAGCGCCGTTGCTTGCTTAGAATGTCGTCGAGGGTGGCCTTCCCTTTATAGCACTTTTCTAAGTCACTTCTCAATTGAGTGACTTGTTCCTTGAGCTCTTTATTTTTCTCTACAAGATTAGTCTCAACAAGTATAGAGGAAGTACTAGCATTTGAACTAGAGCAACAAGGCATATCATCACTAGAGGTGGACATATCAATTTTTTATGAAATGCAAGAATTAACATTTAAGCATGGCAAATCATCAATTAAATCACATCGAATTCCTATGTCCTCTCTAGGCTTAATAATTTCCTTGAGAAGGAGGGATTCATGATTTTCTTTAAGCACATTATAATCATTTTGAAGTTTATCATACTCAAGGTTCAAAATTTT
The DNA here is from genome assembly GCA_036346275.1 of Otatea glauca. Taxonomy (NCBI): domain Eukaryota; kingdom Viridiplantae; phylum Streptophyta; class Magnoliopsida; order Poales; family Poaceae; genus Otatea; species Otatea glauca. Next base: position 41,548,505 of record CM070721.1, on the reverse strand, counting down.
ATATTTGGCTTTCTCATTCCCAAGATAATTATTGAGCTCCTCTAACATATCCATTAAATCATCATGAGAGGGCTCATTATCATTATCATCATCACTTACCTCAATTTTACCTTTTGCCATAAAGCAACGCGATGATGAAGATGGAATTGAGTGCTTATCATCGCTTGAGGTAGAAATTGAGGTTTCTTCGTCACTTGAGTTAGAAGTGGAGGTTTCTTCTACCGATGTCTAATCCTCAATGCAATCATCATTTGTTGATGTGGATAATTCAAATAATTCTTGAAGCTTGATCCACATTTCATGGGCACTCTTGAGATTGCAAATTGAATTAAAGACATCTACGCTCACAAAGCTAAATAAAGCATTAGTAGCTTGAGTGTCGAGATGTAGGCATTTCTCTTCTCCTTTAGTAGGAGCAAATTCGTTCAACCGAAAAGAAAAGCCAACATCTACGACCCACCACATTTGGGGGCTCATTGATTTAAAATGAGAAATCATAAATAATTTCCATGATGCATAATTTGAGCCATAAAAAATATGTGACGGTGCACTAAATCACTAGTTGCCATCCTTACTCTCTAGGCGGTAAAGCTAAATAAATGAGAGACCAAGCTCTGATATCACTTGTAAGATCGAGGATGACGACTAGAGGGGGGTGAATAGGCGGTTTTAAAAATTCTTCTCACTAAATATACGCCCTATTAATCTCTATCTCAAAACCTAAACAATAATCAATGCAGAAGCGATAAACTAAGGTTTTGACAAATAAGTGCCTAAATCAACTAGGCTTACTAAGTGCACTAGGTAATTATGTCTCTACTCAAGAATATACAATCCTAAAGACAATCAAGCAATTTGATTCTAGGAATGTAAATTGCAACAATGTAAATAGAGAATTGCAAGCAAACATAAAGAGACACACCGATGTTTTACCGTGGTGTTCGGAGACTTGCCGGTCTCCTCTAATCCACATTGAGGCAAGCCCAAGCCACTTTGGACCGGCTCCACGAATTGAGCACCCGCCTCGATTCCACTAGTGGTAGCTCTTTCCCCCTCCGGGTAGGCGAGCTCCGACCTTCACAACTTTGCCGTGCCTTCTCACAATCTCCTTGAGAAGGTCACCGTGCACGATGCCTCCACACGCTGTCTAGGTGTCGGCAAACACCAAGAGTAACAAGTCAAGCCCTCTAGCTTGATCCTCACCAAGTGCAACACATGCACAAGGGTGATCACCGAATGCTACACATGCACAAGGCTTCCCTCAAGTGCAACACATGCACAAGAGGCTCTCAATCCTCTCCTAAATGCAACACATGCAAATAGGGCTCACTCTTAGCTCAAAAACCAAATGGGAGAGAGCAACACATGCACCCAACTCCCACAAACCTTGCCTAAGGTCAGCAACTCCCAAATAACAGCCCCCAAAGCTTCTTATATAGCCTCCACAAGAAAAACTAGCCGTTGGGGGGCAAAATTGGCAAAAATGCCTAGGAAACCCGGTCATACCGCCCTAGGGCCGGTATGACCGCTCTTCAGAGGCTAACGGCTAAAAAACTAGCCGTTACTTAGAAAATCCGATCATACCGGAGGTGGTTCGGTCATATCGGACCCCAAAAATTGCAAACCCATTCTTTGGAAAAAACGCACCGAAATGACCCCGGTCACACCACTGGTACAGCTACGAAAAAGCTCATAACGTTTTACTCCGAGCTCCGATTTAGGTGATTTTTGATTCTATGCGAAGCTTATCACGAGGGCTACAATCTCCAACCATTTTGAAGATTTAAGCAACCATAGATATTTTTAAATATCATAAAAACAAAGACTCTAATGTAGTCATTCAAGTCTAAAATATGATTTCTCGAAATCCCTCACATAGACTTGATCAAGAGCGTGAATACAATCTAGAGAGAGTCAATAAGATCAAATATTGAGCCATATGGTTATCAACTCATGATCAAAACAATTTTGCAAAACACATTTGCAAATTCTAATGACATGCTCCAATATGAGATTCAATTAAACCATGTTTTGCAAAAACTCATTTTGCAAACACAAAGCATAAACCTATCTTAGCCTTTGTGATGATCAACACATGATCAAGTCACAAGCTAAGACTCCGATGCACGAGCTCTATATTTGCAACACATGCAAATATCTAGCTCCATACAAGCAACCACTTAAACCAACTTGCATAAGCTATCTCCCTTTTTCAACACATGTAAATCCATAACTCTATGCAAAAACCAGATCAAGATTCAATAAGAAGCAAGCATGAGCTCTCTTATTTGCAACACGTGCAAATACTTAGCTCATGCAAAATCCAAATAAAAGAGTGAGCTAGAGTGAATTGGATTGAGTTCATCAACACATGATGAAGCTCAAGCTATAAGACTCGACCCCTCTTAATAGTACAGCAACCTACACTAGCAACCCATTCTCCCATCCAAGCACCGAGACCGGTAAAAGACTAGGAACACATCCTTAGCCCTAGCTAGTTATACCTTTGCCTCTAGCACATCCACTTGGAGCTTTTATGATTTCCATCATCTTCTCTCCAAGCCGGGTGCTTTCTTCTTGTTCATCAACACATGATGAACCTTCTCTAGCTTCACTTCACTTCGGGATTCATCCTTGAAGTTTATCAACACATGATGACTTCTCCTTTCCGATTCTTCATTCCGATTCTTCATTTTCTTGGACTCAACCTACTTCGTAACTCATGAAAGATTGTTAGTACAACAAACACGATTGTCTCAATCATCAATTGCACTCCATTAACATATAATGGATGCCCTATGATCGATTGAGCACAACCCTAATCAATTTGAATGATTTAAAGGTGTCTTGAGTACTTTGATGCAACTAATGCTTCATTATACTCAAGAACTTTCCGCTTTTCCTTAACCAATGAAGTAATACCATCAACACATGATGAAGTGTTCTTTGATTGATTAAAAGACAATCAAACTCAATTTAAATTTTATTTAAATTGACATGAATATATATTAACTACACAAGTTTCATATACTCATTTTGATGAAAAGTAATGATCCAAATATATTTGAGTGGTGAAAAGGAATCAATACTTTTGAGGCCATCAACTATAGAATAAACTCCATTAAATATGTGCATATAAATAATTGAACTTTGGAATCAATATGCGCATAATCAATCTTGGATAGCATTTGAGTTTAGCCTATATTAACATGAGTATACTACAACTACACAAGTTAAATATACTCAAGGGATTGTTTCAAAGTAATGATCCTTGATATAGAAAGATGAATTAGATCAATACTATTGAAACATCAAGGTAAAGTATGAACTCCCCCTAAATGTGTGCATTCATGTACATATGGAATTGAAAACATTATGCACATCTTAAGATTGAGACTACGGTGAAGTTCATCCTTTATCTTGAATCCAAGGAATGCATCTAGAAATTATAGAGTTGTATTGGATGCATACCTTTGGGATTTCTATTTTTCCAATGAGATGAGACTAATCAAATATATACTCAATAAAAGAGTTAGTCTCATATTTAGATTTATCAATATGGTCATGAATATTATATCCAAAGAATGCAACAAGATATGATAATATGAACTCGAATGCATACCTTTGATATTTCCATCTTTTTTTCCAAAAGAGACTAATGAGAGTTAAGCTCAACAAAAGAGTTAGTCTTATAAAAGATATGTCACTAATTAACAATTGAAACTAATCAATATTATGCTTATCAAAAGAGTTAGTCTCAATACTAGATTTGTCATTAACACCAAAACCAACTTAATGGAGCTTTGAACTTTCAATGATTTTACATCTTGAGTTCAAGATAATAAATCATTCATATAGCTAAAGGCTTTTATTATGAACAAAGCAGGGTTCCTTTTATAGATTATCTATTCTTGAATTATGAATTCAAGAGGCTAAAATTATGATTTCTTACATTTATAACTTCGAATTATAGATGCTAAAATTATTTGTATTAATAGAATTAAAACACTATTAAAAGGGGTTATGTGAGTAGCAGTTAACCTTAAGTGATTTGCATAAGAAGGGTTTTGAACAAGTTATAACTGATAAGCTAGGTTACTGGACACATATTTGCAGTTTTTAAGAAGATTATGATGATACAAACATCTTAACTACTAACTTCTTCATTATTACAAAGTTTGTTTATTCATATTATGAAGTTCATGAACCATAAAACTTAGGGTTATTTGGCTGATTTATATGCAAAACATAGTGAAATAAGATTATTTCTTCATAATAGGGTAATCTATACTTTGGTTAGCAATCCAAAGCTGATTTCATAAATTTTTAGATTTGGACGAGACATTATATTCGTTGTTGAAAAAGCATATATGATATTAAGGGTTACAGTAACCATAAAACTTAAGGGTATTCAACTAGCAGGATTTGGTTGAAAAGCAAGTTGCAAATAAAATATTTTTCCAGATTATGGTAGACCATATCCTAAATATCATTTCTAAACTGATCTTCATAATATTTGCATTTAGATGAGGTATTCTACGGGTTGTTGAAAATGCTTAAGTGTTTCTATTATTTAGAAAACATAACATTTAGGGCTGTTACTAGTTCATTTTATATGCAAACCATAGTACAACGAAATACTTTCTTTAGAATACAGTAGTATGCACTTTATAGAGTATTTTTATACTATTTTCATAATTCTTTTCATTTGGACGAAATACTTTATAAGCTACTGAAATTGCTTAAGTGTTTCTAACTTTACACGACAAAGGTTCGATATTCGATTTAAGTTTGCGATTACACCTCATAAGATAATCTATTGATTTTTCTGGTATAAACTTGGGATGACTATAAGAGCATTTTAAAGTTAGTTTCGTGATATTTGGCTTTTATCCGAAATGTTTTCCATATGAACGATCATTAGGGACTAATACGTACTTAGTCCAAATTCGTATAAATATGAAGTATTTCTGCATAACGAGCAAGGATATTATTTTTCAAGGTTGCAAGATTTGGTTTTGTCATATTTGAAGTTAGTTTGTGAAAGTTATAACTATTCAAATTATACAAGTATTGGGAATTCAATTATTTGGTTAATTGTTATTTATAACTTTGTTATAATGATTCTTGTTGAATCATTTAGTTTGATCACATTATATATTTAGAATCCAATTTCTTTTCATGACATTGCTTTTCATTAACTATGCATGTATACACTTTTCTACACATACAAGGCTTATGTTTTGATGCAAATTACACTTGTGTATATATGATATTTTATTAAAACATTTTAACAGTGGAAAATTACTTATCATTATACCAATTCACATCTTGGTACACCTATTAGATACTTTTCATATGCATATACATATATTGCTACTAATTATTTTATGCACACATTTATCTTCATATATCTTTTTCATTTGACCCTTTTATTATTCGTACATCAAATCTAAAGCAAGCTTACACCTTAATCATTTCAGCACATTAAAGTGGCCTACTGACATCTAACTGTTTATAAATCAATTTTTATTTATTTTAGAATTTCCTTCATACAATTGTTCATTTTTTATTATTTATTTTATTTTGAATAACCTTTAATGGGAAATGATTTAAACAAAGGTAATATATAAATGTTTTTATATATTTGAGTTCCTGGATGTATACAGATTCTAATAAAATTGTTTTCATTAAATTATAAGTTTATCTACAACATTTTAATATGTAGCGTATATTGAGCCCTTTTGTTCAAATTTGAATTTCAAATTCATCCAATACTGTTTTTCAAAATATTTTTGCATAACATGGGACTACAAGGTTTTAGATGATTTTAGGATTTTGTTTCATTTGAATTGCATTAAAAATGCTAAAGTTATTCACATATGAAGCTGGTTCGGTTATGAATTTGAAAGAAAAATCGGAAATACGCTTTCTGAGTTGAGAGGCGCCTTCACCTCAGTGAGAACCCACTGCTGCGCAATGGACTGATCGAGCGGGCCCGCCGACCAGTGAGTCGAAGCAGGGGAGGCGCTAGGGTGCGGCGGAGACGACGGTCCGGCGAAACTCCGGCGAAGGCGAGGGCATGGTGAGCATAAGTGCACTGAGGCGCACCCGATGGTGGACTCCATCGCCTCCGGTGAGGGCCGGAGTGGGCTGCCACCGAGAGGGGGGTGGCGGCAATAGCGGGAGCTCGCCGGAGAAGAAGATGAATCAATATCAACTCGAATCGGTAGTGAATAAAGCATCAAGGAGCAATAGGGATTTCATTTTACCCATTTATTCGGTCGGAAGTTGACCGGAGAGCTCCGCCACCATGCCACCGGAGTTGGAGAAGGAGGAGGACGATGTGGCGACGTTGCACGAGTGAAGAATTGTAAATAAGGAGCTATCAGACTCCAGGAGCTCACGAGTAGGCCTCAGGTCAAATCTCTTTCAAAGGATTTCACCGGATTCTCCGGATTTGCTTTCCTCCCCTTTTCGGGTTCGAGCAGCCATGGCGAGGAAGAACGGGGCTTCGGGTTCTTAAGCTTGAGCTGGCGAATGGATAAGGAGAGAATGGCTTACTGCGAAGCTACACGAGTATTCGGAGCCGGTTTATATGGGTCTTGCCAGCTCTCGCACGCGCATACGAATTTGGGCTCGGCTTTGTGCAAACCGACGAAGTGGCGCGGGCTTCTGGCTAACGAGGAATGGCGCGAGTCTTAGCCGGTGCAGGGCGAAGTCGATCTGGCGCAAAGGACACGGAATGACCAGTGTTATGGTACGGGAGAGGCCGAGGACGAATGTGGCACAAGGGAACAACGGCGATGACTTGAACGCAGCGGTGGCTTGACTGGGAAAGATTGGGAAGGAGCAGGCAGAGCTTCGGCTATGGAAGAAAAGGAAAGAGAGGGAGAGGAGACTGCCAAGTGGGACCGGGGACCACTGGCAGTGGCTGAGGATTTCTCCAGTGAGCGGAGTCGCTGCAGCTTGGGCCCAGACAGCAGGGACAGAGGACGAAATGAAGAGATAAGGCTAGCCAGGACAAGTCGGTGATTGCATTAAAATGGCTATCAGATCAAGTTGAAACATTGTGAAAATTTTTTGCTAGAGTCTCCTGAGAGTTGATAATCTTATGTACAATTTTGGGACAAAAATACCCTCTAGGTAATTTATAGAAATTCTGACACTGTTTCCTGTCCAGAATTTCCATTTCGGATTTTGACTTATTTAAAGATTCAAATTGTATTATTTATTTTTTAAACTTTTTGTAAGAGTTATATTTAAGTTATTTATTCTCCCATAAAAACTTCAAGTTAAAAAATTGTATATTTATTTCATATAAATTCTGACATGATAATTTTTAGATTTTCAAAGCCTCTGTTTATGAATTTTTGGAAGGTCTAAACGACATGATAAATTCCTGAAATTTTTACCAGAAGTCGATTCTTCTCTGAGAGTGTTATGATAATTTTTGTGGCTCTAGATAAATTTCTAATATTTTCTAGGAATTCTGGATTTTACTGTTTTTGGTCAAAAGAGATGTCTTTTCAATTATTCTATCACATTCCTGTGCATAAAATTTTATTTGTTGGCTGAATCCATCCACTGCATGCTTAGGATTACTATGGTAAATTCTTCTAATTTTTACTTTTAACATTTTACCTTTTTACCATTTCCCTTTTACTAATTCTATTTGTTGGATTTCCATACAATACAAAAATCCAAGAAAATTCAAATAAGAACCTATAAAGCCAATAAAACTTATAAATAAATATTTGCAAATTTAAAATATTTATTTTTATATTATTTTATTTTTCGGGATGTTACAAATAAGCTCGTGACATCCTTAAGATCACATCTACCAAGTTTCATGAGCTTTTATTCAGCCGATCAAAAGATTTCTCAACATTTGTTTTTGAGTTGTGCTGCTTTCAGACTCTGTTCTTGCTACTGTTCTTGAGTCTGGTGCTACCGCCCATTGTACGATACTACCAGCCTCCAGTGCTACCAGTCTTCCTGCGGTAGCACCACCCATACAGAGCAGTTACTCCTTCCCATTTGCTCCTTTTGATTGATTTGTTTTGGGTTTGGTTGGATCATTTTGAGTGGGGGAAAAATTTATTTGGGATCATTCACCCCCCTCTGATCGTCATTTCAGTCCTTCACAGATGGTTCTACCCTATAACCATCTGTGATTATCTGTCATCAGAGATGGTTTTACCATAGAACCGTCTATGATGATCTGTCATCAAAGACGGTTGTAGCCTAGAACCGTGTGTGATATATAATCATCACAGTTCTAGCTGAGAACCGTCTCTGATGTTAATTTTCACTGAAGGTTCGAAACCATCTGTGATGTGCTGAGCTGATCACTGACATATATTTACAAGCGGTTCACGAAACCGTATGTGATAATTAAGGTTTATGAACCGTCTGTGATGAGCTTTTGTGCAGTAGTGAAGCATGTTGTTACAATTTCATGTTTTCTGATTTTTTATTTTTTTGGAGTTTCAAATTAGTTTTATTTTTTATGAAACCTTTTTGTGTGATCCTAATGTCTTAAAGATACTACCATAAAATTTCAGGTGATGATCAATTCTAGATATGTTTATAAAATTCTGACATTGCTTTGGCTCATAAATTTTAGTTTCTGTTTTTTATTTTCTAATTGCATCAAATGAGAATATTTATTTTTAAACTTTTTTGTAAGGTATTTTCAACCTATAGATGATGCCATAAAAATTTTATAAAATTATCTTGTTCGTACAAATTCAATTAAATCTGACAAGGCTACTGTTCTTAGTTATTATTCACTATTTTTGCTTTCTTATCAGTATTAAATGTGTTCATATAGATTTCATACTCTTTGAGGTTACCCTAGAATTATCTCTGAATTTAAATATAATTTTTCCAGATTTTTTCTCTATGGTTTTAATTTCCATAGCTAAAAGATCCAAAATCACATACTGAAATTAGTTTTTCAAGAAACCAAAAATCCAAGAAAATCTATGAAAGGGAGAAAGATCAGATTAAAAACACATAGCCAAATAAAATTTACATTTTACTCACCTTGTGATTTTGATTTTCAAAATCTGGAAAAGAGAAATTCAAGAAGGAAATTAATTTTTCTTAAAGTAAAAAATTCAGAAAAATGTAGGAAAGATAGAAATTTAAAATAGAATAATAATTTCAATTTAATTTTTCATTTTATCATTTTTTTAATTTTTTGAGATGTTACAGATACTTAACAGATGGTTTGTGGGACGAATCGTCTGTCACTACTACAGAACAGCACATCACTGCCAGTTCCAAAACCCCATCACTGCCGGTCGTTGGCGCCGGCAGTGATTGGTCGGCAGTGATACTCGGGGATTATCACTGCCGGCTCAGGAACCGGCAAGATAGGATTATCACCGCCGGTTCTACCTACAACCGGCAGTGATATTGGACTATCACTGCCGGATCAAACCAAAATCCGGCAGTGGTAAGGATTATCACTGCCGGTTCTATCTACAACCGGCAGTGATGATAATTATCACTGCCGGTTATACATAAAATCGGCAGTGATATTGTACTAGCACTGCCGGGTTGTACCATAATCCGACCGTGATATATACATATCACTGCCGGTTTTCTCCAAGAACCGGCAGTGACAAGCTTGCATATTTTTTGTGCAATATATATATTTTTATATAATTGTTTACAGTGTCCATATGTAGTATATAAAGCATCGTTCAAATCATAATTCAAATATATCCATGTATGTATGAAGCATCGTTCAAATCATAATTCAAATATATTAAATTAAGCATCACATAATTTGTTTTTACAATGATTTATTTACAAATGTAGCTCGACTACATGTCATCCCGTTCGCTTTGATTTTACAAAGAATCGAAGTAGACATGTCACGCGTCTAGGCTGTAGGAATGAGGGCGATGAGGCTACTCGTGGAACTCGCCGTTTGGATTGATGATCTCATCATGAATGAATCCGCGATCCGTTCTTGAATTGCTATAATTTCACAAGAATAACTTATTGGTTCTCGCTTTGAGCGCTGTTTTTGAACAAAAAGGAAGTTAATTAATGATGATATTTGTTAAATAAAAAGGGCATCAAAGTGTAATTACGCACCATGGCTTCGTTATAGCCGACACTCTCCGTGACAATTGAATGCATATTTGTACATACATAGAATGCACATAAATTGTTTCCTGTTCTGCCTCATGCATGGAAAGTCATTTATTATTTCAAAATTTTTCCTGTATGGACGATACCAACACTTTTCTTGCGATCGCATCTAAAGCCCCGTGAATGATTTTGAATAGTAATTAAACTTAAATGCAATAGAATGGAATTTTGCTAGAGTAATAACGCAACGATCGAGTTTACTGCTCAAAGATGTCCCAAAGGTCTTGGTACAGATTTGTTTGTTTTCTCCCGAGTCTAAGACAAAAATCTCGCTAGCATCTAACTGGATGACGAGGAGGACCCGTGAAACTCGCACATATATGTCAACGTAGTCAATTACTCCCACATCGTGCGCTGCTACGCAAAAATAGTAAAACGATACTAGAAGTCAGGAGATACGTACTTGAAGTATAGGGTAAAAGTACGGAGGTTTTGTATTGCAGCTTCAAAAAAGTATTAAATAAATAGTCTTCAACGAACTGTGGATTGTCGTTCACAAGTTTCTCGTTGACAAGCCCCGGATCTACGAATGCTAGATTGTCATTGTTATTTCTTCTACATGTCTGTACCTCCATTCTAAATAAGAAAGAAGTTAGAGATGCAATTAAACAATGATAAAATGCTCAACGATATACTGGACGGACTTACAAAGTCCATAGTCTAAGTATGTTCACGCCTGTGGCATCTTGCTTTGGTACAACATATACAAATCGTGAAAAGAACCCAGCAGATGTTATCCCCATTGTGAAAATCTTGCTCATGTATCCGATTGGGAACGCCCATACCACCGTTGGATCACTGCATGTACCACCGATGGACGCGCCGCAGATTGTGTTGTAAGGTTGTCGAAATGAGCCGTTCAACCAACGGTTTTCCCATAACGAACTTCCACCTGAGACCTTGCGCCAGAGCATCTAGTTGAACATCATCTGCTTGAGCATCCCGCTTTAACGTGTCGGCACTAGCCGCCTGCAAGTATTGCTTTCTGGATATGCGCTCGTAGTCCGATATTTTGCAAGGTTCAGAAGCCTGCCCCGTCTTTTGCACTTTTGCCATACTCAAGAAAAACTTTTGCGTCAGCATCAACTTTAGTCTTCTTACTTGATGGCACCTTTTAAAGTGAGATGCTACGCAGCGCTTACATGCTTTTTCCGTTCTTCCTCGCCATGTCACCGATAGTTTCTTTTGTGGTTGTCCTGGGTTCACAGATGGTTGAGATTTCTTCGAGGACGGTGCCGACTGCCGAGATGTTCCTGTTGTTCGATTCTTTACAGTTTTTGGCGGAGGAGTCGGGTTTTTTCTGGTTGTTGCCGGCGGAGGAGTTGGACTTTTCCTGGTTGGCGGCGAGAAGGGCGGGAGGTCTCTGTGTGGAGAGTGCGGCTGATCATCATCGTCGTCGCCCTCATCGTCCGAGCCAAACTTAATCAAGCTCTTGCGCCACGCGAGGAAGCCATTCACGTTTTCTCCTAGCTTTTTGTTCCCATCCTCGCCAGGGATTTCTACCTCCATTTTTCGGTATTGGCGGATGACACTGTCCACTTCGACCCTGGTGAATCCATGCGGTATCGGGTGACAGTGCAAAATCTATGACTCCTGGCATGGCCAAGCCCTGCCCTCAGCCATCTTTATGGTAATGCCATGTGCGGCCAAATGTAGCTTGCACGGTGTCGGTTCTTTGATGTCATCCACAGGAAAATGAAGTCCATGCTCTTCGGTAATCCCTGTGGACGCGCAGCTGCTCTTACAAGCACCGGGACTGATGAGCTCAGGGCTTTCACCGGGTGGCGGTCGTGAGCTGAGAGCTTTCTGTACGGCTTGCTCCACAGCCTTATCTAGTTCCGCTCTTTGTTCCTCTAGCGCTCTCGCGACATCATCTTTTATCTGACGTTCCAGTTGATCTTCTCTTAATCTCTTTGAACGTTTGTACATCCATGCGTCTGCGGGGAAGGCTTCTTTCCACGTGACCAAACCAACTCCTCTGGTGCGACCTGCATGCTCCTTGTTACCCAGGGCTATGGTTAGCTCGTCATTCTCCCTTCGTGGCGCGAAAGATCCTTGGGAAGACTGCATGTGAGCATCTGTGATTCTGCGCAGCACTTCCTGCTCTCTATCGCTTCTGAAGCTTAAGCTGCCATCATCGGAGATAGAAGCACCCCTCCCAAGCAACCAGTGCTTCGATCGTTCGCTTAAGGCGGCCGTTGCAGGAATTATACCCTTGCGGGTTATTTCTTCTTCGGACCGATCCCATGCTGGTATTTTCTTCACGTACCCTCCTGTTCCTAGTTTGTGAGGGTGAATATTCTTATCCGCGTTTGCTTTGTTCCTTTGACTTACTATGTGAGCTTCTTCAGACCTCTTGTACGCCACAAATTCATCCCAGAACTCCCTTAACTTTGGGTACGTGTCAAAATTCGGCGTTTCATTCTTTTTCACATAATTCTTGTTTAGTGCTGTCTTCCAATTCTTCCACGAAGTGCACATGATGCAGAGTGCTCGTTTCTTTGCAACCAGCTCGGTCCCTTGGGGGAACTGGAAAACTTGTTTCAGCTTGTCCCATAATGAGTTCTTCAGGTCATTGGGTACCACCCATGGGTCACCTCTGCGCCAATCCATGATCTATAGTGATGGGCACATCATCCCTAGCAATAACCCCGCAGTTGTCCTCAGACGCCCCAATGATGACTCGTATAGCGGGTTCCCATTGCCGAGAGCTCCACTATGTTAAAAATTCCCTTAGGCATCTTGTTCGGGCCACGACTTGCGCGCTGCCTTCGTTGATCAGACGTCTGAGCCTACAAATTGATCTTCTAAATTATTAGTCGTCTGGGCCTACCATGTTTTGGGAACTACAGTGTACTAAAACTTTACCTCGCTTACATGAGTATCGTCAGGTAGGTCCATGGCTGGATCCTGCAGGTTCAGATAGGACGTTGGGCTATTATTCGGGCTACCCCTTCCTCCTTCGTCCATATTTGAGGGCCCAACTCCCTCCGGCACTTGTCCTTCGTCGGAGGCCATTCCTAGCAAGTTTGTTGAAAATTTCCAATTAACAAGGTCATTTTTGAAAGACACATACAAACGAGGATTGACATTAAAGTTAATCCCGTGAAAGGATGTTTACATATCCCAGGATACATACACATATACATCTTTACATTAATATTGTAGAGAACTACTTGAAATTGAGAATGGTCAGTTGAAGTGTTGCTATCTTTCATTTTTCTTTATAATTACGTCCTTACAGACTCTTTATAATTGTACTGCTGCCCCAAATTCCAAACTAAATCAAGCAATTCTACTGAATAGAAAGCTACATGGCATGTTTATTAAAAGGAGTACTCAATAATACACATCTTTAAAGAACATGTACACACATTTTTTTTATCTGTATACACAAACATCCTTGAAGGACACATACACATACACATCTTTTTTTGAATCTGCATTCTCCAGAATATTTTGACCATGAACACAAATATAAGCATACACGTACACAAGATATGTACACATCTGCAGGAGATCTACACATACATATATACTTTGTCGATGTGTTAGCACATATTTTCTGAATAAGCGCATATACATCCAGGTAACCATACACATATACATACATTTAGCAAGCTTCTCACATAAAAGGAAAAAATTATACAATGATTTCCTAAGATCCTAAATCTACCACATATATATGAAATTTATTAAAAATGCAATACAAAGAATAAAGTCTGTGACTTCTCCACAATGTCTAAAGAATAAAGACTTCACATGAATGTCATTCGAATACACTACATGTTTATAATTATGTATGGCCTCACGAGTACGTACTTCTGCACATGTGTTATGGTTCGGTTAATTCTTGTTGCAGCACTCTTGTTTGCCTTATTAATGCCATTCGGCATCTGCTACCATGAAAAATTTGACAACTTTGATCCGTACAAAAAGAAAGATCGCTTCGGAAAAGCAACAGGCTCAAAGGCAAGAAGAAAGGTATTTCGATTTTATTTTCACCAATATGCATACTCCTAGATAATCACTTTCTTAATGAGGCGAAAATCTAAAATAAGTAAGTTCTCTGAGATTGTAAATAAAAACACAGACTTTGTGATTGAAATTGAGTGTGTACAATTGGAATCCTTTTTCCTCCTTGACATTGTACATCCTTCACAAATGAGATGTGGAAAACTATAAATCATAATTTGATATATTGGTAAAACATGTATCTAAAAGGTCATTGAGGAATTGTGAATACTTCCTTGCTGTTTTTAAGGCGGGTTGCACTTTTTAGGACTCTACCGGATGCAAGATTGAGAAGAATATCTGGTTTCTTAAATGAAGTATTGTCCTCTTTGGAAAAAAGTTTTGGATTTGCTATTGTTGGTGTAATTCAAATTCCAGTTGTAGTTTGAATTGGAGAAGAATTTCATGATTTTTAGGTTACTTCATCAACTGTTTTGATTTTTTGCTTTCACCTCACTCTGTAATTAACTTGGCTTCTTGTGTATATAGTTTTCACAATTGATGATCTGATGCTCTGAAGGATTTCACTTGTAGAAATATATGGACAAATAATTGTGCATAAAAATGGTTAAATTGGGCCATGTAGAAATATACGGTGGGGCGACGGCCGGTCATTACTGAAGCAAAGAATGGCAGGGCGACGGTCGAGGCGATGAGGTCGTGGCGACGGCGGGGCGGTGAGGTCCGGGCGACGGCGGGGCGGTGAGGTCCGGGCGGTGAGGTCGAGGGCGGCCGGGGCGATGCGGGCGACGGCGCGATGCGAGGAGAGTGGCGGCGTTAGGTTGAAGTGGAAATGAGGGTTTGAGTGGTGCGGCGTTGAATTTATAGGGTTAGAGTATCACCGCCGGTCACCACAAAACGGCGGTGATACACTATCAATTCGGATAATAAAGAGAACCGCGGTGATACTTGAATTATCACTGCGGTTCAAGCTCAACCCGGCAGTGAAAGTATTTATCACTGCCGGTTCAAGCTCAACCCGGCAGTGAAAGTATTTATCACTGCCGGTTCAAGCTCAACCCGACAGTAATAATACATTATCACTGCCGGTTGTATCTACACCCGGCAGTGAAAGTATTTATCACTGCCGGTTCAAAACAAAAACCGGCAGTAATACTTGATTATCACTGCCGGGTTAATACTACAAACCGGCAGTGATAAATCACTTCACTGCCGGTTTAATGAGACAACCGGCAGTGATAAGCTCCGGTCAATTATGTCAAAGTTTTCAAAGGATGATTGCTTTGGGATTTTTTAAATCCTATCAATTTTTATCCAAATTTTCTGCAAATTTTTAAAGGAATACTTCAGGACATGTAATATTTGATTTACATATTTCCCCTAAATTTTGACAAAGTTGTAAAATTATAAAAATCCAGATTGCTCACTGTTTTTACACAAATACAAAAAAAACACAGATGAAGTTGAATTCACACAAATTGATACATATGACAAAAGAATACATTAATTGTTACATATGAGAAAATAAACATGTATTTAATTAGGACAACTAAACTACGATTCGACCTTCGTCATGATCGCGGCGTATGTATGTAACTTCGTCCTCACTCTCTTCCATGAGACCGAGGTCAACGTCCTCTCCGAAAGGAGGAAGCTCATCGAATTGGTTGTACTCTTCCTCGTCGACAACATTCTCAACCCCGACAATCCTTCTTTTCCCTTGAATAACCACGTGGCGCTCCTTGTTAGCTGGATCGGTTACAAAAAAATATTTGTGTAACACAATTAGCAAGTACGAATGGTTCTTCTCTGTATCCGACCAGTTTTTGGTCCACGATAGTGATACCGTACTTGTCGATGTTTATGCCCCTTGGAAGTCTTACCCATTGGCACCGAAAGAGAGGGACCTTCAAAGGTCCGTAATCAAGCTCCCAAATCTCTTCTATGAATCAGTAGTAGGTTTTCCTATCTCCGTTGCTGTCGTAGGCATCGGTACGGATGCCGCTGTTTTGGTTGGTGCTCTTTTTATCTTGTGCTCTTGTATAAAAAGTAAAACCATTTATATCGTATCCTTGGAATGTCCGAATTGTAGTGGACGGTCCCTGAGCCAACACTTTCAACTGAGCGCACTCTGTCTCCGTATGCATCATGTGCCTACGCAACCAATCGCCGAAGTTATGTCTATGCTCTCTCGCGATCTAACCCTCTGACTTCGTTGGGTTTGTTCTGGATAGCATGCTCTTGTGCATGTTGACATACGGGGCCACCACAACTGATTGTCCCAGAACTGCGAAATGTGCTTGTGTGAATGAAGCTAGATTGTTTGTACGGAGTGATTTCTCACCCAGTGTCCCTTTTCCCTGTAGCCTACCCTCATGTCGTGATGTAGGCACACCAATCGGTTTGAGATCCATGTAATCAACGCAGAACTCAATGACCTCCTAGGTTCCCCAACCATCTGCAATGCAACCTTCCGGCCGATGTCGGTTACGAACATATTTCTTTATAACCCCCATTAACCTCTCAAAAGGATACATCTGATGTAGAAACACGGGACCGAGAATCCGTATCTCTTTCACGATGTGAACAATGAGATGGACCATAATATCAAAAAAAGATGGAGGGAAACACATCTCGAGCTGCAGAGTGTGGACCACGTCTTCTGTAGCTTATCTAGTTTCAATGGATCGATGGCCTTCGTGAAATCGCGTTGAAGAATGAACACAACTTTACAATTGGGTCTCGGACTTTCTCGCGAACACCCTAATTGCAATTGGAAGCATCTGTGTCATCATCACGTGGCAATCGTGAGACTTCATGCCAATTAATTTTAAGTCTTTCATTGAGACTAGTCACTTTATGTTGGCGAGTATCCGGACGGAACTTTCACTCCGTGCAAGCATTCGCACAGCTAATTTTTCTTTCTTGCTCGTGTGTAGCAGTCATGGAAGGTACTTTTCCCTGTATCCATGTCTCGTGATGCAGCTCCTTCCCGAGTTTCATATCTTCAAGGTCCATCCGTGCTTGGAGAGTATCTTTTGTTTTGCCGGTATATCCAAGAAGATACCAAGCAAGGTGTCACACACGTTCTTCTCTATGTGCATGGCGTCGATTGCGTGTCGAACTTCCAAGTGCCTGCCAGTAAGGTAGGACCCAAAATATCGATCTCTTTTTCCACAAAGAAGCCTTATCACGGAACTCGGGATAGATGTCTTGCTGCTCCTTTCCGTGGATAATTTTAAGATCCTTTACACTGCAAATATCCCTCTCCCAGTGTGATTCTTGAGCTAAAGCGGTCTCCTTTGTCCCATCAAAAGCTTTCTTATTATTGCGGTATGGGTGATCCTTGCGGAGGAACCTACGATGCCGCATGTAAGACATTTTTCGACAGTTCTTCAGCCACCGACTAGCTGTACCATCTAAGCACTGGACGCATCCATTGAAGCCTTTTGTCGTCTGACCCGACAGGTTACCAAGGGCAGGGTAATCATTGATGGTTACGAACAACAATGCGCGTAGGATAAAGTTCTCTCTTTTATACTCATCCCATACCCGTACTCCATCGTTCCACAAGATTAGAAGATCTTCAACCAATGGTTTCGGTACACATCGATATCGTTACCGGGTTGCCTAGGCCCTTGGATCGATCTCGGCATCATAATGTACTTCCGCTTCATACAAAGCCAAGGAGGAAGGTTGTAGATACATAGAGTTACCGCCAAGTTCTATGACGATCGCTCATGTTACCGAAAGGATTCATCCCATCCGTACTCAACCCAACCTTATATTCCTTACATCATATGCAAAGTGCTTCTTATATTTTCATCGATGTTCCTCCATTGCACAAAGTCGTGAGTATCCGAGCATTCCATCGTTCTTACGCTCTTGGCGTGCCATCGTAGCAATTGGGCATGCCTTTTGTTCGCAAACAATCGATTCGACGGGAATTATAGGAAAATACCACACCACCTTACGGGGAGATCTCATCTTCTTACGCTTCACCCCGACATCTTCATTATCGATGTCATCATCGTTGCCCTTATACCGCTTTGCTTTGCAAACAGCACAGCCATCCAAGTCCGCAAACTCATTGCGATACAACATGCAATCGTTTGGACATGCGTGTATCCTTTGTACTTCCAATCCCAACGGGCAGACAACCTGCTTGGCCTGGTACGTACTTGTAGGCAACACGTTACCCTTTGGAAGCAAATCCCCCAAGAGACATAACAGCTCAGTGAAGCTCTTATCGGACCAACCATTGCTTGCTTTCAACTGCAGTAGTGTAAGCACGGTCTGCAATTTTTTGTGCTCCTCCTTGCAGCCTGGGTACAATGGTGTCGTGGAGTCCTGTACCATATGTTGGAACTTTTGAAACTCTCTTTCACTCGTGAAGTCTCCTCCCCATCACGCAACATTTGATCCCGATCGTCGTCATGGTTATCGACAAACGTATCTTCAAACTGCCGTCATACCGTTGTCTCCGTCATCTTCAATAATGTGTTGCCCTTCATGTACAATCTCATCTTCGCCGTGCTTGGTCCAACAGGAATAGCCAGCCTTGAAACCTCTTCGAAGCAAGTGTGCGCGTATCGATTCTATGGTAGAAAACGACTTCGATTTTTGCAATCAACGCATGGACAACACATGTAGTCCGCGATTCTTCGACTTGTCGCCGCACCCACGTTTAGAAAATAACTCACACCATTAAAAACTCGCCCACAACGGTCCGTGTCATACATCCACCTTCGGTCCGTCTACAATTAATTAAATCAAACATTACATACGCATATAATTGCAAATAACAAATAATTGTAAACGATTAGATTTAAAAACCTATGCGACAATTTTGACTATATTAAAATACATCAACCTTTTCCGTTATGTAAATATCCATGTAGCAATTTTTAGTATTGTAAAATTGAAAATAATTGTAAATAGTTAGGATATATTTAGACTATATCAAAATATATCAATCTTTTTCATTAAGCGTCAATATCCACTTGCAATTCCTTATTATTTAAAAATTTGGAAAAATTGTAAGTACTTAGGATATACTTTGAGTACATTAAAATATATCAACATTTTTGATTAGGTAAATATCCATCTAACAAGTTTTATTATTTCAACATTTGAAAATACATGAACCTTTTTCATTATGTAAATATCCACGTGGCAATTTTTATTATTTACAAAAATAGAGATCAAATTACTAACCTCGAAAAGAAGTACAATACAAAATTTAAAAAAATCGGCGCAGATCGTCGCAATTTACAAATCGAGCAAAGACAGGCGCCTCTGTCTTTGCTCGATCGCTCGAGGCAGGGTCTCGATTATATAACGACTTATCACTTTGTCGGTTCTGCGCGAGAACCGGCGTGATAAGCTCTGGCGCGAAAAACATATTGCGCGGGAAGATAATATCACTTGCGGTTCTAGTCTCATCCGGCGGTGAAAAGGCAAGTATCACTTTGCCGGTTTAAAACGACCAGCGTTGATATATCTCTGCGGTTGTTGTCTCAAACCGCAGTGATATCTTGCTTTTTACTGCCGGTTGGTTGCATGAACCGGCGGTGATAAGTTCTCCCCCCAACTTAACTTTCGAACCGGCAGAGATATGTTATCACTGCCGGCTCGGTCCTAACCGGCAGTGATATGCCGGCAAGGATTGGCTGTTTTGTAATAGTGTGTGATATCAGCTTATCACATACGATTCATAGCATATCTTGTATTTTGACGGTTGTGCATGCTAGTAAAATCGTTTGTGATTAGATTTAACAAAATGGTTTTTGAAAACCATCTGTGATGAGGCGTCTAATATAGATCTTTCTGTAATAGTGTTTGGCTAATGCCAATAAATCGTGGTGTAAAAATTCATTAAAGTTAAATGTTATTCCATTGTCACACTAAGATAGACACTCGCTGGACTGGATGAATTTTAATGGGTTAGTTTAGATTTATTTGGCAAATGCTGAAAAATGTTTAGTTGATAAATATAGAAAATTGTAGAAATTCTATATTATCCCAGCCTGTGGTTATATATGCCTGAAGGGTTCCCTCCTTGGTTTTATCTACTTTCCATGTTAAGAACTTCGAGCTCATTTGGCCTATAAGCCCGTCATGTACGTAGAGACTGGCTA
The DNA here is from genome assembly GCA_036346275.1 of Otatea glauca. NCBI lineage: Eukaryota > Viridiplantae > Streptophyta > Magnoliopsida > Poales > Poaceae > Otatea > Otatea glauca. Next base: position 41,528,217 of record CM070721.1, on the reverse strand, counting down.
TTAAGGAATACTCTTTTTAATTATTTGTGTCTAGATCGGATGTGATGCAAGAACTTTGTGCATTATCTGTTCCTGAACTATTGCCAGTATCAACGTAGGGATCAGGATCGTCATCCCCGTCCCGGTAGTGGAATTTTTCATCCCTTGTGTGCAATTGTATGATCACTGATCCTACTTTGTCTTGTTTTACATGCGCGCCTCCAACAATATTTGAATGCGTTCGAGAAAAGAAACAATATTTGAATGCCTTTGTTAATTTTTCTGGTGTCGCTCTCTGAAAGCCATGTAAACTAATTTAATACTATACAAAGGGCGCGTCTGTCTGATCAATAATTATATGCAACAACTATACTCCATGCATATTTGATATATCCAGATAAGAATAAAAACTGCCTTCATATTTAGACTTGAGATCAGTACCCTCTCATATGTGATGTAAATAAGTTGTGCGAAAAAAAAAATTAAGTTTGGATAACATAATATTTCCTTCTCGATGTATTAAGAGCTATATCATGAAACTTGACAATAATTAGTATGCCAAATACTTTTTTCCACTCCACACTATTTTCATCATCTTAGAACTTTTTGGATGATATCTATATACTTACCGGAGTAAAAACTCCTAGCTAGTTGTGTGTACGTACCAATTGATATTCACTTATCCAATTTTCATCTTTAATAGCGCTTGGAGTTTAATTATTAAACTTATGGTTTTATACCTATTAGACTAAGTATGCACGTGGCGTGTTCAAAAAACCTGATTACTTTTGATAAATTTTAAGCATGTGTAGAGAATACGCACGATGTGTGTTGGTGATGTGAGTGTGCATGGTGTGTATCGAGTGTGTGCATCTATCTATCTTGTACTCTCTAAAAGAATAACCGAGATAAAATCCTAAGTGTGCGCGTCTCTTGAACTCTTAAAAAAAATAACTGAGTCAAAATCCGTAAGTTACAGCAATACAGCTCCATTCCAAAGACATACCTTCAGCTCAAAGAATCCTTAATAAGAGCAGTTAGGCTCATTAACATGGGAGATATCCGGTGGTGTAAACACTGCGTAAAATCCTTGTGTAAAGTTTTGAAAACTTCTCAAAAAATTACCATACTTAGGAGAGGTGATCTTCTATAATCCTGACAAATTCAGCCTAAATAGTATTTTTTACTGTTTATCACTATTTATTTCGTTGTTTGTCTTTTTCATATATTTCAAATGCAATTGAGTTTTGTTTTCAAATTTTACAGGATTATACGTAGAAGCTCACCTCTCCTACGTATGATAATTTTTTAAGAATTTTTCAAAACATTTATACATGGGTTTTATAGAGTTTATACGGTAACAGATTTACGACGGATATGTTTCCCGTTAACACAGACATGGGCATGTTTCCTTAATTTAATGTCCTTAGCTACTAACAATAAACAAATATCCGTCGATCCACGTACACCTCGTCAGGAAGCCTTTGGAAATGCGGAATGACTTGATTCGACGTCCGTTTTTTCGGACGTTTGTAATATTTTTTTCCTACGTCTGCAACATTTTCTTCCTAAGCGTACAACATTTTCTTTCGATAACAGTAGAAATGTCCGCTTAGAAACAAATGTTGCAGATAATGAAAAAAAAATTGCAGACGTTGAAAAAAAATGTTGAACCGACACGTCCGAGAAATGAACAGTGATCGGACATCCGATTGCTAGTTATTCCCTTGGAAATATGTGGAGCGCACACGTACGACTTGCACCACTAATCATGAGCCGAAATGGTCAAGCCACTCTTGAAGTCGAGTGCTTACTGCGACGGATAAGCATGTGCAATTAGACCTAATCACTTATCCATAAATAGTGCCTTCCACATCCCTGCCAGCTTTTCTCATGTCGCAAGTGGTCAAGCGGAGAGGAAGCGTGAGCCGTGAGCTCGCTCTCGTCTTCCTTTTTCACATGCAAGCTGCAAAACGCGCGTTCATGTCACCTCCACCCACTTGTAAAGCTCACCCTAATTGCAGCTAACTCTTCACTATCCCCTAGCTTATCCCTCTCTCTTTATCCCTCTCTACCCTTATCCAGTTCTTGCTTCTTTGATCGAAGCCAAAAAGGGAAAGCTATAAAGATGGCGAGAGACCTGCAGCCTGATCACGATATCAAGACAGACGGCAGTGGTGCGGGTGCCTCGCTCGTGTGGGACTGCGGCAGCGCGCTCTACGACTCCTACGAGCTCACCGCCTTCAAGCGCCAGCTCGACGCCGCCGTGCTTGCCTGCCGGTCGCTCTCCATGCCGCACCTGCCCGCTGCCAACCCGCCGTCGGCCGCCGGCAAGCAAGCGGGCCGCAGGAGGCGGCTTCCCTCGCTGCTCCAGAGGCTGTTCTCCAAGGTGCTCCGGCTGCGGTTCCCGGCGTCTGCGCGGGGAGCGCGATACGACCGGTACCGGGCTGACGGTCGCTACAGCCACGGAAACAGCGCCACGGGGTCGCCATGGTCCGGCGCCCTAACGTCCATCCCGGAGGAGAGCGCCAGCCCGCACAAGGGGTCCACGGTCGAAGCCGGCCCGAGTGCACTGCGCAAGGCGCAATCGGAGCGGTTCATCGGCAGCAAGACGGCGTCCTCCGTGGTGCAATTCGAGGTCGTCTTGTAGTTACTTCGGTATGAAAAGTCAGATACTTGTATATTGCTTATCATATGCACTGTGCATGCAGTGAATTATATGTTACTTGATAGTTTATATGCAGTGTTCGTGTAAATTAATTAGCAGCAAAAAGTCGCCATGGCAAGACCTCTTGATGTCTGCATGCAGTGCAAAAATGGGGGTTCAAACACTGTTGCTTCGAGCTTGAATTAATGGAGGACGAATCGGAGTCCGGTAAGTGCATCGGCACGCAACGCGTAACGGGAGGGCGATCGAGATGGCGACGCCCAGACGACGATGTTTCTTGTGCGCGAGGTCGCTCGCTCTTGCGGTCGACTGGTCGGGTTAGAACACTTAGAAGCAACAAGAAGCGCGGTAGTTGAGGAGGTTGCTTTCTAATTGACATCAGTAGTGAGGTGGGCATTTGTTCTTGTGATTTCCACTGTGCTAGTATATGTAGTTAGGGCTCATGGTCGTGTACTGTCATGCTTAATTTACGAATTTTTGTGTTGACACAAGGAAGTATATACTACATCATAAAAAAGTATATATGATCTTTTAGACTTTGGCAGTGCTTGTACTCTACTTTAAAGTTACGCTAGTTATATGCCGAATTGTTTTTAATAATATTCCCAGAAATAATAAGCCGAATCCAAAATTGACAGTTATACCCACCTGTCGCCAGTTCATTCGGCGACAGAGTCTTTGTCAATTTTTTTGTTGCAAATTATTTGTGCAATTTTTTTGTTCTCAGAATTGTCGACATATTATTTATGTATATTTTATTGTTGTCCCATTTAATATGGGAGAGAGTTTGTACGGAAATATTAACTGTAACATCCCGAAATATAAAATAATAGGAAATTAAATATTTTTAATTTGAATATAATTATTTCTGATTTTTCCTGGCATGATTGGAATTTATTTGGATTCTCCTTGGATGTTTGTATTGAATGAAAAATCAAACAAATAGAACTAAAGAATGGATAATGGTAAAAAGATAAAAAGGTAAAAGTAAAATTTTGGAAAATTTACCATGAGACCTTATTCATGCTGGTAAACCAGTAAAATCACCTGGTAAAAATTCTAGGTGCTGAAATGTAAACAAATAAAATATGTAAATATCTCTTTTGACTAGAAACAGTGTAAGTCAGATTTCATTTAAAATATTCAAACCTTATCTGGACCTTTAAAAATTACCATGACACCCTCAGACTAGAATTTATCTCTAGTAAAAATTTCAGGAATTTATCATGTCATTTAGACCTTCTAAAAATTCAAAAACAGAGGCTTTGAAAATCTGAGAATTATGATGTCAAATTTTTAAAAAAATAATTACCAAATATTTTAACTTGAAATTGTTACAAAGACATACTTAACCTAATTATAACGCTTTAAAAAATTTCCAAAAATAAATAATACCATTTGAACCCTTAAATAAATAAAAACCCGAAATGAAAATTCTGGCTGATGCACAGTGTTAGAATTTTAATTAATTCATTATAGGATATTTTGGCCCGAAAATTTTACTGAATGGTGAAAACTACCCGGAGACCCCAGTAAAAAAGTTTTATAATTTTTCAACTCAATTTGTTAGCCGTTTTAATGCCAAACATGGCGCTGTCCTGAAGCCTTATCTCGTTGCCTCATTCCCTCTCACCGACATGTGGGCCAACCTCCATACCGTAACCGTTCACAAAAGCAACGGGAAAAACTCTCCCTCTCACTGCCGGTGGTCCCTGGCCCCATCTGTCAGTTGCCAAGTCGCCTTCTCCTGATCGAAGCCTCGCGCGTGTTCTTCTGGACTCGCTCCCGACCAACTGCCCCCGTCGATTCCGCGCCATCCTCGCACGATCGCTGCCACGGCTCGTCCTCAGCCTCTCCCGCGCCATACCCGGTCAGCCTCAAGTCACCTCTGTGCCGACGTGAGCATTCGCGCCACTTCATCAAAGACCTCAGAACCAGCCGCAACTCCCCTTCCCCGTTCAAACCCTGTGAAGAAGATCATCGCTAGCTATAAATACCAATTGAGCGTCGCATTGAGGCTCCCTCTTTCTTAGTCACTCCCTGAACCAAACGCCAAAGCCTGAAAGCCCCTTTTCTACGCCATTTTCGTCGAAAACCCGAAAAGGGGGAAAACACCAAATTGAGCCGATCCGGCGCATCTCATCCCAATTACTTCCACCTAGAGCTCCAATACGCACTGCTGAATCCATCCCACTCATCAATTTCAGCCCCTTTCTACCGATCAACCACCGCCGCCATTGTTCTTCTTCCCCAACTCCGGTCGCGTGGTGGCAGAGCTGCTCGGCCAAACTCCGGCCCAACCAATCGGTAAAACGGAACACTCTAGCCTCCTTGATGCTTAAATCGTTACCCATTCAAGACGAGACTCACTCAATTTCTTCCCTGCGAGCCGCCTCTTCCTCCGCCGCAGGCCTCCGGTGGCAGCCCACTTCGGCCATCCCCGGAGGTGATCGACACCACCCCCGGATGCGCGATGTTACACTGAAGCCCATCGTGCCATCGATTTCGCGGACCTTTGCCGTAGCTCCGCCGTCGCCATGCCCTAGCGCCGCCCCTGCCTTCGGCTCAGTGCCCAGTGGGGCCCGACTGTCAGCCAGCGCAAGAGCTACAATTCAAACCGGTAAAGGCGCTTTCGCAATAGGAGAAACATATTTCATTTTTCTGGATACATTTTCTAACCGGTTAAATATTCAAACAGCTATAACTTGCACATTTTCAATCCAAATGAAATGAAACAAATTTCTATATTCATGTAAAATCAGGAAAATTCAGAATATGCAATAATATTTTGAAAATGTTCATTGGGTGAAATTGAAATTCAAATTTGAAAGAAAGGGCTAAATATATGCTTTATATAAAATTTCTGCAAACAAACTTGGAATTGAATGGAACAAATTTTAGTGAAATCCTTATGCTTCCAGAAGTTCAAATATATAAAAAAATTTAAATTTCATTTATGTTTGTACTATTTTCTATTAAAGATTTCATTCAATACATTAGAAATTCAAATAAGCACAACTTGAATAAAAGAAATATGAAATAAGTAAAATTTGATTTCTAAATATTAGTATGACAGTATAATACCTGAATTTTCCAAAATAATTAAGAAGTGAACCTGATTTGAACTATCTTGAAAAATATGAAATAACCTAAGTGCAAATGTATATATATGCATAGAAAGTCAAATAGTTAAAATATGGATCAAATGAATTCAAATAATTACCAAACCAGTTTTTTTATACTCCTAGCATCACAAGGATTCCATATGTATAATAATATTTAGAGTTTACCATAGAAAACAGTAAATATTTAGTAATCGAAGTATTAATACTTGTATAATCCAAATAGTTATAACTTTCACAAGCTAACTTCAAATTTGACAAAACCAAATCCTTTAACCTTGAAAAATAATGACCTTGCTGTCTATGCAAAAATATCTTATGTTTGTGTAAATTTGAACTAAGTCCTTGTTAGACCCTAATGATCGCTTATAAGGAAAACATCTCGGATAAAAGCCAATTGTCGCAAATTCAACTCTAAAACACTCTTAGAGTCTTACCCTAATTATGCCTGAAAAATGTGTAGATTATCTTATAGGGTGTAGTCACAATCTTATACCAAGAACTGAATCCTTGTCGAGTAGATATAGAAACACTTAAGCATTTTCAACAAACCCGTAGAATACCTCGTCTAAATGCAAATATTATGAAGATTAGTTTAGAAATGATATTTAGGATATGTACTATCGTATTCTTGAAAAATATTTTATTTACAACTTGCTTTTCAACTAAATCCTGCTAGTTGAATACCCTTAAAAATTATGGTCATCATAACCTTTAATATCATATAAGCTTTTTCGACAATGAGTATTATATCTCGTCTAAACACTAAAATGTATGAAATCAGCTTAGATATGTTCTTCAAAGTATATGCTATCCAATTTCGAAGAAATAATCTTATTTCATCATGTTTTGCATATAAATTCTATTAGCCAAATAAACTTAAGTGTTATGTTTAAGGAGCTTCATAATATGAATAATTGAACCTTGTAATAATGAAGAAGTTTGCAGTTAATATATTTGTATCACCAGAACCTTCTTAAAAACCATAAGTAAATCTAGTAATCTAGCTTAATAGATCTATCTTATTCAAAATCACTTCTTATGCAAAGTCGCTTAAGGCTAAAGTGCTATTTGCATAACCCTAACCCTAACTAGAATTTTAATTCTTTTAATTCAAATAATTTTAGCATCTATAATTTGAAGTTATAAATACACGAATTCATAATTTTAGCCTCTTGAATTCGTAAATCAAAAATAGATAATCTATAAAAGAAACCATGTTTTGTTCGTCATAAAGCCATTAAGTATATGAATATGTAATTACCTAAATCGTGAGATCTTAAAATCATAATCCAAACCTTAAAGCATTCTTGTTTTCTGTAGTAAATCTTTATTTGATTTTCTGTCTGTTTTCTTTTTGCCCTTATTAAAGTTTATTAATTGTTATATTTTCCGATTGGTCAACGTGTAGAATCCGACGTCTCTACCTCCATCATCTGTGACCGCATCTTCGTTGTAAGCAATAAATAAGCAAGGCAAGCACCCCCTTTGACCATCTTTATCCCAGAATTTAATTTGCATTGTGTTTACTAAAATGTTTCATGCATATATTTACTTTCTGTAAATTCGCTATTTTGAGGTACTAGTAGTTATACCTATTGTCTCATGAAACTTCCTTGATAAGTATGAATATGTGAACCTTGATAACCATAGATTAAGCATAGACATTATTTAATGTTATCATGGGTATATGCGATTACTTTTTATCCATGCTTAGCCATGATTTTAGAACTAATGAGAATGATGATCAGATCAAAACTTGTTTCTTGAGAAATGGAAAATGTTGGAAATGAAGCTGTTGGATATGGGTATTTTCGTTAAAAAGCCAAAATAAAACTATGGTTTTGATGCGGGCAATTATTGGCAATAGCCGGAGGTGCAGAGGGATTTGCACATAGTGTAGGGTGGAGTATCGCCCGTGTCGGATTAAGGACCAAACATAGTGTTGTATGATCCAAGATAATCCGTACAACCACAAGTGTTGGGATGGGACAGCCTTAAACCAACTAAGTTATCTAGTTTAACTTTGCATTTATGGAAGGCGGGGATTGCACAGGCATTCCTTTCCAGGTCTGCTTGTAGGGCTTTCTACATACCAATGCAACGGTGTACGCCTTGCCATGAACAGAAACGTGGTGTGGGGTGTTGCGTGAAAGGAACCACATCTTGGGTGTGTGTTTATGTTTCTATGGCGAGGGCACAACATCCCGGGCTAGTGCAAAGTTAACTTAGATAATGTAAAGATTTTCGTCATGAACATTCTGGCCACACGCCAAAGGTGCGTGAAACATGCGGCAAAAAGAAAAGGTCATGACTTGTGGGTAAAGTTGTACACCTCTGCAGAGTGTAAATCTAATCGATTAGCCGTCCCCTCGGTCATAGGAAACTTGGTGAACTTGCACTAGTTAAATGTTTTGTATTTTCTAAAATGGGTTTTGATTTGGAACCTGTTTAGCAGCTGTTGTTTTTCTTGTCAAGAGACCGACATTGTTGGATTCCATTTCTAGATTATTCGATATTCACGAAGGGTTGTGAGTATTACTTATGCTTTACTTATTTCATATCAGTCAACTTGCTCTTACAAATTCCGTTTACAAATAACTTGATATTACACTATCAATTCTGCTTTATGCAAATTAACTGTAGTAGCCTCTTTTGAAATGGCTTGCATATATTATAGGTGTTGCTAAAGTCTTGCGGAGTACGAAAGTACTCACCGTTGCTTATATGTTGTTTTTAGGTGGATAAGTTAGCGAAGCTTCGAGGATTCCTTTTTGTCGCAGGTTGCGGGAATTTCTTCATTGAATCTTTCTAGGGATTATGCCTTGTCAGTTGCCTGCGGGTTTGGATAGGCACACTACAAGACTTTGCTTCTTTTGCTGCTATATGCTCTGAGTTGTAAGATCTCCTTTGTATAATAGCTTCCGCTTAATAATACGTTGTATGGTTTTGATTCCAATTGGTGTGTATGTGCGTACTAGCTACTAATCATGGGACTAGTACAGAATGCACATTAGATTTCCATTTTTGCATGTATGTAAAAATGGGGGTCGTTACATTAACATACAATGCATCAAAGGAGGACATCGCCAACGTTCGAAAAAAGCATGAAAAAAATTCCTAGCAGTTTTGTCGATTGACGGTGGAATTGTTGTAGCATGATGTCGCTTCGGTGCGGTGGAGCAAGTGAGAAATGAAAAGATTGATGACTGTTGAAGGTCAGAATTTGAGAATAAACTTATGATCGCGGGTACCTTCGGTGTCAGAGTCAAGCACGAAGACAACGGCACACGATATATACAAGTTCGGGCCCCCGGATGGAGTAATACCCTATGTCCTGTGCAGATGATGTATGAATTTGGTGTATCGAGTACAGAGCGACTTGTCTAGCCCTAGTTACAATGAAGATTGGATCTAAAAAATAGCTAAACTATGGCTAGAGTTTGACGAAGCGTGGTCCGTCGGCTCCTGGTTGCTCTGCGTCTTGTCCAGGCTCTTTCTAAAAGTCTTCTCCTTCTCCTGAGGATACCTACCCCCGGTCGTATATAGTCGGTGTAGCCCTGCCTCAAGCTAAGTTGTAGTCGGTTTGGGATACCTGATCGTAGTTGATGAGGAGTCCATCGTCTTGCTGATCTTTGCAGCATATCTAAACTTTCCTGGATACCAGGTGTACTCGAGTCGGCTTCCTCATATCGGGAAAGTAATCGAGTCATTCCTAATATGGAATTAACTTCTCTACGTATATCTTATCCCATAGAATCGGACCAGTGATATTCAGAGTTTCTATATATCGTTAGAACATATTCTTCACGTATCCTGTACGTACTTATACCCCATATTTAGATATTCGACAGTAGCCCCCGATCTCTACCTAGCGGAGGGTCCGCTCAAGCGCTTGGTCGATTACTGCCAAGTTCTGGCTTGGTCGAGTAATGCCCCGTCGGCTTATGGTCGAATGATTCGAGTAGATTGAGAATCGCTAAGTATCGAGTAGGGATGTTGCCGGGTCGAGCGCCCTGCCATCAGCCCATCTTGAGTTCTTAGGTTAGCCACAAGTTACTCGATGTCGACTTATCGACTTGACTCTAAGCAGAGTTAGAAAATCTAAACGTTGGACAGTTGAGCATTTATTGCTCTCGTCTGTAATGTCAAGATTCGTGCAGTGCCAACATTTCGCTTTTCTCGCCGATTGAGGCGTCATGCCGTGGGGAATGAACCGTTCGCCTAGAGAGAAGGTTTTGGCTAATAAATTCCCAGATCCAGAACTGTAGTCGTCCCCCTTTTTGCCTCCAGCCTTACTTTTGAAGCCTCCACCGTGCTCCTTAAACCCTAGCACCACCATCTTCGGAGAATCCATCCCCCATCTTTCTCAATGGCGTCCAGCCCTTCAGCCAATGGCGAAGTTCCCCCGTCGCTGGATAAGAATCGTCAGACGGTCGCATCCGCTTCCCCCAGTGGCGAAGCGGTCTTCGAGGACAAGACCCTCCAAAGAGTGTGGCAAAAATCAGTGATGATGGAGAAGCGCCATGCCGAATTGGTGAAGGATGGCTTTGTTCCTCCTCGGGAGTTCTTTCATTGGAGGCCATCACAAGGTGAGCTGTATCCCACCCCAAAAATGAGGATGAGACCGTTGTATTTGAGGCCTTCTTCCACTGCGGACTCATTTTTCCCCCTTCTCCGTTCTTGCTCTCGGTTCATGACTTATACAAGATCCAACTTTTCCACCTGAGCCCCAATTCGATTACCATGCTCAGTATGTTTGTCTATCTTTGTGAGGCCTATCTGGGTATTAAGCCAAGCCTCAATCTATTCCATCATTTTTACAATCTGAAACGGGTGACAAAGAACGATGCTATTGGGGGTACCGGTTTCCACCTCCACAGGGAGTGTCGATATGTATGTTCCTGTCCCTGTAACTTCTTCCTGGCAGTCGGACTGGAAGAAACAGTGGTTTTACATCACCTCTTCGGACACCATGAACTGTCATCTAGCTTATCGACCACTCCTCTCCAATTCGATTGACCTCTGGACGAAAGTCCCTCCTTCGACCGCCTGTAATGCTTATTATATCCAAAAGATCAAGGAGTTGAGGGATATTGGGCTAACTGGGTGGCATGTAGCTGAGGTTTCATCACACGCCGATCGAGTCCTCTGAAGTGCCGGGATCACTTGGCCTCGGACTACTTCGGAGTCGACGATGCCACCAAGGACAACCCTAGAAGGAACCACTTGTAATACTCTTGTTCTTTTTGTTTTAGTTGATGACTGGTGAGCTGACTCATTGTTTGCCAAATTTGTCAGACTCGAACATCTCCTCTAGGCTGAGCAAGATGTTTCAGGGCACAGAACCTGGCACTGGCAGTATTGAGGCATATTCACTCCATAATCCTTGGCTAGAGGTGAGTACTATGTCATGGTTCGTAATGCATCATTCATGCATCTGCCTTCCACTTTAACCCAGTATTTTCTTAGGAAGCCAAGTTCGACGATGAAGGTGGATCGATCACGGGAGCCATCGGCTTGGAGGACAATGAGCTAACCCGAGATAATGATCAAGCATCGGGCTCTATCCCCGCCAATGCTATCTTTCCCTTGAACGATTCGGCGCCTACCATCGTCCCAAGTGATGGTGAGGTGGCTCTAGAGCAAGAGGTGGCCGAGTCCCCTCGAGCAAGGAAGTTTGTGTCTCCAGCGCCCCGTCGACCAGCCAAGCGTCCTTGCACCTCATCATCGAGACGAGCCAACCAGGTGATCTTCAATCGCTCGCTTGGATGTTATGAAGTTCCTTCTGACGTGATCCAATAGATGCTGGACGACCAGTGGGTCGCCTGGGGGGCCGGTGTGCTGACGTCTCCTCGAGTAGGCTATCCGTCGACCAGGGCGGTCGAGTAGGTAACACCACTATCGGGAGGTGTTTGTTGAATTCGTTTTTGGCGAACTTTTGTTCATAGTAACCACTTGTTCGCAGGTTTCATCGTCGGCCGCTTACCCATCGGCATCATCTCCTCCACTGACTACGTCGATCGAGAAGCCAACTGTAGGGACCAGACCAATCCGGACGAAGATAACTGCGTAGAGGAAGAATGTGCAGGCTAATGTTCGTCTAGCGAAGTAAGTCACCTCTCCTCTCTTCATGATTCTCTTTTTTTGGTGTCAGGTAGAGAATTTCTTGTAGGAAGGGTGCACCCAGTGGTGCTGTCGATAACATCGTCGTAGCTGCCTTGTCATCTCTTGGCACGGTCACCATCGTCGTAGCTCCCTCTCCGGCAGCTCCTGTTGAGTGTACCGGCGGTCCTGCTAGAACAACGGCTCCACCTCCTCTAGCTTCACAGGTGCCTCAGAAGTTTTGGTCCGTCATGAAGCCCCAAATTCGGATATGTGACCATGAACAGCCCTGCTCTGTGTTCTGCTCTATTCCTTGCTCTGTTTTTGATGCTTCTTGGCTTCTTTTCATAGTGTGATGCGGATACCTTGCTTGAGGCTGAAACCTTCTGCGAGCAAGCTTATCAACAAATGGAGCGGCTCTTAGCCGTCAATCAACAAGTGATCAAGATGAAAGACGCTGAACTAGAGGCACTTAGGGCCAATTTGAAGACTGCAAAAGCGGAAGCAGAGAAGCGGAAGGTGGAGGCGAAGAAGCTGAAGACGGAGGCGAGAAGCTAAAAATCGAGAAAGCTGTTGCCGATGCTGCGCTGCTCAAGGCCAAGGTCAGTTGAGATAAGGCAAAGGTGTAAGATCGAGGATGCCGACTAGAGGGGGGTAGCGGCTTTAAAAAATCTTCTCACTAAATACACGCTTTATTTATCCCTATGTCGAAACCTAAATAATAATCAATGCGGAAGTGATAAAACAAAGCCTAAATCAACTAGGCTCACAATGTGCACTAACTAATTATATCTCTAACAATAATTTGCAATCATAAAGATAATTAAGCAATTTAATTCTAGGAATGTAAATTGCAAAAATATAAATAAGAATTGCAAGCACAAGAGACACGATACTTTTCATTGTGGTGTTCGGAGACTTTCCAATCTCCCCTAGTCCTCGTTAAGGTTAGTCCAAACACATTGGACCGGCTCCTTTTCCCTTGAATCAACTAGTGGTAGCTCCTTTTCCCTCCTGCATAGGCAAGCTCTAACCTTCAAAAACTTTGCTGGGAATTCTCACAAACTCCGTTGAGAGCTCCCGCGCATGACGCTCTACGCCGTCTAGGAGGCGTCAACCTCCAAGAGTAACAAGTCAAGCTATCCCGCTTGAGCTTCACCTAGTGAAACACATGCACTCCGGTGACCTCCTAAGTGCAACACATGCACAAGATGCTCTCAATCCTCTCCTAATTGCAACACATGCAATTAGAGGCTCACACTAGCTCAAGAAGCAAATGGGAGAGAGCATTACATGCACACAACTCCCACACACTCACAATAACACCAGCAACCAGCAAATGCCCCGTCAAGGCCTCCTTTTATAGCCTCTCCAAGGAAAACTAGCCATTGGAGGCGAATTAGGCAAAGTGCCCAGCAAACCCGGTGCTACCACCCAACTGGGACCGGTAGCACCGGCTTGCTCGCCAATGGCTAGAAAACTAGCCGTTACAGGAAATCTGGTAGCACCGGCCAACTAGGAGCGGTGCTACCGCAAGAGCGGTAGCACCGACCTTGGACCCCGGTAGCACCTGCCAGCAAAACCGAGAAAACACCCCTCTCTGGAATTTTCACACCGGCCGAAGGGGCGGTAGCATCGGACCTCCGGTGCTACCGGCCAAACTTGCGATAGCTCCGGTCAAGCGATGCTATCGGCCCAACGTGCGGAAGCATCGGCCAGAGCTCTGAGCAAAAACACCCCCTCTAGAATTTTCACACCGGCTAGAAGGGCGGTAGTACCGGACCTCCGTACCGGCCAACTGAGAGCGGTAGTACCGGACCTTCGGTGCTATCGGCCTCAGGGTCGATACGACCGACTTTCCGGTACAAGTTTTGATTTCACACATAAATCAAACCAACTCAAATCAAGACCACTTCAGATAAATTCTTTGAGCTATGTGAGATCAACACATGATCTCAACACTATGCAAAACACATTTGCATATGTTACTCACATATTCCAAAGAACATCATTCAAACACAGACTTATTTGCAAAACTCATTCGCAAATAAACCAAGAACCTATGAGATCAATCCTCTAGCCATGTAAGAATAACACATGATTCCGACACTTTGCAAAACATATTTGCAAATGCCAACACATGCTCTAGGATCGAAACCCATAACCTCTGGTTCATTTGCAAATAATAAATCAATATTTTGCAAAAACACATTTTGCAAATAACAATTCCAACCACTTAAAACAAATCTTGAGCCATGTGATGATCAACTCATGATCAAGTCACCAGCTAAAACACGATGCATGAGCTCTCACCTTTTTCAACACATGCAAAACTTAGCTCCATGCAAACAACCACTTAAGCCAACTTGCATAAGCTATCTCCCTTTTGCAACTCATGCAAATCCATAGCTCTATGCAACAACCAAATCAAGATTCAATAAGAAGCAAGCATGAGCTCCCTTATTTGCAACACATGCAAATACTTAGCTCATGTAAAAACCAACCAAGAGAGTGAGCTAGAGTGAACCGGATTGAGTTCATCAACACATGATGAAGCTCAAGCTATAAGACTCAACTCCTCTTAATAGTACGACAACCTATACTAGCAACCCGGTCTCCCATCCAAACACCGAGACCGGTAAAAGACTAACAACACATCCTTAGCCCTAGCTAGTTGTACCTATGCTTCTAGCGATCCACTTGGAGCTTTTATTATATACAATCATCTTCTCTCCAGGATCGATTCTCCTTCTTGTTCATCAATACATGATGAACTTCCTCTTCTCTTCTCTTCTCTTCACTTTGGGATCTCCTCTTGAAGCTCATTAACACATGATGACTTCTACTTCCCGATCCTTCACTTTTTTTAGACTCAACCTACTTCACAACTCATGGAAGATTGTTAGTCCAACAAATACGGTTGTCTCAATCACCACTTGCACTCCATTAACACATAATGGATGCCCTTGAGATCGATTGAGCACAACACAAAGACAATTAATTGAAAGATTAATTATGTCTTGAGTATACTAATGCAACTAATGCTTCATATACTCAAGAAATTTCAATTTCCTTAAGATCAACAAAATGAACCATCAACACATGATTAGTTCTTTGTTGGTTGAATGGTAACCGAACACAATTTAAATTGAATTTAAATTGTCACGAGTATATTTTAACTACACAAGTTTCATATACTCAATTCGATGGAATCTAAAAGTGATGATCCAGTTTATATGGAGTGGTGGAAAGGGATCAATACTCTTAAGACCATTCATTTTAGAATAAACTCCATAAATATGTGCATATAAATAATTGAACTTGGAAACAATATGCACATAATCAATTTTTGATTGCTTTAGAGTTTATCCTATATTGCCATGAGTATACTACAACTACACAAGTTAAATATACTCAAGAAATTTTTTCAAAGTAATGATCCTTAATATAGAAAGATGAATTAGATCGATACTATTGAAACATCAAGGTAAAGCATGAACTCCCCCTAAATGTGTGCATTCATGTATATATAGAGTCGGAAACAAAACACGCATCTTAAGGCTAAAACCAATGGTGGAGTTCACCCTTTATCTTGAATCCAAAATGTGCATTAAGATAATAGAGTGAATACGAGTGCATACCTTAGGTTTTCTATTTTCCATCCAAATTTGAGACTAATAAGAATAAAGCTCAATAGACATGTTAGTCTCATAATGATTAGATTTATCATTAAACAATGATTAATCTTTAATCTAAAACCAAACACCAAAACTAATGGAGCCTGAACTTAAAATCTCCCCCTTTTTGGTGATTGATGATAGATCCTATATTAATTCCACATTTGGATGAAAAGCAATGCATGAAGGGGTTTTGAAGATCAAAGATCGGATAACATAATAAAATTTTCAAAATTGCATATCCCCCTATGGAATTAAAATAAAACTCTCTCTTTGTGACAAATAGAACAATTAAACACAAAATAGGAAATTTAACCAATGAGCTCTCATACCACTTATATAAATATTCTAACATAATCAATAGATCCAAGCTCTTATACCATTTATTAAATAGATCCAAGCTCTTATACCATTTATTAAATTCTCAAAACATTTCACAAATTTTCTCTCTTTAAAACATCATTTCAAGAAAAGGAAATAGGCACTCACAAATTTCTCCCCCCTTTATTGGCAATTTTCTCACAAAGATCCAAATGAGGGAATTAAGCTCGCAATATTTCTCCCCCTTTTGGCATTAAACACCAAAAAATAGAAAACCAATCCAAAAGGAGGTCTTTTGAGTATAAAGGACACCACTTGTAAACAACGAGAGCTAAGTGAAGAAGCACCATTTGAAAGATCGAGTGCCAAATGAAAAAGTACAGAGCTTGACAAGGGAGTAATTCGAAATTAGGTCATAAAAGGATTTGAAATAAAATCTTATGACCAATACAAGAAATTTTGGTTTTAAAGAATGAAAACCAATATTTTTGCAAAGTTTTGAAATATGGCCTAAAAGAGTAAACCACTTGAAAAGAGGCCATATTTAGAGATTAACACAAAAGATTATTTGAAACACATTCAAATAATATTCTTCATTTTATTAGGCTTTTCAACAATACAACAAGACTCATTTGAAGAGTCCATTATTTACCTAATTGGGTTTAAATAAGGAATCTATCCAAAGGAAAGCCTGATATCACTTTGATAAAAATTTCAATAAAACCACTTAAAAGAAGTCTTTTTTTTAAGAAGCGTCACTTGCAAGATAGAATTGCTCAAACTAGGAAATAGAGCAAGGTGCAGAGTTACTTGTAGCCCCGACTCCTTACTCGATGATATCATCGAGTAGGGAGTAGGAAAGCTGATATCACTTTGATAAAAATTTCAATAAAACCACTTAAAAGAAGTCTGTATCGACCCGAGAGTGGAGCCAGGTAAAGAAAAGATCAAGCGATGTAGCTCCTGACCTTCTTCTCGATGAGGGCATCAAGTAGAGGGTAGAGCATATGCATCCAAAATGCATGATGTAGCCCCCGACTCCCGCCCGATGACTGTATCGAGAAAGGAGTAGAGCATGAGCATCAAAAATAGTAGCCCACAACCTTATGCTCGAACGGTCAAAGCAAAACCCCATTCTAATGGTTGGGTACTATTAAAGCCTTTGTGCCCCGTTGGCTTCCACATGGTGCGTCATCCAATCAACGTCATCACTTAACGTCTCTTTGGTTTTCGTATTTGTATGGAAGTGCAACGGACACCTCGTGGATTGGGACCGAAGCGGATCTTGAAGGAGCCGTTGCTACAGTGCGACCCGTTCCTAGAGCTAGAAGTAGACGGGACTTGTAGTCATCTGCTGCACTCTGTTTTCTTTCTTGCCTTCTGCTCGTAGCGCTTTAGTTCTTCAACCGCACCCATGGCTTCTACTCCACCATCGTCCCCGTCTCTGGAGATCCTCGGAGAGTCCCCTCCCCCTACACCGCTGGTCGCAGTTTCTCCGGGGCGGATCATCATCATCTCCGATGATGAGGAGATCGACTGGGAGGCCACTGAGAGGGAGGTCTGGCCCGAGGAGGAAGATGAGGCTGCTGGGGAAGAAGATGCCGCCGTCGAAGGAGAAGACGCCACCGTCGGAGGAGAAGACACCGCCGCGGGAGGAGAAGACGCCGTCGGCGGAGAAGAAGGTGAAGCTCAAGAGGGCTTCATCGACCCAGCCTCCGCTCGCGCTCCACGCTCGATGACAGAGAGGTCGCCTTCTCCGTCAACAAGTGACAGGGTCTTCGCGTCCTCTTCTGGCCCGTACCAAGGACGAAGGCCCATCCTCAGGACCATCCTCTTCTAGCCCCCAAGGGAGCAAAAGAGGCGGCGTGATACCTTCGAGGGCAAGTAGCAATAGGGTACCTACCTCATATGTAACAGGACAATTTATGTTAGTTAATTTTAATGAACTCGTACTTACCTGAATCTTGGTTGTGATGCACGGTCCTTATTATTCATGCATGAAAATTTTCAATTGATCGATGTTCCATGAGTTGCCAAGCATCGTTCCCTCTATCATCGATAGTTGTATCGATTCAGGTCGAGTCACTTCGGCCACTATGTAAGGACCTTCCCACTTAGGCAATAACTTATTACTTCTGCCTTGCTTCTACACCTTTCGTAGTACTAAGTCCCCGGCTGTGAGCGCTCTCTCCTAGACTCTCTGGCTATGATATCTGCACAAGGCTTGTTGATACTTAGTTGCTCGAACGGATGCTCGATCCCTGTACCCCTCGAGTAGATTTACATCATTTGTTTGCACCCGCTCCTGTTCCTCTTCCGAGTAGTTGTTCACACGAGGTGACCTGAATGTTAACTCGGTTGAAGCACCGCTTCTGCTCCATAGACCAAGAAAAATGGTATTTCACCAGTGGTTCGACTAGTCGATGTACGAACAGCCCATAGAACCGAGGGGAGTTCTTTCACCCACCGGGTCGAGTAGGCCTTAATCCTATCGAACACGCGGGTCTTGATCCCCTACAAGATTATGCCGTTGGCACGTTCTACCTGACTGTTACTCTGAGGGTGAGCTATGAAAGCGAAGTAAAGTTTGATACCCAATTCTTTGCAAAAGTCTATGAAAGCATTGCTTTTGAACTAGCTACCGTTGTCTGTAATTACTCGATTAGGGATGCCGAATCGAGTAAAGATGCTCCTCATGAACTTCTTAGCCGCTTCTGAGGTGATGTTCCTGACGGGTTCGGCTTTGATCCACTTGGTGAACGTGTCAATAGCCACGAACAAGAACTTGTAACCTCTTTGGGCTCTTGGGGAACAGTCCAAAGATATCCAAGCCCCAAATGGAAAAAGGCCAAGACAGAGGAATAATTTGCGGGGCTTGGGCTGGTCGGGTGGTTTGCTTGCCGTAAAATTGGCAGCTCTCGCACTTTTTCACTAGCTCACAAGCATCCTAGAGAGAAGTCGGCTAATAGAACCCTTGTCGGAAAACCTTTCCGACTAAGGTGCGATAGGACGCATGGTTGTCGCAGATGCTTACATGGATATCGAGCAATATCTTATTGCCCTCTTCTCGAGTGATGCACTTCATCAAGATTCCGTTACTCTCCTTTCGGTAGAGCTTTCCATCTACCAAAGAGTATAGCTTGGACTTACGTGCAATTTTCTCAATTGAGCCATCATCGTTAGGGAGTTCCCGACCTTCGAGATAGGCTTGGGATGGAGTCATCCAAGTCGGCTCTTGTTCGAGTAGTGTAGCTTTCGTGTCTGCGGGTTCCGCCTCGCTGACTCGACTAGGCTGCTGGTAGAGTTGGGCAGTGTCTACCGCCCATACGAGGGAGACAGATGATTTGAGGAGTTTCTCGATGAAGACTCCTGTGGGCGTGGTTGAACGAGATGAAGCGAGCCTAGCAATTTTGTCGGCAGCAGAGTTGTCACTTCGCCTAATATGCCTTACCTCGAGCCCTTCGAACTTGTGCTCTAGCTTGCGAACCTCGTTCAGATATGCCGCCATGTTGTCATCCGAGCACTGTTACTCCTTTTGTACTTGGTTGACGACTAGCTGTGAGTCCCCTTTCACGAGTAATCATATGATCCCAAGTAACGCAGCTACGCGGAGCCCGTTAACCAGTCCCTCGTATTCTGTAACATTGTTTGAGGATTGAAAATCAAGTTGGATAACATATTTAGGGCCTGTTTGGGGTTTGCGGTTGGGTGAAAAAGTCTTTTTAGTTTCTTTGGTCAACATAAAGCAATTGTAGCTAGCGGCTGTGGCTTTTCTTGTTATGCCGTTTGGCAAGCCCAGTTCTTTGTAGCTATAGCTTTTAGGGAACAGCCGAGCGGAAAGCGATAACCTAGCGGCTACCATGACCGACGAGTGGAGAGGTGACATGGAGGTGACGAGGCAGGGTAGCGGAGGTCGGGAGGCAGTGGCGAGATGGGAGATGGTCAAGCGAAGCCACACGGTGAAAAGCTCCTCCTCGTGTTGCAACTTTTGGGGTGCTACATTTGTGGCTTAGCTTCCCGGTAGCTGCGACCATCTTTGTTTGGGAAGCTTTTGGCCCAAAGCTGAAGCACGATGCCAGACCCCGCACCTTGAAGCATCAATGACCCATTGAAGAACATAGTTCAGTGGTCATCGACCGTCTTGTGTTCTTTTTCTTCAACGTGCGTCCATTCCGCGATGAAATCCGCCAAGGCTCCTGACTTGATGCTGGTTCGCAGCGCAAAATCGACCTCGAACTCATTGAGTTCGACCGCCCACTATACAATTCGCCCTGTCGCCTCTCGGTTGCATATTACCTCCTTGAGCGGATACGTCGTCATGATCGTAATCTTGTGTGCCTAGAAGTAGTCTCGCAGCTTTCAAAAAGTCATCAGGATGGCATACAATATCTTCTGCACTTGAGGGTATCGTAGCTTGGCGTCATGCAAGACCTCACTCACGTAGTACACCGGCTTCTGGACCTTGGCCTTTTTCTTGGGGCAATCCCGCTCGACCACCAGGGCTTTGCTTACTACTTGAGGGGTAGATGCAATGTACAAAAAGAGCTCTTCTTTTTCTTTAGGCGAGGTTAGAACTGACGGAGACGATAAGTACCTTTTCAAATCCCGAAAAGCTTCTTCTGCCTCCTTGGTCCACTCGAAAGTGTCCTGCCTCTTGAGTAATTTGAAGAAGGATAGCCCTTGTTCGCCCATCCAAGAGATGAATCGACTAAGGCTGCGATGCAACCCACGAGCTTTTGCACTTCCCTCAGTGCCAGCGAAGAACGCATCTGGTCGATGACCTCAATTTTACACGGGTTGGCCTCGATGCCTCAACTGGACACCAGGAAACCGAGAAGCTTACCGGACGGAACACCGAACATACACTTCTCGGGGTTAAGCATCATGCGATACTTCCTGAGGGTCAAATGTCTCCTCGAGGTCGCTGATTAAAGTGTTCCCAGTTTTCGACTTGACTACGATATCATTGACGTACACTTCCACATTTCACCCGATTTGGGATTTCAAGCAGTTTTGGATACAGCATTGATACGTAGCACCAGCACACTTCAAATCGAAAGGCATCTTAATATAATAGAATACACCGAAGGGAGTAGTAAAAGCAGTTTTTTTCTCACCCTTTGCGAACATGCTAATTTGATGATACCCTGATTAGGCATCTAGAAAACTTAGCAATTCACAGCCTGCCGTAGAGTCCACTATTTGGTCGAGGCAGGGAAGAGAAAAAGGGTCTTTGGGGCAAGTCTTGTTGAGGTCGGTGTAGTTGACGCACATCCTCCACTTACCACTGGATTTCTTGATGAGGACAGGGTTTGCCAGCCACGTTGGGTGACGAACTTCTCGAATGAAGCCAACCTTAGGAGTTCTGAGCTTCCTCTCGTCTGACACCTTCTGTCTTCCACAAATCTCTGTTGCCGCCTTCGCACCACAGTGCAGCGCTCGATTCCTGACTAGTCGATGCTCGATCACCTCCTTAGGGACCCCGAGCATGTCGGACGGTTGTCACACAAACACATCGCATTTGCACGAAGACAAGTGACGAGCTTGAGTTCCTATTTGGGGTCAAGTTCAACACCCACCTTGACTATCTTGGATGGTTCCGACGGGTCTAAGAGCACTGTCTTGACGCCCCCATCAGTCTTCTTATACTTCTTGCCGTCGTCGATTGGGTCCTTGGTGGCACTATTGGATACAGGAGCCTTGTCGATGCTCTTGGATTTTTGGCTCTTGGCTTCCTCGCCGTCAGCACTGGCTACAATCCGCAGAGATGCTCGACCATTTCTATGCTCTTCTTATCACACCTGACTGCCGCGCACTGGTCTCCATTGATTGTAAGGACTCATTTTGGCATCGGCATCTTGACGGTCTGGTACGTATATTGCACCACTGCCATGATCTTGGCTAGCATTGGGCGGCCTAGGATCGCATTGTAGGCAGTCAAAAAGTCCGCCACATCGAAGAGGATATTTTCGGTGCAGAAATTGTCTGGTGTGCCAAACGTGTGGGCAGCTCGATCTGGCCAAGGGGCATCGATGATGAATGTGGAGTTATGCCATCGAACGGCTCGGCTCTGGCTTTGATCTCTATTCGGTGAATCCCCATGTTCTCTAGTGTTTTTGCGAAGATAAGGTTCAATGAACTACTCCATTGACCAAGGTTCGGGTGACCTTAACGTTGACGATGGTTGGCTCAACCACCACGGGATATCGACCCGGATGTGGAACTACAGCTGGGTGATCTGATTGGTCGAAGGTGACCGGCACTTCCGACCACTTGAGAAACCTGGGGGGAGCCGATGTGGACAGGCTGACATCCCTTTCGACTGCCTTATATTGTCTTTTGGACTCATACGGGGCAAATCCCCCAAAGATGTGCGCCAGCTCGTGATCAGCCCCACGCTATATATTTTGCAGCCGGAGGGTGACTAGCATGGTGATACCCATTGCCTTTGTATTAGACAAAGGAGGGGTATTCTCCTAGAAAAACCTAGAGGTTTCTTTTTAGTTAAATATTTTAAAGTGGATTGCTTGAAAAAAATTCAAGAAATAGCATGAGTAAAGAATACTTCAATGATTGCTTGGTTATCAATACTTCATGGGGGAATCACCTCTTGGTGCGGTCATGGTGTTAAGGATTTACGAATGGACCCACCAAAGTTCAAATCCTAATGCTCACCTTTAGTACACACGAGTGTGGCTCAGTAGGAACTTCGCGATGTCGTAAATTTATCCATAGCCTTCAATATTTCTAGGCATGTACTTAGGGAGCGCACTTGTGTGTGTATGTTTGGTGTGCGTGCATAGTGTGTGTGCACGCTTTCTTTTACCTTGTAATAAAAAACATGAATACTGCATGAGTTCTTTATAATTTTCTCTTATTGAAGATTTGAGTCAAAGTACAGAAGAGAAGAGCTTTAACTATTATTAAGAGTAGGGCTTTAATTAAAAGAGTAGGTCGTTTGTATCTTTCTATAACCTCCCAGACAAAGCGAGATGGATAGATAGAGCAAGAGCCATTAAAGTCTACCTGGGCTAACTTTTTTATTCTTCTTGTTGGGAAACCACGTGGCCCAAAGAAAGCCCACGATGGTCCCTTAGCCAAAACCCCAGACAACTACTATATAAGGAGGAGGGGGGTCCCCCCTATGTACAAGCAATCAGAATAGCAATAAAGAATTCAGTCGCCGTTCTCCCTAAACTTGTGTCTCTCTTTCTCTCTCTGTTCTCCAATTCAAATCTATTCGGGAACCTCGGACTATTCGATAGCGAGGTTCCTTAACACGTTATCAGCACGGAGCTCTACCTGTGAACGGATTGAAAAGGTGAGAAAAGGTGGGATTTGACGATTGAATCTAATCGCTCTTGATTCAATGCCTGCATCTATCTACGCATCTTGTACTATATTTGTCACGTGGCACGAAGCTACACGGCGATCGCTCGAAGCTACTCAATTCGGCATGAAGCTACAGTATTTTTTTGCTCTCATCCAGAAAAAAAAGAGAAGAAGAGAAAGCCGCAGTGCGCTTGAAGCGCCCATTGCCGCCCGCGACGCACGCCGCCAGTCCGGCCTCGCCGTCCGCGCCGCCATGGCGAAGCCAATACACGCGCATGCGCGCCGTCGTGCGCTTAAAGCGCCGCCGCCAGCCCGCGACACCGCTCGATCTGCCTCGCCGTCAGCGCCTCCATGGCCCGAAGCCAGCTGCGCGCGCGCGCGCCGCCACGCCACGCCTCGATTACTGCGCAGCCTGCTGCCGTAAGCCGAGCACCGCTGCGCGCGTCGCCCGAAGACGCCGCCTCGATTACCGCGCCGCAGCAGCGCCACCGGCCGAGCCACCGCCGGCATTGCGCCTGGCGTTCCGCCACGCCCGACCGCACCATGCGAAGACACCGCTTGACCTCCGGCCCTGGCCGCCGCCGTCGCCGTCTCGGCGAAGCCGCCTCACGCTGCAGTAGCGTCCACGGCCATTGTCCACCGCAACACGATGTGCCCGGCTTGCTGCTGTCTCGGTATGCCGCCTCGCCCGGCGCCTCGAACCCCTCCGCAGCCGCCGCGGCCGCCTCGGGCCTCGCCGCGTGGCGAGACTCCTCTGCTCCCACGCACGCGGTGCCGCCGCTGGCCCGGCTCGCGACCATCCTGCGCCTCGACCTCCGCGAAGCCGCCGCCCGGCCCGGCTCGTAGCCATCCGACCACCTCGGCCTCCGCGGCCAGCGCGCCGACCCGACTTCGTAGCCGCTCGTCGTCGCCGCTTGCGCCACCTCGCGCCCGCAGCGCCTGCACCCCAACCGCGCGCCGCCTCGCCTCGGCCAGCCGCGACCGTCGCTGCCTCGGCTTCTGACCGTCTCGGTCGCGCGCCTTGACCTGACCCACCTCGGCCGCGCCTCAGCCGCGTGCCGTGCGTCTGACCCGACCCGCCACCGCCGCCTCCTTGGCCCCGTGCGCGTGTGGAGTGTTTGGCGTCTAGGGTTTCCAACCCTAGCCGCCTGGTTATATGGGCTGCGAAGAAGAGGCCCAACTGGCCTCTCGGGCGGAAAAAAAAAGAAAAGGGAAAGAAAAAAGAAAAAAAAAGAAAAGAAAGAAAAGGAAAAGAAAAAAAAGCAGAAAATTTGGAAAATTGCTAGAAAAATCCAGAAAAAATTTATTTGGCTCTGTGGTAATTTTTCTAGCTTTATTCTCTACATTTATGAATATTCTTTATGAATTTTGGATTCATTGCTTTATTTTGTATACTGCAATGCATGGAAATTTATTTTCTGTACTTTATGCTTATTGCAACCATTTTCTATTAGATTACACGCAGTAATCTAATGTCGGAATTTTGAAATCATGCATCATGAATTGTGAATCGTGAGTTTGAAGAACTGGCCCCGCACGGTCAGAACTACCTCACTTGGGCATCGGACGTGAAGATCGTTCTTGAGGGCAAGAAGCTCCGTGCTGCGATTGGTCTAGGCTCCTCGCGGGCCTCAAAACCTCACCGTCGTCGCGAGCGATCAAGCCTTGCTTAGTTTAAATGCATGAGTCGCATTTTCTTTTTAGATTATGGTTGTTAGCATTTTCTTTTTGAATAATGAATTGTAAGCTCTAGAAGAGCATACTTCTCTTATGAATAAATATGCAATTTATTTTGTATTCCAGTATTCTTTAATTTGTAAGCAATGTTTGAATTATTTTGCCGCTGTTTGATTGGAATTAATTTCCTTTTATTTAGAAATCGTGTAGCTCCCAAATGGAAGAGATACGCATTGTTGATAGTGGCACAACAAATACCATCTTAAGAGAGTCTAAATACTTCCAGTCAATCACGAAGAACGCTGGAAAGATTACTACGATCGCAGGAAGCGATTCCTATATAATAGGCTCTGGAAGAGCCACAATTATATTGCCAATGGGTACAATTCTGGTAATTGAAGAAGCCCTTTTGTACCCTGAATCAACGCGCACTCTCTTAAGTTTCAAAGACATCCGCGCCAATGGTTTTCACGTAGAAACCAATGAAGAAAATGGCAAAGAATACTTATGCATTGTGAAGCACGCGGTATGTGGAAAAATGGTATTAGAAAAATGTCTCTCATATGAATCAGGTTTGTACTACACGAATATTCATGCACAAAGTGTATACTTCCTTGAAGACTGTCTTTAGAAGCTCTGAGTTATTTTCTTTATGGCATGGCAGATTAGGTCATCCTGGTCTTAGAATGATGAGAAATATAGTGAATAACTCACAAGGTCATGGCATCAATGTTAAGAATTTCCCAAATCATGAAGATTTACGTGTACCTGCATGTGCCACCGGAAATTAATAACTAGACCCTCTGTCATGAAAGTGCAAAGTGAAATCCTTGCATTCTGGAGCGCATCCGGGGATATTTGCGGCCGATTCGGCCCTTTGTCGAGGCCGTTTCGCTATTTTATGGTGCTCATCGATGCTTCCTCGAAATGGTCGCATATATGCTTGTTGTCAACAAGAAACCATGCTTTTGCAAAGCTGATCTCGCAGATCATAAGAATTAAGAATGCTTTCCCTGATCATCGTGTGAAGTCCATCAGAATGGACAATGTCGGTAATTTACTTCAAAGGCATTTGATGATTATTACCTTTATGCATGAGGATAGCGATTGAGCACTCATGCCGCACGTCCATACGCAAAATGGACTAGCTGAAGCACTCATAAAGAGAATTAAATTCATTGCCAGACCGCTTTTGCAGAGTTGTAACCTGCCCAACACTTTATGGGGATACGCACTCATGCATGCAGCAGCTCTCATCAATTTCAGACCTTCGGCCTACAACATCCATTCTCCTTTGCAGCTTGTGCACGGGATCATCCCGAAAATCTCCCATCTCAGGAAATTTGGGTGTATGGTATATGTTCCTATACCCCCCCTCAGCGGACTGCAATGGGCCCTCTCCGCAAGTCTGGGATATACGTTGGTTATGAAAGTGCATCCATAATCAGGTATTTGGAACCCATGACTGGAGACTTGCATATAGCCCGATTCACGATTGCATATTTGAAAGACCATGTGGAGGTCTATCCACGATGGTGATGAGTAATTGGTATGGTTTAACTGTTGTGCTTGAATTTGAGTTTGATCCGAGTGGTCGAGTCTTTGGTTGGTCGGAGACCGGTTATCCGCGACCAGTGGTCGGGTCTTTGGTGGGGCGAACCCGGTGGTCGGACCCAGTGGTCGGGGCGAAGACCGGTGGTCGGACCTCGAGTGGTCGGGAAGAAGACCGGTGGTCGGACCAGAGTGGTCGGGGCGAAGACCGGTGGTCGGACCTCGAGTGGTCGGGATGGAGACCGGTGGTCAGTCGTGGTCGGGATGGAGACCGGTGGTCGGACCATGTGTGGTCGAGGTTTCTTGGCGATGAAGTGTATATCTTTCTGTTGAGATGGATATGTGTTGTTGGACATTGCTATGTGATGTGGTTTCCTTGTCTATGATGGTTGCGGGACTTTGGAGCTAGGTCATGGTGAGGCGAAGGGGATCGGGACTAGGTGGGAGAGCCGAGGTCCGATGATCGGGTGTCGCCAAAGATGGTGAGGCTGAGGAGTAGCCGCAAGCCAAGAAGACAAAGGAATGGATGAGATGCTAACTTGGAGCCGCTCGATCGAGGAGGACCGTTGGATCGCGGGAAGAAGAGAGAGCGGGTCAAGTTGGTATGCTTTGAGCAGCGTGCAAAACCCGTTGTGTTGTTGGGTTTGGGTCACCCCATGCATAGCTGTGTGAGTGGGTAAAATCTCACCCTTGATGGAGTGCTCTAGGGTTTAGAGGCTCATCCAAGGGTGGTAGGTGTTCCTAGCTGCTACTAGGCAGGGGAGAGGGTGTCTCCACAGGGGCGTGGTGGCGGTGAGGAAAGTCTCGTGAGTAGTTGAGAGTTGTTGAGAGTGGCGGTGTAAGGATCAAATCTCGGCTCTTGGATGTTGGCTTAGGATTGAAGCAAGATATCCAAGGGTGGAATTGATCAGTCACTATAAATAGAGGGTAGGCAGCCTTCCCTCTCAAGGTTCCGAGGTTTTCTTTGCTCATTTGAGTTTTGCCCACTTTGTTGTGAGGCTTTGTAAACCTCCCTTCCGAAATGAAATGTTCTTCATCTATGTTCTTGTTTCATTTCCTTACGTATTTACATTACGCACTTAAATTACATTATCTAAATTCGCATTTACTTACTTGCAATTTTCTTTACGTAATTTGGATTTGCCTCATCTCCTTCTACATGCTTACGAGTCTTTGTTGAAATTCATGATTGATGAACTCTTCTCTAGATTCGGTGCTTTCAATCATCTAGGCAATCATTGCGTTCTTGTTGCAAGTTTGTAAATCTGTGTTCTTGAAGTGCGTAAGCGTGTGACTTGCGTTCTTTAGTCTGATTGGCTTACGGTTCTTGTTGCCAAGGATGAAAGATTCTTTGGATGAATCTTCTATAGATCATATCCCAATTATCTAGGCAATCTACAACCTCTTCTATTCGTTTTGCAAGAAACCAATTTACGTGACTAGTTTTGGATAGTGTTTCTATTTGTTTGAAGGGTTGTTTCTTCGTGTACTTACTTGCTGTGATTTGTGTAGAGTCATCCAAGGATATTACGATCATCAACTCTCACCGACAAGTTAGGGGTGAAATCGTGTTCGTGACTCTGTTTTTGGTGTTGCATTTGTTTAAGCGAAAGGGGACGGAACCTTGGTATCAATTCCTTCGATTGATGATTGAAATAGGTTCTGACATCCTTAGGGAGGTGCACACAATTTTCCTGTTTTGGATCACCAGATCAAAAGTTACATCGATTCGTTTTTAAGATCGTGCTGATTTTCTTCGTTCATCCGACCTCTGTAGGTCGGGCGTCTTCGCTCATCGATCGGGAGTCTTGTTCATCCGAACACTATTTCACCCGAGCATCGCTTCATCCGACCTCTGCGATCAGAGTCTTTGTTTAACCGACCTCCGCATGATCAGAATCTTTGTTCATCCGGTGAATCTCTGCTTCACCCGAACATCGCTCATCCGACCACTTCCGGCCGGGAGTTACATTCACCCGACCACTTCCGGTCGGGAGTATGCTCATCCGACCACTTCGGTCGGGAGTCTCTGCTCATCAGATCGATACTAACGACCGATTCGCGATCTTATTCATCAGACCAAAGCTACTCGACCGGTCGCGATTTTCTGTTCACCCTATCTTAAGCGGTAGACCTCTGTTTTGAAATTGCCTCGATCGATGGTTGAGCTTCTTTCTTTACGGTCTTTTGGTGGATTGAATTCTAGGGGAGAATTTATTGAAAATTTTATTTGGCTCCTATTCACCCCCTCTAGTCGCCTTTTCGATCTTTCAATTGGTATCGAGCCGGTTCTGCTCTTTCTAGATCTTGACCGGTCTCAAGAGCCATGGCGATGGACAAGTATTCCACCAAGCCTCCTATTTTCTCTGGAGTTGATTTTCCTTTTGGAAATCTCGGATGGAGTCGTACATCACTTGCCGGGGCTTCTGATATGGCGAAGGTGAAGCTCCGTGTGAGGTTCTGCCGATGAGAACGTCACGGTGGCAATATGGTGACGTTGAGGCAAATGCTAAGGCAAGGAACATCCTCATCTGAGGCCTTAGTCGCATGATGAGTGCGATAGGATTTCTCACCTTTTACGCTCATGAGATTTGGGTGACCCTTGATGCTTACCATGAGGCACTACCCAAATCAAGGCGGTTCGACGAGGACCAATTCAAGCGTGAGTTCAACAAGTTTGAACAACACGCCGTGAGATCTTGGCGAGTGCTTTGGTCGGTTTACAAAGATTACGGCGACCTCGGGCGATCGGTTGCATATACGGCTCGGACAATGCTCGGCATTTCTTGACCGCACTCGACCTTGGTGCAGGAGATGAAGGTGACCACCATCAAGGACACCACCGACTTATCGACTTTGACTCTTGGCGGGCTTTATTCCCGCTCAAGACTCATGAGATCGGCGTCGTCTCGCGGAAGACGAAGTCTCGATCGATGGCTTTGGTCACCGATCCCATTGGATCCTCTCTTTACGATTCTTACATTGGTTTCTCTCTCTCGCCCTTTGTGAGCTAGCGATGACCAAGCGGAAAAATTTCGAGAAAATGAGCTTGCTCTTCTTGCTCGCAAATTTTCATATGCATACAAGAGAGTGAGAGAGAGGAAGAGAGGTGGGATGATCACTGTTTGAGTGTGGTGGCCCCAACCACATTCGAGCAAACCGTCCCAAGGCGGAGAAGGGCAAAAAGCGAACAAGGCGGTTCGGGCAAGAACGACTACACCGACAAGAACCGCAACAAGAAGGCCCACTCGTGAGCGGGCGAAGAAGAAGTACCGCAACTTTGCCAAGAACAAGAAGCTCTTTCACCGGTCCTCGCCGCCTTTGGGCGACATCGAGCTCGACACGAGAACTGGGCGATGCAAGCGAGGACGATCCGCAAGAGAAGGTGAAGGGCAACGATGACTTCTCGGCATGTGCTTCATGGCGCGCCATTGAAGTAAGCGACTCATTTGTCTGACACGGATGAGGTACCCACCTCGACGAGTTAAATGCCACGCAAATTAGGCAAGTTTCATGCTAAGGCTAGGTCGAGGTGTTCCGAGTTAGAGAAGGAAGTAGGTACCTTGACTCGGGAGTTAGCTTCACTTAGATCTTCTCCTCCCGAGTCATGATGTGTTCTCGTGATGTTCTTGTGAGTTGGAGAACCTAAGGACCATACATGATAGTGTGCTCACTGAACTTGATGGTCTTAGGATGAAGAATGCTAGCACTAGTTCTATTGATGATCTTTGCAGAGAAGCTAGTTTTCTTAATGCTCATACTGCTAATTGCTAAGGCTAGGTCGAGTGTTACGAGTTAGAGAAGGAAGTAGGTACCTTGACTCGGAGTTAGCTTCACTTAGATCTTCTCCTCCCGAGTCACCGATGTTGTGTTCTCTGTGATCTTTGTTCTTGTGGAGTTGGAGAACCTAAGGACCATACATGATAGTGTGCTTCTTGAACTTGATGGTCTTAGGATGAAGAATGCTAGCACTAGTTCTATTGATGATATTTCAGTAGAAGCTAGTTTTCTTAATGCTCACTCTACTCCTCTTGTGCTAATTGCCTAAATTGCTTTACAAATTGATGCCATGGCGAACACCTTAGAAAGCTTTACGCTAGAAACAATGAACTTGAATCACATGCTTCTAAGGATCCAATCGGCTCATGTGAGGGTCAAGCAATTAAAACTTGACAATGAAACCACAGAATGTCAAGTGTGCTAAACTTGCTAAGGACTTACTAGATAAGTCACAAAAATATTGCTTGCGATGTCTTCGAGATTGTGGGGACTTGGATAAAATCCATGTCGAGCTTAGGAAGAAATTAGAAGACCAAGCCCATAGAATTAGAAATCGTCTTGCGTTTCTTGTGAGGCCCTCAAGATTGAGGCAGCCGTCTTTGAGGAGAAAATGCACGTCTTGAGAGAGCTCATCTTTCGGTTCTTCTTCTTCTTCCCCTGCTCTTCTTGTGCTTCTTTCTTCCGAGATTGCGGTAT
Source organism: Otatea glauca (assembly GCA_036346275.1). Taxonomy (NCBI): domain Eukaryota; kingdom Viridiplantae; phylum Streptophyta; class Magnoliopsida; order Poales; family Poaceae; genus Otatea; species Otatea glauca. The sequence goes on along the minus strand of CM070721.1, from coordinate 41,497,309 downwards.
CTTATGAGCACTCTCGAGAAGTTTGTTGGAGGCAAGAAGAAGCTTAATCTCATTCTAGACCAATCTAAGATCGTGATTTAATCGAGGTCTAGGATTTGACTACTTGGAGCACGCTAGGGCACATCCTCCTACCATTGTGCGTGCATCCAAGAGTGGTGAGATTGTGGTAGCTCGGGGTGAGCACCACCGTGTTCAGTCTCTTTGGTGTGGTCCATGGGACTTGACCGAAGGATGCTTCTCCTATTATACGCCTCTAGCAAGGCGAAGTATACATGCACCTTCCGTAGAAGGATGGTCACCTAGTAGATTTTTGCTTTAGCGCGCCAAGATCACTCGGCGTGATCGTGTTCTTTGCTCTTAGGGGTATTCGAGGTCATCCCGGACTTTGAGTGCTCCTAAGACACACACTTCTAGACAAAGTTAGAGAGTCGCTTTGTTTTTGGCAGCGTCCGGGACTTGGTTTTCATCTTTGGTTCTTGAATTTTAGTCTTGGAGCTGTTCAGAGTCGGTCTTTCCGCCGTCCTCTTGATATTCCTCGTTCTTCCCATCGAGGTAGATATCAGTGGCGTGAGGTGTTTTCTCGGTAGGAGATTGAGCGACCTTACTCGGGTGGTTCGCTTTTGCACCACGGCAGCCAACCCGATTTGACTCTAGATCATCTACGAGCCGCTTCGATCGTGTGATAGTTAAGCGGCGGAGAGACACTCGAGTCGATGCTTACGTGGATGGTACTACGAGCGTCATGTGGTTGATATTAGGTTCCCAAGTCTTCACTCTATCCCATCTTGAGTCATCTTTCTCTCTTATGTCTTGATCGGGTTGGTCGGATGGGAAGGGAGATGTTTGGATTGTTGACTCGGTTGTTCTCGCCATATGACCGGAGATTCTCGATGGTTCTCTTCCTAGTCCGAGCCCCGGTGATGAGTTAATCACTTTTGGGGATGCATCTTGAGTAGAGTCATTGCTAAAGGTACCATCTGCATTAACCAAAATTTCATTCTTAAAGATGTTGCCTTAGTAAGTAAGTCGCAATACAATCTCTCTCTGTTTCTCGACTTATCGATGACTCTTTGAGGTAAGCTTCAAGAGTAATGTCTGCGAATCCTTGATTCATCGGGAGGGTTAGTTTGCGGGATTTCTAGATTTGGGAGAGTCTTTCGTGCTGATTTTTCTCGCTTCTTCCGAGACTCTCTTGATGTTTGATTATACGAGTCCGTGATCTCTCCTTACGGCATAGGAGACTTGGCCACATTGGTTTTGATCATTTGACCGAGTTAGCGACCACGATCTCATTCGAGTGCGCCTAAACTCAAGATGGTCAAAGACTTAGTTTGCTCTCCTTGCCGACATGGCAAGATGGTTCTTGCTTCTCATCCTCCGATCCCGTAGTGATGGTGATGCACCAGACAGCTTTTACATATGGACCTTTGTTGGTCGGCTAGAGTGCGATCGGCGGGAGGGAAGTGGTATGTTCTTGTCATCGTTGATGATTTTCTAGATACTCTTGGGTATTCTTCATGGCCTCAAAGGATGAGACTTTTCTCACTTGAGGTTTGGTCGATGGGTTGTCTATTGAGCTCCCGGTGCATTCTGAGCTATCTGTGATGATAATGGCACGGAGTTCAAGAATTCCTACTTTGAGAGCTTTTGTGTGGAGTCCGGTTTAGAGCATCAGTTCTCTTCTCCCTCGCCCCTCGTGAGAATGGCGTAGTGGAAAGGAAGAACAGGACCCTGGTTGAGATGGCTAGGACGATGCTAGATGAGTATAGTACTCCTAGGAAGTTTTGGGCTGAGGCTATAGCTCTTGCTTGCCATGTGTCTAATCGCGTGTTTTTGAGAGCACATTTGCATCGCACTTCTTATGAGTTGAGGTATGGGCGAAAGCCCAGGTGTGTCCCATTTTCGCGTTTTGGTTGCAAGTGTTTTATCTTGAAGTCCGTAACCTAGATAAGTTTGAGTCTCGCTCTTGATGGTATCTTTCTAGGTTACTCGTCTTCTTCTCGTAGCTATAAGTGCAGGTGTTGATGCGCATAGGATCATAGAGACACTGTGATGTGACCTTTGATGAGGCTAGCCAGAGCTAGACACGATGTTTGAGCTCTTCTTCTTCCTTGAGACCATTTTGTAGAGGATGAGGATAATGGAGATGATGGTGTTCCATCCGATCCAGCCTCCTCTACACCGAGGTGCCTCTGTTTCCATTTACGCACCTCGGGGAGACCACCCTTGCCTTCCGCTCTCCTTGGTGAGTGGCTCTGCTCCTATCTCTTACTGCTCAAGAGGTAGAGGCCATACGCTTCGGTCCTCCCGTCATATTGAGGCGTCATCCTTCCGATCAAATGATCGGCGATTTGTTCGGCGTGTCACACGCTCAAGAACAGTCTGTCTTCTTTCTCTGTCTTCACTCTTGCCTTCGTTGCCTCTTTTGAGCCAAAGGATGTTTCTCATGCATTATCAGATGAGTCGTGGATTAATGCCATGCATGAGAACTTGAGAACTTTGAGAGGAACAAAGTCGGCGACTTGTAGAGCGCCCATCCGGTCATAATGTCATTGGGACCAAGTGGGTGTTCAAAACAAGCAGTGAGGATGGGGTTGTCATTCGCAACAAGGCTAGACTAGTTGCACAGGCTTTTCTCGGGTTGAGGTCTTGACTTTGAGGAGACCTTTGCCCCTCGTAGCTAGGCTAGAGGCTATTAGGATCCCGCTTGCATTTTCGCATCCGGGGCTTCAAGCTCTATCAAATGGATGTCAAGAGTGCATTCCTCAATGGCTATATTGAGGAAGAGGTTTATGTCAAACAACCTCCGTGGATTTGAGAACCCCAAGTTTCAGTCATGTTTTCAAGCTTTCCAAAGCTCTGTATGGACTCAAGCAGGCCCCAGAGCATGGTATGAGAGGCTCAAGTCTTATCTTCTCACCATGACTTTAAAATGGGCATAGTAGACAAAACTCTGTTCATCAAACACCATGAGTCTCATTTTCTTCTTGTCCAGTTTATGTGGGCGATATCATTTTGGTGGCTCCTCTCATTCTCTTGTCTCTCGGTTTTACGATGTGATGAGTCTGAGTTTGAGATGAGTATGATGGGCGAGTTGAGCTACTTTCTTGGCTTCCAAATCAAGCGGACTCGGGAGGTACTTTCTTGCATCAAGGCAAATATACCCGTGACCTCTGGTAGCCGACATGTCGATGGGAAGCGGTGATGACTCCTATGGCCACCATGCTGTCCTCGAGCCCGATGAGGATGGTGAGCTCTGCGATCAAAAGGAGTTTGAGCATGATCGGCTCCCTCTTGTACCTCAACGCTTCGAGGCGGACATACATTTTGCGTGTGTGTGCGTGCGCTCGATTCAAGCTTCTCCTCGCGCCTCTCACGCCAGCGATCAAGCGCATCTTCAGTACCTTCGTGCACCACCGATTATGGTATTTGGTACTCTTCTTCTTCTTGTCTATCTCTTAGAGCCTTTTCCGATGCCGACTTTCTTTGGTGTAGGATAGATAGGAAAACACTTCGGCACTTGCCAATTCATTGGCACTTCTCTTGTTTCTGGTCATCTAGGAAGCGATGCAGGGTTGCCAGATCCACGGCGAGGCCGAGTATGTTCTTTGCGACCGATTCTTTGTAGTCAGTGCTCTGGATGAGATCGACCTTGCGGGACTATGGGTTAGAAATAGAGAGTGTGCCACTCTTCTGTGACAACACTTCACTATTTGCATTGCTAAAAACCGATGCAACATTCCGGACCAAACACATTGATATTAGATATCACTTCCTTAGAGACCATGTGGAGAAGGGTGATATCGTGCTTGATTCATAGATGGTGACCACCGGTTAGCGATATCTTTACCAAGCCTTTGGATAGCTCAGGTTTGTTGCCTTGAGGAGTGAGCTTGGAGTCGTGAGCCCATCTGCTTATCTTGAGGGGAGCCGGTTTGTATATTATGTACTATATATTTTCTTTCACTTTTCCTTTCTTCTTACAGGTGACTTTGGGCTTGTTTTCTTAAGTTGAGTTCACTCACTTAGCATGTCTTCCATGGACCTCTTATCTTATGCTTTAGGTTGCTATCATGCGTGATTAGTGTTCTCTCTTCTCTCTAGGTTGAGTTCCCTCACAGTCTTATAAGTCTAGCGAGGTTTTGGGCCTCACAGGTAGACAGAGTGCATGTGCACTCCTTAGTTGGGATCTAGAGTCGACTTCCTATGTTAGTCTCTAGGGAAGATAAGAGCCGATCTGAGCATAGTGAGTCTCTTCTATCTTATCTATGCTCAATAGCCATCCGGTCTTGCGGTTTCGACTTCTTCTCCCCATTCTTTTTTTTTTTCTGGTTTTTATTGAGTTCATTTGGGTCTTCTTTATGCCTAATCTTGATAATAACTCAACTTTAACCAGATTTGAGCCTAAAATTGATTCAAGCTGTTGAGGGGAGTTTGGGAATCTGTTCATGCATTGCATTTAGACTGCATTTTTACATTTTATGAGCTTTGTCTATTATGCAATTGATTCAATCTTTCATGTAATGCACCTTGCTACATCTTTGAAGAAAATCACTAGCTTAGGTCTATCCAAGTTCATCTATGATACTAAGCTTGTTAAAATCTGAAAATTGAAAATCTTAAATGAAAACATGTTGCTTTTTCTTGTTAAAGTTTCTTCTCTAGAGGTTTTACCATGAATTGTGAATTTATGGAGTTCTCTAGAGTCCCTATAGCAACTTGGGTGAAACTTGCTTGATCCATATTTTAGTCCTTCAAAATTGCTCATATATGCTAAAATAAGAAAAACTTGACTCTTTTTGTGCAAAATTGAACTCAACACTATATATTCTCGAGACCGCCTCCCATTGCACTTGGGATGAACTTGGAATATATAGTGTATGACCAAGATCATTCTCTTAAGAGTTACTCTTGGGGTGATCGAACATGGCTTGAGTCAACCATTAAGAAATGCAAATAACAAAAACATAAGTGGGTAAAGAATGCAAATAATGTCAAACATTTGCACCCGCTATGTCTTTCAAAATATCAAAGAAGAAGAATTTGCATGAATTGAAAAATGAACTCGAAGGACTCTATATGTACTTCAAGATTCCCCAAAGTGTTGAGTAGGTTGAACTCTAGGTTTTCCATTTGATCCTATGAGTGGTCTTGGCTTCTAGCTTTGAAACTTTTGCTAAGTTTTGCACTTGTTCAAATCTTGCTAAAATAAAATCTTGTAAACCAAGCTTGTGAGCCAAATGAATTTGTTCTTGCAGACATCCTAGTTCACCATTTTCTAAATTGACTAGCTTGGTGTCATATCTTGTCATTGTGATCACTTGGATAATTCTCAAAGCTCACTTAGGATGCATTTCATGCATACATATATAAAGGAGAAAACAAACAAAAAAAGAGAGAAAATTCCATTTTGATGCCTATATTGCCAAAAGGGGAGAAAATGTAGAAAAGGCATCATTTAAAATGTAGAAAAGGGGAGATAAAAATGTGAAAGCTTGCTATCTCTTATGATCTTTGTAAATCTTTGCTATCTCTTATGGATCATATCACATTTGGCACTTATGATTGATTTTAGAGCTTTTGTAGAAAACTTGCTCTTTTCATGATCTTGCTCTAAAATCTTCACGCCAACTTGGTCATGATTTTATATCTTTCTCTCTGGACCAAGTTTGGTTTTGCAATCAAATTGCTTTACAAACTCAAATTTATGCCTTTTAGTGTTTGTCAATATACTCATCAAGGGGAGATTGAAAGACCATGTGGAGTCTATCACGATGGTGATGAGTAATTGACCGTGGTTTAACTGTTGTGCTTGAATTTGAGTTTGATCAGAGTGGTCGAGTCTTTGGTTGGTCGGAGACGGTTATCCGACCAGTGGTCGGGTCTTTGGTGGGGCGAGAGACCGGTGGTCGGACTCCAGTGGTCGGGACGAAGACCGGTGGTCGGACCTCGAGTGGTCGGGAAGAAGACCGAGTGGTCGGACCAGAGTGGTCGGGGCGAAGACCGGTGGTCGGACCTCGAGTGGTCGGGATGGAGACCGGTGGTCGGTCTGTGGTCGGGATGGAGACCGGTGGTGGTCGACCATGTGTGGTCGTGGTTTCTTGGCGATGAAGTGTATATCTTTACTGTTGAGATGGATATGTGTTGTTGGACATTGCTATGTGATGTGGTTTCCTTGTCTATGATGGTTGCGGGACTTTGGAGCTAGGTCATGGTGAGGCGAAGGGGATCGGGACTAGGCCGGGAGAGCCGAGGTCGGATGATCGGGTGTCGCCAAAGATGGTGAGGCGGTGGAGTAGCAAGCCAAGAAGACAAAGGAATGGATGAGATGCTAACTTGGAGCTCTCGATCGAGGAGGACCGTTGGATCGCGATCGGGAGAGAGAGTAGCGGGTCAAGTTGGTATGCTTTGAGCAGTGCAAAACCCGTTGTGTTGTTGGGTTTGGGTCACCCCATGCATAGCTGTGTGAGTGGGTAAAATCTCAGCCCTTGATGGAGTGCTCTAGGGTTTAGAGGCTCATCCAAGGGTGGTAGGTGTTCTAGCTTGCTACTAGGCAGGGAGAGGGTGTCTCCACAGGGGCGTGGTGGCGGTGAGGAAAGTCTCGTGAGTAGTTGAGAGTTGTTGAGAGTAGCGATGTAAGGATCAAATCCTGGCTCTTGGATGTTGGCTTAGGATTGAAGCAAGATATCCAAGGGTGGGAATTGATCCCAGGTCACTATAAATAGAGGGGTAGGGGCAGCCTTCCCTCTCTGAAGGTTCTGAGGTTTTTGCTGCTCATTTGAGTTTTGCCCACTTTGTTGTGAGGCTTTGTAAACCTCCCTTCCAGAAATGAAATGTTCTTCATCTATGTTCTTGTTTCATTTCCCTTACGTATTTACATTCGCACTTAAATTACATTATCTAAATTCGCATTTACTTACTTGCAATTTTCTTTCGTAATTTGGATTTGCCTCATCTCCTTCTACATGCTTTCGAGTCTTTGTTGAAATTCATGATTGATGAACTCTTCTCTAGATTCGGTGCTTTCAATCATCTAGGCAATCATTGCGTTCTTGTTGCAAGTTTGTAAATCATGTGTTCTTGAAGTGCGTAAGCGTGTGACTTGCGCTTCTTTAGTCTGATTGGCTTCGTTCTTGTTGCCAAGGATGAAAGATTCTTTGGATGAATCTTCTATAGATCATATCCCAATTATCTAGGCAATCTACAACCTCTTCTATTCAGTTTTGCAAGAAACCAATTTACGTGACTAGTTTTGGATAGTGTTTCTATTTGTTTGAAGGTTGTTTCTTCGTGTACTTACTTGCTGTGATTTGTGTAGAGTCATCCAAGGATATTACGATCATCAACTCTCACCGACAAGTTAGGGGTGAAATCGTGTTCGTGACTCTGTTTTTGGTGTTGCATTTGTTTAATCGAAAGGGCGGAACCTTGGTATCAATTCCTTGATTGATGATTGAAATAGGTTCTGACATCCTTAGGGAGGTGCACACCAATTTTCCTCGTTTTGGATCGGTAGATCAAAAGTTACATCGATTTACTTTTTAAGATCGTGCTGATTTATCTTGTTCATCCGACCTCAGTAGGTCGGGCATCGCTCATCGGTCGGGAGTACTGCTCATCCGAACACTATTTCACCCGAGTCTCGTTCATCCGACCTCTGCGATCGGGAGTCTTGCTTAACCTCCTCCGCAATCGAGAATCTTATTCATCACGGTCGAGTCGCTTCACCCGAACATCGCTTCATCAGACCACTTCGGTCGGGAGTTACATTCACCCGACCACTTCGGTCGGGAGTCATCGCTCATCCGACCACTTCAGTCGGGAGTATCGTTTCATCAGACCGATACTAACGACCGATTCGCGATCTTATTCATCCGACCAGAGCTACTCGACCGGTCGCGATTTTACTGCTCACCCTATCTTAAGCGGTGAGCTCTGTTTTGAAATTGCGATCGATGGTTCGATTCTTTCTTTACGGTCTTTTGGTGGATTGAATTCTAGGGGAGAATTTATTCGAAAATTTTATTTGGCTCCTATTCACCCCCTCTAGTCGCCTTTTCGATCTTTCAATATTTGACGAGGATCATTTCCCATCATTAGGGGAGAAATCAACCTTTGGATGAAAAATGCCGAGAAAATCATATGGCATTCCACTGGGATCCCGCGCATGACCCCTGCTAATGAAGCAAATCAAGAAGTCCAGAAGATAATTGATTTGCATAATTTAGCAAATGAACTGCCTGATCATTTTTGTGATCTGAAGGGCGTGGTTAAGTCGCATGTACCCGCAAGAAATGCACCAGAGAGGGTGGAAATACCAAAGAAAACAAAAGGTATCCCTCATCCTGTTCAGAGGCCTCAAAGAAAAAGAACAGGAAATCTGGCTTCTCAAACCCAAAGTACCCGGAGATGTCTGGAGAAAACTGGGCGAGAGGACTTACCACAACCAATCATGAAAATACCCTAAGGAAAGAAGGGGAGCCAGTTGAGACCTGGCACTGGAAACAAGCCAACGAGAAAGGCAATTCCAGACTTGAATCTTCCACTGCAGGAAGCCGTCGAAAATAATGTGTGTGTGCACATAGGCGATGAAAAGCTAAAGGAACTTGCTCCTGCGATAGGGAATAGCAGCGAAGAGCAAGTAGAAGTGCATGAAGCACCCCATGAAGAAATGGCTATAAACATTGTAATAACAGGAGAATCCCTGAATAGAGCAACAGCCAACGTTGATGCATACTTTGCAAAGAAGATTGCCTCGATCATTGATCATGATCCCGAGCCTGCATCTCTCGCAGAGTGCAAGAAAAGGCTAGATTGGGAAGAATGGAAGAAGGCAATCATCTGCAGAGTTAGTCTCTACGAACAAGAGAGAGGTGTTTGGGCCGTATGCCGCACACCTCCCCATATAAACCCCAGTAGGTCACAAATGGGTCTTTGTTCGGAAGAGGAATGAAAACAACGAAGTTGTAAGGTACAAGGCAAGGCTTGTAGCTCAAGGTTTCACTCAACGTCCTGGAGTTGATTATGAAGAAACCTATTCTCCGGTCATGGGAGGAATTACCTTTAGATATTTGATCTCAATGGCAGTCAACTTGAAGTTGAGAATGAATCTAATGGATGTAGTCACAGCATATTTGTATGGAAACTTGGATTCGGAGAAATACATGAAGGTACTAGAAGGTATTCCTATCCCGAACCAAGACGGAGCAAATAGAAACATGTACAGTGTGAAATTGGAGAAATCACTGTATGGGCTAAAACAGTCAGGAAGAATGTGGTACAATCGCTTGAGCGACTTTCTCTGCAAGAAAGTCAACACAAATAGCGAAGATTGTCCATGTGTGTTTATACAGCGATCCCCGAATGGATTCTGTATAATCTCCGTCTATGTAGATGACTTGAACATCATTGGGACGGATGAAGAGATTGAAGAAGCATGCTCATACTTGAAGTCTGAGTTTGAAATGAAGGATTTGGGTAAAAATAAGTTTTGTTTAGGCTTGCAGCTTTAGCATGTCTAAGGAGGAATCTTGGTACATCAATCAACCTACACGCAGAAAGTGTTGGAAAGATTTGGCTTTGAAAAGGCATATCATGCAAAGACTCAAATGGTCGGAAGGTCACTCCAAGCAGACCTAGACCCATACAGACCTAGAGAAGAGGGGGAGGAAGTCCTGGGAGTAGAATTCCCATATCTGAGTGCAGTTGGAGCGCTCATGTACCTTGCGAATAGCACTAGGCCGGATATTGCGTTCGCTGTGAATTTGCTAGCCCGGTACAGTGCAGAACCCACCAAAAGGCATTGGAAAGGGGTCAAGGACATCTTCCTTTACCTCCAAGGAAGCAAAGATCTAGGTTTGTTCTTCAGAAGAAACAATGAACTGAATTTGGTTGGCTACGCCGATGCTGGGTACTTATCAGACCCGCATACTGGCAAGTCCCAAACTGGCTATGTTTTCCTATGTGGAGGAACAGCGGTTTCGAAGTCGTCTAAGGGACTCGTCTCGGCGTCGACAAACCACTCGAAAATCATTGCTTTGTATGAAGCATCTCGTGAATGTGCATGGCTCAAAGAATGGTTCACCACATCCGAAGTCATGTGGCTTGAACATTGAGCAAACTCCCACGATCATCTATGAAGATAATGCAGCTTGTGTTGCCCACGCACAGATGGGTTATGTGAAGAGCAATCTCACGAAGCATATCAACCCCAAGTTCTTCTATGCTCACGAATTGCATAAGATGAACGAGATCAAGATATTGCATACTAAGTCATGTGAAAATCTCGCAGATTTGTTCACTAAATCACTCCCAAAGATCTACCTTTGAAAGGTGCGTAAAGGGATTGGGATGATAAGGCTTGGAGAAGTCACGATTTGGGGGAGATATTTCACATACTCCCACATAAATCTCGAATATGAATTTTGAGTACCCAACATGAATCTCGAAGATTAGCGGTTGAAGTTTGGGTGAATTGTACTCTTTTTCCTTAGCAAGTTTTTCATGAAGTTTTCTTGCATAAGGTTTTAACGAGGCAATTCGTACAACACAGTAAGCGTATGCTATGTACTCTTTCTCCAAGTATTTTTCCCACTGGGGTTTTCTAGAGTTTTAATGAGGCATATGCATCTCGTGGCAAAGGGCCCAAGAGGGAGTGTTGGGAAACCACGTGGTCCAAAGAAAGCCCACGATAGTCCTTAGCCGAAACCCTAGACGACTACTATATAAGGAGGAGGGGGTCCCCCTATGTACAAGCAATCAGAATAGCAATAAAGAATTCAGTCGTCGTTCTCCCTAAACTTGTGTCTCTCTTTCTCTTTCTGTTCTCCAATTCAGATCTGTTTAGGAACCCCGGACTATTCGATAGCGAGGTTCCTTAACACTTCTATTAAAGGTGGGCTTCTTCCCTTACACACGACATAGATAAAGCCTCATTCTTTAATCCATAGCTATTTTTATCTTTGTGTTGATAGCTCTAATACAAACATATTTTTTGAGATTACAATATTTGCTATTTTTTTAAGAGGCAACATTTTCTATTTCAACTACTCTATTGGACTGCACCGAAAGAGAGAAAAACTTCAATATGCTAAAATGCCAAATGCCAGCTACAGAGCGGTTAAGGTGGGAGAAGCAGCTATGTCTTGTTCGAATAGAAGCAATATCCCTTATGAAGGGAGTTTTTTCTATTTAGATTGACGAGACCTTGGGAACGCATAAGTGTTTTCGTTTTCCAAAATTGAATTGTTTTCCATGAAATACATATATAGTTTTCGCATCAAGAAGGCGCAAGCAGACAACTGATCATGGCAAACCACCGTGCAACCATCTGGGGTGAAAACCGATTGAATACGGATGGATAATGGATTTTTCATATTTGTTTTCATACTCTTTTCTTTTAGATATGGATACGAATATAAATATTCTAGATACAAATATGAAAATACCAAATACAAATACAAAGAAATACGAATCGAAACAAATATGTCGTAATATTTTTAAAACATGAAAACCCTTCAAACAAACATAAACGTATAACTTGTCTACTTGATCTAAATATTCATGATTTCTTCATATTTTCGGCTAAAGTTCCTTCCCTAACTATTTATATTGTGTATATGTTAATGTATAATGGGTTTCTAAAGTACTCTCCCTATTCAAGTTTACAAGTGGTATTTCTTCTTGGTACGTAGACCAAGAAGATATTGAAATAACTATATTATCCATAATTATTACCACTAAGCATTATATTGAATATATGTATGTAGACAATATCAAGTAAATATTGATATTTATTAGGAGTATAGAGGTAATGTCACACTAATTTTGTATTGAAATATAAAATATACTTTATATTTGTAGATAAAACCATTAAAAAATACGCCTTATAAATTTAGATGAAAGGAGTATTATGTAAATGTGTTAACTGATATTGGGGCGGATATCCAACCGACCAAATCTCTACTACTTCTAATTACCAGTTGGTGGCGGTGGTCCGTTCTCCCACCACTCCCCCCCTCCCCGCGGAAGAAAAGAAAAGTAGTAGTGTATCATATCACGATTTGATAATTGATTGGAAATTGATATCTCTGTAGAAGATTACATAAAATTTGGACAGAAGAAAAGGAAAGTAGTAGTGTATCATACCACGATTTGATAATTGATTGCAAATTGATATCTCTGTAGAAGATTACATAAAATTTGGATAGAAGAAAAGAAAATTTTACTTTGTTTGCCTTGAGCCGTGAATCTATGAAGGCGCCATCACAACACGCAAATCAAGGATACGTACGTGCCGTGGTCTTATAAGCATGCAACCGTAGTCATCCGCCCCACCCCGCCACGCCTCGCGCGTGCAAGAAACAGAGCAAGCCGAGTGAGAACCATGGGCGACACCACGGCCGTCGACGTTGACGCCGCCGTGTGCCCATCCTCATCCTAACCAACTAAACTAATGTCACCTAATCGTGGATGTGGTAGGTACAAAGACGACTTGTCGACGAGCGGCTTGGTCGACACCGATTCGACGACCATTGCGTTGTCTAGCAGCGGGCCAGACAAGAAGGAGAAGCTCGAGGACGTGGTGCTGGGGTGCACCACCTCGTACGACGGCTAGAGCTTCCAGGCCTCGGACGACGTGCTCAGCCTCGGCAACAACAACATCTCCTTCGCGTCCCGCGCCGCCGCGCGCTTCGGCGGCCGCTTCTCCTACTACCTGATTGATCACCTCGCCTCGCGCAACACTACCAGCTACCTCACCTTCGGCCCAGGCCCAGACACGGCCTCTAGCTCCGTCGCCGCGTCGTCGTCGCAGACGCCACTGCTTCTCGACGGCTGGACGAGCCCGTTCTACGCCTTGACGGTGGAGGCCATCTCCATCGCCGGTGAGGCCCTTGACATCCCCGACGAAGTGTGGAACGTCGAGAGGAAGGGCTGCGTGATACTGGACTCCAGCATGAGCCTGACGATCCTCGCCACCCCGACATACAAGGGTGTGGTCTCGGCGCCGAGCAAGCAACTTGCCGGTCTACCGCGAGTGAGCATGGAACCATTCGACTACTGCTACAACTGGACAGCTGGTGCACCGGCCATCACAAAGCTAACGGTGCAATTCGCTGGGTCGGCGCAACTGGAGCCGCCGGTGAAGAGCTACGTGATCGACGCTGTGCCCGGTGTGAAATGCATTGGGCTGCAGGAGGGCGCGTAGCCCGGGGTGTCTATCATCGGCAACATCCTGCAGCAGGAGCACCTTTGGGAGTTCGACCTCCGGAACTGGTGGCTCAGGTTCAGGCAGACGTCGTGCACCTAGGGTGTGTTTGGTTGTCTGCACCACCCTAGCCTGTCCCGTATGAACCATCCAGGCTAGACTTGGCCTGCATGAGTGGATGCAGGTTGAGTTGTTTGGTTGCTTGTTTATGCATCTCATTGGCCTGCATTAGAGAGAAGCCCAATTTTTGTGTTTCCTTCATCCTGCATGAGTGGATGCAATTGCATCCACATGGTCTGGATGAGCAGGAAACCAAACACTTGTCTAACAGATACAGTTGCATCCACTCATGCGATTCAGGCACCCATGCAGGCAACCAAACACACCCCTAATGATTTCGACGGTGCACGATTCGTTTAGCCATGTAAGTTGTGACGGTGGTGATGGTAATATTGCTGATTTTTGTAATGCTCTTGGCCAAATGTTAATAACGCTATGGAATGATTTCTGGAAAAGAAGAAGAGGCGTTAGTGCAATGGAAAAATGTTTGGGAATAGCTAATTTGATGGTGCGGTTAGGATGTCCACTCGTTATGATAAGTAACAACACTTCATTCCTTTTATCATTTTTTTCCTTACTCAGCGTTATGCTATTCATCCTTCTCTATTTTTTAACCGCTTTTGAAAGTTTTAAAACCGAAATTTTTTAAACTGAAAGTTTTTTAATCGAAACTTTTTATTTGAAAATTTTCAACTTGACACTTTCTAATTTGAGAATTTTCTATTTGAAAATTTTTCAAGCTGAATTTTTCTAATTTGAAAAATTTTCAAGCTGAGTTTGCGAAGCTTTCGACTCTCTCCACGCGTGGGGCAATTCAGTCGGATTTTGTGATTCCGCGCGCGCAAGCACAACTACCGATGGCCGTGCCCACGTGGAAGGCGGCTATGGAGCGACACCAACCAATCGATGCGCAGCTGCAACTCCTCGTTCTCGGCAAGGTTCTCTTTTTGACCCCTCTACGGTTCCCTGATCTGTCTACCACCTGATTATGAAAAGAAGGTGATATATATAGTAAAACGTTATCATCAAACATGATTTTTTTTCATAATTCCCAGGTTTTATTATGATTCTGGCTAGGAATAGCGGGATAGGCCTGACAAGGGCTGACACAGAGCAGAGCATAGTCAGGCATGGCGATGGAGTCGAGGTGTGTAGACCAGGTGGAGTGTAGATCAAGTACAGTGGAGAAGACACGATGCGGGTCGGGCAGAGTTCAACTGGTTACTTCAACTGAGTCGATGACATGATATAAGCCAACTCAATGTGTTAGATAACATGATTTTTTTTATTCATAGCAACACACGGCCATTTTCTTTTATTGCTTGACCTTTATATTTCGTTATCAATTTTGTTTTCCGTAGCAATGCACGGACACTGAACTAGTAACAGTATAATCTATAACCGTATTCATGTTCAGTCGATAAGGAGCCACCAAATTGGTATTGTTTTTTTAAAAATTATTTATCTGTTACCGATTCGATAATATATGACGAATATCGAAACCGAATCCGTATTAAAACTGCCGGTTGCACACTATAGGAACGGTGTTGTCGCTGCAACCATCAACGAGTTCCGGGCGTCAGCTGTCCAGTAGAGGTGGGGCCAATGCTGGCGGCACCGAATAGAGATGGCCAAATGGGGCGTGCCTAATGGGCCGGCCCGAGGCACGCCATCGTAAACACGGCCGAGCACGGCCCGGCTTGATAAACGGCAGCGCACGGCCGCGAGCCTGTCGTGCTTGGGCGACACCGACAAGATAATGGTCAAGACGCAACGACGCACGTGCGGCCCGGCACGACGATGCTGATGCAGCACGGCCCGTTTAGTTTAAAAAATATCCGTTTTATAGCCGATGGAGAATTAAAATTTTTAAAGATAATCCTAAAAAATTCAATATACTTCGAGTTTTTCTAATTATTCTAAATTTTCCTATTTTTCTGATTTTTTCTGCATTTTTCTCATACTTTTCCTATTTTTCTAATTTTTTATGATTTTTTTTTAAAAAAAATTAGCGCTAATGGGCTACCGAGCCGACCCAGCCCGTTAGACCCGCGAAGGACCGGGCCAACACGGTACGGCCCGAGAGGCCAACAGGTCGTGCCTAGGTCGCCACCCCGGCACATGGGCCGGCACGGCACAACCCGTTTACAAACCAGGCCTAAACGGGCCGTGTCGATTTTTAATCGGATCGTGTCGTACAGACGGCCCGTTTGGCCGTCTCTAGCACCGAAGCTGATCCCGGAAGAGCCCATCAAAAGCCCATCCCATCTCCCACTCTCTCTCCTGCAGTCCCCTCCTCCCCTCTTATCTCGCCTGACCTCGCCGGGCGCCGCCGCTGCGTTCATCACCGTAGCCTCCGGCTGCCGTGGCCAGCCCGGAACCCAAAGCAACCAACTACGCGAGGCCCTAGAGAATAGAAAGATCCCTCCTGGGATGGCGAGCCAAGAGAAGCCCACCGCGCCGTCGCCGTCGGCGCCGACGCATCCACCGGCGCCTGAGGGCGCCGCACGGGTCCGAGGGTTCGGCCGAGGTGCGGGCGGCGGTGGGTATCCCAACCCTCCGGACGCGGCGATCCCCGACGCGGCGACGCTGCGGGAGCAGTGGCGGTTCGCGGTGCGGCAGTACAGCCGGTGGTACTCCCACGCATGGGGAACCGCCATCCTCGCCGGCGCCGCCTTCTTTGGCCTCGGCTGGCTCGTCAAGGGCTCCAACCCCCTCCCGTCCCGCGCTGAGCCCCACGCCTCTAACGACGCCAACGCTAACGAGGAGAGGTGACCGGTGAGAGCGCCTGATTCTTGCTTGTTCCAATCCTTGATTCTTTCTTCTTTTTTAAAGAATATCGAGTTCGAGTTGTTGGTAGATACGGGGAGTGTGACGTTGGCATCCATGAGCTTGGAATTGGTTTCGATAGGATTGGACTGGTAAAGAGTAAAACTTGGGCAGGGTTTGGGTGTTAGGATGGTGTAAAAGAGAAGAATGGGTGATTTGGACCTTGTTTATATCATTTAAGGCTTTGATGATCTTAAATGGGCTAAAGGAGGAGTGTAGGCCTGTTGTCCAAGTTCGTAATGCTGCATACTTTAGAACATGTAGTTTGGTAATGCTTAAAAAATGTGCTTTTGTTTGTGACAGAAAATCATCTCATGGTTTTTTGAGATTTAACAAAAAGAAACAAATTGTCAGATCAGGTATTTATTAGTCCTTAAACATTTTGAGCGAATAGGATATGTGACAGTTGGGAAATCTGCATTAGCTCCATCATTCCCGTTTTTGTACCTACACTATATAGACACAAAAACTGAGTGAATGTATGATCTTAGATCAAATAGTTATATTCTAATTGATTTATTTAAATATATATCTTTTCTTAGTGTATTGAATTATTGAGGATTGGAGTGATCCTCACCAGGATTCGTTTGTAAGTACATTTTGGAACCATTACTTGCTAAGTTGCTAGTACCTTGAGTTCAAGAAGCTGTTAATAACATGGACTTAGTCGTTTTGAATAAAATCATTTCAACATTCAATACCTTGCTAGCATCTAAAGCTTCAAAGTGGAAACACAAAAGTTTGTATCTTTGAGGCTTTGTACGAGTTAGGATAGTCACAACAGTGCTGATAGATGGTTGCCTTGTGATCTCTTGGTTATTTACCTTTGTCAAGTACAGTTAGGATACTTTTCTGAAAGATTGTCTGCCCCATGTCTGCACAGCTAACAGATGTTGGTCTTCTATAAGTTGGAACTGGTTATATCAGATTCCTTTAATAATATAAAAATCTAGGACCTTGTTCTGTTGAGTTTCTAATACAACAATGTAGTATCTTATCAACCAACATCTGTCAAGGTTTTGTCTATATTGTCATTTCATATTGTTGGTGAATCGCATTATCAGGGTGGGATTTAAATTGGTTTGCTAAAGGTTTTGCAAGGAAGGAGCAAAATTGAGTGTGTGAAGTTGTGAACCTTCTTTTTGATCCTCGGGGATTTAGAGAAATCATTCTATTGTGGACAAAAGGGCAAGAAGTAGCTAGATGCTTTTGTTAATGTAAATTTTACCTGGTGGTTAATAGATCTTTTTACTTGGCTTTTCTTTAGATACTTGGATGCAATGAATTTGGCAATTACCAAGATATTACAGAAAACAAGCAACTCAGACGTTAGGCTTGTTTGGGGGAGCTGTAGATTTTCTAAAAAGATGTTTTTGGTTTTCAGGGTTGAAAAGCAGATGTAGTTTTTTTATAAGAGACCATTTAACAAATAGCTAATTTCCCTCAGGAATAAGTTGCAAAAGCAGATCCAACCTAGCTTTTGTCTTTTGCTAGTTATATGGCTTGTAGTTTATGCCAAAAGCCACTTAGAAGCTGAACTAGTTGGAGGAGCATAATCCGCCCCCCCCCCCCACCACCACAAAAAAAAAACAAAAACAACACCCACACACACAAACAGGGCCTTTGTTCGGGCTGCTAATTCCAAATTGTGTAGAGCAGTTAGGATATGTGATTTTATTTTGATTAATCAAGGCTTTATTATATGTGTTAAAAGTCTTTGACAGTAAAAGGTATCATCCTCATTTATTCATCACCTCTTCAATGATACATGTTGAAGTTTCTTCTGTATATCAAAGTTATCATTTGGCAACACAAAAGCTAGAAATGTTTTCTTCTTTCTGTCAAGGCTTACATAGACGATGCTTTGTATGCTTGTTTATTTAGGTAGATATTGTAAGTAATTTGACGTTGCGACTCCATTTGTCACACTCTAGTGCTGCACTTCAGGAAGTTTGCCTGCCTAAACCCAAATGGCTGGTTGGGCAATGCTGAAATTGGTGACAAGTGCAAAGCCTATCTACCTTCTTTCTTTTCTTTTCTTTTTCTTTTTTTTTTCTTTTTTACTGAACCATCATGTGTTATTTTCCAAATATCACCAAACACGTAATTGTAATTGTGACTTGTGAACTCCTACTCGTATCGGTGAATTTCCTATTTTTCAAAAAAAAGAAAATAATTCCTGATACTTACCTGATACTTCCTTAATACCTCTTAACCAAAATACCTCTACCAGTTCAGAAGTAGACATTGGAATCGTTTATTCCCATCCCGCATTTCCTTCTCGCTTCCGACACCACCGCCCCTACTCCTCTCTTCCGCCACGCTCCCACGCTAACATTCCTCTCCCCTATAGACGGTGGCATACATCACCCCTCTTCCTGCCAGCGCGACAGCGCCACTAGATCTCACTCACGGCAAGTCCTCTCACTATTACTCTTCTTCCTTCTTAACTGCGGTAGTATGGTGTACCCCCAGGCAGTTAGTGGTAGCCAGAAGCTGGTGAAGGCAGCAGCGGCTAGGAGGCAAGACATATGACTTCGGTTGGCAAAAATAGAAGCGCACAATTGTACAGACGTTTGGGGCAGCAATATACTAGATGCTCTAAGCTGCTTGCTATGGGCTGATGGGCCTTCGAGATGATCTAGCCCATTTGCTTCTTCATTTTTTTTTTGTTATTGTCTCTTTTATGTCTATTTTGTGTATGATATATCATATCTCATGTATGTTTCTCTATTATTTTATTTTTATTATATACATACACACATATCGCCGTATCGGTGTTTTTAGGGAAATGGTGTATCGTGGTATCAGCGTATCCGTACATCCTAGGTGAAAATTACTTGAGGGGTGTGTCACGACACTTTTACGAAATTTACAATGGCAAAGTATTAGCAGACCGCAATGAGAGGTTTGAACTCCTAAGTCAAATTATACTAGTTGATATATATTTGATTATTAATTTGTTTAGCTTTGGCAACCCCTTTCTATAAGATCAAGTAGCATTTTTTAACATTTTCAGTATTAGTCAACAAAGCTACTACCTAGGAGCAAACAATATGTCACAAATTAAGGAATTAACAACTTGTTCTATGTGCGTATGGCTAACAAGATCTAAGTTAGATCGGAGGTAGTAATTGGCTAATTGCTTTGCATGCGACCAAGTACCATACAATAAAATGCTAGCATATTGATCATAAAATAGTGAAGATCCACCATCCACTTCATGCGTATTTGATATTTTGTATACAATAATTCTCTAGTGGGATCTTATTTTAAGCCCTCTCTTAATCTACTATGCCTTTCTGCTATGTGTTATATTTGTAGCATCATTTGGTAAACATTCTGTACATCGTTCCTTCAGAAGTACTAGTAATTTCTTGCCATGTATCATTTTTATTGTCGACCTCATTTGATATGTATTGAAACTGCTGTTTGCATTCAGCTAAGATTTTCCCCCCAGAATGCATCAGTTCTTTGGGTAGGATAGTTGAAATCGGTACATGGCATTACTAACAATGTGTTCTTGTGTGCTGGTGCGTAATGCAAACAAGATGATTATGCAACTGCAATTGCCTTGTAGCTCACTGACATTTTGACACACTTACAAATGTCATTCTATATAGGTGTCTTTGATAAAAGGTGTTCCGCAGGTATCTCTCTTCCTGCTAGTGCAAGTTCAAATGGGCTGTGATTGGAAAAAGAAGCTAGACCAAGCTGGTAGAGAAATTCGTGCAGAACAGCGAAACTTGTCTGAGGGCAGACCAGTAGTGACCTGCTTTTTGTTCCTCCACTTGTATATTTGCTTCTCTGCAAAATAAGGGAACATGGCATTGCTTCCAAGTGCGCTTTTAAGTATCTTGTAAATACGGACGAGTTGTTGGTGAATTCTATCATAAGAGAGTTGTTTGACAAATTATCACTCTTTGCTTTTTTTTCGTTTCTTGTATATTGATAGAATTCTTTGTTGAACTGTTGTTTGTGACAAAGTGCAGGATTGTATATGATTCCATTAAGATATTGTTTGTGAAAGTTCATGATTTTGCAAGAGACACCATTATACTTCGTTGAGGTGTCATGCATATTTTGCATAAGCAATGGATGTGCTGATAACGCACAAGAGAATGCCTAACAGTTAACAACTACTATTCTGATATGAAGCTAGTGCAAATAACAAATACTATGCGGACACCGTACAGCAGATGCACGACGAGCTAAATTTTGTTCCACTTTACCGTCCTTTGCTTTTAGAAGCAACTCGAGTGTACGATTTCTTGCATCATTTTAATATACACACTTCTTGTAAAATGTCCAGAGCGGCATACAACAGGTTCATGTTTCAGCCTCGCATGGTATAAAAAGACCAGCATTTTGCAGTAGACAGAAACCAAGTAACTGGAGCACTTCGCATGCCTCACAGATTACTTCTTCTGTAACCTATGACACAACCATTTTACAACACATCCCAACAGCTAATTACAGCCCTAGGAAAACTCCTTTGCAAAAGGAGACTGAAGCTACCTTCGTTTGATACTGTGCATGCGTTTACGCTATTCTGCGCAGAAGCTTATACGCTACGGCAATCTGGTCAGAATGAACACAATGTCGCGCGAGGACGTCTCAGTCCTTTGCCAACATCTGCATAATGATATCGTTCCACGCGTCGATAGGCCCGGGCAAGCACCAGTGTAGGCAGTCATTCTGGACTTTGGCTGTCCTCCCCTTCTCAAAGGGATGATACGTTCTGTAAGGGCCGGAGTGTCCATCAGGCCTCAGCAATGAGAGCTCAAATGTGTCGAGCAGCTTCAGGCGGCCAGCGTTGCTGGGCCCGTCGTCCGCCACTGCCTTGGCAAACTCCTCTCCCTCAATCCTCCACATCTTAGTGTCCAATTCCCTGTCGCCGGCCTCGCCTGGCTTGAATGGCACTGTCCTGTTGCAAATCCCGCCACTGAACCACTCGCCGTTCTCAAAATGTGACGGTGCCCATGTTCTATAGAAGACTACTGGCTTGTGCGGCGATGAGGTGATGAACCGGAAGGCCTCCCTGAGAGACTTGCGAAAGGAGTACTCAGAAGTTATCTCTGTCAGGTTCTTTTTCTGGCAATAGTGGCAGCCAATCACAGTTTCATTCTCCCAGTAGACTGCAGTTTTGAAGAACCATTGCCCTGTCGATATCACGACGTAGTCAAAACTGTTCCATTGCCTTGTCCAGTTTCTGTCAAGAGTGCCAAAGTGTAGTTGGAGCTCAGAAGATGACACCCCATTCTCATCCTCGAAAATTTCAGCTTTGATCAGGAATGGAGCCCAGACAAGAGAGAGCGTGAAATTGTGTGAAGGGAAGTGCCATCTCCTGGATCTGAAAGTTTCGTCATGGTAGACCTCAGTAGGATCTTCAACCTGAATTAACAAAATGATTTACTAATAAAATATTTTGTTTTTTTGAAAAAAAAATAATATTATGAAAAATTCAATCAAGCACAACTGATAGCATCGACATACAAGACAAATCTCAATGTGGAAAATGCGCAAGATGGAGTTTAGAAACTCGTAATTACTGTTAGGTATTAAAACAGCACATCTTTAGCTCATTGACAATTTGACATATCCTCAATAACAATGGCATAATCTATCATCTGTTCTCTAGTTCTCTAGCATGAAGTAAATGAAGCTTGTTATCTCCCTAGCTTGAGATATCAATGGATGTTTGTAAAGTATAAAAAATATATCAAAAGGTGATAAATTCACAATCTGCAAGGCCCACTGATGTTGCAGTGGCAAATGCAGAGGGGGACTGAACACCTTTAAGAATCTTAATATGTTCATATGTCACCTCAATCTTTATCTTACTGACAGAAGTGAAAGAATTTATTATTCATCTTACTAACAATAATTAATATACACGTTATTCTTGATTCCAGCTAAATATATCACCAGAGAAAGTGAGGTAGTAATACGAACATCACAATTTGGGAAAATATATCACCAGAGAAGTGAGGTAGTAATATGAACATCACAATTAGGGAAAATATATCACCAGAGAAAGTGAGGCACTAATACAAACATACTACAGGATCGATGGAGAAAACAACCAACAGGCAGATTTACACAACCTACAAATAGGACTTCACTCTGTTCACACTTCACAGTAATGCAGACTGTATTGAAACAACATCCCAACTATAAAGCATCTCAAGGATGAATATGACCTATCAAACTTCTATTGGAGTCTAGAGAGAACAAAAGGAGTACTATTAGCCTATTAGGCACTCATCGGGTATATTTAGTAATATAAGTCAATGGTCAGAACCAATAGACAAATCTTACAAGCATTGACTACTAAGCATATAATCAATCTAAATTAAATGGTGTGTCATATTAATGGCAATTAACAAATTTCAATGTAAATGTGGATTTTAGAGCTCTAAAAGGGGCAAATAAACCTGTTTTACTAAAATTAAAGTACATGTATATTATACTGGAAGTAGTATAAAAAAATAGATAGTGGTCAACAAATGTACTATGGAGTATATGCTGAAGTGTTCATCAGATTCAAGATGGCAATCATTATTCTTGTAAAGACACATAATACGATGAATTAATCACACAAAACACTTAAAGCTCATAGAATACCTTCGAAAGAAGGCAAAGCAATGATTGGACGTGATTACGAAGGATTGAATCACCAATGAGTGCCCAATGTTTGCCCAGCATGCCCTCCAAAAACTTCTTGCCATCAAACAGCGTTACGTCACAACCATATGGCTTCCACCTCCAATAAAGATATTCGTTGCCAGGCCTTCCATTTGTCATGCAGTTCTGCGGAGACTCAATGAAGCGGCAGCTTGCATTAGTATAAGCTGGGGCAGATGAATCAGGGACCCATTCACCGTGGAAAAGATCACACCTTTCTGCATGTGTCAGAAAATACAGTGTCAATTACAAAGGAAAGAACAATAAAAGTAAACAAAAAGAGAATTGATGCGGATTTTGTCAAGAATGGAATGAAAGTAAACAATGTGCTTCCTAAGAAGATCCGGAATCCTTTTCTTGTTACAAAAGTGACGAATTCTCCAAAGTACCTTCTTGAGAATCTTTCTTGGTGTCTGGAGCTGTTTGAGGTATCAAAGCACTCGCAGCAACTGTATCTTCTTTTTCTGTTCAATACAAGGAACATTTCACAAAGCCAATGAATTATCTTTCAGTAAGTAACAAAACCATCATAAAAAAAGGGGAAAAGATACAGCATTGGAAGCCAAAAAAGAACTGAATTGTCTTTTTGTTCGCGAAGAACAAAATTGTCTTTCATCACCCAAAATAACAAGTAATTCCATCATGTATGCTGTAGATGAAGCCGTGAATGCATCTAAGAAACATACCTTCGTGGGAATCTTCCTTCTTATCTGGAGCTGCTAGAGGTATTGAAGCACTGGCAGCAGCAAACGTATGATCTGTTTCTGTTCATTACAAGCAACGTATTACAGAGAAAATTATTATTACCAAACCATGCTCTAATTAAGTTATTAATAGCAAATCTCTTGCAAAGAAACTGGGCATTCTTCCCAAATCAAGGACCCTTTGGCGAAAAGCTGGCACCGTTAGCTTTTTACCACTGTAACACTCGCCCTAAAAGCTCACACCAATAGTTCATAGAGGATCTAACTGTATCGTTTGTTTCACTGAACTAATCAGATCAACCACACTCTTCCACCTAGAGGGTATTATGAATAGCACTTGTATTCATCATGAGGCTAATAGGCCAGAATATATACATGTACATGGAGGTACAAAAGAAAAGCTTATATAATGTAATATCTATACATGGCAATTTGGGATACTAGCAATCTCTATACAGGGCAATCTAGGATACTAGTGATCTCTATACAAGAGAATATAAGATATTGTCAACCCCCACCCCCCAAAAAAAAACTCATGGTGGATCAACAACACTGAGTTTGGAGAGATAAAAGCTGTGCTGAGCTCGAATATGTGCCTTCTGAAGAAGTCTGCCAACTGAAACTCTAAAGGAACATACTAAAGAGCCACGACCTAATTCTGCACCCGTGACCGCATGTAGAAAGCATCAGCACAGATATGCATGGTAAGCTCATGCTTTACCGGGTCTCGAGCAATGCTAATAGCACCTGTACTGTCAGAAAAAAGAGGAGTTGGTGTAGAAACAGAAACACCAAAATCCTTAAGTAACCACCGTAGCCAAGTAACCTCTACTGTAAAAGGAGCTATAGCTTACAACTCATCCTCAGCACTCGAACGAGAAATTGTTGTCTGATTCTTAGTCTTCCAAGCAATGAGAGAACCTCCAAGAAAAACACAGTAGGCAGAAAGAGACCGACGATTAGAGTGATCACTAGCCCAGTAGCATCAGAATATGCCTCGAGCTGTAAGAAGCTGGAGAGTGGAAAGAAAAGACGATGAGAGATAGTTCCACGAAGATATCACAGAACACGAAGAAGATGACTGTAGTGGAGCTGAGTGGGAGCAGAAACAAACTGACTCAAGATATGCAATGGATACGAAATGTTAGGACGAGTGACACCTAGGTAAACAAGACTCCCAACAAGATGATGATATCGAGTAAGATCCTTGAGTGGTTCACCATCAGTAGGTCGAAGATGAACATTGAACTCTATGGGGGTCTCGGCTATGCGCTGATCAGTAAGAGAAGCACGATCAAGAAGATCCTGAAGATACTTCTCTTGAGATAGGAAGAAGCCCTCAGGTATCGAAGAAACATCAATCCTAAGGAAGTAGCGAAGGGAACCTAGATCAGACATGAGAAAGTGCTCAATGAAACGTGCTTTCGCAAAGGCAATATACTAAGAATCATCTCCAGTGATAATCATATAATCAATATATAGAAGGAGATGAGTCTGACCACGAGGCGAAATATGAACAAAAAGCGTAGGATCATGAGCACTAGTAAAAAAATCAACCGCATTGACTACAGAAGAAAAACGCTCAAACTAGGCACAAAGGGCTTGCTTAAGCCCATAAAGAGAGTGGCGAAGCCGACAAATCATGCCTTTAGGAACAGAATACCCTAATGGTGGCTTCATATAGACCTCCTCACGCAACTCACCATTAAGAAAAGCATTCTTGACATCAAGCTGAGAGATGGACCACTCACAAATGGAGGCCATGGCAAGAAGAGTGTGAACAATGGTCATGTGAGCCACAGGAGCAAAAGTCTCACCATAATCACGATCATACTCCTGCTGAAAACCACGAGCTACAAGACGAGCCTTGTAGCTTTCAAAAGAATCATCAAAGCGAATCTTATCCTTATAGACCCACTTGCACGTAATGGGATGGACAGGTGGAGAAAGGGGCAGAAGATCCCATATGCCAGTGTGCTCAAGGGCAGCAAGCTCTTTTGCCATCGCATGCTACCATTCCTAATGAATAACAGCATCACGGTAAGAAGTCAGTTCGGCAAGAGTTGCGCCAAGAAAGCCAAGGTGCTCAGGAGGCACAGAAGAAGGTGACTTAGCAAGAGAAGATGACACATCAGGAGAAGATGGCACATCAAAGGAATCCTCAACTCGCGAACACCAAGTGTAGTATAGAGAATAAGAAAGAACAATGTCAGGAGAAACCTCTTGAGGAGACATCGGTGGTGAAGAAGACACCAAAGGAGGGACCGGCAATAAATGAGAAGCCAACTATAGAAAGGGAAACGTGGAAACTGGATTATCAAGAAAATTTAGGAAAAAACGGTTTGACAAGAGATGCTAGAGTGGAAGAAGAAGAAGAAGGATGAGGGTAGATGGGACGGGACTCATCAAAAGTAACATCCCGAAAGAGCAGCATCCATCGACCAACAAGATCCCAACAACGATATCTTTTATGCTCAGCACTATATTCCAGAAAAACACACTCAACAGACTGAGCGATCAGCTTAGTGAGTTCACGAGGTGCACAAAGAACATAGCACATACCCAAAGAGTCAAAGACTAGAATAATTAGGAGTCATGCCATAAAGATGCTTCACTAGAATTCCACCTTGAAGTGCAGAAGAAGGTTGAATATTAATCAAGTAAGTGGCAGTGGAAACAACCCCAGCCCATAAGTCAGGTGGAACAACAGAAGGAAGCAAAAAAGCACGAGCTGTCTCAAGAAGATGACGATACTTGCGCTCAGCCACACCATTCTGAGTATGAGCACCATGACAAGAAAACTGAGAAAGAGCGCATTTCTTTGCAAGAAAAATACAAAGAGCTCTTGACAGTTACTCTCCTGCTAAGTCAGCACGTAAAACACAAATAGGACAATCAAACTGAATACGTATCATGGTGGTAAAAGTCTTATAGATAGATAAAACCTCACTACGAGAAGACATAAAATATACCCACGTATAGCGAGAGAAATCATCTATAAAAAGAATATAATGTCTATGACCCTCTTTTGAAACAAAAGGAGTCAGACCTCAAACATCAAAATGAACAAGATCAAGAGGACGCTGTGACACGGACTCACTAGAAGGATAGAGGGGTTGTAGTTGCTTGCCAAGCTTACATCCTGCATAATCTAAAGAGGCGTCACCAGACTAACACTAAAAGACCACGATGAACTAAAGAAGACAGACATGAACTACAAAGATGTCCCAAATGGTGATGCCACCGAGCAAATGATACGGTGGAGGATGCAACAGAGGTGGAAGCAGTACAGGAGATAGAGAGACTGGCAGGGGCATCGAAAGCAAGTCAAGCTCCCAGAGATGCTGTGTGTCACAGCGGCGAGGGCTAGTACCAACCAGAAATCCCATGCGGTGATCCTAAACACAACAAGAGTCAGAATCAAGGATAACACGACAACCATGATCGGTGAGCTGGCCAATTAACATAAATTGCATGGTCAATTTGAGAACATGAGAAATAGTAGGAACATGAAAAGAGGAAGAAAAAAGAGTGTCTTGTCCTACAACAGAAAGAGAGGTACCATTTGCGATCTGAACAATGATAGGAGCATCGAGAGGACTAATGGAATTAAGACTGGTGGAATCAAATGTCATATGAAAAGATGCACCAGAGTCAAGAATCCATGGTGAGATACCTGAAGGAAATGTGGAAGGTAGTCTCTCACTAAAAGACTGGGTAGCAGAAACAACAAAACCTGTTGGTGCAGAGGCAGCCATGCGACGTAGTAGTGTGAGAATCTCCTGAGTGAAGTCAGATATAGTAGAGGTCCTCTAATGGGAGTTTGTCCAGTAACAGAACTGCTTCACATGTCCATTCTTGGGTGTAGTGAAGACCTCTACCCCTAGTAGATGCCACTAGAGTAGGCGCCATAGGTGGAGGGGGTAGGACGAGGCACAACAGATGTGGAAACTAGTGTAGACACGAGCGGACCCGCACCACGAAGATGAGCCTCCAACAAGGTCACACAAGGATGGCGAGCGAGCTGCTGGACACGAATCTGCTCAAACTCAGCCCAAAGACATGTCAAAAAGTCGTAGAAGCAGCAAAGCTCTAGATGAGAGTGCTGATGCTGACAACACTAGCAAGTGCGGCAAACTGTCGGTCCAAGAGAATCAAGCTAATGCCACACCGAGGACAACTACGTGTAGAACTCATCCACGGTAGAATCACCCTGCTGCAGCGACTTCTCCTGTCACACAACAGCTAGGTGCAAAAAATTGCCAGTAGGCTCATAACGGTTGTGAAGATGCGCCCATATCAACTGTGCCGAAGGCAAAGCAACCACGTCTCTAATGAGATGCACCTCCATGCTAGCAACCAAAATAGTAAAGGCACGAGCATCCTTATCAATCCAAATCTTGTATACAACAAACTTAGTCTGAAAAAACTCCACAGCATCAACATGATCATCAGATGCCTTCTATCGAGTAGCATCTGTTGGTGATATGCCCTTGAGGCAATCATAAAGATGATTGTATCACGCCTTATGTTTATGGAACAGTATAATTGTTTATCCTTTAAATAAATATTGATTGGATTAATCAACAAGTAAGTGACTTTTCGTGCAACTTTTTCCATGTATCGATGTTATTCAAGTTATCCCTGATCGGTTATCATAATATAGGACAATTATGCTTCATAGATCAGCACATGTATTGATTGATGACCAAGTTTCACGGGTCATAGAGATATGGAGATATCTAATCAATAATGTGGACATGTTAGAGAACATGCGTTGGATAGACCCATATGAGACACTGCGAGAATTGTTCTTATGTGTCATC
Source organism: Otatea glauca (assembly GCA_036346275.1). NCBI lineage: Eukaryota > Viridiplantae > Streptophyta > Magnoliopsida > Poales > Poaceae > Otatea > Otatea glauca. Next base: position 41,468,996 of record CM070721.1, on the reverse strand, counting down.
AGTTGATCTCATGCATAGTGTATGTATGATCCTTAGACCTGAGATTGTTACTGGTTTCCTAGATGTGTAATGGTTCACTTAGGAGCTCCCAAACAATACTCTTTAACTAGGTAGTTATAAAAAAAACTTTCGGGTTTACCATGAAACATGCTGAGATACATAAATGATCAAGATAGAATTTGCTCCTCCTATATAACGGAGAGATATCTCTGGGCCCCTCAAGGTAGATGGATTAAGGAGGTGCATGGCCATGCCAAATGTGATTGAGAGTCAATTCAGATAAATTATTCCACTACATTATGAGTGAAGAGATCGAGCTGTCATAGGATGACACGACTCTCGCCTTGAGCTCGATTTGATATCGTGAAGCAAAGGGAACATTCACTACTACAGAATGGTACATCACTATCGCTTCATCTGTGTCGGTTCTCAAGTTTTTAGGAAAAAACGATTGTGATAGATGGCTTAGGGGAGGCATTAGTAATAATCACTATTGGTTCTCAGGTTAGAAGTGACTGTGATGTGCACTCGGAACATCACAATCAGTTCTTATACGAGAAATGATAGTGACGTGCATTATTATCACTATCGGTTCCCACATAAGAAGCGATAGAGATGAGCACGTTCACATCACTATCGGTTCTTATGTGAGAAGCGATAGTGATAGCATGCACATCTTTTGTGAGAAGCGATAGTGATGTGCATGCTCATCACTATCGCTTCTCACATAAGAACTGATAGTGATGTCAACGTTCTCATCTCTATCGCTTCTTATGTGGGAACCGATAGTGATGTCAACGTTCTCATCTCTATCGCTTCTATTATAAGAACCGACTGTGATGTGTCTCGTTAGGTTATTTATACCACTCGAGCTGAACTCTTCTCTGTTATTGTTCCAGAGGAGATTTCCCCGCCGCCACACAAAAAATAGCTCATATTCTGTGGTTGGAAGCAATACTTGGGTGAAAAAATTTGAAATCCTCAAAGGTGGGTTTAAGAGGGTAAATTTGAAGCCCTAACTGAGGAGATTTCCCCTCATTTTGCATAATTTGTGGTTTTCTTCAAAATGTGAGCATTCCTTCATACCCCTTTAATTTTGCACTATGTAATTTTGATTTGTCGCGAAGAAAGTTTAGATTGCACTGGTATTGTCTATGTCCTATCAGATTGCACACCCTTTATTTGACAAGCACACATGTATTTAATTATCTTAATTAATTTGTAGTGCTTTGATGTTAATATGGAATTATTATTGCTGTCACCTCATGAATGTTAGAGTTTAGGCTGCGGAACCTACGTCTCCCGTTCGAGGATGCTTGTTTATAAATATGTTGAACGAAATGGCATATTTATAAGAGAGCAGTCTCGAATTGTCCACGTTCTTCGGACAGTTCGAGGATATGTCGTTCGGGTAAGGTCCTGAGCTGTGTTGTACAATTGCAGAGTAGATTTCGGTAGCATCTCCCTGGTATTCTCCAGATACACACCTCTCTTGACTTGTTGTCGAGACGTGTATATGGAGAATAGCGGGGAGATGCTGCCGAAATTTTCTCTGGAGTTGTACAACGGCTTAGGAACTTGTCTGAACCACATATCCTCGAATGGGATTAGGACCAAACCTATTTAGAGATTAGGAGTCATCGTTGGTACCCTTGTTTAATTTGTTTCGTTGTAGTCAAAAGATTTGTAAGCTACTGCACTATATAATTAGATTGTTTGATATCATTGTTGATGTTAAAAATGTATGTCTCCTATCTAGGGAATTGGAAGCTCTAAACCAGGGAAGAATCTAGGTATCGATCGGGAGAACACATTTCATATATCTTGCATGAAATTGTTCTCTATTTTGCGAAGGTAATATTAACTGAAATGATGTCTCAATATTTCAAATAGGTAGCTTGTTATCGCTCCAGTTTTTCCTTAATTTATTGTGTGAATTTTAATTGCAGATGAACCGTAAGGAATGGATGTATGACAAAAGTCATGTGAGTGCTGAATTTCAGAGGGGTGTTAAGGAGTTCAAAAAAGTTGCCCAAGAGGACATGGTGAGGAGGGGTGTAAGCTTTATATATTGTCCTTGCATTGATTGCACCAATCTGAGAAGATTTAACAACTCAGCTCAAATTGAGGACCACGATTCGACGTGGCCGTGAGGAATTACGTGTTGGATCCATCACGGGAGACAGTAGTACCCTACCGGTATGCAACGAAGACACGGTGGAACGGATGATGAGTTCTGATTTGATATGTTTGAGGAGGAGAATTTGGAGCAAATGTTGCGGGATGTGGAGGGTAATTACGGAAAGAGAGTTTGAAAAGTTTAAAAGCTTGATGGAAGACGATGCCAAACCACTTTGTTCACAGGTTGCAAGCGAGAATACACCAAGTTGGGTTCGGTCCTTGCCTTTATTGAATCAAGGCAAAACACCGTTGGACGGATACAAGTTTCAATGCACTTCTAGTTCTTCTATCGGATCCGCTTCGGAGAAACGAGTTGCCAACAAGCATTTATGAAGCGAAGAAGCTATTATGTCCCATGGGAATGGAAATAGAAAGGATACATGCATGTCCGAATGATTGCATCTTGTACCGTAACGCACATCAGGAGCTGCACATTTGTCCAGTTTGCGGTGTAGCTCGGTACAAACAAAAGGAGAAGCGTAACGACAAGAAGCGTAAGAGCCGGGGCAACGACGGTGAAGAGGTCACTAAAGGTGCACCGGCCAAGGTATTGTGGTACTTGCCCATCATTCCCCGTCTGGAGCGGTTGTTTGCAAATCCCAGAGAGGCAAAATTGTTGCGTTGGCATTGTATTGATGTCATGCACGTTGAGAAGAATGTCTGCGATAATTTGGTTGGCATCCTGCTGAACATACCTGGAAAGACCAAGGATGGTGTGAATGCTCGTCGCGACATGGCCTACATGGGAATAAGACCAGGCTTGCAGTGATAAAGGAGGATGGAAAAGGTCCGTACATCCCCACTGCATGCTACACCCTGTCCAAGAAGGAGAAAGAAGACCTTTGCAAATGTCTCCAAGGTATTAAAGTTCCATCTGGCTACTCCGCGAACATTATGAAGCTTGTGTCCATGAGTGATTTGAAGTTGCTAGGCATGAAGTATCACGACTGCCATGTGTTGATGACCCAAATGCTCCCAGTTACAATAAGAAATATTCTGCCAGAGGATGTCAGGTTTGCAATCACGAAGCTGTGTTATTTCTTTAATGCGATCTCCTGCAAAGTTATTGACCCCGATGTGCTAGACAACTTACAAAGTGAGGTGGTGTAGACTCTATGTCAACTTGAGATGCATTTCCCACCATCGTTCTTCGATGTCATGGTCCACCTTGTTGTTCACCTTGTCAGAGAGATTAAGATATGTGGACCGGCATTCCTACGTTACATGTATCCATTCGAGAGGTACATGGGTATATTAAAATCCTCGTGAGGAATCGGTCAAGCTTGAGGGTAGTATTGTCGAAGGTTATGGAACTGAAGAGGTTATTGAGTTCTGCGTGGACTATCTCGGGAAAAGACAAGCAATCGGTGTTCCTCTATCTCGCCATGAGGGCAGACTTGCTGGCAAAGGAACCGTTGGGTCAAAACTAAGGAGGCCACGGTTTGATATGTATTGCAAAACGCATCGGCAGTCTTGCGACAAATGCAGAGTTCTGAGGATACATCGAGCAGCACAAGTCGATATTACGAGAAGAGAATCCACATATGGATGAGCTTTCCATCATGCGAGAACACAACGATAGATTTCTCACATGGTTCAAACAAAAGGCGAAGGTCTCTATTAGTGAGACTATCAAATGGTTGGCTGACGGACCTAGATTTAATATACAGACATGGCAGGGGTACGATATTAATGGGTACACCTTTTACACTGAAAGTCAGGATGCGAAGAGTACTGTTCAAAACAGTGGTGTAAGCATAGATGCTTTGTCCGATGAACATCACTCGATAGGAGGATCCTCAATGACAATGAACTCTTACTACGGGGTGATCGAAAAAATTTGGGAGCTCGATTACGGAATATACCAAATTCCACTGTTCCGATGTAAGTGGGTGGGACTTCCACATGGAGTGAAGGTCGACAAGAGAGGTTTTACTCTTGTGGATCTCAACAGACTCGCCTATAAAGATGACCATTCGTACTTGCGAAGCAAGCAAATCAAGTCTTCTATGTGCGTGATCCGGCCAATCCGAGGTTGCACGTTGTCCTTTATGGCAAGCGGCGGATCGTTGGTGTTGAAAATGTCATAGATGAAGAAGAATACGATCAATTCGATGAAATACCTCCGTTTGCGGATGGGGCCTGTCTTAGTGGCGACGACGACACACATGGAAGAAATTACATGCGTGTAGATCATCAAGAAGGGTTGTATTGTAAATAAAATGAGTACGTCATTGTATGATCAGTTGCTACGTGTTTGAAATGTTTGTATTGTACATAACTGTAGTTTTGTGTTTGCACTGCACGTATCAAACTTTTACAATTTTTGTCAATGGATTGTGGTATGCAGCTACTTAATGCAAGATAAATAAGGCACTGTACAACAAATCATTTCTCAAAATTTTCAAAATACTTGTCCTTCATTTGAGAAAGATTTGACTTTTTCTCTCTTTGATAAAAAATCATGCCTACAAAGTGAATTTGGCCCTCTTTTTTCAATGCTAACTCTTTTTTCCAAAATCCTTTTTGGAAAATATTTGTAGTATCACATAGTATGTTCCTGCAAAATTTCAAAAAATTCCAACTATGTTTGCAAAAGTTATGGCCTTTTCACTCTTTGAACAGATATTTCTACAAGTTCAGAATTCATGGTTTGTCTGGAAAACAAATAGTGCAGTGAATAACATTTGTGTCGGTTCTTATAGGAAAGCGATAGAGATATTTCCTTATTTGTGTCGGTTTGTGTAAAAAACCGATTGCGATATGTAATCAGTTTTGTAAATGTAAACATAATAGTGCTTTTTATCATTTGTGTCGGTTTTTTAAGTGAAACCGATAGAGCTATGCTGTACTGACTCATCTGTGTCGGTTTTAGAAACAAACCGATTGAGATAAGAACTCAGTTTTTGAAATGATATCATTATGTGCTTGGTTCTATTTGTGTCGGTTTTTAGACTAAAATCGATTGAGATATTGAATCGGTTTTGTAAATAAAAGCATAATAGTGCTTTTTGTCATTTGTATCGGTTTTTGGAGTGAAACCGTTATAGATATGAATAAAGCATATTGAGATTGTCATTTGTGTCGGTTTTTGGAGTGAAACCGATAGAGATATCGATTCAGTTTTCGAAATGAAACATAACAGTGCTTTGAGTCATCTGTGTCGGTTTTAGAACAAAACCGATTGAGATATGCAATCAGCTTTGTAAATAAAATCATAATAGTGCTTTGAGTCATTTGTGTCAGTTTTTGGACTAAAACCGATAGAGAGAACTTATCTGTGTCGGTTTTATAAAAAAAACCGATTGAGATACGACCTCATTTTTCGATTTCAAAAATTATGTGCTTTGTTCTATTTGTGTCGGTTTTTGGACTAAAACCGATAGAGATATGATGTACTAACGCATCTGTGTCGGTTTTATAAAAAAAACCGATTGAGATTTGACCTCATTTTTCGATTTCAACAGTTATGTGCTTTGTTCCATTTGTGTCGGTTTGTGGACTAAAACCGATAGAGATAGTGAAATATCAGTATCGATTGAGATATGTATTCAGTTTTCAAAATAAAATCTCTATATTATTTGTGTCGGTTTCGGTTTAAACCGACATCTTGATGTGGAAGTTATTTGTGTCGGTTTCTTAATTAAAACCGATACTAATCTTCGATATTTTTGTGTCGGTTTCGCATTAAAACCGATACTAATGTTCCACTATTTTTGTGTCGGTTTTTGTTGGGAAATGACAGATTTGCTTCGAGCCATATTATCTTGTCGCCAATTACATCTCGCGCGTGTCTCCTTTTTCCCCGCCACCGTGCCCTGTAGCCCTAGCTTCCCGCCGCCTCATCCACCCCGCCGCTGCCCCGATCGGCGTCGGCTCCTCCCCCCTGACGCCACCCGCGCGCTCCCTCTGTCGCCAACACCGTCCACGCCACCCCACGCCTCGCCGCCGCCGCCGCCGCCGCCGCCGCCGTGCGCCGCTACCTCTGCCGCCGACGCCATCCACGCCACCCCCACTCCTCGGCGCCGACACGGCTGGTGCCGCCGCGCTACCTCTGCCGCCGACGCCATCCACGCCACCCCCACGCCTCCGACGCCGACGCCGCCGGTGCCGCCCGCGCTACCTCTGCCGCCGACCCCATCCACAGCACCCCCACGCCTCCGACACCGCCGGTGCCGCCCATGCTCCACTCGCTCCACCGGTGACTCCCTCCACTCTCTCCACCGGTGACTCCCCCCACTGCATGGATCACAAACGCTCATTTGTGTTGTTGCAGAATATAATGTAGCTATATTTTTCCGTGAAAAAATAATGTTGCTATAATTTGCATCTGCCAATTGCTGCATATGGATCGGTTTTAGTGTACTGCTAGAAACTAGTGTTAAATTAGCAAGCAAATACCACTTTGACTGGCCAATTGCTGGTAGTAGCAACTGGAAACAGTGAGGCTTGTGTAGATGACTGGTTCTGGGTAGGTAGAATATTTGGAGATTCTTTCTTTCTAAAGGCAGTCAGTTTCTGCTTGGTCAAAAGGCTTGAAACTCTCTTTCAAAAAAGGCTTGAAACCCTGATGAAAAGAAAAATAGTGGTTCTTGATCTTCTTGGTATACCACTGAGCAATGTCGACTACGTAGTAGGTGAACTCTTGTGGTAGTGTTGCTTCCTTTTGCTTTCATTGTCAAAGATGTCTGGACATGTGCTCACTTTTGGTTAAAACAGGAGGCTTTAATAATGCTTTGAAATGCTCTACACAAGCCATTTGAGATTATTTAGTATAAAGTTAGCTTTGAAATGTATGGTTCTTTACTTCCAACAGCCAAATTTTGTGAATTTAGTAACATATTGAGATTATTTAGTATCAATCAGTAAGTGATATCTTCTCATTCAGTGCAGAGTTTACAATGTTTCCTTTACTGATTTCAACCTATCACGGAATTTTAATTGTCTTTTGGCCATGTTTTGTACACACCAGCTATATGTATGTAGTGGTGCAATTTTCATTATTTTCTCATATGTGGTTATTTACTCGTCATATTATTATGCAACTTTTGACTCTGTTAATTGAGATCGTTATTTCAAACATAATTGCATATTATTTTTCTTTTTCCATCTCAGCATATGTTAGAGTTTAGGTTGCGTAACCTACGTCTCCCGTTCGAGTGCTTATTTATAAATATGCCGGAATGCCATATTTATAAGCAAGCAGTCTCGAATTGTCCACGTATTTTGGACAGCTCGTGTATCTGGAGAATAGTGGGGAGATGCTGTCGAAATTTTCTCTGGAGTTTTACAACGGCTCAGGAACTTGTCCGAACCACATATCCTCGAATGGGATTAGGACCAAACCTATTTAGAGATTAGAAGTTATCGTTCGTATGTATTTAGTTGGTCAACATATAAACTTTTCTTGAAGATCATTCGCTCATCTGTTACTCTACTGCAATATGCTAGAACAATGACATGCTATGAATTATCCATTGACCTGTTGCTTCGGATGATTTATTATCAAGTTTGCATAATAGCTACGAATTGCTTTCTCTCATGTCAAATATATGTCTATGTTAGATAGGAAAACTCAAAATGTCGCAATTAGAGAGCATCGGCTCATCGCCAGAAAGAGTAGAAGGTGCTCCTGAGGGGCGTAGACAACTTCCAAGTGTCGAGCCAAGCCAAGTTCGAAATGTCGAGGGGCCGAGTAAGGTGAGGAAGGCCCGAGGACCGAGCAAAGGGGCCACAGGAAGAACGCCGCAAATTCTCCACTTCAATGCGACGGGCGTTTGCACGGGTCCTCCCAAGTGTAAGGGGCGATACCGCTCATTCCTCGGGCAACTGGTGAGGGAAAGAGTTCCCATAACGGTTAAGGATTGGAGAAAGGAGGTCAGCGTCGAGCAGAAGAACCGGCTGTGGGACGAGGTTAAGGGAAAATGGATTATAGAAGAGGAGGATGAAAACAATGCCAGGCGGTACGCCTTGAAGAGGATGGGTGTGGCTCGAGGCGCCGGGGTCTACATGCACAAGTGAGTACGTCTTTGAAGGCCGTACACCATTCGAGAGGTATCCGTTCGTGACTCCGATGTTTGGGAGGAGTTCACGAGGATCAAGAAATGCGCCCGAGGCAAAGGAGCCGAGACGGAAGAACGTTGCTACCCGAGGTGAACACGCATGCGCACCACCTTTGTTCAGCGACTCTGAAGGAAGAAAGCGAATGGGCACGACTTGCCGAGGAGTGCGCCAACTCCGGGACAGCGATGCCTTACTCGCACATATGTGAGGCGGGCACGTGGTAGGTATTAGCGAGGACAAAGAAAACTGCGGACGGGCAGCTTGTAGTACCAAACCCCACTACCGCGCAAGTCGTCTCCACCATCGTAAGATATCAAACTTACTACATTGAAGTAGACCATTCCTGTTGTATTTTAGATCTAATTCGTACTCGCTTCTTGCAGGAGGAGGTAAGCGGAGGAAAGAGCGGGGACCTTTCTTAGCCAAGGGTCAAATGACATCCTATCCTCTGCGATCGGGAAGCCCGACCATAAGGGTCGGTGCTTGCCGCAGGTCGGGTATCTGAAGAAGTCCTACTTCCAAGATCTTGCCAGTACGGATCAAGAACATGGGAGGCACGTGCGGGCGCTGAAGGACACGCAGGGAGCAATCGAGGAGGAGATCTCGGAGGAGATGAGGTGCGATGATGGCACGTGAGGAGGAGATGAGGTGGAGATGATGGCACGTGAGGAGCGCCTAAGGGCCGAGATGATGGCGATGATCTCCAGTCGAGCGGATGCCCCGCCTAGTGTAGAAAACACATGCCCCACCAAGTAGCTGCGGTTCCAAAATGATAAGTCGGTCCCGGCTAAAGGTAATAATTAATTTTGCCTTACTTAATGGTGCGAGGGTAATTCTTCATATGTTTTCTCTCAAGTTGCGCACTTTTTGCAGGCGCCTACCAAGTGCCAGCTCATCCTGACGGAAGACGGATTTCCTGTTGAGGCTGCACGCGGGGTTGCATTTCCATGCAAGGAGATCGACACGGTGCATGGTCAGCCTTTGGGGAAGGGCTACATGAGGGTCCAGGTGGACTACGTCCACGAAGCCTTCTTATCACATGTGCTCGAGTTCCCCCAAACGAAGACATCACCACTCTCGGGCTAGCGCGATGTCGTTCATCAAGTGGCCCACGACAGGCGTCGTACTGGTCAAGGTAAACATCCCTCACGTCTTCTGTACCATTCCAGTAGTATTGCAACAAGTTACTTAATTATGCGCGTGCTTTGTAGGTTCCTACCGTACCTGCGCCTGCTCCCACGACCGTGACGAGCCACGTAGAAAGTCTGAGTGGTGTATAAAAGGACTAGCACGACAACCACGTAACCACCGAGGCCTCTGCTAAAAGGCTAGGCTCGGAAAGGCCACAACGCCTCAAGTACATGAAAAGCCCATGCCCGGCCTCGGAGACTCCTTGGCCCGAAAAGGAGGACCGCACAGCCACAGAGAAGCCTTATGAATTTAAGGCCTCGTACATGGAAAGCCCTTTACGCCTCCCAAAGAAATTGAATGCTCTAGGCATATGGACTCGATACTCCATGGATGGTACGTTGACAAAGTGAAAGAGAGCGGCGTATCGACTTCAATGTTAGATACGAAAGGACATTTCCACCGCGAGGAGGATGGGACATTCCAGTTAGTTTTGAGGATCTGTTCGTCTGTACCAACCGATAGCCATCGATATTTCTACTGTACGATCCTGGACGCTGTGAGTATCGCACCACATTGCACGACCTTATGACTTCCATAGGATTTTGCATTACGCTTTTTAACATTCAATGCGAGTTGCAGGGCGATGAGGCAGTGAGTCGTGACGAATCGACAACTAGTTGGGTTAAATCGACCACGAGCTTGTGTCCGCGACGATGGCTAGGCTTCAACCGGAATGGGTTGCCTCCTACATCAAGAGGGCATTGCAAGCTGAGTTGAGGAAGGACTTCATTCTACTCCCGTACCACGAGGAGTAAGTGCTACTTCACCGCTCAATTACTTCTACGCACTGAAACCGTATGTGAACTTATTTTCTTCGCTACATACCATTTAATAAGCAACCACTGGGTTCTACTCGTGCTCTGTCCGAGTGACAACAAAGTGTACACTTTTAATTCTGTTGATAAGAGACCGATGGCCTACGCGATCAAGCCTCCTTTGGAGCAGTAAGTGCACCACTCTTATCTAACATTTTATGTATTTAACTACGTTCATTTTTTTATACTCAACGGCATCTCTCCAATGTATATAGGGGTTTCAAGCAATACGTCGAAGCAGGAGGGACACACGACGACAAAAAGGGCTCCAAGCTGGAGTATGTCCGCTTCATGGTACAAGTGGCTATCATATATAAGATTTAGATTTTCTGACATATTTTCTTCATCTCTTAATTTATTTTTCTTTCTTCACAGTGCCATCAACAGGGCAATAACGACCGCTGTGGTTTGTATGTCATGCAACACATGTTGATCTTGATTGCCGGCTCAGACCGTTTCCCTAAGGTAGTACATGCATTATTATACAATTAGTCTTTCACATAGAAATATAAAAACTTAAATTAGAGCACTCGTTTCTATTTTGCGGATACCAATATCCCCGTAAGAGTATAGACGACCTTGCACTCAACAAGATACGAGACCACTTATGCGATGGTCTTGGATAGAATGCTTGTCGGAGGACGGACGGTTTAGAGATCCCGAAGGCTCCTACTAGATCAGATGTGAACAATATTATATATCTGAATGCGATTGCATGTGTCTTATGGTTAAACATGTTTACGTTCTATTTTGTTAACGAATGTGATATGTGTTTGTTGTAACAAAGTGTTCATGTTCTTTGAATGTGATATGTTGTCTGTAATTTCTGTGTGAATGTGATATGTGCATATTGTGTGGAATATGTGCTGATTGGAGGGTGAATTAGAAAATAGTAAACCACACCACTTCATCTCTGTCGGTTCTCACAAGCAAATGATAGAGATGTGACGGTCATCTCTATCGGTTCTTTGTAAGAAGCGACAGGGATGATGAACTCATCTCTATCGGTTCTTTATAAGAAGCGATAGAGATGAGAGTATTATCTCTATCGGTTCTTTTTAAGAAGCGATAGAGATGATTCAGTCACCTCTTAAACAATAGAGATGATTCTTATAAAGAACCGATATAGATGACCGCGTCATCTCTATCGGCGAGAACCGACTGTAATAATGCCGCCTCATCTCTGTCTCATGACTTTGTGTCACCACCAGAACCGACTGTGATGATAAAAAAGAACCGATTGTGATGTATATTTGTGTAGTAGTGATTACATTATCTCACTATAGTAGGTTCGTCCAATGCTTTACGGATATTTGGGAATCGATATGTACTGCTAGGTACCGCTATCGATTATCGGTCGAAAAGGTGTTTCCGAGTCGTGTTCAAATATGCATGAACCTGCAGGGTCACACACTTAAGGAGTTGGAATATAGTGGTACGGATTAGATCCGTCACTAATGGCCCAAGTGGGCTTTGTCCTTCAGTTGGGCCCTAATGTAGGGTTCCACCATGAGGGAGGGGGCGGCTATATAAAGGGGTTCGTGATTGCAATAGATCACAGAAGAGGGCGTAGCCACCAAAACCCTAGCCGTCACCACTTGAGCCTTCCCTTGCGCTCTGGTGCTGGCACACCGATGCACGGCGTTCTTTTCCCTGAACGTGTGGACACCGGTAGAGGTGTTGCTACTACTGCAACACTGTTCGGGACGATCGACCACCGCGTGAGGACGATCGACCACCGCGTCAGGAGGATCGACCACGCAACGAGGAAGATCGACCACTGCAACTGGACGTGCACTTCGTTGATTCGGGCTGCATCAACTTCCTTCCACTGCACTGCGCGTCTAGTGGTAACGATCCATGATCATCTACTTGCGTGGCTTTCTGGTTTACGAGGTAGAAATTTTTATTGTGCGCTAGTGTAACCTACTCGTATCCCTTCAGCATCATCAGCCTCTTTGAGAATAACGGGTGTAGCATGCGGAGTAGGACAAGTTGGACAAGGTAGCTCGCTGGTGAAATACTCCCAAAGACATTGACCACACATCTGAAGGTGTATATGTAGAACCCAGTCTCGATAATTAAGACCATCGAAGATAACCGGACAGCGAGGAACAGAAATGATACTTGAGGAAGAACAACAAAACGATGACATTATTTTATAGTTTTTTTATAAAATACTACTAGTACTCTGTCTCACGCACACAAGAAGGCAACGCGATGCCGGCTGCAAGAAATCACCGAGGGCTCGGCCCGGCGCCAGGCATCGAAGGAGATGAGTCATCGGGGACGCTAGCGACATCGGTGCGGAGGACGAGCATGGAGTCGTGGAGCAGTGCGACGGCGGTGTGCCCTAAGGCACTAGTATCGTGTCGAGATCGAGGAGGAGGGCGGGGTGGTGGACCCTAGGGTACTAGTGCCGTGGCGGGAGGACGACGTCAAGGAGGCTCTGGTAGATATCGGGCCTGCGACGAGGGGGCTGGGTCCTAGCGATGGAGGGGCCATCCATATAATGGCGAGCAGCGGCTAGAGACTATGGAATCGCTGGACAAGAACAACGGCCGGCAACGGGAAGAGCTGCAGGAAGAGCGGCGACGGCCAGCCAATAAGGAGAAGGTGGTGGATGGTGCAATTGCAACGCCGGTGAAACCCTAACCCTAAATTTACTGTGATATCATGTTATGAATAGAACTTGTATTCATCATGAGACCAATAGACCAGAATATATACATGTACACACGGGTACAAAAGGAAAACCTATATAAGATAATACCCATACAAGACAATACAAGATACTAGCAATCTCTATACAAAACAATCTAAGATACTAGCAATCTCTGTACAAGACAATATAGGATACTATCTGACAGAGGCATCTCCCCCACAATTTCACAAAAAAAATGAAGATACCAAATGCCACACTACAGAAGCCTACTGTTGCAAAACATGCATCTAGGGTGAAACAGAAGACAAATAATAAACTCAAGAAACAAGACGAGATCAACGCAGCCCCTGAACACTAAACTATATTTAAGTAGATCATGATAAGCAAAGAGCAAACCTTTCTTACTCGGAAATTTTAGAACTTTTTACCCAACAAAATTATTTACTTCTTTGTTCTTCAAAAAGTTATTTACTTTTTACATTTTGTAGGTTTTTTGTTTGACCAATGACCCAATGTTGAGATTTTTTTATTTTTTGGTTGAAGACTCGTATATATTGATTCATAAGAAACAGAGTACATAGATAAGGGGATTCGATTAATAAATCCCTCATACGTAAGTACTATAATTCTTTATTAGAAGCCACAGCTACAGCTAGGCCGCCTTTCTTGTTTCAAGAAACAACAAAACAAAAAAAGAAGGGGTAAAGAACAAATAACAACCCAAGAACCGCTCACCGTTGGGAGGCAGCCGGCCGCCGTTTTCCCGCGCCGACGCCGTCACGACGAGCGCGGCCTCCTCCGGCGCGGCAGTGGGCGGCAGGAGGTAGGCGGAGTGGTCGACGAGCAGCCGAAGCACGAGGCCGGCGAGAAGCAACGACAGCAGCAGCTTCAGGGCCACCAGCCCGCCGCCAGCCACCTTCCTCTGCACCGAAGCCGGCAGCCACGGCTCCCCCCACTCCATCCCCATCCTCTTCCGAGTTCGCACCAAAAACACCTCGCTTTGGTGCAGTACAGTGCGGTGCAGTTGCGTATAGGCGGTGGAGATGGTTGGTAGGTAGGGACTCTTGAGTCTTGACACGCCCTTCTGTAATCGTAGAGACGATTGCATCGAGTATATGTTTATAGAATAATATAATTATTTTCTTTTAAATAAATATCATCCGTATCGATCAACAAGTATATAAATTGTTCGTAAAACTCTTTATTAGTATTTTGATATTATTCTGAATTATTCTTACCCTTATATCATTATATGTAACAATTGTGATTTATAGATCAACATGTATTGATTGATGATAATGTTTTAGGGATCATGGACATAGAGATATCACACAACCCACTATGAGATATTGTGGAAATTGTTATATTCTTAAGTGTCATGAATTGGTATCATATATAGTGCATGTGGGATCCTTAGACCTCAGACTATCATGATTACCTACATATGTAATACTATACTTAGAGGTTATCAAACACTACTCTGTAATTGGGTAGTCATAGAGGTATCTTTCAAGTTTACTATCAAACATGCGGAAGAATGTGAGCGATCAAGATGGAATTTATCCCTCCTATATAACTGGGGAGATATCTTTAGGCCTCTCGATGTGGTTAGATTAAGAATGTGCATGATCATACCGAATGTGATTGAGGAGTCAATTGCAACTAAGTAATCTACCACAGAACGAGTGAATGATTGGCTATCATAGGATGACATGTTTCTCGCCTTGAATTCGATCTGGTATCATGAGGCAAAGGGATTGGTACATGACCAGTATATAGGTTCATCCGATATGATCTTTGTGTATATTTGGAAGTCGCTTTGCCTTGCTAAGGGCCATTGCTGACTTATGAGCCGAAAGGAGTTTCTGGGCCATAACCGTATATGCATGAACCTACAGGGTCACACACTTAACGAGTTGAAATACATTTATTTGGATTGGATCCCTCACTAATGGGCAAGTAGGCTTTGCTCCTTGGTTCAGCCCCTAACGTAGGGTTCCACCGAGAGGCTATATAAAGGGAGGCTAACGGGATACAATTGTTGTGCCACCGCACCCACAAAAAACCCTAGCTGTCACCGCTAAAGCCCTGCGGGATGCACTGGTGCTAGCACACCAATGTACAACGTTTCTTCTCCGAATGTGTGGACTTCAGTAGAGGCATTGCTTATACTCTCACCTGATCGGGATGATTGTTCGGGCACATTCAACCACCGCTCAAGGATGTTTAGCCACGGATCAAGGACGACCAACCACTGCTAGGACACGCTACGTTGAATCGGGCTACTTCAACTCTCCTTCCGCTGCACTACACGTCCGGTGGTAACGATCCATAATCTCTCACTTGCTTGGCATCCTAATTTAAGTGGTAGAATTTTTTAATTTACGCTAGTATAGCCTACTTGCATTCCTTCACAGTAGTGAATTGCTAATGTGAAGAAGAAGGGCAATATAGGCAAAGGAAGGAAAACAGTGGTGTTTAGGTGGCATTGGAGAAAGCTGCCAACAGGGAGTGAGTGCTTTTGCATGAACCACCTCAGGTTTTCACCAAAAGTGGCTGTCGGTAAAGGCTCTCCTTTCTATTTTTACCCACCCATTTGGAGGGAAACTTAGCTATCTAGCGTGGAAAGTATTTCAAAAAATAAGGCTGGAGAATTGCAATGTTCATGGAAAGTGTTAAGGAACCTCGCTATCGAATAGTCCGGGTTTCCGAACAGATCTGAATTGGAGAACAGAAAGAGAGAGAGACACGTGTTTAGAGAGAGCAACAGCGGAAATTCTTTATTGCTAATGAATTCTTGTACATAGGGGGACCCCTCCTCCTTTTATAGCGCTCATCCAGGGTTTTGGCTAAGGGACCACATGGACCTTCCAATGGGCTATTAGGGTTTCTTAACACTCCCCCTTGGGCCCTTTGCCGCGAGATGCATATGCCTCATTAAAACTCCAGAAAAACCCAGTGGGAAAAATACTTGGAGAAAGAGTACATAGCATACGCTTTACAATGTTGCACGAATTGCCTCGTTAAAAACCTTATGCAAGAAAACTTCATGAAAAACTTGCTAAGGAAAAAGAGTACAATTCTCCCAACTTCAATTGCTAATCTTCGAGATTTATGTTGGGTATTCATAATTCATGCTCGAGATTCATGTGGGAGTATGTGAAATATCTCCCCCTGAAATCTGCACTTCTCTAAGTCTCATCATCCCAATTCCTTTCACGCACCTTTCAAAGGTAGACGCTGGGAGTGATTTAGTGAACAAATCTGCAAGATTTTCACATGACTTAGTATGCAATATCTTGATCTCGTTCATCTTATGCAATTCATGAGCATAGAAGAACTTGGGGTTGATATGCTTCGTGAGATTGCTCTTCACATAACCCATTTGTGCTTGGGCAACACAAGCTGCATTATCTTCATAAATTATCGTGGGAGTTTGCTCAATGTTCAAACCACATGACTTCTGGATGTGGTGAACCATTCTTCTGAGCCATGCACATTCACGAGATGCTTCATACAAAGCGATGATTTCCGAGTGGTTTGTCGACGTTGAGACAAGAGTTTGCTTAGACGACTTCCAGGAAATTGCTGTTCCTCCACATAGGAAAACATAGCCAGTTTGGGACTTGCGGTATCTGGTCGATAAATACCCAGCATCGGCATAGCCAACCAAATTCAATTCATTATTTCTTCTAAAGAACAGACCGAGGTCTTTGCTTCCTTGGAGGTAGCGGAAGATGTCCTTGATCCCTTTCCAATGCCTTTTGGTGGGTTCTGCACTGTACCGAGCTAGCAAATTCACGTGACGCAATGTCCGCCTAGTGCTATTCGCAAGGTACATGGCGCTCCAATTGCACTCAAATATGGGAATTCTGCTCCCGGGACTTCCTCCCCTCTTCTCTAGGTGCAGATGGGTCTAGAGTGCGCTCGGAGTGACCTTCCAACCATTGGAATCTTTGCGGATATGCCTTTTCAAACCAAACCTTTCCAACACTTTCTGTGTGTAGGTTGATTGATGTACCAAGATTCCTCCTTGGACATGTTCAAGCTGCAAGCCTAAACAAAACTTGGTTTTACCCAAATCTTTCATTTCAAACTCAGACTTCAAGTATGAGCATGCCTCTTCAATTTCTTCATCCGTCCCAATGATGTTCAAGTCATCTACATAGACGGAGATTATACAGAATCCATTCGGGGATCGCTGTATAAACACACATGGACAATCTTCGCTGTTTGTGTAGCCTTTCTTGCAGAGAAAGTCACTCAAGCGATTGTACCACATTCTTCCTGACTGCTTCAGTCCATACAGTGATTTCTCCAATTTCACACTGTACAGGTTTCTATTTGCTCCGTCTTGGTTCGGGATAGGAATTCCTTCCGGTACTTTCATGTATATCTCGAATCCAAGTTTCCATCTGGTATCTGTGACAACATCCATTAGCTTCATTCTCAACTTCAAGTTGACTGCCATTGAGATCAAATATCTAAAGGTAATTCCTCCCATGATCGGAGAATAGGTTTCTTCATAATCAACTCCGGGCGTTGAGTGAAACCTTGAGCTACAAGGCTTGCTTTGTACCTTACAACCGTTGTTTTCATTTCTCTTCCAACAAAGACCCATTTATGACCTACGG
This sequence comes from Otatea glauca, assembly GCA_036346275.1. Lineage (NCBI taxonomy): Eukaryota > Viridiplantae > Streptophyta > Magnoliopsida > Poales > Poaceae > Otatea > Otatea glauca. The sequence goes on along the minus strand of CM070721.1, from coordinate 41,451,447 downwards.
GGTTTATATGGGGAGGTGTGCGACATCTGAGCCCAAACACCTCTGTCTTGTTCAGAGAGACTAACTCTGCAGTGATTGCCTTTTTCCATTCTTCCCAATCTAGCCTTTTCTTGCACTCTGCGAGAGATGCAGGCTCGGGATCATGATCAATGATCGAGGCAATCTTCTTTGCAAAGTATGCATCAACGTTGGCTGTTGCTCTATTCAGGGATTCTCCTATTATTACAAAGTTTATGGCCATTTCTTCATGGGGTGCTTCATGCACTTCTACTTGCTCTTCGCTGCTATTCCCTATCGCAGGAGCAAGTTCCTTTAGCTTTTCATCGCCTATGTGTGCGCACACATTATTTCTGGCGGCTTCCTGCAGTGGAAGATTCAAGTCTGGAATTGCCTTTTCCATTGGCTTCTTTCCAGTGCCAGGTCTCAACTGGCTCCCCTTCTTTCATTGGGGCATTTTCGTGATTGGTTGTGGTAAGTCCTCTCGCCCAGTTTTCTCCAGACGTCTCCGGGTACTTTGGGTTTGAGGAGCCAGATTGCCTGCTCTTTTTCTTTGAGGCCTCTGAACAGGTTGAGGGATACCTTCTATTTTCTTTGGTATTTCCACCCTCTCTGGTGCATTTCTTGCTGGTACATGCGACTTAACCACGCCCTTCAGATCACAAAAATGATCAGGCAGTTCATTTGCTAAATTCTGCAAATCGATTATCTTCTGGACTTCTTGATTTGCTTCATTAGTGCGGGGTCATGTGCGGGATCGCAGTGGAATGCCATATGATTTCCCGGCATTTTTCATCCAAAGGTTGATTTCCTCGCCCTAATGACGGGAAACGATCCTCGTCAAAGATGCAATCAGCGAATCGGGCTGTATGCAAGTCTCCAGTCATGAGTTCCAAATACCTGATTATGGATGCACTCTCATAACCAACGTATATCCCAGACTTGCGGAGAGGGCCCATTGCAGTCCGCTGAGGGGGTGGTATAGGTACATATACTATACACCCAAATTTTCTAAGACGGGAGATCTTCAGGATGATCCCGTGCACAAGCTGCATAGGAGAATGGATGTTGTAGGCCGACGGTCTGAAATTGATAAGAGCTGCTGCGTGCAGGACTGCGTGTCCCCAACAAGTGTTGGGCAAGTTACAACTCTGCAAAAGCGGTCTGGCAATGAATTTAATCCTCTTTATTGGTGCTTCTGCTAGTCCATTCTGCGTATGGACGTGCGGTACGGAGTGCTCAACTGCTATCCCTGTTGCCGTGCAATAATCATCAAATGCCTTTGAAGTAAATTCTCGGCATTGTCCGCTACGATGGACTTCACGCGATGATCAGGGAAAGCATTCTTAATTCTTATGATCTGCGAGATCAGCTTTGCAAAAGCATGGTTTATTGTTGATAACAAGTATACATGCGACCATTTCGAGGAAGCATCAATGAGCACTATAAAGTATCGAAACGGCCCTGACAGGGGCTGAATCGGACCGCAAATATCCCCTTGGATGCGTTCCAGGAATGCAGGGATTTCACTTCGCACTTTCATGACAGAGGGTCTAGTTATTGATTTCCCGGTGGCACATGCAGGGCACACAAAATCTTCATGATTCGGGAAATTTTTAACATTAATACCATGACTTTGTGAGTTGTTCACTATATTTCTCATCATTCTAAGACCAGGATGGCCTAATCTACCATGCCATAAAGAAAATAACTCAGAGCTTCTAAAACAGTTTTCAAGGAAGTATACACTTCGGGTGCATGCATGTTCGTGTAGTACAACCCAGATTCATATGAGGGACATTTTTCTAATACCATTTTCCACATACCGCGTGCTTCACAATGCACAGGTATTCTTTGCCATTTTCTTCATTGGTTTCTACGTGAAAACCATTGGCGCGGATGTCTTTAAAGCTTAGGAGAGTACGTGTTGATTCGAGGTACAAAGGGCTTCTTCAATTACGAGTTGTACCCATAGGCAATACAATAGTGGCTCTTCCTGAGCCGATTACATATGAGTCGCTTCCTGCGATCGTAGTAATCTTTCCAGCGTTCTTCGTGATCGACTGGAAATACTTAGACTCTCTTAAGATAGTATTTGTTGTGCCACTATCAACAATGCATATCTCATCCATTTGGGCGCTACGATTTCTAGATGTAAGAAATATAATTCCAATCAAACAGAGGCAAAATAATTCAAATATTGCTTGTAAATGAAAGAATGCTGGAATAAAGAATAAATTGCATATATATTCATGAGAGAAGTATGCTCTTCTAGAGCTTACTATTCATTATTCAAAAGAAAATGCTAACAACCATAATCTAAAAAAAATGCGATTCATGCATTTAAACGGCAGTGCACGGTTTGATCGTTCTGCTCGACGGTAGGTTTCGTGTCCTGCGAGGACCCTAGATCAATCGCAGCACGGAGCTTCTTGCCCCCAAGAACGATCTTCACGTCCGATGCCCAAGTGAGGTATTTCTGACCGTGCAGGGCCAGTTCTTCAAACTCACGATTCATGATTCATGATTTCAAAATTCCGACATTAGATTACTGCGTGTAATCTAATAGAAAATGGTTGCAATAAGCATAAAGTACAGAAAATAAATTGCTATGCATTGCAATGGATTCAAAATTCATGAAGAAAAATTCATAAAACAGAGAAATAGAGCAAGAAAAATTAAAAACAGAGCCAAATAAATCTTCTTGATTTTCTGGCAATTTTTTAAAATTTTCTGCAATTTTTTTTCGCAATTTTTTTTCTTTTCTTTTCTTCTTTTTCATTTCTTTCTTTTTTTTTCTAGGCCGAACGGCCTTTTTGGGCCGCCTTTTTTTTTCTTTTCCCGCCTGGCCACTGGGCTTCTTCTTGCGCGTGGCCTTTTGGCTTATTGGGCTGCTCCTTTACCGTGCCTTCGGCCCGGATGGCTTGCTCGGCTGAAGAAAACACGGCGGCTAGGGTTCCATCCCTAGCCCGCATGCCCATTTTCAAGCGCAAAGGCTCAAGGCGCAGCCATCTCCGGCAGAGCCAGTGGCGGCAAGAAGAGGGGAAAACCGGCGACTAAGAGCCGGGCCAGCGGTCGGCGGCTTGCTGCGAGCATCGCCGGGCGGAGGCGGCGCCGGCCGTCGGCGCGCTCCTCTCGGCGCCAAGGCCGGCGACGACGGAGGCGATGGCGTGGCTGCGTGCTGCGGGGGATCGACGCAGCGCAGTGTCGGCCGTGTGCGCGACGATGCGGCTTCATGCCGGCGGCGATTCAGCCGGCGGCGCCCTCGCGGCGGCGGTTCGGCCTCGGCGGCGCCGCCGTGCGGCGTCGGCGGAGCCGAGGCCGAGACTTGGCGTCGGCGCGCACCGTGAGCGGCCGTCGGCGCTTCATGCGCGGCGCCGCCTGGCGCATGGTGGCGGTGGCGCGGCTGCGTGCGGCGGCCGCGCCGAGCGGCGAGATGTGCCGGGCCGGGGCTGCGGCGGTGGCGGCCGATGCCGCGGCGGAGCGGCTGCGTCGGATGGCGGGACGGTGACGCGCCGGCGGCGCGCGCGGCCGCGTGCGGGCGAGTTCGGCGGCGCTGCGGTTCGGCCGGCCGTCGTCGCGAAAAACCGTGGTGGCGGGCTGGGCGACGAGGCGACGGCTGCGAGCCGCCGGCGACGGACGGCGGCGGGCCGGTGGAGGCGGCAGCGACGCTTGGACTCGGCGGCTGGCTGCGGACGCGCGCGCCGATCCGTGTCGGTCTTCGGCGCGCGGACGCAGCGGGGCGAAGCGAAGCGGGTCGAAGGCGAGGGTGTCGCCAGCGGAGGCCGCGGCGGTGCGCGCGGCGGCGGCGCGGTTCGAAAGGGCCGAGGCGACCGGATCGGCGACGCGGACCGGCGGCAAGCAGGTCGGTGCCGAACGCTGCGGCTTCTGCCGGAGAAGGAGCGGCGCGCGCACGGAGGTCGAGATGGCGGATGGCTGCGGGCCAAGGCTCAGTCTTGGCGGCGGCGGCGGCGCTTCAAGCGCACGATGGCGGCGGCGGCGGCCGGAGCGCCGGCCGAGGCAGCGTGGCGGCGCCGCCGCGCGCGAGAGGGTAGCGCGGCGGCGGGGTGGCGCCGTGGCCGTGCGTCGACGATGATGTCTCATGCGGTTACAACGACGGCTACGAGCCGCCGCCGCCGCCGCGCCGGGCACGAACCGAGGTTGCGCGCGGTGCTTTGGTAACTTCATGTCGTGCACGCAACCGAGGTGGCAACGGTGCTTCGTGCTCTTGTTGCCAGGGTTTTTTTTTCTTTTCTGTGATGAACAGTGAATTCATGTACTGTGGTGGCCGTCGAGACGCTCGCGGCGTTCTTCGTGTAGCTTCGTGCCACGTAGGATAGATGCATGCATAGAAAAAGAACGATTAGATTCAAACGCTAATCCCACCTTTTCTCACCTTTTCAATCTGATCTCTGGTAGAGCTTCGTGCTGATAACGTGTTAAGGAACCTCGCTATCGAATAGTCTGGGGTTCCCGAACAGATCTGAATTGGAGAACAGAAAGAGAGAAAGACACGTGTTTAGCGAGAGCAACAACGGAAATTCTTTATTGCTAATGAATTCTTGTACATACGGGGACCCCTCCTCCTTTTATAGCGCTCATCCAGGGTTTTGGCTAAGGGACCACATGGGCCTTCCAATGGGCTATTAGGGTTTCTTAGCAGAAAGCACAGTTGAGTATCGGATATCGTTAGGAAATGGCACTGCCATGAAGCAAATGATCGAGATAAATATGGCAATTCATGATTGGCAAGGCTGCTTGGTTGTGTCACGGTGCCTTTGCGCCGTGCCTACCGTACATGCAAGCCCTAAGGTTGCGTAGGCACGAGTGCTTGTTTGTCGTTCTGGGCTGTACACTTGAGCTGAGAGCGACAAAATTGACGTAACTAGGGTATTTTGTTCGTTACAAGAAACACACAACAAATGACAAAATATTGTACTAATTTTATTCAACTTTTCAACAATATTTTCGTGAGGTTGGCTACTTTCGCCCAAATTTAATTAAAAGAAGCTTTTCCAATTCGCTCATCGATGAATTCATTAATAACTGAGTTTTCTTGCAGTTTCACCCCTTAAAGGATATAGGTATAAATGAACCTTGTGTCTAGAAATAAATCCAGCACAAATTCTTTGAGCATTGGTACCACTGCCATTTATCCAATATTCCAATTGGCCCCTCGAAAAGCTGAACTTAAACCATTCTCTGTCCTTTGTTTTCTTGGTCGTGAACTTGAGACCAGTCTTGAAAAATTGTTGGACCAAAATACCCCTCCTGGGAAGCATATGGATCAAAATTCGAAAATACTGACCAACAATGCGCCCTCCCTGAGTTGAAGACGAAAAGTTGAAATGACTTATGCATCATCTTGAGTTCTTAACCAAAGTTAATTTGTGGCCTTGCAGTGCAGGGTCACCAGCTTTGTACATGCCGTGCACCAGCTGCTACTAGATGTCAGTGTGCCCGGTGACCCAAGTGTCCATGCGTCGTCGGGACACGCGTGCAGGACGTGCATGCCGATCCTCGGAGCGTGCGATCGACTAGTATACGTAGCCTTGCGTACGTTACCGTGGGCTTTGGAGGTAGTAGAGGACAAGTAGTAGGCTAGAAGGCTGTGCTTATCGTCTCGTGACGTTTCTGTTCTGCACTACGGCTGTCAGTTGGGTTGGCACTGGCACTGGCACGACGGGTCGCAACGGGTCATGCCTTTTTATATGATTGGCCACCGGTGAAATCTAGGTACCGTCGGTTGGTGGTTATATCATGAGCACGACGGACCGTGAGACGCAATAGATTGTGTCTTGTTGGCATGACCGGCTGTCAGTGAGGCCTAAGTACAGCCCGATGGCTCGCAAGGTCACCTTCGTGTCGAGTTGGCATGAGCACGGCAACCCGATGAGGGAGTCATGGACGGCAACCCGACGGCATCGATGGAGATAGCGGTGTGGACACGGAAGAGAGGTCGACGGCACGGGTGTGAGAGAGGTGAAGACGGTAGCGCAAGCGCGGAAGAAGGTATGAGACCATGTGGAGGTCAATCCATAGATGTGTGATAAGTATTTGATATTTGTTAGGCTTACATCGATTTGTGTGAGTTTGTTTAGTTTAGAAAACTGAATTTGCAATTTTGAGTTACTTTTGGTCTTCCCAATGAGCTTGAGCGATGCATTTAATTAGGAATTCATGTTGATGTTAATTACATGTTGCATATTTTATTGTGCGATCCTATGTGATGTGTTTGCTTGATTGTAATGGTTGCAGGACGTCGGAGCTAGGTCATGGTGAGGTCCAGACAGTCAAGGTGACGCTAGGGAGTAGCTATAAGCCAAGAAGACAAGTGGATGATGGAGATGCTAGCTTAAACCATACTTAAGTGAAGGATGCTCATTGGATCAAGGGTTCGCGGGTGTGATCAGTGGTTAAGTTAGTGGTAAAAGGTTAAAGCCTGTTATGTTGTTGGGTTGCGAGTTAGCACGTGTATGAGTAAGGGAATTAATTTCAACTCTTGATGAGGGTTAAGAAGGTCATCTAAGGGTGGAGATTGCTCCCATCATGTATGAGTGGGAGAGTGCATCTCAACCCTTGATGAGGTTTCTTGAGGGCCAAGAAGGTCATCAAGGGTGAAGGTTGCTCCTAGTGTGCTATAAATAGAGGGGTGGAGGGATGCCTCTGTAACATCCCAAAAATTGAAGTTTTGGAATGTTAGAAATCAAAGATGAACCATTTGCATTTCTTTGAATTAAAAAAAGCCTCTCGGGCCGAATCTCTCCGGCCCACTTCTTTTTCAGCCACCTCGGCCCGATTCGCCTTTTGAGGATTTTTCTGAATTTTTGATTTTATTCGAATTTCGGATATTTCTTAAATCGGCCCAATTCCATTTTAAAAAAAGCCTCGCCGAATCTCCGCCCACTTCTTTTCGCCACCTCGCCTGGCCGCCTCGCGCTCTCGGCGCCTCGCCTGCCCAACTCCACTGCGCGGCCCGGCCGGATTCGATGCGCGACGCACGGATCGATGCACGCCGCCCCGCGAAACCCTAGCCGCCGCCGAGTCCGTCTCGCCACGCCTTGGCGTCGTGCGCGTCCGGCGCGTTCCCGAGGCTATAAAGTCGTGCCGCACCCGCCCGAGGTCCGCCGTCTCGCGCCGCGCTTGCCCTCTCGCTCGCCGTCCTTAGCGCCTCCGTTGCTCCGTGCGACCTCGCCAAGATCGCCGTTGAGCGAGACCTTCCGCCGCCTTTTCGCCGCCGTCGGCGTCTCCGCCGCAGCCGTTGGTCCCTTCGCCTTCCCCGCGTCATCCTCTCCCCGGTTCGCCTTGTCCCGGGTCCGATCCGCCGCGTCTTCGCCGTGGCCTCGTCTTCTTCCCCGCCTCCGGTAAGCCTCGCGCCGCCGCTCGCCGCCGTTGCCGGCTTGATCTCGCCGTCGGATTCTGCGCTGGCGCTCTGGATTGCGCCGCGTCACCTCCGGCCGCTGCGTCGCTCCTCGGCCGTCCGATCGGGTCGAGTGGCCGGATGCTGGACGCGTGGCCCGTCCGCGTCACCGTCCACGTCAGCGCCATGTCATCCGCTTGCGTCAGCCGCCGCGTCAGCCGAATCGCTCGCGTCAGCGATGACGTCAGCCGTGCGCCGGGTGCACGGTGAACCGAGGCAGTTCCGTGGACCCAGTTCACCGTGAACCCGATGATGTCAGCGTTGCGCAATAAATCCTTTTCCAATACAAAAATAAATCCAGAAATTCTGATTTTCTGATTTTCTGTATTTTTTCTGAATTTAATTTTCCAGAAGCCCGTTCTCGCTCATACGAACTCCGATTGAGGCGATTCAAGTTTCTAAATTTTTCTAAAATCAAGATCTATCTTCCAGAGCCATTTATTTTCAGTTTTGAGCTGGTTTGAGTCTCTGTTTTGTATTTATTTGGTTTCGTTGCTTCTTTTCCGGTAGACGCTAATTTTGAGGGAGCGAACGAAGACTTCGAAGACCAAGATTCAGCACTAGATCAGCAAGGCAAGTCGTAACCTTTGATCATATTGATCCTATGTTGGCAAAGTAATTTATTTTATACACTTGCATGCTATTTACGTATCAATGTTTATTTAATGGGAGTAGATGTATGCCTAGTTAACATTATGCCACCTTGATTCGTTGTATGCCATGTATCCATTGTTAAACCTAGGTTGGGACATTACTAGTTGGACATAATCATTATACCAACATTGGGTTATCGTAGCTATGCTTAGACATGCTTACATATACGTTGGGATTCATGTCACATGTGAATAATGTTAATATTGACTTAATGAGATATTGAATCGTGGCCGTTAGCCACTGTTGTAAAATTTGTTGTACCATGGCGGGGTTTGCCATTGGTCTTGGTTGAACGAATTGTTTTCCCTCGGGCAAGTGATCGTGAAGTAAAGGGGGTGCTTTCTAGCACATTGGGATGTGGATGTCTTGCCTGAGACAATTTAAGGACTTAATCTTGTGCGCCATTGAACTGGGCCTAGCCGTACTACCACATGTCTGGAATGGGACAGACTTAGCTGATTAATTTGCAATGTCTAGCCTTGAGTACTGCCGGTTGGTGGTGTGGGTTCCGGGATGGACGGGTAGATTCGCAAGGCGCAAGAGGGGGCCCTAAAGGGCGAAACCTTAGCGGGCAGTACCGAGTTTAGACAGTGCATTGTAAAGGTTTTGTCATGATATCTCTGCGACACACCAAAGGAAGTGTGTTAAGATCGATTGCACAAAGAGATGTTCATGTCTTGTGGGTAAAGTTGTACAACCTCTGCAGAGTGTAAAACTATTCGAATAGCCGCGTCCGCGGTCATGGATAAAGCCCGGGAATTTCACACGGGGTATAGAGTGTTTCATAAAAAGTGGAATGTGGATTTGTTGGGATGTGAACGGGGAGTTCACTGTCGTTTTGTTGTCTATCATTGATCTACCAGTTATTTATTTATCTTTTCATAAATATGCTTTCAATCTATTTATTGTATTTCAAATCAAGTATTGCTTTCTGCAATTGAACTATATAGCCATCCTTGTCAAGCCGTGCATGAATATATTGCATCAATTCCCTACGGCTTGCTGAGTACCTTTGTACTCACGGCTTTATGCCTTTGTTGATCAGTTGCTGAAGGAGATAATGAATATCATGAGGAGGAATTCTATGAAGACTACGTGGATTAGGAAGGCGTTCCCCAGACGATTGCCTGTGGCATGTCGAATGGTTCAAGTTATCTTTTCCGCTGCAATAGTATTTGTTTCTTAAGCCCTTAAGGCATAATGGTGTAAACATTGACCATAAGGTCGTTTGCTTTATTTAATAATGAATTGCTTCTTCCTAGTTAATTCGTTGTATGGAATGGTATTTCATCTATGTTTCCACTGTGTGCACTAGCGTGATCCTGGACTAGTGCAGTATACACAGAGGGTTTCGGATTTGCAAATCCGGGTCCCGACAGAGATGGTATCAGAGCCATATCGACTGTAGGTCGCTATCCTAGTTAGCATGGTCTTCAAAATTATTTTCTAAATCAAACCAACAAAATTGGTACTTAATAGTTTTCGTCTCCTCTCAACTTATTCTTAGGTTCTTATTCCTCTCCTTTGCTGAAACATGGTTTTGAAATTTAAATTGATCTTATCTCATGAAATTTCTCAAAGCCTCAGTCCTTACTAAGGAATCAAATCAAGAAAGATGATGATCAAGCCATCAAAGCTATATCAGAGAGGCCTACCATATAAGATAGGTTTTGGTGCTCAGCGGTGTTTGAGCATGTCTTTCCCTTCGGTTTAGTTACGTTTAGTCGCGTATACTAAGATTTTCTTTGCTTGAGTGTCCGGTATGTTGTACACTTGCCCCAAGCACGGTGTTACAACCATACCTTTAATTGAAAAGCTTTATTTGCCCTTTAATTTGAAGCCTTTCGGTTGTATCCTTTTGTCCACAGGTATTACCTTCTCCCTAGATGATCTTACCACTTGTCTCTGCTTTTCCTCTTACCTATCAAACCCTTGTGCTGCATCTCGGATGGTTGACACTCGTTCTAGAGCGTCGCGATTCACCCGTGGATGCGGTGCGGTGCCAACACCAACTCCAACCCCAATGCACCACCGCCACCGCCAAGAGTGAGACGAACATGGGACATTTTACGGCGGCTCGACTCGACTAATGAATACAATGATGCGAACATGAACAACATGATGAATCAAGTAGAACTGCATGCAGTTGCCCTATCAAATCTGTTGAACCAGCAAAACCAAGTCTTCTTGCACCTCCTCAAGCTCGTCTCGGTCCAAGCTAGCGTAATTTATGAGGACTCGTCCGCCAACTTTCTCAACTCTTGAGAACCATTGGGCGCAGATGATTGGATCCGCTCCATTGAGAAGAAGCTTGAAATTGCCCAGTGCACCAATCGTGAGAAGGTTCTCTATGCCGCTCACCAGCTGGAGGGCACCGCATGCATTGAATGGTGGGAGAACTACAGTGCTGCCCATGATGGCCCTCAGACTATTACTTGGGCAGAGTTTTCCACTGCTTTCCGCCACTCTCATATCCCTGATGGAAAGGTGGAGATGAAGAAGAATGAATTTCGAGAGCTTAAGCAAGAAGGAATGTCAGTGAGTGAATACCTTAATAAGTTCACTCAACTCGCTCGCTACGCTCCAGAGGATGTAGCTACAGATGATGCTCGCCAGAAGAAGTTCAAGCGTGGACTTAATCCAGGACTAAAGGTGCAAGTCATTGGCAATGACTATATAGATTTCCAGCATCTGGTAGATAAAGCAATGCTTATTGAGGAATCTCGTCGGGAATTGGAAGAATCCCGTAAAAGAAATGATGCAGCATGGAGCCCATCAGAGTCACCAGCAGAGAGTCAGAACAAATGCTCAACAGCCTGCTCGCTTCACTCCTCCGAATGCATCGAGGACCCCTGCACCAGCACCTCGCCCAGCTCCTCCAGGCAATCGCAACCTCAGCACCAACAGCAATCCACCTCAGAGGAACAGTAATCCAGCTGCAGAGTCACCTGTTTCAACTGTCATGAACTCGGTCACTATGCCAACAATTGCCCCAGAAAGCAAGCTGTGACGCCAGTCCGTTTCAATTTGGGATCTACGCTAGCCAAGACCCCTGCCCCAGGATCAGGACGTGGAGCGCCCCAGACTCCTAACCAAGCCACCAGGACTCCGTCGCCTGCTGGAAGAGGCCGCGTGAATCACGTCACCACCGAGGACGCCCAGTCTGCACCAGATGTCATACTAGGTAAGCTCCTAGTCAACTCAGCATCTGCCGTGGTTTTGTTTGATTCTGGAGCTACGCATTCATTTGTTTCTCGGAGTTTTGCTGCAAATCATCAATTAAAGACAATGCCTCTTAAGACCGTTTTATTAGTGCAATCTCCTGGTTCTGATTTGAGTACGAACCAAGGCTGCCCCGAAGTTAAGATATTAATTGGAGGGGTAGAATTTCTAGCCAACCTTATTGTCCTAGACACCAAGTCCCTAGATGTGATTCTAGGAATGGATTGGCTTTCCAAGAACCAAGCAGTTTTGGATTGTGGGAATAGAGAGATCACCTTAACCAGTCCATATGGAGCCAAGTTAAAAGTTCAAGCTGATTCAGATCAGTCCGAAGGGATTAGAGTTTGTAGTGCCAAAGGAATAAGTTTGGATGATGTGCCAGTCGCCAGCGAATTTCCTGATGTGTTTCCGGATGAGTTGCCTGGGATGCCACCGGATCGAGATATAGAGTTCTTGATAGAACTAGTTCCTGGAACACCACCCATTTCCAAGAGACCTTATAGGATGCCTGCTAATGAGTTACACAAGTAAAGAGACAGATCAAAGAGCTACAAGATCAAGGTTTTGTTCGACCAAGTTCTTCGCCATGGGGAGCGCCAGTTCTTCTAGTTGAAAAGAAAGATGGAACTCAGAGAATGTGTGTAGATTATCGCTCACTCAATGAGGTCACCATCAAGAATAAGTACCCTCCGCCAAGAATCGATGATTTGTTTGACCAACTTCAAGGAGCGGAGTGTTCTCAAGATTGATCTGAGATCGAGATACCACCAGTTGAAGATTCGTCAAGAGGATATACCCAAAACAGCTTTTGTTACTCGGTATGGACAAGTATGAGTATACTGATGATGTCTTTTGGATTGACTAATGCCCCGCTACTTCATGACCCTGATGAATAAAATATTCATGGAATATTTGGATAAATTTGTTGTTGTTTTCATTGATGACATTCTGATCTACTCCAAAAGTGAGGAAGAACATGAGGATCACTTGCGCCAAATTTTAACGAAGCTAAGAGAGAATCAGCTTTATGCAAAGTTCAGTAAATGTGAGTTCTGGATGAAAGAAGTTGCTTTCCTAGGTCATGTCATATCGGAGAAGGAGTCGCGTTGACCACAGTAAGGTACGAGATGTGCTAAGTTGGGAGTCACCCAAGACGGTACCCCAAATCCGAAGTTTTCTTGGAATGGCAGGATATTATCGCCGTTTCATAGAAGGATTTTCTAGAAAAGCTAGACCGCTCACTCAACTCTTAAAGAAGGAGAAGAAATTTGTTTGGACATCGGAGTGTGAGCAAAGTTTTCAAGAATTAAAGAAGTGTTTGACAAGCGCCCATGCTTATACGCGGATAATAGGAAGGATTTTGAGATATTCGTGATGCATCCCGACAAGGACTCGGTTGTGTGCTAATGCAAGATAAGAAGGTTGTAGCGTATGCTTGCGACAACTAAGGCCACATGAAGTCAACTATCCTACCCATGATTTGGAATTAGCGGTAGTAGTGCATGCTTTAAAGATTTGGCGTCACTATCTCATTGGTAATCGTTGTGAAGTTTACACCGATCACAAGAGTTTGAAGTATATCTTTACCCAAGTGACCTCAATATCGAGACAAAGAAGATGGTTGGAATTGATTAAGGACTATGACATTGGGATTCATTATCATCCGAGCAAGGCCAATGTCGAGCCCGATGCTTTGAGTAGAAAGAGCTCTTGCAATACTCGATGATTAAGGAAAGTCGACCGACCCTCTATAAGGAATTTGAAGCTTAGTTTGGAATTGGTTCGGAAGGGTATTTAGCCACTTTGGAAGTACGCCCTATGTTGGAAGATCAGATTCGAGAAGCACAGGTAGATGATACCGATATCAAGGAGATTAAGAGCAATATGAAGAAAGGAAAAGCCCTAAGTTTCACTGAAGATGAACAAGGTACTATTTGTTATGAGAAGCGTATTTGCGTACCAGATCAGAAAGAGCTTAAAGAGTTGATTCTCAAGGAAGCGCATGAGACTTTATACTCCATTCATCCTGGAAGTACCAAGATGTATCAAGACCTCAAGGAAAGGTATTGGTGGCCTACTATGAAGCGTGAGATTGCAGAGTATGTTGCACTTTGTGATGTCCGCGGAAGGTCAAGGCGAGCATCAAAGGCCGCAGGATTCTGCGACCATTGAAGATTCGAATGGAAGTGGGAAGAAATTGGTATGGATTTCATTACCGGATTTCCTAAGACCCAAGCGAGTTATGACTCGATCCGGGTAATAGTGGATCGATTGACTAAGGTAGCTCACTTTATTCGAGTTAAGACTACCTATGCAGGAGATAAATTAGCAGAGTTATATATGTCAAGGATCGTCAGTCTTCACGGAGTGCCTAAGAAGATAGTGTTTGATAGAGGAAACCAGTTTACCTGTCGTTTTTGGCAGAGTCTGCATGAAGCCATGGGGACTCATCTCAGGTTCAGTACTGCCTATCACCCTCAAACCGATGGACAGACTGAACGTGTGAATCAAATTCTTGAGGATATGTTAAGAGCTTGTGCCTTAACTTATGGTGTCAAGTGGGACAAGTGTTTGCCCTATGCAGAGTTTTCCTACAACAATAGTTATCAAGCCAGTTTGCAAATGTCGCCTTTTGAAGCCTTATATGGAAGAAAGTGCGAACCCTCTCAAGCTGGAAGGAGTCGGAGAAAGACAATTGTTTGGTCTGCCATCTTGCAAGAAGCCAAAGAGCAAGTCCAATTAATTCGAGACAGTTGAAGATAGCTCAAGCGAGCATGAGAAGAGTTATGCAGATAATCGTCGTCGAGATTTGAGTTTCGAGCCCAATGATTATGTTTATCTCAAAGTCACCCCTCTCAAAGGAGTTAAGAGATTTCAAGTAAAAGGAAAGCTTGCCCCTAGATATGTGGGACCGTTCAAAATCTTGGAACGAAGAGGCGAGGTTGCCTACAAGTTAGAATTGCCTCAGTCTTTTGCCGGAATCCATGATGTGTTCCATGTATCGCAGTTGAAGAAATGTCTGCGTGTGCCAGAGGAACAGATGCCATTGGAAGCCATTGATCTGCAAGAGGATTTTACCTACAAGGAGCAACCAGTGAAAATTTTGGATATCGCGAGCGTATCACGAGAAGCAAGATCATCCGTTTTGCAAGGTCGATGGAGCAATCATTCGGAAGAGGAAGCAACTTGGGAGCGAAAGAGGATCTGAAGTCCGAGTTTCCCCGCCTATTCCCTAGCCAGCCTGAATCTCGGGGTCGAGATTCCATTTAAGGGGGGGAGGTTTGTAACATCCCAAAAAATGAAGTTTTGGAATGTTAGAAATCAAAGATGAACCATTTGCATTTCTTTGAATTAATTCCAGCTTAATTTGAATTTTCCATAAATGAAAGGATTTAATTTGGCTAAACCATTCATCAAACTAAAGAATTTAAGTTTTAGTTGGGTTCCTTGTGCTCCAAGGAATTTTTCTGTATTTTTGGGGATTTTTTTGAATTTATTTGATATTTATTTGAATTTATTTGATTTTATTCGAATTTCTGGATATTTCTTAGATCGGAAAATGATTTTATTTTAAAAAAAAAGCCTCTCGGGCCGAATCTCTCTGGCCCACTTCTTTTCCGCGCCGCCTCGGCCCAGTCGCCTCGCCCGGCTGCTCACTTGATCGCCTCGCCCATTACTCCACCTCGCACCCAGCCCGGCCGCGCGCTATCTCGGCGTTCGATCGCGCGCGCGTGGGCGGATGCGATCTGGCCGCGTCGCCGCCCGCGAAACCCTAGCCGCCGCTCGGTCCGTCTCGCCACGCCTTGGCGTCCGTGCAGCGTCGGCGCGTTCCCGAGGCTATAAAAGTCGTCCGCACCCGCCCGAGGTCCGCCGTCTCGCGCCGCCGTTTGCCCTCTCGCCGCCATCCTTAGCGCCTCCGTTGCTCCGTGCGACCTCGCCGAAGATCGCCGTCGAGCCGAGACCTTCCACCGCCTTTTCCTTCGCCGTCGGTGCGTCTCCGCCGCAGCCGTTGGTCCCTTCGCCTTCCCCGCGTCATCCTCTCCCCGGTTCGCCTTGTCCCGGGTCCGATCCGCCGCGTCTTCGTCGTTGGCCTCGTCTTCTTCCCCGCCTCCGGTAAGCCTCGCGCCGCCGCTCGCCGCCATCTACTTCGCTTGATCCTGGCCGTCAGATTTTGCGCTGGCGCTCTGGATTGCGCCACGTCACCTCCGGCCGCTGCGTCGCTCCTCGGCCGTCCGATCGGGTTGAGTGGCCGGATGCCGGATGCGTGGCCCGTCCGCGTCAGCGCCATGTCATCCGCTTGCGTCAGCCGCCGCGTCAGCCGAATCGCTCGCGTCAGCGATGACGTCAGATGTGCGCCGGGTGCACGGTGAACCGAGGCAGTTCCGTGGACCCAGTTCACCGTGAACCCGATGACGTCAGCGTTGCGCAATAAATCCTTTTGCAGTACAAAAATAAATCCAGAAATTCTGATTTTCGATTTATTTTCTCTGAATTTAATTTTCGAAGCCGTTCTCGCTCATACGAACTCCGATTGAGGCGATTCAAGTTTCTAAATTTTCTAAAATCAAGATCTATCTTCCAGAGCCATTTATTTTCAGTTTTGAGCTGGTTTGAGTCTCTGTTTTGTATTTATTTGGTTTCGTTGCTTCTTTTCCGGTGAGCGCTAATTTTGAGGGAGCGACGAAGACTTGAAGACCAAGATTCACACTAGATCAGCAAGGCAAGTCGTAACCTTTGATCATATTGATCCTATGTTGGCAAAGTAATTTATTTTATACACTTGCATGCTATTTACGTATCAATGTTTATTTAATGGGAGTAGATGTATGCCTAGTTAACATTATGCCACCTTGATTCGTTGTATGCCATGTATCCATTGTTAAACCTAGGTTGGGACATTACTAGTTGGACATAATCATTATACCAACATTGGGTTATCGTAGCTATGCTTAGACATGCTTACATATCGTTGGGATTCATGTCACATGTGAATAATGTTAATATTGACTTAATGAGATATTGAATCGTGGCCGTTAGCCATTGTTGTAAAATTTGTTGTACCATGGCGGGGTTTGCCATTGGTCTTGGTTGAGCAATTGTTTTCCCTCGGGCAAGTGATCGTGAAGTAAAGGGGTGCTTTCTAGCACATTGGGATGTGGATGTCTTGCTGAGACAATTTAAGGACTTAATCTTATGCGCCATTGAACTGGGCCTAGCCGTACTACCACATGTGCGAATGGGACAGACTTAGTGATTAATTTGCAATGTCTAGCCTTTAGTACTGCCGATTGGTGGTGTGGGTTCCGGATGGACGGGTAGATTCGCAAAGGCAAGAGGGGGCCCTAAAGGCGAAACCTTAGCGAGCGATCTGAGAGTTTAGGCGATTGCATTGTAAAGGTTTTGTCATGATATCTCTGCGACACACCAAAGGAAGTGTGTTAAGATCGATTGCACAAAGAGATGATCATGTCTTGTGGGTAAAGTTGTACAACCTCTGCAGAGTGTAAAACTATTCGAATAGCGCGTCATGATCATGGACAAAGCAGGGAATTTCACACGGGTATAGAGTGTTTCATAAAAAGTGGAATGTGGATTTGTTGGGATGTGAGCGGGAGTTCACTGTCGTTTTGTTGTCTATCATTGATCTACAGTTATTTATTTATCTTTTCATAAATATGCTTTCAATCTATTTATTGTATTTCAAATCAAGTATTGCTTTACGCAATTGAACTATATAGCCATCCTTGTCAAGCCGTGCATGAATATATTGCATCAATTCCCTACGGCTTGTCGAGTACCTTTGTACTCACGGCTTTATGCCTTTGTTGATCGATTCTTTCAAGGAGATAATGAATATCATGAGGAGGATTCTATGAAGACTACGTGGATTAGGAAGGCGTTCCCAGACGATTGCCTGTGGCATGTCGAATGGTTTAAGTTATCTTTTCGCGCAATAGTATTTGTTTCTTAAGCCCTTAAGGCATAATGGTGTAAACATTGACCATAAGGTCGTTTGCTTTATTTAATAATGAATTGCTTCTTCCTAGTTAATTCGTTGTATGGAATGGTATTTCATCTATGTTTCCACTGTGTGCACTAGCGTGATCCTGGACTAGTGCAGTATACACAGAGGGTTTCGGATTTGCAAATCCGGGTCCCGACAGCCTCCAAGTTAAGTCTTTGAGAAGGAATTTGGTTTCCTTGTGCTCTTTTGAGCTTTGCCCACCTGGTTGTGAGGCTTTATAAACTTTCCTCTCAAAGCAATAAAATTTTAATTTCATCTTATATTCTGCAATTTACATTCCGCACTTTAAATTCCTACGATTTACATTCCACACTTTAAATTCTTGCAGTTTACTTTCCGCACATTTGGATTTACCTCCCCTCCTTTTAAATGCTTTGGATTTTATGCCAAGGATGAATGATTGATGGATGAATCTTTTTAGATCATATCTCAATCATCTAGGCCAACTTTGTCTTAATTCTTGTTAGAATTTTTGCTTGGTTCTTTCTTGCAGCTTAAGCTTTGCTTCTCCTCCTACTTGTTGTGGTTATTTTGGATATAGGAAGTGTAAGAGGTTGAGGACCTCATCTAAATCATGTCTCAACCCAGCAAGATCCATTAGAACACATTTTTGCTCAAGTTATACTTGCAACAGTGTGTTCTTGATCTGAAATCGCTGTTTTTGGTGCAGCTTGAACCATTTACATGAAAGGTTGAGACCTTAGGTTTATTCTTTCAATTCCTTATGGAATAATACTTCCAAGGTTATTTCCTAGTCATGGTTAATGTTTCATCAAGTTTGGTTGGATAGATAAAAAGTTATTGAGCTTTATTTGTGGTCAAAGTTTCTGAAATCTCTGTTTTTGAGCAGCATGGTTGTTGAGCTAGAAAGGTTTCTCTTTTAGGCTTTATTTTGAAATTCATTTTGGAATCACGACCCTGAGGACATTATCTTGATATGATTCAAATTTTATCAATTTTAGATGAGTATATTTAAAGTTATTCACGTTTCTTGACAGCGAATTTTAAAATTTCTGCTCATGTGGGTTGCTGAAATTCTTGCTCCATTCACTCTATTGTGCGTATTCTTGAACCTGTTGTTTGCTCCATAGCACTAGTGTTCTAGAAGATATTTTTGAGGGGAAAATTTTTATTTGGCTCCTATTCACCCCCCATTTAGTCGCCGATTTTGGTCCTTCAATTGGTATCAGAGTCTGGTTTTGCTCTTTCTACATCTTGACCGGTTTATAGAGCCATGGCGTCGGATAAGTATTCCACCAAGCCCCTCATCTTTTCTGGAGTTGATTATCCTTTTTGGAAGTCCAGGATGGAGGCTTACATCACTGTCCAAGGTTTCATGATTTGGTAGAAGGTGAAGCTCCCTTATGATGTTTCTGCCGATGAGAACGTCAATACCACAAATATGGCTGATGTTGAGACAAATGCAAAGGTAAGGAACATCTTCATACAGGGGCTAAGCCGTAGTGAGTATGATAGGATTTCTCACTTGCGATCTTCTCACCAGGTTTTGGTCACTCTCGATGCTTACCATGAGGACACCACCGAAATCAAGACCGTGAGGCAAGATCAATACAAGCGTGACTACAATAAGTTCGAACAACACACTGGAGAGTCTTTAGATGAGTGTTTTGCACATTTTACGTTGTGATCTGCTCACTAGATTTTGGTGACTCTCGATGCTTACCATGGGGACACCATCGAAATCAAGACCGTGAGGCAAGATCAATAGAAGCGTGACTACAATAAGTTCGAACCACACACTGGAGAGTATTTGGACGAGTGTTTTGCACATTTTACAAAGATCCTTAGCAATCTCTGGGCTGTCGGTACCACATACTCTGACTCGAAGAACGCTAAGCACTTTCTCACGGCACTCGATCTTCGGTTTGGGAGATGAAGGTGACCACCATCAAGGACACTATTGACTTATCGACTCTGACTCTTGACTGGTTTTTTTCTCGACTCAAAACTCATGAGATAGATGTCATCTCTCATAAGATGAAGTCGCAGTCGATGGCCTTGGTCACCAATCCCACTAGATCCAGTTCTAAGACTTCATTTGATTTTTCCCTCTACTCTTTGGGAACTAAGCGATGAACAGCTAGAAAATTTTAGAAAATGCGCATGCCCTTTTAGCCTGAAAATTTTCTCATGCATACAAGAGGGTAAGGGAGAGGAAGAGAGGTGATACTATCACATGCTTCGAGTGTGGTGGCCCCAACCATATTCGGGCGAACTGTCCCAAGCTAGAAAAGGGCTACAACGAGCATGATAGTTCAGGCAAGATCGACTACACCGATAAGAACCGCAACAAGATGGCTCCAGCTCGCGATCCCGCACGTGAGAAGAAGTACCAAAACTTCTCCAAGAACAAGAAACTCTTCCACCACGTCCTCACCGCACTCGACGACATCGACCTCTCTAACACGGAGACATGTAGTGATGAGAGAGAGGATGATTCGCAAGAGAAGATCAAGGGTGACGATGACTTTACCGGCATGTGCTTCATGGCCGACGCCAACGGCATCAACGACGACGATCTCTATAGTGAGTCGAACGAGGTATCTTCCTGTGACGATCTCATTGATGCTTTATGTAAGCTAGGAAAATTCCATTCTAGAATTAGAGCTAGGTGTTCGAAGCTAGAGAAGGTCACGGGAGATTGCTTATCTTAAATCTCCCTCCCGTGACACTGATGACTTTGTTCTATATGATGCTTTGTTTGTGGATCTTGAGAACCTAAGGACCACGCATGATAGCGTGTTTTATGAAGTAGTGGTTCTTAGGGTGAAGAATGCTGGCTATAGTACTCCTGCTCCTATTCCTAATGATGCTAGTTTTCTTCATGCTCATACTAATGCTTCTTGTGAAAATTGCCAAAAATTGCTTACTGAAATCGATGCCATGAGCACTCACCTCAGGAAGCTTTCTGCTAGAAATAATAAACTTGGAAAACATACTTCTAAGGACTCAGTCAGCTCATGTGAGGGTTGTAGACAACTAAAACCTAACAATGATGCTTTAAATATCAAGTGTGCAAATTTGACTAAGGACCGTGAAGGACCATGTGGAGGTCCATCCATGTTTGTGATGAGTATTTGACTTTATTTGAGCAAGGTGTGCTCAAGTTTGAGTTTGATTTGGATTGATTTTCAAAATGAAGCAATTTGAGTTGTCTCTGCCAGGAGTGGCAGTATCGGTCGTATGGACGCGGTAGTGATGAGTTGGATGGTTTATTGCACATCTTTGTGGGCATTGCTATGTGAGGAGTTTCCTTGTCTTTGATGGTTGCAGGGCGACGGTGCTAGGTCATGGTGAGGTGAAGGATGACCGGGACTAGGCGAGGAGCGTCGGAGGTCCAGATGGTTTGGAGATCGCCGAAAGATGATCGGAGACGGAGTCCGGGCAAGTCAAGAAGACAAGGAAAGGAGTTGATGCTAGCTAGATGCCGCATGGATCAATGAGGGCCGTCGGATTGAGGTCTAGTTGATAGGTTAGTGGGTCTAGGTAGTATGGTTTGAAAACCGTGCAAGAAAACCCGGTATGTGTGTGGGTTTTGGGTTAGCCCTTGCATGGCTGTGTGTGTGGGTTAATCCTAGCCCTTAGATGAGTGCTCTAGGGTTGAGGGACTCATCCAAGGGTGGTAGGTAGCCCAAGAGTAGTATAAATAGGGGTGGAGGGGTAGCCTCCTTCCCTTGAAGGTGTTGAGGTTTTTGATGCTCATTTGAGCTTTTCCCACATGAATGTGAGGCTTTGTAACCTCCCCTTCCAGAAATGAAAGTTTTATCTATCCACCTCTGAATTTATTTTGCGCATTTACATTATGTCTTTACTTTACGCAATTTAAATTCAGCATTTACTTTCCCGCAATTACATTCCCGCAATTTACTTTCAAGTAATTTGGATTTGCCTCCCCTCCTTCTAAATGCTGCTGATCTTGGATGTTTTGAGTGTGTTCATATGGTTTTACATCTCTTTTGCACTCTTGGATTGAGTATAGAACATCTTTTCTTTCAAGTTCCAACTTTGTTCAGAACTTGTTCTTCGCGCAGCAGTCAGTGTTTGATTTTTTTAAAAATATAGAAAAATCCTTTTTGAGTGATTCTTGTTGGAGGAGGTTCGGGACTCTGATATACACCTACAAAAAAATTTTGGAGTTCACTTGTTGCACCGTTTGGGCGCCATGAGGTGAAAACCGAGCCCCAAACTTTCTGCTCGAAGTTCTTGAGCATATTGTGTTCTTAGATTTTTCCTGTTTTTTTTGTAAGGATTTTTGAGGATAAATTTGGTGGAGTTCTTCACAACTCTGATGCTCATAGGGAGAAAAATTCTCAGAATTTTGTGAGCTGCAGAAACCCACTAACCTCCTGTGCAAATTGAGGACAAGTTCTGGAAATTCTGCTTTTGCTTTTCTGAAAGTGACTTTTGTGATTTGAATTGATGTCCTTTCTAAAAGCAAGAGTTTGAATTGATTCCTCTTTATCTTAGACACTAGACAACCAGGATTGTGACTCAAAAATCCTCACATATTTTATGGTACTTATCCATGCAAGCTTGGGGTACACATAGTTGTCTAGTTTTTCGGGGTTTTCACAATTTCCTTTGAGCGATCTTGTCGAGGTTTTTGTTGGAGTATTTTGGGGGAATTTTTATTTGCGACCATTCACCCCCCCTCTGTTCGCCATCTCGGTCCTTCAATTGGTATCACAGCCGGTTTTGCTGTTCCATAGATCTTGACCGGTCTCAAGAGCCATGGCGATGGACAAGTATTCCACCAAGCCTCCCATTTTTGCTGGAGTTGATTTTTCATTTTGGAAATCGCCGATGGAGTCATACATCACTGCCCAGGGCTTCCTGATATGGCAGTAGGTGAAGGGCAACGACGACTTCTCCGGCATGTGCTTCATGGCAGGCGCCATTGAAGTAAGCGACTCTGAGCTGTACAACGACACGGATGAGGTACCCACCTACGACGAGTTAAATGATGCCTTCTGTAAATTAGGCAAGTTTCATGCTAAGGCTAGGTCAAGGTGCTCTGAGTTAGAGAAGGAGGTAGATAGCTTGTCTCGGGAGTTAGCTTCACTTAAATCATGTTCCTCCCGAGACTCTAATAGCTGTACACTTTGTGATGCTTTGCTTGTGGAGCTGGAGAACCTAAGGACTTTGCATGATAGTGTGCTTGTTGATCTTGAGAATCTAAGGTCGAAGAATGCTAGTTCTGTTACTATTGTTATTCCTGCTGATGCTAGCTTTTCTCATGCTCACACAAATGCTTCTTGTAATAATTGCCCTAAATTGCTTGCCGAAATTGATGCCATGAGCGAACACCTTAGAAAGCTTTCTGCTAGAAATGATGAACTTGAATTGCATGCTTCTAAGGACCCAGTCAGCTCATGTGAGGGCTGTAAGCAACTAAAACTTGACAATGATGCTTTGAATGTCAAGTGTGATCAACTTGCTAAGGATTTACTAGTTAAGTGACAAACTGGTTGCTTGCTGTGTGTTGGGGTTAAGGATGATGTGGATCAAATCCATGTCGAGCTTAAGAAGAAGTTAAAAGACCAAACCCTTAGGATTAGAGATGCTCCTTGCGTTTCTTGTGAGGCCCTCAAGATTGAGGCGGTCGTGCTAAGGAACAAAAGCACGTCTTTGAGAGATCTTCTCTTCTGGTTCTTCTTCTTCCTCTCCTCCCCCCTGTTCTTCTTGTGCTTGTTTCTTCCAAGATTGCCAGTATCTTATGAGCACTCTCGAGAAGTTTGTTGGAGGCAAGAAGAAGCTCAATCTTATTCTAGACCAATCCAAAATTAGTAGATTCAATCAAGGTCTAGGATTTGATCCCTTGGAGCACGCTCAGGCGCATCCTCCCACCATTGTCTTGCGGCTCCAAGAGTGGTGAGATTGTGGTAGCTCCTGAGTGAGCACCACCAAGTTTAGGTCTCACTGGGTTGTCCATAGGACTTCGACCGGAAGGTGTTACTCCTATTGCTTCTGCCTCTAGCAAGGCGAAGTACACATGCACCTTCTATAAGAAGGATGGTCACCTAGTAGATTTCTGCTTCAGGCGCGCCAAGATCACTCGGCGTGAGCGTGTTGCTGCTCTTAGGGGTATTCAGGGTCATCCCGGACTTTGAGTGCTCCTAAGACACACACTTGCTTCTAGACGAGTTAGAGAGTCGCCTGTGTTTGGGCAGCGTCCAGGACTCGGTTTTCATGCTAGTTCTTTGAGTTTTAGCCCTGGAGCTATTCGTAGTCAGTCTTTCTGTCGTCCTCTTGATATTCCTCATTTTTCTCATCGAGGTAGATATCAGCGGTGCGAGGCGTTTTTTTGGTAGGAGTTTTAGGCAGCTTCACTGGGGTGGTTCGGCTTTTGCACCACGGCAGGCCAACCCAGTTTCAGCTCCTAGAACATCTACTAGAGTTGCTACTGACCTTGTTAGGGTTAAACGTCAGAGAGACACTCGAGTCCGCCTTCTTGATGCATTTGGTACTGAGAGGCGTCGAGTGGTTCAGTATTGGGTCCCCAAGTCTTCACTCTATCCCAGTACTGAGTCATCTTTCCCTCTTGTGTCAATTCCTTGTGTCATGTCTATGCGATGATGCTTTTAAGTGCCTTTTGCCTTTCTCATGGCATGAGTCGCTTGAGGCTAGCTTGAGGATGTGATCACTGCCTAGTGGAGTGGATTTGGGTCATCTTGTGGACTTGTCCTTTCTTAGTTCGATTCTTAGTCCATGAGTTGTCCTAAGGCATCATCTTCGCCGTGCATAAGTAGTGGACCTCGTTTTTCCTCGAGGTACCCACTCACAAAGAAGAGTTGCAGGTAAGTATGTTGGTCATGTTGATCCTTACTAATCTCATCTAGGATTGTTTTGTCGCTTTTCAATGTTGGCACTCGATGTGAATTCCGAGTTGGCCTTTGCGGCTTGTCTCTAGAGGATTGGATCTTCCTGCATGACCATCATGAGCATCATGCTAACCTGCATGTACTTTCAACTTTGTTTGCCTCGTGTTTCGCTCCACAAGTGTTGAGCTTCATGATAACAACATTGGGGACTTCCACTTCCATGGTTAGCTATCTCATACCCTCATGTCGGTTATACTTGTGATCATCATTTCTATGACATGTTGTGATTGTTCTTGCTCCCATGTGTATTATATGTACTTTGCTAGGTCTTGTTAGTTTTTGTCTGTCTTGTTTTGTGCCATAGCATGTTTTCCCCAACCATCTTTGTGCTTCACGTATTATATCCTAAATTCATGAGCTTTTTCCCAGCATGTGATTTTCTTGTTTTTGTCCTGTCCATGATATTGTTCATTTGGTATGAGCATTTGTATTAACTATGGGCACGTGCTATATATCATTTACTTTATTTTGTCATGAGTAGTATCTAGGTTATATGACCCTGATTTTCTATTACATCCATGATTAGCTTTGTTTAGACTTTGTTTGTCAGACTTTGTGCTACATGTGAGTACCTTTCATGAGATTAGGGTCATATGATCTAGCTGCCGCTATATAACTTATATTGTTCATGATCACCTTTTATTGTCCTTCATGCTTATATGCTTCATACCTATTTTGCATGAGCTTGTGTTCTTCATTCATGGCATGTATTCATCATCATGCATAGAGTGTTGCTATAAGTAGCTTCTCATCTTTGTGTCCATTGTCACCATTTACTTTCATGTTGTCTGTGTCCTCATGACCTTTTGTTTGGTCTTCTTTTGACGGGCCTTTTCGCAGCATGTAAATATTGTTATTGAGACTATGGATAAATGGATCTTGATGTTGCTAATTGGTTTGTTTTATGCATGATCCTCTTTGGTTGTCTTCATTCATCTTGCTCATGTTATATCTAGTAGCATGTTGTTGTGCTTCATTGTGGTATTTCTTCATTTACATGCTCATTGCCATGTTTAGGGTAGTATCTTGATCCATGTATTTCTAGGCTTGCACATGATCCTGCTAGCATTTTGTTCTTTGTGATGCACCTTGCTTAGCTTCTTCTCGCTTGACATGACGGTGCTATGATGCACCTTGTCGTTGTTTATCATGTGGATATATTTTCACCGTTGTCTATGGATATATGGATCTTGATGCTATCTTTAGCTTGGTTGTGATCATGATCTTACATTACCTTCGCATCATGTTCATGCTCTAGATGATCATTTGCCACACTTTTCCTGTATCTTGTCCATTCGTGCCTAGGAACTGGATCACGCTAACCCCGATTTGAAAGCATAGATTTGTTGGATGCATGTGTTTAGGCTTTACGGTGAGGAGACCATCATCCTAGGAATATCTCTAAGTCTTCTTCCTCTGCTTTTGGATCCACTTCAGTCATTTGCCACTACTTGCACTACACTGCGAGAGGTAAGTACCTCTGAAAATGTTGATGATAGTGATGGGTCTCTTAGGAGGTTGTGGTTCTTTTGTAGGTAGAGCTTGTGTCCTGTTTGTCTAGAGTCTTTTGGTTGGACTTCTAACATAGTTAGGTTGCTTCTTACCTTGAGCCATCTTGCTCCTTAGAGACCATGTGGTTTTAGATCTTATCTCTTCTCCTCTAGCTTTCTACCTATCTCTTGTGAGGTGAGAGTTTTAGAGTGTGCCTCAAGGGGAGTAGAGTGTGTTCAGGGGGATTTGAGTTTGGGTTTATGAGCTCATATGGCATATCTTGAGGGGGAGCTGATCTGTATTATATGTAAATATTTTCTTCCAGCATTTCCTTTCATCTTCTGGGTGACTTTGGGCTTGTTTTCTTGAGTTGAGTTCACTCACTTAGACTTCTGGCATGCCTTCCATGGACCTCTTATCTTGTGCTTTAGGTTGCTATCATGCGTGATTAGCTGTTCTCTCTTCTCTCTAGGTTGAGTTCCCTCACAGTCTTATAAGTCTAGCGGTATTGGGCCTCCAGGTAGACATGCGAGTCATGTGCACTCCTTAGTTGGGATCTAGAGTCGACTTCCTATGTCGATCCATCGGGAAGATAAGAGCGAGTCTAAGCCGTAGTGAGTCTCTTCTATCTTATCTATGCTCAATAGCCATCCAATTTTGCAGTTTCTCGGCTTCTTCTCCTCATTCTGTTTTTCTGGTTGTTATTGAGTTCATTCGGGTTTTCTTTATGCCTAATCTTGATAATAACTCACATTTAACCAGATTTGAGCTTACACTACACCATGGACCAATATTCCCGTCAGACGTCAATCGGTAATAACCAGTTATCGCCGACCAATTTATTGTTGGCAAATATATGCGACAAGGTGTCGGTCGGTAAAACCTTATTTACAGACAAAATATCTGTCGGTATATCTATACAATTTTAGGGACTCAATGTTTGTCGGCAATTCTCAATTTCTTGGTCAAACTGTATGTCGGTAAAAATTATCTGTTGGCACTTGTCCACAGAGAGGAAAAAATTGGCGCACTAACGCGCGGCGCGCGGGAATACCAGGCGCCAAACGAAAAATTCCCCATCTATTCTCCCCTTCTCCCTCCCCCAAAATCCCCCATTGCAGCTTCGTCTCCAATCCACAGCACGCGCGCCCCCATCCCCGCGCCCTCCCCGGCCAGCCACCTCCATCCCCACCCTCCCTCCCCACGCCCTCCCCACGCCCTCCATCCCCACGCCCTATCCAGCCGCCTCCTCTCCCAGCACACTCGCACGCCCTCCCCAGCCACCTCCATCCCCACAGCCTCCATCCCCACGCCATATCCCGCCGCCTCCTCTCCCAGCCAGTCGCACGCCTTCCCCAGCCACCTCCATCCCCACGGCCTCCACCCACACGCCCTATCCCGCCGCCTCCTATCCCGGCATTGTTGACCAACACGTCGACGCGGCCGTGGTCGGCCAGCATGCGGTCCACGGCGGCGGCCACGCTCTCGTCGGAGGTGACGTCGAGGGGGAGTTGGTCGGCGTCGAGGCCGACGGCCATCCCATTACTCTTTCCTCTTGGCTCCTTCCGCTTAATTTGTTAGTTTTCGGATTGATTCACCTGTCACCTTCTTGGGACCTCCGATCGGCCCGGTGTTCTCGGTTAGTATTTTTCTAGCTTGTTCCGATCCAGAGTGCGTAAGTATCGCACGATTTTGGCCTAGTTCATGAGCACCTTCCATAGTCATCAGGTTAGGTATTGTATTCTCAATTGAGCTCACTGTTGTCATCAGGCAAAAAAAAACTTGAAACTGTAACACATCTTTTTCATCCATTGTCCAACAATCCGGCGAACATGAAATAGCTCTGTGGCTCCACTTGTCGATCCAAATTGGTTTTGTGAGTCAAAATATATGTATGAACATGAATTTCAAGGTTCTGCTATCATATATGTTGTTTACCATTTCTGTGATAAATGACAAACTAGTAGTAAGTTAGTTATGCCTTCATTAGTAGACGGACCCCCAGACCCCAGACCAATGACATCTTCATATATGTATGAACATGAATTTCAAGGTTCTGCTATCATATATGTTGGATTTTCTGGATAACTAAATTATTGAAAGTGGCTAAACATACTACATTGTAGCTGTACCTTCATTAGTAGATGTACCCCGGACCCGAGTGCGCAGATAGAAGATGTGATTTTTGGATTATGTAAAATCTTCGTCATGTAAGTCTGATGACATGTTACTAACCAAGTTGAATTGCTTTAGATGTTAGCGTGCTTACCAGCTACCACTTCTGTGATGCTCCTTCCTGTAAATATATCTCCCTTACTAGAAATTTCTTGATATGTTGCAAGTGAACCTTGGATTATGAAATGGTGGCGTGTTTAATATAAGTTTCTCTTGTTCCTTTTCGTGATCAAGTAGATGGTGTTCGTACTATTGATCATTTGACCCTACCTCAGGCCTACAACTTCGTGGTACTATACCTTTTCTTATTGTTGTTTCTTACTATCTTGTTGGCTATTGAATGATAACAATTGTGCAGTATGATTTATTTGTTTCATCTAGACTTTATTGATTTATGCAAGTATTTAACACTTACAATCTGTATATTGAACTTACATAGCTTGTTAGTATAAAAAGACAGTAAAGGTGCATGATGGATAAAAGGTGGATGGATGAACCTAGGTACAACACAAACTTTTCCTAGTTATTACTTATTAGTTGTTAACACTACATCAACCTTTGATCTAATATGCCACATATACATTGCATGTAGGCACACAAAGGTCTATTTAAAAGGGGTGAGCAGATTCCTAGCATACGCATTTAGTAACTCAGCTGTAGGGAACAAAATATTATGCCCTTGCAAAAAATGTGTAAATTCATTATGGAGAGATTCAAGTGAAGTGCGTGAGCACTTGATATGTGAGGGATTTCTAGAAGGGTACAAAACATGGTCATATCATGGAGAACCTAGATCATCTTTTGTGAATTGTCATGATTCTGGTGATGTCGAGGTTGGGGAGAATTCAGAGGAAGATGATGACATTTCTGATTTGCTTCGAGACTTAGCATGGGGTATAGATGATAGAGGGATTTCAAGATGAAGGTGGTTTTGAGCAGCCCAATGAAGATTTAGTGGCATTTGAAAATGTTTGATGATTTTGGTCAAGAACTATACCCGGGTGTAATAACTTTTCAAAGTTACGTTTCCTAGTACGACTACTTCACACCAAATTGCTTGGACGATGGGTGACAAAAGTTTTGACCGACTACTAGATCTACTTAAGGAAGCTTTCCCTGAAGGGTCAAAATTGCCTAAAAACTACAATGAAGCAAAGAAAATTGTGAAATGTCTAGGACTTGGGTATGTCAGTATTCATGCATGTAAAAATGATTGCATTCTCTTTTGGAAGGTCCATGCTAATGCTAATTTCTGCCCAAAGTGCAACACTTCACGATGGAAATCACAAACAAAGAATCCTGATGGGAGACATGTATATAAAGCTCCTAAAAAGGTTCTTCGCTATTTTCCAATAAAGAAAAGGCTTCAAAGGTTGTTTATATCTTCCAATAAAGAAGTGGCTTATTGATCATTGGATGTCTCCTGAAGCTGAAGTAAGGCACACTTTGCTTTGATTTGCTTTAGTATGGACTGCTACTTGGTGTAAGATCATCATACAACACATTTTAACTTGCTTTGATTTGCTTTAGTATGGACTGCTACTTGGTGTAAGATCATCATACAACACATTTTAACTTGCTTTGATTTGCTTTAGTATGGACTGCTACTTGGTGTAAGATCATCATACAACACAATTTAACTTGCTTTGATTTGCTTTAGTATGGACTGAACTTGGTGTAAGATCATCATACAATTTAACTTGCTTTGATTTATGTTATAGGCCCGAGCAATTAGAGGCAAGGAGAATCGTTCTAAGTTGACCTTGTTACATACATCCGCAAAGAAGAGTTATGCCCGTGTTGGGCACGAATTGGTATGTAAATGTACCTCCTCTAAAAGTGATCGATTGCATTATTTTAGGCCATGGTAGTTCTTTAAAAATCTAATGGTTGTAGGTGAGGAACGTGGGTACCTGCTAGGAGAGATGAGGTCTTTATCAAAACACATAAACATAAAAATGGAGATCCCACAACAGAAGAGAACTAATAATTGTAAGTTTGTTAGTACACAATACATGCATATAAAATATTACTTAGTAATATATATGTTCTATTTTGTAGAAACGACTTGAAGAAGCTGGTACAAACCACCCAGAATTGAAGGAAAGAACTATTCAAGAAGGTGATCTATATGCACACGTTTGTGGAGAGAAGGAACCAAGAGGACGTGTCCGTGTGTTAGGTCTAGGGCCAACTCCTCAAGATGTGGGCACACCTGGAACACAGAGTAAAATACCAACAAGACTTCAGATGGAAATGGAAGCTCGTCGACAAGCTTTGAACAACAGGTTGTAGCTCTAACTCAACGCATGGACCAAATGCAGCAACAACTGATCCAAGTTCAAGAGATGATGTTAGCTCGACAAGGGCAACAACTACAAACCAATTCACATCATGGTTCCAATTCTCGACATTTGGTACAATGCTTTACTACCTATTCTTGTTGCAATATATATGAATGATTATGTACAATACTATTTCTCAGTTAATGTTTGTTGTAGAACACAATGTTAGAAAAACAACATGATGAGCAACGTGATCATCATGCTGCAACCGAGTATGAATCTGTGGATAACATGCACTTATCTGAAGATGAGGGCATGATTATCCATAGGCAAGTTGCACCCCCAAGGGTACCTCCAAGGAAGACTGCCATTGCTCCAAGGAACCATGAAGCCTCTTGCAATGAAGATGAAGGCCTTGTAGTAATCTTCTCATCCTTTCCTACTCAATTCATATATTGATACATCAATTGTTTTTTATCCTATATTATTCTGAAATACTTTATGATTCAGCTTGGTAGGGATGTGATATTATATGCTATTGTGAGATCCGATATCCCTGTGGCTAAAGCAACAATTCTCTCAACCGATATCCCTGTTGAATGAGCTTTGTTGAATGAATGTATGGAATGAATGAAAATCTGTTTCAAAATTGTGAGCTTTGTTGAATGAGTTTTGTTGAATGAGTTTTGTTGAATGAGCTTTGTTGAATGAATGTATGGAATGAATGAGTTTTGTTGAATGAATGTATATGGGCAAAATGTTCATGTTAATTCCCAACTGTCCATATGTCAAATATGTTTCAAAATCATCAGGAAATGCTGTGTTGGCTGGAGAGATGGGAGAAGGTGATTTCTGGACAAATAATCTGTCGGCAAACAACAATCTGTCGAGAATACTTCATGCATCGCGAAATATTGTGCATCGGCAAAGATGTAATATCAGTCGTGAATCATTTGCAAACATACGTCTGTCGGGATATAGGTTTGCTTGGCGGGACTTACGATGTCTGTTCTTTGTCTGTCGGTATACCATTTTGCCGACACATGATTTGTCTCCAAAGATGATATTTGCCGACAGATCGATTGTCCATAAAATTGGGTCATGGTGTAGTGTTAAAATTGATTCATTTGTTGAGGGGGAGTTTGGGAATCTGTTCATGCATTGCATTTAGACTGCATTTTCTGTTTTATGAGCTTTGTCTATTATGCAATTGATTTCTTCTTCATGCTATACACCTTGCTACATCATTTGAAGAAAATCACTAGCTTAGGTATGTCCAAGTTCATTTAACTTGCTAAGCTTAAAAATGAAATAAGCCTTAAATGAAAAACTTGATGAAACTTGTTGCTTTTACTTGCTAGGTTTCTTCTCTAGAGGTTTGTGCCATAATTTAAGAAATTTTGGAGTTCTCTAGAGTCCCTATAGCAACTTGGGTGAAACTAGTTTGATCCATGCTAGAGTCCTTCAATTGCTCATAAATCATTGTGCTAAAAATGAAAATTAAACAAAATTGACTCTTCTTGTGCACATACGACTCAACACCTTGTATTCACAAGACAGCTTCCCATTGCACTTGGGATGAACTTGGAATACATCGTGTTTGACCTAGACCATCCTCTTAAGAGTTCATCTTGAGATGGTCGCATACGGCTTGAGTCAATTGGTTGTCAAAAGAAAATGCAAATAAATTAAAAACAAAGACATATGTGGGTAAAGAATGCAAATAATGTCAAACATTTGCACCCCGCTATGTCTTGTATGATGATAAATCAAAATTTGTATTAAGTGATAAATGAGCCCGAAGGACCTTGTATGCTCTTCTAGATTCCCCAAAGTGTTGAGTAGGTTGAACTCTAGGTTTTCCTTTTGATCCTTAGAGTGGCTATTCTTCTATTTTTGAAACTAAAGCTAAGTGTTGCACTTGTCTAATCTTGCTAAAAATGAAATATTCAAAACTAAGCTCGTATTTGCACTTGGACATGTCTTAGTTTAGTCATCTTCTGAA
Source organism: Otatea glauca (assembly GCA_036346275.1). Lineage (NCBI taxonomy): Eukaryota > Viridiplantae > Streptophyta > Magnoliopsida > Poales > Poaceae > Otatea > Otatea glauca. The sequence goes on along the minus strand of CM070721.1, from coordinate 41,419,271 downwards.
ATTGACAAGCTTGGTGTAATATCCTTCCATTTTGATCAATTGGATAATCTTCAAAGCTCTTTCGATTGCATTTCATGCATACATAAAAAAATTGATGCCTATATTGCCAAAAGGGGGAGAAAACGTAGAAAAGGCATCACTAAAATGATAAAAATGTGAATGCTTATTTGGTTATTATGATCTTTGTAAAACTATGCTACTACTTATGTTGGATCATAATCTCATAATCACATTTGACATGTTTAGTTGGATTTTAGAGTTTTTGTTGAAAACTTCTAAAATCTGAATTCCTCTTCGTCAACTTGGTCATGGTTCTAATTTCTATCTTTGGACCAAGTTTGACTTTGCAACTAAAAATTGCTTTCTTCTTCATTTTATTCAAACTCAAATTTATGCCTTTTGTGTGGTTTGTCAATATACTCATCAAGGGGGAGATTGAAGGACCATGTGGAGGTCCATCCATGTTTGTGATGAGTATTTGACTTTATTTGAGCAAGGTGTGCTCAAGTTTGAGTTTGATTTGGATTGATTTTAAAAATAAAGCAATTTGAGTTGTCTCTGCCAGGAGTGGCAGTATCGGTCGTATGGACGCGGTAGTGATGAGTTGGATGGTTTATTGCACATCTTTGTGGGCATTGCTATGTGAGGAGTTTCCTTGTCTTTGATGGTTGCAGGGCGACGGTGCTAGGTCATGGTGAGGCGAAGGATGACCGGGACTAGGCGAGGCGTCGGAGGTCCGACGGTTTGGAGATCGCCGGAAGATGATCAGAGACGGAGTCCGGGCAAGTCAAGAAGACAAGGAAAGGAGTTGATGCTAGCTAGATGCCGCGTGGATCAATGAGGGCCGTCGGATTGAGGTCTAGTTGATAGGTTAGCGGGTCTAGGTAGTATGCTTTGAAAACGTGCAAGAAAAGCCGGTATGTGTGTGGGTTTTGGGTTAGCCCTTGCATGGCTGTGTGTGTGGGTTAATCCTAGCCCTTAGATGAGTGCTCTAGGGTTGAGGACTCATCCAAGGGTGGTAGGTGGCCTAAGAGTAGTATAAATAGGGGTGGAGGGTAGCCTCCTTCCTTGAAGGTGTTGAGGTTTTGATGCTCATTTGAGCTTTGCCCACATGAATGTGAGGCTTTGTAATCTCCCCTTCCAGAAATGAAAGTTTTATCCATCCACCTCTGAATTTATTTTATGCATTTACATTATGTCTTTACCTTACATAATTTAAATTCAGCATTTACTTTCCATAATTACATTCCATAATTTACTTTCAAGTAATTTGGATTTGCCTCCCCTCCTTCTAAATGCTGCTGATCTTGGATGTTTTGAGTGTGTTCATATGGTTTTACATCTCTTTTGCACTCTTGGATTGAGTATAGAACATCTTTTCTTTCAAGTTCCAACTTTGTTCAGAACTTGTTCTTCGCGCAGCAGTCAGTGTTTGATTTTTGTAAAAATATAGAATAATCCTTTTTGAGTGATTCTTGTTGGAGAAGGTGCGTGACTCTGGTATACACCTACAGAAAACTTTTGGAGTTCACTTGTTGCACCGTTTGGGCGCCATGAGGTGAAAACCGAGCCCCAAACTTTCTGCTCGAAGTTCTTGAGCATACTGTGTTGTTAGATTTTTCCTGTTTTTTCTGTAAGGCTTTTTGAGGAGAAATTTGGTGGAGTTCTTCAAGACTCTGATGCTCATAGGGAGAAAAATTCTCAGAATTTTGTGAGCTGCAGAAACCCACCAAACTCCTGTGCAAATTGAGGACAAGTTCTGGAAATTCTGCTTTTGCTTTTCTGAAAGTGACTTTTGTGATTTGAATTGATGTCCTTTCTAAAAGCAAGAGTTTGAATTGATTCCTCTTTATCTTAGACACTAGACAACCAGGATTGTGACTCAAAAATCCCACATATTTTATGGTACTTATCCATGCAAGCTTGGGGTACACATAGTTGTCTAGTTTTTCGGGTTTTTCACAATTTCTTTTGAGCGATCTTGTCGAGGTTTTTGTTGGAGTATTTTGGGGGAATTTTTATTTGCGACCATTCACCCCCCCTGTGTTCGCCATCTCGGTCCTTCAGACCGACTAACTAAATCACAAGAAAGTTGCTTGCAATGTGCTGAGATTTTGGGGAATATGGACAAGATCCATGAGGAACTTAGGAAGAAGCTAGAGGTCCAGAAAGTTAGGATTAGGAATGCCCCGTGCATTTCTTATGAGGCCCTCAAGATTGAGGCAGTCGTGCATAGGGAGATATATGCACGTGTTGTTCATTCTTCCGGTTCTAGTTCATCTTCTTCATCTTTCCCCCTGTTCTTCTTGTGCTTCTCTCTTCCGGGAGTGTGAGTACCTCATGAGCACTCTCAAGAAGTTCGTTGGAGGCAAGAAGAAGCTCAATCTCATCCTAGACCAATCCAAGATTAGCAGATTCAATCAGGGTCTAGAATTTGACTACTTGGAGCATGTACGGGCACATCTGCCTACAGTTTTTCATGCCTCCAAGAGTGGAGAGATTGTGATTTCTCCTAGGATTAGCACCACAGTGTTTAGGTCTGTAGGTGTTGTTCATAGGATCTCTGATGAGAAGGTAGACCTTCCTGCAGCTTCTGTCTCTAGCAAGGCGAAGTATACTTGCACATTCTGTCAGAAGAATGGATATTTGGCTGATATCTGTTTCAAACACACCAAGATATCACGGTGTGAGCGTGTTCATGCAATTACGGGTATTCAGGCTCATCCCTAAACTCTAAGTACTCCTGAGGCACCCACGGCTTCTAGATAGGCTAGAGAGTTTGCTGCTTTTGGACAGTGTACATAACTCAGTTTTTGGGTGTTCATTCGAGTTTTGGTTCTGGAGTTGCCTATGATCAGTCTTTCCACTATCCTCTTGATATTTCTCATTCTTTCCATCGAGGTGGATATCAGCGGCGTGAGTTTGCTTCCTCCAGTAGGAGGTTCGGGCAACGTTTTTAGGATGGTCCGGCCTCTACACACCGGGGGGCCAACCTAGCACCAGCTCCCAGATGTCCTGCAGGAGTTGCCTCTGAGTTTGTGAGAGTTGAGCCACGGAGAGATGCTAGAGTTCAGTCTTTTGTTCCTTTGACTGCTACTTCTGCTCATCGGGTGACTCAGTATTGGGTTCCTAGATCTGCACTAATCTGCCCCAATACTGAGTCATTGATCTTTTGCTCTCTTTGCTTTAGGTTTGTAAGGCTAGGAAGGGAGATGTTTGGATTGTAGACTCTGGTTGTTTTCGCCACATGATCGGTGATTCTCTTTGGTTCTCTTCCTTAGCCCATGCCCCTGGTGATGAGCTAATCACCTTTAGGGATGCTTCGTCAGGTAGAGTCATCGCTACAGGTACCGTTCACATTAATGGTAATTTCATTCTTAAGCACGTTGCCTTAGTAAGCAAGCTGCAGTATAATTTATTTTCTGTGTCTCAGCTTACTAATGACAATTTCGAGGTAAGCTTCAAGCGTAATGCTTGTAGAATTCTTGATTCTTTTGGAGTGTTAGTTTATGGGATTTGTAGATATGGGAGAGTTTTTCGTGCTAAATTTTGCTGATTTTTTTGGTGATTCTCTTCGTTGCCTAGTTGCTTCAGAATCCCATGATCTCTCCTTCTGGCATTGGAAACTTTGTCACATTGGTTTCGATCACTTGACCCGAGTTAGCAGCCATGATCTCATTCGTGGTTTACCTAAACTCAAGATGGTCAAAGACTTGGTTTGTCCTCCTTGCCGACATGGCAAGATACTTGCTACTTCTCTTCCCCCAGTTATTGTTGTAATGACTGATGCACCAGAACAACTTTTACATATAGACACTGTTGGTCCAGCTAGAGTGCAGTCAACCGGTGAGAAGTGGTACATTCTTTCCATTGTTGATGATTTTTCGAGGTATTCTTGGGTGTTCTTCATGGCCTCGAAGGATGAGTTTTTTACCCACTTCAGGGGTTTGGTCCGTAGATTGTCTATTGAGCTCCCAGGTGTCTTACGACCTATAAACAATGACAATGGCACGGAGTTCAAGAACTCCTACTTTGAGAGTTTTTGTGAGGAGTCAGGTATTGAGCACCAATTCTCTTCTATATACGTCCCTCAGCAGAATGGCGTAGTGGAGAGGAAGAATAGGACCTTGGTTGAGATGGCTAGGACGATGCTAGATGAGTACAATACTCTTAGAAAGTTTTGGGCTGATGCTGTAGCTACTGCTTGCCATGTGTCCAACAGAGTTTTCTTAAGGGCACACTTGCACCGCACTTCATATAAGTTGAGACATGGGCGAAAGTGCAGTGTTTCTCACTTTCGTGTTTTTGGTTACAAGTGTTTCATATTGAAGTCTAAGAACCTAGATAAGTTCGAGTCATATTATTCTGACGGTAGCTTTCTAGTTTACTCAACTTCTTCTTGTAGCTACAGGGTCTAGAGTTGTGAGACGGGTAGGATTATAAAGACCTGTGAGGTGACATTTAATGAGGATAGTCCAAGCACTAGACCAGATATTTCAGGCTCTTCTCCTCTCTCCGAGACCGTCTTTGTAGAGGATGAGGATGATGGAGATGACGGTACTCTCCCTGATCCCGTCCCCTCTGGACCTGAGATGCCTCCTATTTCTATCACTGCACCTCAGGGAGGCCAGCTCTTACCTTCAGATTCTTCTATAGTTAGTGGCTCTGTTCTTTCCTCTTTTCAGCATGCGGTAGAGTCTACTTCTACTTCTGGACCTCCCCGCCATATTTAGCGGTCTCATCCGCTTGATCAAATGATTGGTGATTTATTTGAGCGTGTCACATTCTCAAAGACAGATCTTTCTTATTTTCATCTCCATTCTGCCTTCGTTGCTTCCTTTAAGTCGAAGAATGTTTCTCATGCATTATCCGATGAGTCCTGGATCAATGCAATGCATGAGGAACTGGAGAACTTTAAGAGGAACAATGTTTGGCAGCTTATTGCACCCACATCTGGTTATAATGTCATTGAGACCAAGTGGGTGTTCAAGAACAAACAAAGTGAGGATGGGGTTGTCATTAGAAACATGGCTAAGCTAGTTGCTGAGGGCTTTAGTCAGGTTGAGGGTCTTGAATTTGAGACCTTTGCCCCTATGACTAGACTAGAGGCTATCAGGATCCTGCTTGCATTTTCGGCATCCAAGGGCTTCAAGCTATATTAGATGGATGTTAAGAGTGCATTCCTAAATGAGATATTGACGAAGAGGTTTATATGAGGTAGCCTCTAGGATTTGAGAACCCTAAATACCCAAATCATGTCTATAAGCTTTCCAAAGCTTTATATGGACTTAAGCAGACCCCTAGAGCTTGGTATGAGAGGCTTAAGTCCTACCTTCTTAGTCACAGTTTTGAGATGGGTAAGGTAAAAAAGACCATGTTCGTCAGACACATAGACTTGGACTTTCTCCTTGTCCAGATCTATGTGGATGACATTATCTTTGGTGGCTCCTCGCATGCTCTTGTATCTCAGTTTTCAGATGTGATGAGCACAGAGTTTGACATGAGCATGATGGGCAAGTTGAGCTACTTCCTCGGCTTCCAGATCAATCAAACTCAGTACGGTATTTTCTTGCATCAAGGTAAGTACACTCGAGATTTCCTGAGATGCTTTGATATGTCTGAAGGGAAGCCGGTGATTACTCCTATGGCCACCACGACCATTCTTAAGCCTAATGAGGATGGTGAGCCAGTTAATCAGAAGGAGTTCAGGAGTATGATTGGTTCTCTCTTGTACCTCACGGCTTCAAGGCAAACATACACTTTGTTGTATGTTTTTGCGCTCGATTTCGTGCCTCTCCTCGTGCCTCTCACCGCTAGGTGGCGAAGCACATCTTCAAGTACCTTCGAGCTACCATTGAATATGTTATTTGGTACTCTGCCTCATCTTGTCTGTTCCTTAGAGCCTTTTCAGATGCAGACTTTGCTGGCTGTAGGATAGATAGGAAGAGCACTTCTAGCACTTGTCAATTCATTGTCACTTCTCTTGTTTCTTGCTTATCTAGGAAGTAGTTTGGAGTTGCACAGTCCACCATTGAGGCTGAGTACATTATAACAGCTAGTTGCTATAGTCAGATGCTTTGGATGAGGTCCAACTTGTGGGACTTTGGGTAAGACATAAATTGTGTTCCACTCTTTTGTGAAAACACTTATACCATTCACATTGCCAAGAATCCAGTGCAGCATTCTAGGACCAAGTATATAGATATCCGGTACTACTTCCTTAGAGACCATGTGGAGAAGGGTAACATAATGCTTCAGTTTGTGGAGAGTGACCACCAGATAGCTGATATTTTCACCAAGCCTTTGGATAGCTCAAGGTTTGTAGCCTTGAGAGGAGAGCTTGGAGTTATGAGTCCATACGGCATATCTTGAGGGGGAGCTGGTCTTATATATTATGTATTATATATTTTCTTTCAGCATTTCCTTTTCTTTTGCATTTTCTGGGTGCATTTGGGGTTAGTGCTAGAATACTAAGTTCACTCCACTTAGACTTCAGGCATGCTTTGCATTAACCTCTCATCCTATACTATCTATAGGTTGCTATCATACTTAATTAGCTGTTTTCTCATCTCCCTAGGTTGAGTTCCCTCACAGTCTTATAGGTCTAGCAAGTGTTGGGCCCCCTGAGTAGACAGGGTCTATGGATACTCCCTAGCTAGGGTATGCAGAGTTAGCTTTCATATATTAGTCGTATGGGGAAGATGAGAGCGAGTTTGAGCTATAGTGTTCGCTACTATCTTTTCTATGCTTTATAGTCCATCCAGTTTTTTAGTTTCTTGGCTTCTTCGCTTTATGTGTTTCTGGTTTTAGTGGAGTTCATTTAGAGTTTTTTGCACTTAATTTTACTATAACTCAACTTGAACCAGAATTGTGCTTAAAATTAATTCACTTATTGAGGGAGAGTTTCAAGAAGATTTTCATTATGCAATGCATTTGGACTTTATTTTCTGTTTTAATGAGCTTTGTCTATTATGCAAATAAGCTATCATTCATGCTATGCACCTTGCTACTTTTATGAAGATCATTGCTATCTTAGTCATTTCTAAGTTCATTTTGCTTCATCATTCTAAGCTTGCTAAAAATGAAAATTGAACTTTAATGAAAACTTGATGAAACTTGTAGCTTTTACTTGCTATGTTTTCTCACTAGGTGCATATGCTATATTTTGTGAAATCTTGGATTTCTACTAGCGTCCCTATAGCAGCTTGGGTGAAGCTAATTTGATCCATACTAGAATCCTTCCTGTTGCTCATGAATCTAAGTGCTAAAAATGATAAAATATTGACTTTTGTGTGCTAAAATTGAACTCAACACTCTACATTCACGAGACTGTTTCCCATTACACTTGGGATGAACTTGGAATGTATTGTGTATGATCAAGACCATTCTTTTAAGCTTCTTTCTAGAGATGGTCGACGATGGCTTGATTCAATCAAAATGGAAAATGCAAATAAAAAAAGTGGGTAAAGAATGTAAATAATGTCAAACATTTGCACCCCACTATGTGCTCAAAAGGAAAAATGGGTAAAGAATGGAAATAATGTCAAACATTTACACCCCACTATGTGCGTTAAAGTTTTTTTTAAAATAAATTTGCATTAAAGATGATTGAACACGAATGATCTTTTATTCACGTATAGCTTCCCCAAAGTATTGACTAGGTTGAACTAGGTCATCGATTTGATCCATTGTATGGCTATATTTCTAGTTTGGAGATTATGCTAAGTGTTGCACTTGTTGAAATCATGTAAAAATAACATAAGTCTTATTTGTGCTTGCTAGCAAAGATATTACAATTTGCACTTGGATATGTCTTAGATTAGCATAATTTGAACTTGAGTAGCTTGGTGTCATACTTTTCTATGTGGTCACTTGGATCATTTTCAAAGCTCTTCTAGGATGCATTTCATGCATACATGTGAAACGGGGGATAAAATACTCTCTTGATGCCTACATTGACAAAAGGGGGAGAAAATGTGGAAATGCATCTTGCATCTTATGATCATGGTGAGAAATTGCTAGTTCTTAGGATCATAAGCATATTTGAGCTTTTGTGAGTTTTTCTTGGTTTTTAGAGCATTTGTGGAAAAATTGTTATTTCCTTTTGCTTGCTTTAATATTTTTATCTTGCCAACTTGGTCATAATCTTTGCTTTCTCTTGCATTTAGACCAAGTGAGGCTCTTACAATTAAAATTGCATTTACTTCAAAACAAACTCAATTTGATGGCTTTCCGGTGTTTGTCAATATACTCATCAAGGGGGAGATTGTGACACAATGTGGAGGTCAACTAATGGATGTGTGATGAATCTTTGACATTTGTTAGGCTTATGTCGATTTGTGTGAGTTTATTTTAGTTTAGAAAACTGAATTTGCAATTTTGAGTTGTTGTCGTCCTTCCTAGTGAGCTTGAGTGATGCATTTAATTGGGAATTCATGTTGCTATTAATTATATGTTGCATATTTTGTTGTGCAATGCTATGTGATGTGTTTGCATGTCTGTGATGGTTGCAGGACTTCGGAGCTGGGTCATGGTGAGGCCGAGGAGACTTGGACTAGGCTAGGAGAGCTGAGGTCCAGATGGTCAAAGTGACACCGGAAGATAACTGAGGCCGGGGAGTAGCTGTAAGCCAAGAAGACAAGTGGATGGTGAAGATGCTAGATTAAGCCATATTCAAGCGAAGGATGATTGTTGGATCAAGGGTTCACGGGTGTGAGTAGTGGTTAAGTTAGTAGTAAAAGGTTAAAACCCATTATATTGTTGGATTGCGGGTTGGCCCATGTATGAGTAAGGGAGTAAATTTCAACCCTTGACAAGGGTCAAGAAGGTCATCTAAGGATGGAGATTGCTCTCACCATTTATGAGTGAGGGAGTGAATCCCAACACTTGATGAGGTTTCTTGAAGTCTAAGAAGGTCATCAAGGGTGGAGGTTGCTCCTAGTTTGATATAAATAGAGGGGTGGAGGGATGCCTCCAAGTCAAGTATTTGAGAAGGATTTTGGTTTCCTTGTGCTCCTTTGAGTTTTGCCTACCTGGTTGTGAGGCTCTGTAAACTTTCTTCTCAAAGCAATGGAATTTTAGTTTCATCTTATATTCTGCAATTTACATTTCGTACTTTAAATTCCTGCAATTTACATTCCGCACTTTAAATTCTTGCAATTTACTTTCCGCACAATTGGATTTGACTCCCCTCCTTCTAAATACTTTGTGGATTTTATGCCAAGGATGAATGATTGATGGACGAATCTTCTTTAAATCATATCGAATCATCTAGGTAAACTTTGTTTTAATTCTTATAAGAATTTTTGCTTGGTTCTTTCTTGAAACTTGAGCTTTGCTTCCCCTCCATCTACTTGCTATAGTTCTTTTGGATCTAGGACGTGTAAGAGGTTGAGGAACTTATCTAAATCATGTCCCAACACATCAAGATCCATTAGAACTCATTCTTGATCAACTTATGCTTGCAACACTGTGTGCTTGATCTAAAATTATTGTTTTGGTGCAGCTTGAACCATTTACATGAAAGTTTGAGATCTTAGATTTATTCTTGAAATTCCTTCTGGAATCATAGTCCTAAGGGCATTTGCTAGTCATGGTTCAAGATTCATCAAGTTTAGTTTGATTGATCAAAAGTTATTGAGGTTTCTTTGTGGTCAAAGTTTCTGAAATATCTGTTTTTGAGTAGCGTGGTTGTTGAGCTAGAAAGGTCTCTCTTTTGGGCTTTATTTCGAAATCCCTTTTAGAATCACGACCCTAAGGACCTTATCTTGCTTTCAAATTTTATCAATTTTGGATGAGTAGATTTAAAGTTATTCTCGTTTCTTGACAGTCAAGTTTAAAATTTTTGCTCATCTGGGTTGCTGAAATTCTTGCTCCATTTACTCTGTTGTGTGTATTCTTGAACCTAGTATTTGCTACATGGCACCAGTGTTCTACAAGAGATTTTTGAGGGGAAATTTTATTTGGCTCCTATTCACCCTCTCTCTAGTCACTGATTTCGGTCCTTCAGAAGGGTAGGCAGTGAGGCCGTAAGAGAGGTAGAGATGGCATTGGTACAGACGGCGATACGGACACGGATGTAACATCCCAATTTTCAACCATAATTGACTAGGGTGGCTACAAAAATTTATTTAGCAATAGTAAATCAAAAGACGAATTATCTTGGTTTTTATGTGCAACATTGCGTCAAAATCCAAGAAGGCCGAAATCAGTTCCCGTTGTAGTCCCACTGTCATTCTGCTGCAGTATTCGTTATTCCTTGTGTCGGGACCCGAATACGCAAATCCAGACCCTCTATGTATTCTGCACTAGTCCAAGATCACGCTAGTGCACACAGGCTCAACATAGATGAATATCACAATCATATATAACGATAACATAAATAACACTTCATCAAATTAAATATAACTGTTAAACAAGCTTATGGTCCACCTTACATGAGTATGCCACACAGGACTAAGACTGAAAAATAAATGAAATAGCAGTGAAAATAATTTATTTGTAGCAACCCTTCAATTTTCCACATGGAACTGACAAGGTTCGCACCCTAACCGATCGACTCCTTCAGGTACTCCTCCTTGTAGGCAGGCGTAGCTTCTTCTCCAACTGGTGATGTGTTGTTGCAAGGGATGAGTACATAAAGCACTCAATAAGTTGTGCACAAAATGCAAGTCTAGTATTCTATATGCATGGCTTATTTCAAAAAAATGGTTGACATGGTTATTTTGCATTAAAACGGTATTTATAAAAAAATAACATAAATAGATTGAAATGACACTAAAACAAATAATAACAATAAATAAATTTCTCAGTAATTCCAAATAATGACCTTGAGCCAATTCCCCAGGATGTGAGCACCGGCTGTCCTTCCTCATCGCGAGCAACGATGCCAATTCTAGCTATACCCTTCGATAAATAAAAAAGCACCATCCAAATTTATCTTTGTGCAGCCATTAGGAGTAGGGGTAGATATCGAGCTAACTCGACTTGACTCGTTAAACTCGTTACGATAACGAGCCAGCTCGACTCGACTCATTATCTTAACGAGTTCAAACCTCAACTCGGCTCGACTTGTTAAACTCGTGAGTTGGCTCGTTAAACTCGTTAAACTCGATATTGCCATCTGAGAGGAGGATTGCTGTTGAGACTATACAGTATGCTATGTGTTATCATCCTCGCCTCACATATATACAGTTATACTTGCCGACTTGGAGGACTCGTTAAACTCGCGAGTTGGCTCGTTTAACTCGCGAGTTAGCTCATTTAACTCGTTATAGAAACGAGTTCAAATCATAACTCGACTCGACTCATTAAGAAACGAGTTCGAGCCGAGTTTGCGAGTACTCGTTTAACTCACGAGTTTCGATTTTTTTTTCCACCCCTAATTAGGAGGACGTTCCCATTGTGCCATTACCTTAACTAGGCAGATCCGCGCGATGCAGCGCAGCGCGAAAAAATTTGACCAAGTTTTTTTCTGCGAAAATAATCAGATCTAAACGTATTTCAAATCTTTCGAGTCGAAAGAACCAGCATTCGTGTCGAATTTGCGGAACTACGGGGTCTTTTTTGCCAAATAACTGGTAGAAGGATCTGTTTGCGATTTTGGAATCTCCCGGGCCGAAAGAACCGACGTCCAGGTCAAATTTGCGGATTTATGGGGTCCTTTTTGCAAAATAACCGTGAAAGGATTGTCCTCGATTTCGGATTTTTCAGGGTCTATTTTGCAAAATAACGGGTGGAGGGACCTATTCGTGATTTCAGAATTTCTAGAGGACTTTTTTGCAAAAAAAAATGTACCTTGTGCCTTGAGAAGGCTTGAATTCTTCCACACATAATAGATGTACTAGCCAACCAAACGGTCGTGACACGACACGAGCACCGCTCCTCACGCGAGCAAATCGAGAAAACGTGCGACCGCCGCTCTCTATAGGAGCAAACCGAGGAAAAACTCGAAAAGGATCTAAAAAAATTTTGTGTTTTTCGCAAAAGGGTTTAAACGTAATGCTAGAAAAACAAAAAAAGGACCTAAATGCAATGTATCTTTTTTCCAAAAAAAAGACCTGAATGTTTTTTCCACGTAAAAGGACCTATTCGTAATTTTGATTTTCAGTAAAAGGACCCGAACGCAGTGCTTAAAAACGCATAAAGGACCTAGATGTAATATACTTTTTTTAAAAAATAAAAGGACCTAATCGTATTTCTTTTCCAGAAAAGGACGTAATCGTAATTTTTTTTTTAAAAAAGGACCCAAACGCGATTTTCTTTTGCCGGCTCGGCTCGAATCAATGAGAGGCAAGGAACTCTTCAGGCTTTAGTAGAGGGAATGATTATTATTACCTTTAAATTCCCCTGTCTATGGACTCGAGGCTGCTTCAGCAGTACACCCTGCTTCTTCCCTCTTCTCACCTCAGCGTTTTTTTCGTGTCGGATATGCTATAGTGTTTCACCATACCTTGTTAGAAAGTCCACAGAACCCTCAATGGACAAGATTCCCCCTCCCTGTAAAACAGAATTGCGAACGCTCCATGATCTCCAAAGCAACAAGAAAAGGTTTATACACACCTCCTGAGAGCATTGATCGGCAACCATATGAAGCCAATCCGGTTCTGAATTTACCGGCATCTATGATGCACAGACACCGATACGTCGACACGATACCAACACGGGGATTCGCTATTTTCCCAAAACTACTGACACGGCGACACGGCTATATATATTAAATAATAATATATACATATTGTTTGCACTAAAATTTGGCAAGTACGGTTAAATCGGCAATCCAAAAACAGCAAGATAGGATTATGATGACAGATCAGGATATTTGGAAACAGTATAGATCGTTAAGGAAATCACCCACAAAATAGAGGCCGATACATATACAACTCCCAAATCGTGTTATACTTACGTCGACACGATACCAACACGGGGATTCGCTATTTTTCCAAAACTACTGACACGGCGACACGGCTATATATATTAAATAATAATATATACATATTGTTTGCACCAAAATTTGGCAAGTACGGTTAAATCGGCAATCCAAAAATGCAAGATACGATTATGATGACAGATCAGGATATTTGGAAACAGTATAGATCGTTAAGGAAATCACCCACAAAATAGAGGCAGATACATATACAACTCCCAAATCGTGTTATACTGGGACTCTATTGGCCGGTGGATATAAAAGGGGAACAAGGGCGAGCCGCAAGACAACAACATAATCAAATCCAAAAATTTATATTATTCTCTTTTTTCCTGTCGACTAGGAGTAGTTCTTGTAATTTAGTCTTTTTGTAATTCGATCTTGATCAATAAAGTTGCGCATCGCCGATTGTTGATCTCTATCAATTACACCCAGGTTCGATTTATTCTGATTTTGCTACGCATCGCCTTCTTTAGAATCGGTCTACCTTTATCCTCCGATTAGTCTTAATTGACTAGTTGCTTACCTTTTTATCTTGATTTAATCGGTGTCGGCGTTTCGAGTACCGACGAGTGAATTTTTAAGTCTAAGGGCCGCGCGTTCCCTCTCTTTGAATGGTTAGACTCAGGAGCCCAAGATGTATACTGGTTCGGGCCGAATGTCCCTACTCCAGTTCGTGTGGTGGTGCTATATTGCTTGGTGCGAGATGGTGAGCGGTTTTACAAGCGGGAGCTGAGGGCTCGAATAGGTGAGAGCGAAAACAACCTATTCGTGAAGACCGAGAGGAGGGAGAGCCCCCTCTCCCAGAGGATCCTGCCTCCCTTTATATAACCGAAGGAGGCAGATTACATGGGAAGTTGGGAGAGGAAAGGATGAGGTGATCTATGCTATGAGCTCTGGTCCTTCGTCTTGGCGATTGGTCAGCGTCCGCTTCTCCCCACGCCGGGTTGGTGGACTCACTGAGCAGAGCAGTTTGCCGTTTCATCGGGAAATAGCGCACCTGCCCTCTGCAAGCCTGTCAGGCGCTGACGTTGCCTCGGGAGGGAGTGCGTCTTCACGCCGTGCGTGTCTGGACGATGAGACCGGAGCTTGACTTCGGCAATCTCCTCGCCACCTCGGGAAGGAGCCACCTGCCCCCGCACAGTCACTCTAAGCTGTCGTGTCCGTAGGGCACGTGGCTAATGGTCGGCGGAGGCCCGACACTTGGCCCTCGGCGGAGATCGCCTCAGCTTGGTCGGAGCTCGTGGGGAGTCCGACCTGTGGCAGGGGTCGGACGCCCCATTGGGTCGGGGACGAGCTTGGGGCAGCCGTTAGGTCGGGGTCGATCGTTCTTCGTGGCCCCGCGGGGCCTTTGGTTGGAGCTGGGCTTGGGGCAGCCCGTTCGTCACTCCGGGCCGTTGGGGTACCCATGGTATGAGTACTCGTCAATCGGCTTTGGGCTGATTGAGTCTAAGCCGATTGGTCCTCATGAAATCGACTTTGAGTGAATTTTATATTTTACCTTGTCGATTACAGGTCAAATCGACTTGCACGCTCTGAACCAGGTGTTCATCTGGTGTGCTGTTGTCAAAAACCCTACTTCGAGTTTTTGACGTGAACACACTCTTGGCACGCCCGGTGGGACCCGCAATGTCTTCATCAGGGAAGTCGATTCCACCATCTGATCTCAACGCTGAAGCTATAATCGTCTCGACGATGGACGATTTAACGCTAGAACAGTGCAAAGAAATTGAAGGTCGAAAAACTGCTCTTGAAGAGATGATGCTGAACTGTAATCAGAAGACGCGACATGGCGTCACTCAGAAAACCGCTCTGGCGACAGTCAATGCCCTAGGAGATGTAGGCGTTATAGAAGGACCGGTAAGTCGATATCTGCCTGATCAAGCTGAGCTATCGGCTATGATTAATCAATCTGTACACCATGCTCTGATAAACCAATCATCGGCTCTTGTTACAACACTTAAGCCGATGATTACAAATAGTGTTAAAACTATTGCCCAGGAGTTGGCCTCATCCGGGAGTCTGCTCGACCCGATGCAAGCTCTGCCAAGCTACCCTGTTTTCTCAATAGCACAGAGCACGCAGAGAACGTTAGCCGATCCTATACCATCAGCTATAACCTCACCCCCAACCATGATGCCAACTCAACCCACCATCATACTACCAAGAGATCCTCGGCCGAGTGGAGTAACCCATTACCAGGCTTATACCGATACTGCTAAGCTAGATGCATCAGCAAATTTACCGCCGTCAGCTCCGTTTTACGCTTTTCCACAATCGGTTCCACAGCCGATTGAATCTGATAGATACCCACAACATCATGAACCTGTCCTGCCTAGGAATCCAGTTCCGCACAGGATAGTGACCTATTCAGAACCTTTCGTCCCATTGCCAGAACCGCCAACTACGAGAAACAATGGATAAGACCAATACACTCATCTGCCATCGGCTCAACCTAATCGGTAGCCCAAGTTTGCACTCGGGGGACAGAATATCAATTATGACCAATATTATCAAGGATCTATCGTTTCATTGGCCGATAGTATGAATTGGGCCGATCAAATTTTCGCTGTATTAAGGGATCAATTCGGCATATAGCCAAAAGGGAAAGTTATCGGCTATAGAAAACCATATCCCGATTACATAGATCGTATGCCTTATCCTCACAATTTTAAAGTCTCTGATTTTGCAAAATTCTCTGGTGATGATTCAATTATGATATTGGAACACGTCGGACGCTTTATCGCACAATGCGGCGAAGCAGCTCAGTTCGACAGGCTGAAAATCAGATTGTTCCTATTATCATTATCAGAAGCAGCTTTTACTTGGTTTACTTGTCTACCTCCAAATTCGGTTCATTTATGGAACGATTTGGAAAGCCGATTCCATGAATACTTTTTCTCTGGCAGTTTAGAACTCAGGATCTCCGATCTGAGCTCTGTCCGCTAGAAATTTGGAGAATCGGTAACTGATTACATTAAAAGATTTAGGGAAATCAGAAATCGATGTTTTAGTGTCACATTACCCGACAATCAACTTGCCGATTAGGCTTTCCAAGGGCTAATTCCACCACTCCGAGAAAAATTTGGAGGACAGGAGTTTACCGATCTAAGTCACCTACTTCATCGCGTGTCGGCTCAAGAAAGCCGATTCCCGAATAATAGGGCATTCAAGGATAGATTCAAAACAAATGGCAATAATAAAGAAAAGGATAAAGCCAAAGTTAATGTGGTCGATTATTGCCCCAACTAATCCTCGGAAGACGATGAAGCAGAGGTGAATATAGCCAAATGGATAAAAGGGTCTAAAAATCTTTAGTCTGTTCCTGGCTTAACCCGACTAGGAATAAGTCAAAAGTCAAATACGCTTTTGATGTCTCTAAGTGTGATCGTATTTTTGATTTATTATTACAAGAAAAAAGAATACGATTGCCCGAAGGACACGTTATACCATCGACTGATGAGATCAAGAAACGGAGGTATTGCAAGTGGCATCATTCTTTTTCTCATAATACTGACGATTGCAATATTTTTCGTCAGCAGATCCAATCAGCTATTGAAGATGGTCGGTTAAAATTTGCTGATGAGCCGACCATGCAAGTTGACGTTGATCCATTCCCCATAAATATGGTGCAATGTTCGAGCAAGGGGAAAAAGCCGATGCATAGCGAGGAACCAAGAAGGGATCGGCGA
Organism: Otatea glauca; assembly: GCA_036346275.1. Taxonomy (NCBI): domain Eukaryota; kingdom Viridiplantae; phylum Streptophyta; class Magnoliopsida; order Poales; family Poaceae; genus Otatea; species Otatea glauca. The sequence goes on along the minus strand of CM070721.1, from coordinate 41,402,654 downwards.
GTTGATATTCAGTCAACTTCGGGTGGTAATCAAACATTAAAAATCATGATCGGTTCATTACAAATAGAAGCCGATCATGAGGGTAAAAATTCAAAGACCATTAAACCCAAGGGAGACCCTCAAGTTGGCAGATGTTATAAAGCAAAAAAGTCACCACCAAGAAAACCAGCGAGAAGATCGGGGCCGTCGTTTTATCAGTTGATGGAGAAGTATGAAATAATGAATAATCGGCCGCAATATTCTCCGCTTCGGTCAGATAATCTATATCAAACTGAAAACGTAGAAAGAGCTCATCGGAGGTGCCCCTTTTGGCAATTTTGCTGGGAGAGAGGAGTAGCATTGCCATCTCCATACATGTGCCCAATAGGACACTATCCCCAGGATGATTGGCCTAACCGATCGGCCAAGGAAAGGTTGTCTGGACCGATACGAGATCGTCCTAACAAAGGCTACAGAAGACCGGTTCACGAGAGAATCTCCGTGCCAAATCAGATACCGAACCAAGTTAATATGCAAACAAAGTTAGATTCTGCTAATCGGGAAGATTTGGCTGGCAAAATATGTAAGCCAATAGAGCCCAAACCAAGGTGGTGTCCACCCGGTCATAGCCGATCACAGCACAGACGATTGCAAAGGCTAAGAACTCAGGAAATCAGAGAGGCTGATGCAGAGAAACAGAGGGATCAAACCTTCAATGAACTTCGGTCGATCAAAATTACCAAAAAAGAGTGGAGGAAGAAAGAGCAGGTTGACGAAGATTTTGATTCAGCCGACGATCTGGATTCTCCCATGATTAGGGATGATACGCCTCCGATGGACATCAATATGGTGTTCACGTTGCCGGCCGAGTTCAAAATCAAAACTGAATCGGCCAAAGAAACCTTTGCTCAATCATGTTTAGGTGTCCAAAATGGGATATTTGAAAAACCACGAGATAATCATCGGCATTTGAACCCATTGTATTTAAAAGGATATATAAACGGCAAGCCGATATCAAGGATGCTGGTGGATGGAGGGGCTACTGTCAATTTGATGAAGACTGCAAGAAGTTGGATAAGTCCAATGAAGATTTGATCAAGACTAATATGGTTTTGAATGACTTCACAGGCGATCCCACAGAAGCCAAAGGCGTCATGGTCATGGAGTTAACTCGTGGGATACGACCTCAAGCTCAAGGGGTGTTTACTTGCACAGAGGTTACTGATCCCCGACAGCTAGCCCCTGAGGCTCAAGGAATGATCCTGAAGCTCGGGATGTTCTTGAGTCTGATGACCTTGAGGAGGGGTCAGCTTCCTGGTCGAGCTCAGAAACTCTCGAGCTTGAGCTCAGGTCCGGAATCGCCAGGAGGTCTTCGATGTAGATATGCCTTCGACGCTTCGTCTTCGAGTGGGGAAATCGAGGGGGCGGTTCGCGATGCTTCGCATCCTCCCTCGGAAGTCCATAAGGCTGGATTTAATGCTAATAGGGTTCATTATTTAACTGCCGAGGCCAAGGCTCTGCTCCTGATACTTAGACACACAATTTACCCTAAAACTGGCTACAAAGAGGGAGTAACTCCATGTCTTGCTTGGTTGCTGCATCTCATTTTGTTAAGACTACACATTGATCTGACAGACTATATTTTTGGAGAAATGGAAGAAGCTGTTTACAGAAAAATGGGCAGTCCTCTCCCTTTTGCCATGCAAATCACTCAAATGTTATTTGCTCAAGGATCATCTCCCAGCTTGAGAGGGACAGGGATTTCAATTCTGGACCTAAGCAATACAAAATGCCCAAGCCAGTTGCTCAAGATGAAAGGCCTGTAAGAACTTCTACTTCACTACCAGTAATTCATGAGCCAAGTGCTCAAGATGGCACTGAGATACACGGAATTTCTGATGATGATGGTGGAGCTCCAAGTCACAGCTATCATACTCATAAATACATTTTTCCAACTCCTGACTTTCCACATACTCCTATAGAAATAGTGGATTACAGCTCTGGACATCACAGTCAGCAAAGGTTTGCACAATCTGAGCACACTGAAGTTTATGTCAGCTCAGAGTCTCATCATGAAGATGAGGAAGTGCACAAATTACAAGAACTAGCAGCTACAACTAGGTTCATGGAGTCACAGAGATTTCCATCAACAGCCCATGAACATGAAGCAAGTGGCTCTAGGCATCCTCAAATTAATGTGCCAACATTTACTCAGCACTCGGATGAGGACTCTCACTATTCCCATTTTGCTGAGCCTGAGTCAACTCATGATTTTGGTCAACAACCATCTTGGTGGGATTCTCAGCCAGGTTGGTTCACTTCTTTTGAGCAACAATACAATTCTGACCTCAGACATGCCCAAGAAAGCTTTGAAGAAGAAAGAAGGTTGGCAGCACAAAGACACAATGAACAAATGGCAGCAAATCATCAATAGCAAGAAATGCTGCAAAAGATCTATCAAGACCAAGCAAATCTCAGAGATGAAACTTATAAAAGGTTTGATATGATCAGAGGAAATCAATGGGATATGAGGAAGTGGATAGGTGAGATCAAAACTGAACAACTAGTGATCAAGGACAAAATGTATGATCTGAACAAAAAGCAGAATGCTCAAAATGCAAAAATTGACAAGTTTGCTCAAAATGTATATAAGAACTTTGAGAAGTCTGGCATGGCAGTTGCTTGGATTGGCAAGGGGATATGCTTGATTATCTTCGAGATTACTCTGAAGATGCTAGAAATAACTTGGTTTCTAATCAGGAACAACTTGCACAAATCTTGTTGGATAAGTCTCAAGAAACTCAAGAGGCGATCGAGATGTCGGCATGACTTCGGTGAACTCACATTCAATCCTCAGCCTGGTGATCCTGATTATCCTAGTGGCATGATCAAGCCATGGCCACTCCTCATTCTGACAAAGACCAAGAGCAATCATCTCCTTCCCCTCCAAGAAGAAGCACAAGTTCCAGGATGGCAAGCATGCTGAAAAGGACTTTCTCAAAACGCAACAAGTAACCTTTTTGGCTATTGATGCCAAAGGGGGAGAAGAATATTATATATTTAGGGGGAGAAGAATAGTATATATTTAGTTTAAGAGGGTTAAGATTAGAATTCTCTCTGTAGAGCCCCCTATATTAGTAATCTAAAGCTTGTTTCTAAAGCTTACTATCTAAAGAGTTTGTTATATAGAAACTCAAATCTTTCATGGACTTTGCACTTGCTTTTCTTGAATTTATTCTGAATGTTTCTGATATTGCTTCGTGTGTTCAATTAAAATCCATCTCATGCATTCATTCAGGGGGAGTACAAAATACTTGAGTTATTTATTCTATCAGACTAACTTGTTTCTGCAGGATAAGTATTCCTTTTACAGCTCTGAGCAGTATATCAAAGACATTATCATGAATCACCAAAAAGGGGGAGATTAAGAGCTTCTAGGCTCCCTATTTGTATAAATTATGCTTATTATATAGATTTTGGTGTTGATGACTGAAAATAGTCAGATTTGATGATCAAGGCTAAGGTGTTTTTCTAGTTTTGGCTTGGGAGTTGATTCAAGTCATATAGTTAAAATCACCGTACTATTAAGAGGGATTATACATAAGAAATGATCTTGGTTCATATGCAAAATCACTAAGATTACTTGGAGCATAGGACTTTTCATATTTCTCACTCAAAAATCCAAAGCTCTATCTTCTTAGCCAAAACAATTCTCTCTGGACCAAAACTTCTTTCTGGTTCAGGCGCTTAATTAAAATTCCAACAGAGCGTACAACATGTACGCCGGACCGATATTTTCGATCCGGCGCTAAGAATTATCTTCACCGAGCGTACTCCATGTACACCGGACCGACTTTTTCAGTCCGGTGTTAAGAATTCTTCATTGATTCTTTTTCAACCAAGTATAACTATCATATGTCAGACCAATCTAAATTCCTTCTTTAATTTAGTCTGGCATAAGTTATACTTTCACTCAAAATAAAATTCTAGTCTGTGTTAAAATCTATTTTAACAATAAATATAAAGTCTGATGCAGACCAGAATTCCTTGTGTACGTCGGACCAACTTTTTCAGTCCGGCGCAAACTTGTTTCTCTCTATTTAAACCAGCCGTTTTCTCATGTACGCCGGACCAATTTTCTCGGTCCGGCGCAAATGTTATTTGCTGGTACTCAAAAGAAACAAAAACATGTGTACGCCGGACCAACTTTTTCGGTCCGGCGCAAGCATTGTCTTGCAGGTATCAAAGCTAAACAATGCATGTGTACGACGGACCGATATTTTCGGTCCGGCGTAAATGGGTCTCTCTGAGTTCAACAAAGCTTCTCTATCCTATGTACCCCCGGACCAAAATTCTCGGTCCGGCGTGTGTGTAGTTTGACTTATGAGTCATACACCATAGAATTCTTGCAAAAGGGTAGCAGTTGACCTACCCCATCTAACCTACCGACCCCCAACGGGCAAATGGTAGGTGTAACGGTTATTTCTGTTCAGGATCTATATATATAGAATGCCTGGGTTCACAAACAAAAATAGAGCTTTGCACATTCCATCTGACATCATTCAAATCCTATACAACTCTTGATCTTTAGAATTCCTGAGCTTCATTCTCATCAAGAGTTAGAGTTTCAACTCAGAAAATCACAAACATTCATTCTGAATATTTAGAGTGCTTGCTCCAAGGTAAGTCTAGTTTGCATCCAGCTACTGAACCAAGAGACAGGACTTGTGGATAGTCTATTACTCTTGGAACTAGCTGTTCCTAGATGGTTGGAGAAGTTGTTGGTGCGACCTATCCAACAGTGATTGTGGAAGGCCACCATTGCTGTGAAAGGTTGAGACTCACCTCACTGGAGTAGTGAAAGAGTCAAGATAGTGGAAAACCAAAAGCTATTGAGATTGGCTGTTTGGTGGAGCAATACTTCTGAGAAAGTACTCTAACGGGGACGTAGGAGTGATCTCTGAACCTCGATGAAAATCATTGAGTTCTCCTGTTCCTGTTTATCATTGCTCATTATTCTCTTATAGTTTGTCATTCGAAATTCCCTTTCTTACAAAGTTTTCTTGAACAAGTGTTGTGCTGGACTTTTATACTAATTGCTTCCGTTTCTATTTTTTATTGAGAAAAGTTTTTCATAATAATTAAAAAGTTTTAAAGTTGCCTATTCACCCCCCTCTAGGCCAACTTGGTCCTTATAGGAGAGTGATTTCCTGGCAGCAGTTCTCGCGCAATGCGAGATCGAGCTAGTCAACCTGGTACCAAATTACATCCTTCTTCTTTCCATTTGCTCTCATCTGTGCGAGGGGTTCTTGGGGATTCTTCCCACCCTTTCACTTTTCTTCCGTTTCTACTCCCTGTTCCGTACTGCGAAGGACCCCGTGGTCGGGTGTCTCTACTTCCGGTTGCGAACAGGGCTTCCTTGCTCCTTCCCCCAAATCCAAACTCGGGACTCCCTCGGTCCTTGGATGGAGAGGTGGTTCTATCTGAAGAAAGGAGAAGGAGGCGTGCTCGCGTACAACAGCGTCCCCATCGACAGCAAGCGCCAGACCCTCGAGCCCGACGACTCGGCGGCCGACCAAGTGGCCCTCGCCACCATCCACATCTGTGCGCCGTGCGGCCTCACTAGCCAAGCAATCATCCACGACTATCTGCGGAACCGGGTGTTTCCTCTGCGAAAGAGGGTGCAGCCGTACTTCGAGATCCGAGGGGACGATGACCTCACCCGGGAAAGTCCCAGCGGTAAGCCTTCTTCGAGCTTGATCTTCCTCGAGCTCCTCTGATGTAACACCCCAAAATTTGAGTTTTGGAATGTGGGAATTCAAAAATAAACCATTTGCATTTTCTTGAATTAATTTCAGCTTAATTTGAATTTTCCTTATATGAAAGGATTTAATTTGACTAAACTATTCATCAAACTTAAGAATTTCAGTTTTAGTTGGGTTCCTTGTGCTCCAAGGAATTTTTCTGTATTTTTGGGGATTTTTCTGAATTTATTTGATATTTATTTGAATTTATTTGATTTTATTCGAATTTCTGGATATTTCTTAAATCGGAAAAGGATTTTATTTTCAAAAAGCCCTCCGGCCCAGTTACGCTTGGCCCAGCCGCCTCGCCCGGCCCGTTCGCCCGCCTCGGCCCGGTGGCCGTCTTGCGCGAAACCCTAGCCGCCGCGTCGCCGCGCTCGAGTCCTGCCCACAGACGCGCTCTCGGTTTCCGCGTCGAGCCGCGCCCCGAGGGCTATAAAAGCCCAGCCGCACACCCCCCGAGGATCGCCTCCTCGCGCCGCCCCTTTTGCCCCACCTCTCGCTGCCCTAGCTGTCGCCGTTGCCCCGCGCGAGCTCGCCGGAGTCCCTCGCCGCGCCCGAGCTATTCCGCCGTCTTTTCCGTCGCCGCCGGTGCCCCTCCGCCGCATCCGTGGGCCTCCCCGAGCTGCCCGCGTCGCCCTCACCCCGGTTCGCCTTGGCCCCGGTCCGATCCATCGCGTCTTCGCCGTGCGCCGCGTCTTCTTCCCCGAGTCCGGTAAGCCTCGCGCCGCCCGCCTCGCCGTCGACCTCCAGCGGCCGCGCTCCGCCGTTGGATCTCCAGCCGACGCTCCCGATCGTGCCACGCCTCCTTCCGCCGCAGCTCCGTTTCTGGCCGTCCGTCGGCCTCGCCAGATCTTGCGCGCGTGGCGCCGCCGACGTCACCGCCCGCGTCGGCCCACATTGCGCGGCCAGCGTCGGCCGTCTTGCGCGGCGCCTGATGGTGATCGAGCCAGCGCCGTGGACCGAGTCCACCGTGAGCCGGATGACATCAGCGTTGCGCAATAAATCCTTTTGATACAAAATAAATCCGAAATTCGATTTTCTGATTTTCTGTATTTTCTCTGAATTTAATCTTTCGGAGGCCCGTTCTCACTCATACGAACTCCGATTGAGGCGATTCAAGTTTCTAAATTTTTATAAAATCAAGATCTATCTTTCAGAGCCATTTATTTTCAGTTTTGATCGTGTTTGAGTCTCTGTTTTGTATTTATTTGGTTTCGTTGCTTTCTTTTCGGTGACGCTAATTCGAGGAGCGAGCGAAGACTTGAAGACCAAGATTCAGCACTAGATCAGCAAGGCAAGTCGTAACCTTTGATCATATTGATCCTATGTTTGCAAAGTAATTTATTTTATACACTTGCATGCTATTTACGTATCAATGTTTATTTAATGGGAGTAGATGTATGCCTAGTTGACATTATGCCACCTTGATTCGTTGTATGCCATGTATCCATTGTTAAACCTAGGTTGGGACATTACTAGTTGGACATAATCATTATACCAACATTGGGTTATCGTAGCTATGCTTAGACATGCTTACATATACGTTGGGATTCATGTCACATGTTGAATAATGTTAATCTTGACTTAATGAGATATTGAATCGTGGCCGTTAGCCACTGTTGTAAAATTTGTTGTACCATGGCGGGGTTTGCCATTGGTCTTGGTTGAACGAATTGTTTTCCCTCGGGCAAGTGATCGTGCAGTAAAGTGGGTGCTTTCTAGCACATTGGGATGTGGATGTCTTGCCTGAGACAACTTAAGGACTTAATCTTGTGCGCCATTGAACTGGGCCTAACCGTACTACCACATGTCTGGAATGGGACAGACCTAGCTGATTAATTTGCAATGTCTAGCCTTGAGTAACTTGCCAGGTTGGTGGTGTGGGTTCCGGATGGACGGGTAGATTCGCAAGGCGCAAGAGGGGCCCTAATGGGCGAAACCTTAGCGAAGCGATCGAGTTTAGACGATTGCATTGTAAAGGCTTTGTCATGATATCTCTGCGACACACCAAAGGAAGTGTGTTAAGATCGATTGCACAAAGAGATGTTCATGTCTTGTGGGTAAAGTTGTACAACCTCTGCAGAGTGTAAAACTATTCGAATAGCGCGTCATGGTCATGGACAAGCCCGGAATTTCACACGGGTATAGAGTGTTTCATAAAATGTGGGATTGTTGGGATGTGAGCGGGAGTTCACGTTGTTTTGTTGTCTATCATTGATCTATCGATTATTTATTTATGTTTTCATAAATATGCTTTCAATCTATTTATTGTATTTCAATTCAAGTTCTTGCTTTACGCAAATAAACTATATAGCCATCCTTGTCAAGCCGTGCATAAATATATTGCATCAATTCCCTACGACTTCTTGAGTACCTTTGTACTCACGGCTTTATGCCCTTGTTGATCGATTCTTTGAAGGAGATGATGAATATCATGAGGAGGAATTCTATGAAGACTACGTGGATTAGGAAGGCGTTCCCAGACGATTGCACGTGGCATGTCGAATAGCTCAAGTTATCTTTTCATTTGCAATAGTATTTGTTTCTTAAGCCCTTAAGGCATAATGGTGTAAACATTAACCATAAGGTCGTTTGCTTTATTTAATAATAATTTGCTTCTTCTTAGTTAATTAGTTGTATGGAATGGTATTTCATCTATGTTTCCACTGTGTGCACTAGCGTGATCTGGACTAGTGCAAGATACACAGAGGGTTTGGTTTGCAAATCGGGTCCCGACAGAGATAGTATCGAGCCATATCGACTGTAGGTCGCTATCCTAGTTAGCATGGTCTTCAAAATTATTTTCTAAATCAAACCAACAAAATTGGTACTTAATAGTTTTCGTCTCCTCTCGACTTATTCTTAGGTTCTTATTCCTCTCCTTTGCTGAAACATGGTTGCGAAATTTAAATTGATCTTATCTTATGAAACTTCTCAAAGCCTCGAGTCTTACGCAGGAATCAAATCAAGGAAGATGATGATCAAGCCATCAAAGACATATCCGAGAAGCCTACCATATAAGATAGGTTTTTGGTGCTCAGCGGTGTTTGAGCATGTTTTTCCCTTTTCAGTTTAGTTACGTTTAGTCCGCGTATACTAAGATTTTCTTTGCTTGAGTGCCTGGTATGTTGTACCCCTTGCCCCAAGCACGGTGTTACAACCATACCTTTAATTGAAAAAGCTTTATTTGCCTCTTTAATTTGAAGCCTTTCGGCTGTATCCTTTTGTCCCTGGGTATTACCTTCTTCCCTAGATGATCTTACCACTCATCTACTGCTTTTCCCTCTTACCTATCAAACCCTTGCGCTGCACCTCAGATGGTTGACACCCGTTCCGGAGCCGGTCGTGGATCGCCAGTGGATGCCAGTGCCAACACCAACTCAACCCCAATGCACCACCGCCACCACCAAAGGTGATGCACGAGAATATGGGACATTTTCGGCGCTCGATTCGACTTATGAACACAATGATGCGAACATGAACAACATGATGAATCGTGAGAACTGATCGCAGCTGTTGCTCTAGCCAATCTGTTGAACCAAAGAAAACCAAGTCTGCTGCTTTGCACCTCCTCAGCTCGTCTCGGTCCAAGTTAGCGGAATTTATGAGGACTCGTCCGCCAACTTTCTCCAACTCTTCAGAACCATTGGACGCCGATGATTGGGTCCGCTCCATTGAGAAGAAGCTTGAAATTGCCCAGTGCACCAATCGTGAGAAGGTTCTCTATGCCGCTCACCAGCTGGAGGGCACCGCCACAATGGTGGGAGAACTACTGATCTTGCCCATGACGACCCTCAGGCTATCACTTGGGCAGAGTTTTCCACCGCTTTTCGCCACTCTCATATCCCTGATGGCAAAGTTGAAATGAAGAAGAATGAATTCCGAGAACTTAAGCAGGAAGGAATGTCAGTGAGTGAATACCTCAATAAGTTCACTCAACTCGCTCGCTACGCTCCAGAGGATGTAGCTACAGATGATGCTCGCCAGAAGAAGTTCAAGCGTGGACTCAATCCAGGACTAAAGGTGCAAGTCATTGGCAATGACTATGTAGATTTCCAGCATCTGGTTGATAAAGCTATGCTTATTGAGGAATCTCGTCGGGAATTGGAAGAATCCCGTAAGAGAAAGATGATGCAGCATGGAGCCCATCAGAGTCACCAGCAGAGAGTCAGAACAAATGCTCAACAGCCTACTCGCTTCACTCCTCCGAATGCAATGAGGACCCCTGCACCAGCACCTCGCCCAGCTCCTCCAGGCAATCGCAACCTCAGCACCAACAGCAATCCACCTCAGAGGAACAGTAATCCAGCTGCAGGAGTCACTTGTTTCAACTGTCATGAACTCGGTCACTATGCCAATAATTGCCCCAGGAAGCAAGCTGTGACGCCAGTCCGCTTCAATTTGGGATCTACGCCAGCCAAGACCCCACCCCGAGAGCGGGGCGTGGAGTGCCCCAAACTCCCAACCAAGCCACCAGGACTCCGCCGCCTGCTGGAAGAGGCCGCGTGAATCACGTCACCACCGAGGATGCCCAGTCTGCACCAGACGTCATACTAGGTAAGCTCCTAGTCAACTCAGCATCTGCCATGGTTTTGTTTGATTCTGGAGCTACGCATTCGTTTGTTTCTCGAAGTTTTGCTGCAAAGCATCAATTAAAGACAATGCCTCTTAAGATTGCTTTTATTAGTGCAATCTCACGGTTACGATTTGAAATGCGAACCAAGGCTGCCCAAAGTTAAGATATTAATTGGAGGGTAGAATTTCTAGCCAACCTTATTGTCCTAGACACCAAGTCCCTAGATGTGATCCTAGGAATGGATTGGCTTTCAAAGAACCAAGCAGTTTTGGATTGTGGGAATAGAGAGATCACCTTAACCAGTCCGGATGGAGCCAAGTTAAAAGTTAAGGCCGATTCAGATCAGTCAGAAGGGATTAAAGTTTGTAGTGCCAAAGGAATAAGTTTGGAAGATGTGCGATCGCTGCGAATTTTCGATGTGTTTCGGATGAGTTGCACGATGCCACCGGATCGAGATATAGAGTTCTGATAGAACTAGTTCTGAACGCCACCCATTTCAAGAGACCTTATAGGATGCACCGCTAATGAGTTAGCCAAGTAAAGAGACAGATTAAAGAGTTGCAAGATCAAAGTTTTGTTCGACCAAGTTCTTCGCCATGGGGCGCCAATTCTTCTAGTTGAAAAGAAAGATGGAACTCAGAGAATGTGTGTAGATTACCGCTCACTTAATGAGGTCACCATCAAGAATAAGTACCCTCTGCCAAGAATCGATGATTTGTTTGACCAACTTCAAGGAGCCGGAGTGTTCTCGAAGATTGACCTGAGATCAGGATATCACCAGTTGAAGATTCGTCAACAGGATATACCCAAAACAGCTTTTGTTACTCGGTATGGGCAGTATGAGTATACTGTGATGTCTTTTGGATTGACTAATGCCCCTGCCTACTTTATGACCCTGATGAATAAAGTATTCATGGAATATTTGGATAAGTTTGTTGTTGTTTTCATTGATGACATTTTAATCTACTCCAAAAGTGAGGAAGAACATGAGGATCACTTGCGCCAAATTTTAACGAAGCTAAGAGAGAATCAGCTTTATGCAAAGTTTAGTAAATGTGAGTTCTGGATGAAAGAAGTTGCTTTCCTAGGACATGTCATATCAGGAGAAGGAGTCATTGTTGACCACGGAAAGGTGCGAGATGTGCTAAGTTGGGAGTCACCTAAGGCGGTACCCCAAATCAAGTTTTCTTGGAATGGCGGGATATTATCGCCGTTTCATAGAAGGGTTTTCTAGAAAAGCCGACCGCTCACTCAACTCTTAAAGAAAGAGAAGAAATTTCTTTGGACATCGGAGTGAGCAAAGTTTTCAAGAGTTAAAGAAGTGTTTGACAAGCGCGATGCTTATTTTGCGGATAATAGGAAGGATTTTGAGATATTCGTGATGCATCCCGACAAGGACTCGGTTGTGTGCTAATGCAAGATAAGAAGGTTGTAGCGTCGCCTCGCGACAACTAAGGCCACATGAAGTTAACTATCCTACCCATGATTTGGAATTAGCGGTAGTAGTGCATGCTTTAAAGATTTAGCGTCACTATCTCATTGGTAATCGTTGTGAAGTTTATCTCGATCACAAGAGTTTGAAGTATATCTTTACCCAAGTGACCTCAATATGAGACAAAGAAGATGGTTGGAATTGATTAAGGACTATGACATTGGGATTCATTATCATCCGAGCAAGGCCAATGTCGTAGCCGATGCTTTGAGTAGAAAGAGCTCTTGCAATACTCGATGATTAAGGAAAGTCACCACCCTCTATAAGGAATTTGAAAGCTTAGTTTGGAATTGATTCGGAAGGGTATTTAGCTACTTTGGAAGTCGCCCTACGTTGGAAGATCATATTCGAAGCAGCACGGTAGATGATGCCGACATTAAGGAGATTAAGAGCAATATGAAGAAAGGAAAAGCCTCGGGTTTCTCGAAGATGAACAAGGTACTATTTGGTATGAGAAGCGTATTTGCGTGCGGATCGAGAAAGAGCTTAAGGAGTTGATTATCAAGGAAGCGCATGAGACTTTATACTCCATTCATCTGGAAGTACCAAGATGTATCAAGACCTCAAGGAAAGGTATTGGTGGCCTAGTATGAAGCGTGAGATTGCGAATATGTTGCACTTTGTGATGTCCGCGAAGTTCAAGGCGAGCATCGAGGCCAGCAGGATTGCTGCGACCATTGAAGATTCAGTGGAAGTGGGAAGAAATTGGTATGGATTTACGCCGGGACCGAATTTGCAAATCCGGACCCTCTGTATACCGCACTAGTCGAGGATCACGCTAGTGCACACAGGCTCAACATAGATGCTATCATAGTCACACACAATGAAATATAGCATAAACTTCATTAATTAATAATAACTGTTGTCTTACATGAATAATGCCTCACAGGGCTTAAAAAGAGTATCAATGAGAAGCGGCGGAAAAGAATAAGCGCAGGGCGCTCGATTCGCCACGAGCAACCGAGCGAGTCTCGGACCTAAGCATTCGCATCCAAGTAATCCTCCTCCATGAATGGTATAGATTCCTCTTCTTACGAAGTTGTTGTTGTTGGGGTGAGTACATAAAGCACTCAACAAGTTGTGCACAACAATGCAAGTCTAATATTTTATATGCTTGGCTTAATCCAAAGGAATGGCTAGTAAGGGTATTTTGCAATAAGCGACATTTAACAAGAATACAATAAATAGATTGGAAAGCGATAAAACAAATACAATAATTAATAAATTCAATATTTACGAAATACACCAAGTTTCCAATCCTAAATTAATTTTCCACTTTCCATGGCACCTTGCCATCCCAACAAGTTTTGTTTAACAAAAGTCTAACCCTTAAGCTGTAATTCCGAGCATTGCCCAATACTGTGAGCATGGCTATTGAATAGATTGTACACTCTGCGGAGGTTATGCACTTTACCCACGATACAACCAAACACCACCAAGGCGAGTGATCATAACAAAGCCTTTACAATGCTACACCTAGACCCGATCTTTGCTCGCTAAGGTTTCAACATTTGAAGGGTTAAACCACCACAACAGGCCCCCTCTTGCGCCATGTGAGTTAAACCGTAACCGGGACTCACTATTCACCACGACGATCAAATCTAGGTTTCACAAATTATTCACTAAGTTTGTCCCATTCGGACATGTGGTTGCAAGAGAGACTCGGTCAAAGGCTTGCAAGGTTAAGTCCTTAAAGTGATTAAGGCAAGACTTCCACATACCCCCGCCAAACTGGCCCACCTTGGCACACTTGCCCTTGCCACTTGCCTCAATCTAAAATCATTACCACCCGGTTGATTACCAAGCACCACATGCCATCAACATTTCAATCCCGATGTGTGACCTCCTCGCCACGACAACTTGATATCATTGTGTGACAACACATGACACACCAATTCATAAACATTGTTCCATATTCCATTAGTCAAGATTAAGTATCGACATTCGGACACATGTGATGACGTGGCATGGCTAAGCAATCTATGACGATCTAACTAGCCCATGTTGATTATCAACTATAATTCCACATCCTAGGGTGACAAATAGATCATGGCATATAATTGACAAGGTATGGTTTAATTCAAATAGGCATATTATCTAATTCCCAGATTAATTGAAATCATTTATACACATAAAATATCATGCATAAAGTTTAAAAGACAAAATAGCGATTTGGTGAAAATTAGGTGCAACATGATCAAAGCACAACTTGCCTTGGAGTAGGTGCTGGTCTTGATCTGAGTTTGGGTCTTGGGCGACGAATCTTCCTCCGGATCACCGAAGCGGTTCAACGTCTCACGCTAAACGATGCCAAAATAGCAAATAAACACCAAACCAGAGAGCAAACAAACTCCAAAAATAAAATAAAATTCACCAATAAATAGATATTGATTTTACAATTTTTAGAAATTTGAATCACTCAAATCCGAGTTAAAATGCAAAAGATATAGCCTTTTGAAGTTTGAATAAATCTGAAAATACAGAAAATAGAATTTACGATTTTTACGAATTATTTTCTATTGGAAAAGATCTTTATTGCGCAACGCCGGCGTCGATCTGACTCGGACCAATCGGTGACGACACGTCGCTGGTCCATGGACTCGGTCCACGGAACCGCCTCGGTCCACCGTGGGCGCGCCCACGGCGCCTCGCATCACGCGCCCGACACGCGGCGCGCGCATCGATTAGGCTGCGGCGCCGCGTGCGATGCTCGACACGCGCGCGCGCATCTGCGCGACGATCGGCGGCCACCGATCTACCCCTCGTGGCTCAATCCCGATCGTCTATTCGGATCTAACGGTTAGAAATTTACGGCGAAACAACGATGAAGAAGCGGCGTGGCTTGATCGGGCGGTTGGCGAAGATCCAGCGGATGCGCGAAGCTCGAGACACGGCGGCGGGCTTGCACCGAGGCGGAGAAGGCGACCACCGAGCGGCGTTTGGCGCGACTCGGCGAAGAAGAAGGCGGACTTCGGCGACACGACGCGAGAACTTCGGATCTGGAACCGATTCGGCGGGAGGATGCTCGGCGGCGGCGGAATGGCGCAAAAACTCGCGGCGGCCGCAAAGAACTACGGCGAGCTCTGGCGATGATGGCGGCAAAGCGGCGAAGAGGCTAGAGCTCTTGGCTGCGCAAGGGAGCGAGGAACATCGGTGCGGGCTGCGGCTTTATAGCCTCGGCATGCGCGAGGGAAGAAACCCTAAATCACGCGGCGGCGGCGGCAAGCGGCGGATTCGAAACCGAATCGGAGACGACGGCCGAGACCGTCCGATCCAAGATGGCGGCCAAGATTAGATCCGGCGATACGATCCGATCCGCTCTTTCCAAATCCAGCGGACGAGATCTAAACTTACCAAAACAACGCGAAGCGATCCGACCACTTGATCTCGATCCAGCGGCTCGCGGCACTAGGGTTTCGCGAAGGAGGCGCACCATCGATCTTCATCCAACGGTCACACGCAGCGCGGCGAAGCGGTGACGAGCCGCCAAACAATGGGCAGCGCCGCAAAGCGTCTTTGGCTTGGCCCAATCTTATTCACTCGATTTTCAAAAGCTTTTGATTTAAAATAATTCCCGAAATTAGATTAATCTATTTTAAGTAATTAAAATATCGGGAAAAATCGAGAAAATTCTCATAAATACTTTGAGACATTACGAGCTCAAATAAAATATTTTTGGTAAAACTTTATATTAACTTTATCCATATATATTTAGTTTTCACCAAAGGTTCAATATACTTAATTAAAATAAATTTAGATAATTTGGAAAAATCCAATAAATTGAGAAAATCACAAAAATGCACGTGGCGAAATTATAAGCCAAATTTTGGGATGTTACAAACCTCCCCCTTAACGAAATCTCGACCAGAGATTCAAGGTGACTAGGAATAGGTTTGGAAATTCCATCTTGAGTCCTCTTCACGCTCCCGGTTGCCTCATTCTCGAATGGTTGCTCCATGAACTCTGCAAAAAGCGAACGACTTGTTCACGGTTACGCGGTCCATGACATCAAAATTTTCATTGGATGTTCTTTGTAGGTCAAATCATACGCAACTCAATCTCTTCCATAGGTGTATGCGCTCTGCTGCACCAAGACACTTCTTGAGTTGTGACACATGGAACACATCATGCACGCTTTGCCGACAAGCTGCGGCAATTCAAGCGATAAGCAACCTCCCTCGACGGCTCAAAATTTTGAGCGGTCCAACATATCTTAGGCGAGCTTTCCTTTAGCGTGGAACCTTTTAACTCCTTTCGGAGGGTAACCCTAAGATACACGAAATCATCGGGCTCGAAACTTAGATCACGACGTCGATTATCGGCGTAACTCTTTTGCCTTGATGCGCGATTTTCAACCTCTCTTATCATAGCAACTTGCTCTTGACTTCCTTGAGAATATCGGGGCCAAATATCATACGCTCTCTGTCTCATTCCAATTTAGCGAGTGCAGCAGAGCACGACCATATAAAGCTTCAAATGGCGACATCGCAAACTAGCTCGGTATTTGTTGTTATAATCGAACTCTGCATATGGCAAACATTTATCCCATGATGTAGTGTAGGCTAAAGCACAAGCTCTTAACATATCTTCCAAAATCGATTTACTCTTTACATCGACCATCGATTACGAGGATGATATCTTGTGCTAAAGTTCAAGCGCGTTCCCATGGCTTCATGCAATTTATCCCAAAATCTCGAGGTGGTGAGTACCTCATGCGACACTATTTTCTTTGGTACACCATGCAAACACACGATTACGGCAATGTATAGTTACGCTAACGGTCTCTGAGTAAGTTGTCTTGGTGGAATGAAGTGAGCAACTTTGGTCAATCGATCCACAATGACCCATATAGAATCATACCCATTTTGAGTTCTTGGCAATCCGGTGATGAAATCCATACGATTTCTTCCCACTTCCATTCAGGGACTTTTAGCGGTTGTAGCAAACCTGCTGGTCTCGATGTATTGCCTTAACTCTCGGCATACATCGCACAAGGCAACGTGCTCGGCGACTTCACGCTTCATATTCGCCACCAAAACCTCTCCTTTAAGTCTGGTACATCTTAGCGCTTCTGGATGAATTGAATACTTGGAATCATGAGCCTCTTCCAAAATCAAGCTGCTTAAGTTCTAGTCTGTTTGGCACACAAATCGACCCTTGAACCACATGGTACCTTGGTCGTCCACGGTAAAGTCCTTTGCTAATCCTTCATCCTTTTTAGCCTTGATTCGGTTGACTTTCTCATCCTCTTTTGTCCTTCCGAATTTGATCTTGAGCATTGGCTTCACTTCCAAAGCAGCTAGGAATCCTTCTAAAACTACTTCCAATTTTAAATTTTGCAATTCTCTGCACGATTCATTGTCCTTCTGCACCATCATATTCGCCACGTAGCTCTTGCGACTTAAGGCATCGGCTACCACATTTGCTTTTCCGGATGGTAATGAATTCCCATGTTATAATCCTTGATTAATTCCAACCATCTCCTTTGCCTCATATTGAGATCGATTGAGTGAAAATATATTTCAAACTCTTATGGTCCGTATATATCTCACATCTATTTCCAATGAGATAATGGCGCCACAATTTCAAGGCATGCACCACGGCCAATTCCAAGTCATCGTAGGATAATTTCCTTCGTGCGGTCTTAAGCGCCTTGACGCATATCGACCACTTTACCCTCTTGCATCAATACGCATCCAAGACCTGTCTTGGCGCATCACATATATATCGAAGCTATTACGAACATTAGGCAAAACCAACACTTTGGGCATGTTGTTAAACGCTTCTTTAATTCCTCAAAACTCTTATCACAATCAAGGCGTCCATGAAAATTTCTTTTCCTTTTCAATAAGCTGAGTAAGAGGTCTACGCAATCGTCGAAAATCCTTCTATGAACCGGCGATAATATCCTGCCATTCCCGAAAACTTGGACTTGAGTAGCGGACTTTGGTTGCTCCCAATGCAACACTTGCCTCCACTTTGCTTGGGTCGACAAAAACTCCTTCTGCGATCATGACATGACCGAGAAATTCCACCTTTTCCTTCCAAAAGTCGCATTCTTGAACTTAGCATACATTTGTTGCTCACGCAGACTTTTCCAACACTAGCCTCGGATGATTTGCGTGCTCTGCTTCGGTCTTGAATATACCAAAATATCATCTATGAACACAACAACAAACTTGTCCAAGTATTCCATGAAAATCTTATTCATCAAGTTCATGAAATATGCCGCGCATTGGTCAATCAAAAGACATGACCGTGAACTCATAATGTCCATATCTTGAAGAGAATGCGGTCTTTGGAACATCTCCTTGAATCTTTAGTTGATGATATCCTAACGAAGGTCTATCTTGGAGAACACTCGGCTCCTCTCAAGCTGGTCGAGCGGATCATCAATCCTTGGCAACGGATACTTATTCTTAATCGTCACTTCATTAAGTGCACGGTAATCAATACACATTCTAAGGCTTCCATCCTTTTTCCCGACAAACAAAGCGGCGCTCCCCATGGCGGCGAACTTGGTCTTATAAAACCTTTCTCTAATAACTCGTCGATCTGTTTCTTCATCTCTACTAACTCATCGGTAGGCATCCGATAAGGTCTTTTGCTATTGGTGCGGTTCCGGTGCTAACTCAATGCGAACTTCGATGTCACGGTCAGCGGCATTCGGCGGATCTTACGAAATACGTCTGGATATTCCACGACTCGCACGTCCTCTATGACGACGGTTCTCATGCTATTAACCATTAATTGACCCTTACGAATCGATGTCGCTCGAATTCCACCTTTTCTCCTCTAGGGCTCTCAATGGATACAACCCTTGACCACAATCCAAAAGCGTCTTATGCTTGGTTAACGGTCCATTCCCAATATGACATCTAAAACTTGGGCATCTAGAATAATCAAGTTAGCTAGGAACTCTACCCCATTAATTATTAGCTTCACCCCCAAACACCCAAGGTTAGATCTTAACTCAGATCCTGGGGCTTGTACTAGCATCACACACTTAAGATTTTTCATGCTCAAACCATTTTCGATGCAAAGCTCGAGAGACAAAGGAATGCGAAGCTCTGAATCAAATAATCTTTATTGCGGTCGAGTTTACCAAAACTTACCCGATCTGACGTCTGATGCTTCCTGGGCTCCATCGGCGGTGATGTGGTTGACTCTGCCTCGAATAGTAGCTTGAGGCGTCACTCCTGCCTGTCCAGCTCCTCGATTCGCTCCCGTCATCGGTGCCTTAGCAGGTGTCGTTCCAAGGTTGAAACGCACTGGCGTGATTCCTCCTTCTGGGGACATCTATTAGCATAATGCTGACTCATTGCAATCTATAGCACCTTCGGCGGTGGCTTCTTGCACTCCCCTTGAGCATTGTTACCTTGGGCCGGCGTCTGATAACCTTGTCCTGATGGTCGCGGTGCAGGTGTTGCTGGCTTGTTAACAGCTTGTGGTTGGAACCTAGCAAACTGTTGCGGTGTCATCCTCATTCGCAGGTGGTTAGGGCGTCCACCTGGGTTAGTCATCAGCGTTTGCGATTTTCCCCAAGCTCCTTGCGCTTATCCTCGAGAATCAAAGCCTTGTTTACCAATTCTTGGAAATCGGAAAAGTGTGGGTAATCAACCCCACTTGCGATACGAGTTTAGTCCTTTCATGAAGCGGGATCGCTGGCCTTGTCGTCGCTCGTCCTCGAAGCATAGCGAGCTAATCTGCGTGAATTTGTTTAAGTAATCGGCCACCGGTTGGCTTCCTTGCTTAAGCGCCTGAACTCTTCCTTTTTCAGTCCATCATCCCTTCCGTACATGATATCTGGCGGAAGGCCGTTGCAAACTCTTCCCATGTGATTTCCATGGGTGCTTCATGAGCGACACAATAGTTCTCCCACCATTCTCGCAATTTGTTCCTCTAGGCGATGGGATGCGTAAAGAACCTTCTCATGGCCTTCACATTGAGTGATGTACAATTTCCTCTCAATGGTTCTCGACCAATCATCCGCTTCCAAGGGATTGACATTTCACGAGAATGTTGGTGGTCGGGTCCTCATGAAGTCCGACAACTTGGAGTAAGGACGAGGCCCGCCATTGTTGTTCGGCGGCGGGGTTGTTGGCTCGCAGCCATATTGGTCATCTGTTGCATCATAGTGCGCATCAAGCGAGTTTGCGCGTGAGAAAAGCTCCCAAGTTACGCATATCCATTTGGCGGTGCTTGCTGCGGTGGTGCTCCTTCATTGGGATTGTTGCTGGCGCGAGACCACTTCTGAAGCCCCATTGTTGCTGCAGTGTTCACCATCCGCTTGATTGCTTCTTGGGTTTGGAAAGATAGATGTAGCATAGATAAGATGCAAGAATTTCTAAGGCGGGGGAAACAGGTTAAACCCAACTCAAATAATCTTTATTATTATTACTTGGTATGGTTGCTTACAATGCCTAAGGGCTTTGCAACACATACTGCACACTCAGCAAACAATTAAGAACCAAACTAAACATGCAACCTTAACGTCTACTAAAAGGTAAAGGCTAACTTAAGAACGCGACTCAACACTCGAGTCTCAACACAATTCTAAGACCAACTCTCACTCATCCAGCCACCCTGGCTGAGACTGATCCGGTGCATACACCGGTGGGTGGGCTGGCATGGGTGCGAACCTATCCTGGTGACCCTCTGCTGGCTCCTCAGGCTCCCACTCACGCTCTTCCGGGTCTTCTTCTTCCTCCTCGGCGACCTCATCCGGCTCCTGGACGACCTGGTCCGCTAGCTCCTCGGCCACCTGCAAGGCTTCCTCCAGCTCGCCGATGACTCTGGCTGCGGCGTCACGGGTCTTTTGAAGCTCTCGCTCCGCCACTCTCAGCGCCTCACACGCTGTCTCCGCTCTGCGCAGGTCCCTTAGGTGATCCTCCGGCGGTGGCGAACTCAAGCAAGGTGTCTGCAGATGCACACTCTCCTCCACGATCCGTCGACCTTGCACGCCGCCTTTGTCGGGTGAAGTCGAAACACGGTGTCGCGAAGCTCGTAGGCGTAGTCGTGGCAGATCCGTCGTAGAGCAAGTCTAGCAGCCTCCTGAACTCCAGTCTCGTAAGTGAACCTCCGGGCGGTGATGTGGATCGGTCTGGTGGTCTCGTCGCACTCGGCGAAGATGATCACCTGCGAAGAACCCCGATGCACACCGTTGACGTTCCAGTTGCTTCCTCGGTAGAGCGGACGATCAAAGCCTCCAATCACTTGAAGAACTCTCCACAGCTCCATGGCATAGCCACCCTGTCTTGACTCGAAGGACTGGAAGATCGGCATCTATTCAAAACAAAATTTTGAATAAGATCTCCACTCGAAACGGCAACGAAAAGAAGGTAATTTAGCAAGGATGAGAGTAGGAGGATGAGATAAGCCAAGAGTTTCATATTAGTCAATTTTACCGTTTTCTTTAGAAAATAATTTTGGACACTCCTAAGAGATACCAACTACCTAGGGCCAAGACCTATAGTCAGTATGGCTCTGATACCACCTCTGTCGGGACCCGAATTTGCAAATCCGGACCCTCTGTATACCGCACTAGTCGAGGATCACGCTAGTGCACACAGCTCAACATAGATGCTATCATAGTCACACACAATGAAATATAGCATAAACTTCATTAATTAATAATAACTGTTGTCTTACATGAATAATGCCTCACAGGCTTAAAAAGAGTATCAATGAGAAGCGGCGGAAAAGAATAAGCGCATGGCGCTCCATTCGCCACGAGGCAACCGACGAGGCTCGGACCCTAAGCATTCGCATCCAAGTAATCCTCCTCCATGAATGGTATAGATTCCTCTTCTTACGAAGTTGTTGTTGTTGGGGTGAGTACATAAAGCACTCAACAAGTTGTGCACAACAATGCAAGTCTAATATTTTATATGCTTGGCTTAATCCAAAGGAATGGCTAGTAAGGGTATTTTGCAATAAAGCGACATTTAACAAGAATACAATAAATAGATTGGAAAGCGATAAAACAAATACAATAATTAATAAATTCAGATTTCAAATACACCAAGTTTCCAATCCTAAATTAATTTTCCACTTTCCATGGCACCTTGCCATCCCAACAAGTTTTTGTTTAACAAAAGTCTAACCCTTAACTGTAATTCCGAGCATTGCCCAATACCGTGAGCACGGCTATTCGAATAGATTGTACACTCTGCAGAGGTTATGCACTTTACCCACACGATACAACCAAACACCACCAAGGCGAGTGATCATAACAAAGCCTTTACAATGCTACACCTAGACCCAAGATCTTGCTCGCTAAGGTTTCAACATCAAGGGTTAAACCACCACAACAGGCCCCCTCTTGCGCCATGTGAGTTAAACCGTAACCGGGACTCACTATTCACCACGACATCATCAAAGTCTAGGTTTCACAAATTATTCACTAGGTCTGTCCCATTCCGACATGTGGTTGCAAGAGAGACTCAGTCAAAGGCTTGCAAGGTTAAGTCCTTAAAGTGATTAAGGCAAGACTTCCACATACCCCGCCAAACTGGCCCACCTTGGCACACCGCCCTTGCCACTTGCCTCAATCTAAAATCATTACCACCCCAGTTGATTACCAAGCACCACATGCCATCAACATTTCAATCCCGATGTGTGACCTCCTCGCCACGACAACTTGATATCATTGTGTGACAACACATGACACACCAATTCATAAACATTGTTCCATATTCCATTAGTCAAGATTAAGTATCGACATTCGGACACATGTGATGACGTGGCATGGCTAAGCAATCTATGACGATCTAACTAGCCCATGTTGATTATCAACTATAATTCCACATCCTAGGGTGACAAATAGATCATGGCATATAATTGACAAGGTATGGTTTAATTCAAATAGGCATATTATCTAATTCCCAGTTAATTGAAATCATTTATACACATAAAATATCATGCATAAAGTTTAAAAGACAAAATAGCGATTTGGTGAAAATTAGGTGCAACATGATCAAAGCACAACTTGCCTTGGAGTAGGTGCTGGTCTTGATCTGAGTTTGGGTCTTGGGCGACGAATCTTCCTCCGGATCACCGAAAGCGGTTCAACGCTCTCGCGAAACGATGCCAAAATAGCAAATAAACACCAAACCAGAGAGCAAACAAACTCCAAAAATAAAATAAAATTCACCAATAAATAGATATTGATTTTACAATTTTTAGAAATTTGAATCACTCAAATCCGAGTTAAAATGCAAAAGATATAGCCTTTTGAAGTTTGAATAAATCAAAATACGAGAAAATAGAATTTCGATTTTTCTCAATTATTTTCTATTGGAAAAGATCTTTATTGCGCAATAGCGGCGTCGATCCTGACTCGGACCAATCGGTGACGACGTCGCTGGTCCATGGACTCGGTCCACGGAACCGCCTCGTCCACCGTGGGCGCGCCCACGGCGCCTCGCATCACGCGCCGACACGCCGGCGCATCGATTAGGCTGCGACGCCGCCGTGCGATGCTCGACACGCGCGCGCGCATCTGCGCGACGATCGGACGGCCACCGATCTACCCCTCGTGGCTCAATCCCGATCGTCTATTCGGATCTAACGGTTAGAAATTTACCCGGCGAAACAACGATGAAGAAGCGGCGTGGCTTGATCTGGACGGTTGGCGAAGATCCAACGGATGCGCGGCTCCGAGACACGGCGGCGGGCTTGCACCGAGCGGAGGAAGACGACCACCCGAACGGCGTTTCGACGCGACTCGGCGAGAAGAAGGGGACTCGACGCGACACGACGCGAGGAACTTCGGATCCGAACCGATTCGGCGGGAGGATGCTCGACGGCGGCGGAATGGCGCAAAACTTCGGCGGCACCGCAAAGAACTACGGCGAGCTCTGGCGATGATGGCGTGAAAGCAGCGAAGAGGCTAGAGCTCGGGCGCGAGGGAACGAGGAACATCGGTGCGGCTGCGGCTTTTATAGCCTCGGCATGCGCGACAGGAAGGAAACCTAAATCACGCGGCGGCGGCGGCAAGCGACGGCGATTCGAAACCGAATCGGAGACGACGATCGAGACCGTCCGATCCAAGATGAGCGGCCAAGATTAGATCCGGCGATACGATCCGATCCGCTCTTTCCAAATCCAACGGACGAGATCTAAACTTACCAAAACAACGCAAGCGATCCGACCACTTGATCTCGATCCAACGGCTCGCGCAGACTAGGGTTTCGCGAAAGGAGGCGACCATCGATCTTCATCCAACGGTCACACGCAGCGGCGGCGGCGGCGGTGACGACGGTCGCGCAATGAATGGGTCACAAGACGCGACATGCGGTCTTTGGCTTGGCCCAAGATCTTGTTCACTCGATTTTCAAAAGCTTTTGATTTAAAATAATTCCGAAATTAGATTAATCTATTTTAAGTAATTAAAATATCGTGAAAAATCCTAAAATTCTCATAAATACTTTGAGACATTACGAGCTCAAATAAAATATTTTTGGTAAAACTTTATATTAACTTTATCCATATATATTTAGTTTTCACCAAAGGTTCAATATACTTAATTAAAATAAATTTAGATAATTTCTGGAAAAATCCAATAAATTCAGAAAATCACAAAAATGCACGTGAGCGAAATTATAAGCCAAATTTTGGGATGTTACAATTTCATTACCGGATTTCCTAAGACCCAAGCATGTTATGACTCGATCTGGGTAATAGTGGATCGACTAACTAAGGTAGCTCACTTCATTCCCGTTAAGACTACCTATGAAGGAGATAAATTAGCAGAATTATATATGTCAAGGATCGCTGGTCTTCAAGGAGTGCCTAAGAAGATAGTGTCCGATAGAGGAAGCCAATTTACCTCGTTTTGGCGAGTCTGCATGAAGCCATGGGAACTCATCTCAGATTCAGTACTGCCTATCACCCTCAAACCGATGGACAGACTGAGCGTGTGAATCAGATTCTTGAAGATATGTTAAGGGCTTGTGCCTTAACTTATGGTGCCAAGTGGGACAAGTGTTTGCCCTATGCCGAGTTTTCGTATAACAATAGTTATCAAGCCAGTTTGTAGATGTCGCCTTTCGAAGCATTATATGGGAGAAAGTGCAGAACTCCTCTCAACTGGAAGGAGTCAGGAGAAAGACAATTGTTTGGCCCTGCCATACTCCAAGAAGCCGAAGAGCAAGTTCAGCTAATTCGAGACCGCTTGAAGATCGCTCAAAGCAGACAAAAGAGTTATGCAGATAACCGTCGTAGAGATTTGAGTTTCGAGCCCAATGATTATGTTTATCTCAGAGTCACCCCTCTCAAAGGAGTTAAGAGATTTCAAGTAAAAGGAAAGCTTGCCCCTAGATATGTGGGACCGTTCAAAATCTTGGAACGAAGAGGAGAGGTTGCCTACAAGTTAGAATTGCCTCGCCTTTTGCCTAATCCATGATGTGTTCCATGTATCGCAGTTGAAGAAATGTCTGCGTGTGCCAGAGGAACAGATGCCATTGGAAGCCATTGATTTGCAAGAGGATCTTACCTACAAGGAGCAACCCGTGAAAATTTTGGATATAGCAGAGCGTATCACGAGAAGCAAGATCATTCGTTTTTGCATGGTCCAGTGCAGCCACCATTTAGAGGAGGAAGCAACTTGGGAGCGAGAAGAGGATCTGAAGTCCGAGTTTCCCCACCTATTCCTTAGCCAGCCTGAATCTCGAGGTCGAGATTCCATTTAAGGGGGGAAGGTTTGTAACACCCCAAAATTTGAGTTTTGGAATGTGGGAATTCAAAAATAAACCATTTGCATTTTCTTGAATTAATTTCAGCTTAATTTGAATTTTCCTTATATGAAAGGATTTAATTTGACTAAACTATTCATCAAACTTAAGAATTTCAGTTTTAGTTGGGTTCCTTGTGCTCCAAGGAATTTTTCTGTATTTTTGGGGATTTTTCTGAATTTATTTGATATTTATTTGAATTTATTTGATTTTATTCGAATTTCTGGATATTTCTTAAATCGGAAAAGGATTTTATTTTCAAAAAGCCCTCCGGGCCGAATCCTTTGCGGCCCACTTCAGTGCCCCGCTCCGCCTCGGCCCGATTCCAGCCCGGCTCCTCGCCGGCCGTTCTGCTCGCTTCGGCCACCGCCCGTGCGCGCGAAACCCTAGCCGCCGCCACCGCCGCTCGAGTCCTGCCGCCGCACGCCGCGCTCTCGGTTTCGCGTCGAGCACGCCCCTCGAGGGCTATAAAGCCCAGCCAAGACACCCCCGAGGATCGCCTCCTCGCGCCGCCTTTTGCCCCACCTCTCGCGCCCTAGCTGCCGCTGTTGCCCATGCGAGCTCGCCGAGTCCTCGCGCGCGAGCCCTTCCGCCGTCTTTTTCGCCGCCGCCGGTGCCCTCCGCCGCATCCGTGGCCTCCCAGCTGCCGCGTCGCCCTCTCCCGGTTCGCCTTGGCCTTGGTCCGATCCATCGCGTCTTCGCGGCGCGCGCGTCTTCTTCCCGAAGTCCGGTAAGCCTCGCGCCGCCGCCGTCGCCGACCTCCGGGCCGCCGCTCCGCCGTTGGATCTCGGTAAACGCTCCCGATCGTAAGCACGCCTCCTTCCGCCAGCTCCGTTTACGGCCGTCCGTCGGCCTCGCGCCAGATCTGCGCGCGCGTGGCGCGACGTCACCCGCCGCGTTACGGCCATTGCATTGACGTCGGCCGTCTGGCCGGGCGCCGGTGGGACCGAGCCAGCGCAGGATCGAGTCCACCGTGAGCGGATGACATCGCGTTGCGCAATAAATCCTTTTTCAAGACAAAAATAAATCCGAAATTCGATTTTACGATTTTCGTATTTTCTCGAATTTAATCTTTCGGAGGCCCGTTCTCACTCATACGAACTCCGATTGAGGCGATTCAAGTTTCTAAATTTTTATAAAATCAAGATCTATCTTTCAGAGCCATTTATTTTCAGTTTTGATCGTGTTTGAGTCTCTGTTTTGTATTTATTTGGTTTCGTTGCTTTCTTTTCCGGTAGACGCTAATTCCGAGGGAGCGAACGAAGACTTCGAAGACCAAGATTCAGCACTAGATCAGCAAGGCAAGTCGTAACCTTTGATCATATTGATCCTATGTTTGCAAAGTAATTTATTTTATACACTTGCATGCTATTTACGTATCAATGTTTATTTAATGGGAGTAGATGTATGCCTAGTTGACATTATGCCACCTTGATTCGTTGTATGCCATGTATCCATTGTTAAACCTAGGTTGGGACATTACTAGTTGGACATAATCATTATACCAACATTGGGTTATCGTAGCTATGCTTAGACATGCTTACATATACGTTGGGATTCATGTCACATGTTGAATAATGTTAATCTTGACTTAATGAGATATTGAATCGTGGCGTTAGCCATCGTTGTAAAATTTGTTGTACCATGGCGGGTTTGCCATTGGTCTTGGTTGAACGAATTGTTTTCCCTCGGGCAAGTGATTGTGCGATAAAGGGGTGCTTTCTAGCACATTGGGATGTGGATGTCTTGCTGAGACAACTTAAGGACTTAATCTTGTGCGCCATTGAACTGGGCCTAACCGCACTACCACATGTCCGGAATGGGACAGACCTAGCCGATTAATTTGCAATGTCTAGCCTTGAGTACTTGCCGGTTGGTGGTGTGGGTTCCGGATGGACGGTAGATTCGCAAGGCGCAAGAGGGGGCCCTAATGGGCGAAACCTTAGCGGGCAGTACCGAGTTTAGAAAGTGCATTGTAAAGGCTTTGTCATGATATCTCTGCGACACACCGAAGGAAGTGTGTTAAGATCGATTGCACAAAGAGATGTTCATGTCTTGTGGGTAAAGTTGTACAACCTCTGCAGAGTGTAAAACTATTCGAATAGCCGCGTCCGCGGTCATGGACAAGCCCGGGAATTTCACACGGGGTATAGAGTGTTTCATAAAATGTGGGATTGTTGGGATGTGAACGGGGAGTTCACTGTTGTTTTGTTGTCTATCATTGATCTATCAGTTATTTATTTATGTTTTCATAAATATGCTTTCAATCTATTTATTGTATTTCAATTCAAATTCTTGCTTTACGCAAATAAACTATATAGCCATCCTTGTCAAGCCGTGCATAAATATATTGCATCAATTCCCTACGGCTTCTTCGAGTACCTTTGTACTCACGGCTTTATGCCCTTGTTGATCGATTCTTGTCAAGGAGATGATGAATATCATGAGGAGGAATTCTATGAAGACTACGTGGATTAGGAAGGCGTTCCCCAGACGATTGCCTGTGGCATGTCGAATGGCTCAAGTTATCTTTTCCGCTGCAATAGTATTTGTTTCTTAAGCCCTTAAGGCATAATGGTGTAAACATTAACCATAAGGTCGTTTGCCTTATTTAATAATAATTTGCTTCTTCTTAGTTAATTAGTTGTATGGAATGGTATTTCATCTATGTTTCCACTGTGTGCACTAGCGTGATTCTGGACTAGTGCAGTATACACAGAGGGTTTCGGATTTGCAAATCCGGGTCCCGACATCTGAGCTTTGTTTTAATAGTCTCCTCTTTTCCTGTAGCCCCGATGGAGTCTTGGGTGGCGGCGAGAATGCAGGAGACGTTCGGGAAGACGGCCTTCTCCTACACCACCGTCGACCCTGTTCCCAAGAACGTCTTGAGGCGGAGCAGTGAGGTAATACATCCCTTACCAGCACCAAGCTCGAGCCATCTCGAGCTCGCACTGACTTTGCTCAATCATGTAGGAGAGCCGAGAGCTCTGGGAGACGGCGAGGCGCATCCTGTCTCACCGTTTTGATTTGAATGGTGCCCTCAAGGTAAGCATCGAGGGTCACCCAAATCTATGAGCAGAACAGAGGTAAGAAATTCTATCGTACTCACTGTGGCTAAGACCCTGTATGAGGATGTTCCTTATCTTAGCGTTCGCCTCAACGTCAGCCATATTGCCGGCCGTGATGTTTTCATCGGCAGAAACCTCATACGAGAGTTTCACCTTCTGCCATATCAGGAAGCCCTGGGCAGTGATGTACGACTCCATCCGGGACTTCCAAAACGGAAAATCAACTCTAGAGAAAATGGGAGGCTTGGTGGAATACTTGTCCGTCGCCATGGCTCTCAAGACTAGTCAAGATCTATGGAAGAGCAAAACCTGCTCTGATACCAATTGAAGGATCGAGATGGAGATCACAGGGGAGTGAATGATCCCAAATAAAAAATTTCACCCACACAAAACAATCCACCCAAGCCCTCAAAGAGAATACTCAAAAGAGAGTAAATGAGAAGGAGCAAATGCTATATATGGGCGATACTACCATAGAAAGACCGGTAGCACCGGAGGCCGGTAGTACCACACAATGGGCGGTAGCACCGGGCTCAAAAACAGCAGCAAGAACTGAGTCTGAAAACTAAACGACTCAAAAGCAAATTTTGAGGAATCTTTTGATCGGCTGGACAAAAACTCACGAAACTTGGTAGATGTACTCCTAAGGATGTCAGGAACTCATTCCAACCTTCAATCGCAAGGATTGTCGTCAAAGTTCCGACCCTTTTACCCGTAAAGGAAGAACACAGCAAGTTTGAGCAAAACTCGAGAACTTGATCTTGGACTTGCTAGGGTTTTTTGATGATCAAGATGATATTGGATAACCTCCCACATGTCACAGCAAGCAGGAACACAAGTCCAAAAACCCCTCAAACACGATATAGAAGAATGATGCACTCAAGAACACAAGACCGGTTTCCTGCAAGAAAAGATGCATGATTGTCTAGATGATTGGAATATGATCTGAAAAAGATTCATCCATCAATCAACATCCTTGGAACAAGAAGCAAAAGCATTTTAGAAGGAGAGAAGGCAAATCCAAAAGCATGTAGAAGGAGAGGAGGCAAATCCAAATTACATTAATGTAAATTGCAAGAATGTAAGTGTGGAATTTAAATGCGTAAAGTAAATTTAAGCATAAGAGAAAATGGTTTGCATTTCTGGAAAGGAGGTTAACAAAGCCTCACAATAAAGTGGGCAAAGCTCAAAAAAGCACAAAACCTCTAAAACCTTCAAGAGGGGGAAGGCTACCCCTACCCCTCTATTTATACTACTCTTGGGCTACCTTCCACCCTTGGATGAGTCCCTCAACCCTAAGGCACTCCATCAAGGGCTAGGATTGACCCACTCACACAGTCATGCAAGGGCTAACCCAAACAAACCGGATTTTCTTGCATGGTTTTCAAAGCACACTAACTAGACCGGCTATCCTATCAACTAGACCGCGATCCGACATTCCTTCTTGATCCACGCAGCGTCTAGCTAGCATCTTTTCCTTTCCTTGTCTTGCAGGCTTGCACCGACTCTGTCTCCGATCATCTTCCGACGATCCTCGACCGTTTGGACCTCCGACGCTCCTCGCCTAGTCCCGGTCATCCTCCGCCTCACCATGATCAAAACTCATCATCCTGCAACCATTAAGAACAAGGAATACCCATCACATAGCAATGTCCAAAAAGATATGCAATTAAACTCCCAAAATCATAATTTTTGGATCATTTACACTTATCAGGGCCAGTGCTACCGACCCCTGGACGGTAGCACCGCCATTCATCCCAAAATCAGAAGAGATACTCTCTGGAATTTTCACACCAGCCATTTGGACCGGTGCTACCGCTTGGCCGGTAGCACCGAGCTGCTATGGCCGGTAGCACCAGCTTGCCTGATCCCCTAAAAACACCCTCTCAGATTTTTCCACACCGCTCTGGGGTCCAGTGCTACCGCTCGGCCGGTAGCACCGCGTTACCATAGCCGGTAGCATCGGGAAAAACAGACAGTGCTCAAATTGCTTCAAATTGAAAATCCAATTCAAATCAAACTCAAACCAGACCATACCAAGCTCAAATTTAGTCAAATACTCATCACAAACATGGGTAGACCTTCGCATGGTCTTTCACTTGTAACATCCCAAAATTTGAGTTTCGGGATATTTAATAATTAAAATGAACCATTTGCATTTTTTTCCAAATTAACTAAAGCTTAACTTGAAGTTTTCTTTATGTAAAAGATTTAATTTTTCTATAATGTTTGAGATTTTTTTGTATTTATTTGCTATTTATTTGAATTTATTTGGATTTATATGGATTTCTGCTGTTTAATTAATTGGAAAATCAATTTTTTTATTTTCAAATCTCTCCTTGGGCCAAATTCTCTCCGGCCCGTCCTATTCCTCGCCGGCCTGTTCACCCCACCCACCACCCGCTTCGCTTGACTTTCTCCGCGACGCATTGCCTCGGTTCGACCCGCCTATCATCGCCCATTCACTCGGCCCGGCCAATGGCTCCTTTGCCCGCCTCGCACCGCCGCCCACGCGAACCCTAACACTAATTGCTAGGGAGTGCGAGCTCCGAACGGCGGCGTCCTTGGTTTCCGAGATTTTCACGCCTCATCTTGCGCAAGAACTCGCTGGAGTCCTCCGCCGCAACCGAGCTCTTTTTCTTCGTCGATCTTCGCCTCCGGTTGGTCTCCGCCGCTGCCGAGCGCCTATCCTAGTTCGTCGCGTCTTCTTCCAGATCCGTGCCAACCCAAAGACGATCCAATATAGAAACACGAAATCCCGCACCTTCTCTTCCGGGGGGTTTCCGTCGCCGTCAAGTTGCCGGAGCCAAGTCTCTGAGCCGTGCTTGCGTGGCAGCCGACGTGTCTGCCGCGTCACGTTCGCGTCATGCCACATTGCGTCTACACGTGCACCCCTTCAGCCCCTGTGTTGCATTAGCACTTGCGTCAGCCATGCACCGGGTGCATTGTGAGCCAAGAGTAACGCCGTAGACCCGGTTCACCAAGCCTTGGGCCCACCTGTCAGCGATGACGTCAGCCGTGACGTCATAATCCTTTTCGGCGAAAAATAAATCCCGAAAACCAAAACCCTAGCTTACGTCAGCAGTGCGCAATACATCGGTTTTTCTTTAGAAAAAAATTCCAGAAAATAATCTTTTTCTATTTTTCTGAATTTAATGTTTCGGAGGCCCGTTCTCTCTCATACGAACTCTGATTTAGGCGATTCAAATTTTTAAATTTTTCTAAAATCAAGCTCTACAATCCAGAGCCATTTATTTTCAATTTTGATTTTGTTTAAGTCTATGTTTGTTATTTATTTGCATTCGTTGCTTTCTTTTTCGGTAGACGCTAATAATCCCAAGGGAGCAAACGGAGAATTTGAGGATCATGACTCAGTAGTAGATCAACAAGGCAAGTTGTAACCTTTGATCATGTTGGACTTATGTTTGCAAAAATAATTTGTTTTATACAATTGCATGCTATCTGTGTATCAATGATTAATTGCTGGGAATAGCTATATACCTAGTTGTCATTATGCCATCTTATTTATTGGAATACCTTGTATCCATTGTTAACCCTAGTTTGGGACATTATTAGTCGGACATGATCATATTACCAACATTGGGATATTGTAGCTATGCTTAGACATGCTTAGTTGTACGATGGGATACATATCACATGTTGAATAATGTTAATCTTGACATAATGAGATGTTGAATTGTAGCCGGTAGCCACTGTTGTAAAATTTATTGTACCATAGCAGGGTTTGCCATTGGTCTTGGTTGAACAAAATTGTTTTCCCTCAAGCAAGTGATCGTGAAGTAAAAGAAGTGCCGCTAGCACATTTGGGATGTGGATGTCTTGCCTGAGATAACTTATGGACTTAATCTTGTGCGCCATTTAACTGGGCTAACCGTACTACCACATGTATGGTATGGGACAGACCTAGCTGATTAATTTGCAATTTATAAATTTGAGTACTGCCATTGGTGGTATGGGTTCCGGGATGAATGGGTAGGTTCACATAGCTCAAGAGGGGGCCCTGAGGGGCGAAACCTTAATGGGCAGTACCGAGTTTAGACATAGCATTGTAAAGGCTTTGTCATGGTTCTCCGCCGACACACCAAAGGAAATGTGTTTATCGCGTGGCAATATGAGAATATCATATCTTGTGGGTAAAACAGTACAACCTTTGTAAAGTGTAAAACTATTCGAATAGCCGTATCCACAATCATGGACATGCCCGGGAATTTCACATGAGATATAGAGTGTTTCATAAAATGTTGGAAGTTGAAATTGTTAGGATATGAACAAGGAATTCACTATTGTTTTTGTTATCTAAAGTTAACACCGATGAATTTAATGATTTGATAATGGTTTTAGATGGTGTTAGGTGAAGCCTCACCATTCTGTTCATGTTGTCTACCATTGATTTACCAGTTATTTATTGTCTTTTTCATAAATATGCTTTGAATCTACTTATTTATTTAAATTCAAGTTATTGCTTTCTGCAAAAGAACCATATGAATATCCTTTGTCAAGCCTTGTATGAATATATTGCATCATTTCCCTACGGCGTGCTGAGTACTTTTTATACTCACAGCTATACACTTTTATTGATCAGTTGCTGAGAAAGGACCAAAAAATACAAAGTTCTTTGAAGAATACTATAGAGACTACATGGATTATGAGGGCGTTCTCTAGACAATTGCCCGTGGCATGTCGAATGGCCCAAGTTATTTTATTTCCGCCGCAATAGTTTATTTGCTCCTTAAACCCTTAAGGTATAGTGGTGTAAATTTTGACCATAAGGTCCATTGCTACTTTCTTAGTTAATTCGTTATTTGATAGAATTTCATCTATGTTGCCACTGTGTGCACTAGTATGATCCTGAACTAGTGCAGTATACACAGAGGGTTTCGGATTTGTAAATCCGGATCCCGACACTTTCCTTTCAAATTGAGCTCATTTGATGCATTTTGGACTCAAGGTATAAATGGTTCAAATTGCTCTTGGAAGGTGTATCAAGAACATGTAACATGGAAGCAAAAGGAAAAAAAAATTCCATCGACTATTTTTTTCACTTAAAACGTTTTACCGGGTAGAACAAATGCACTAGTAAATTACAAGAATGCCTACATATAACTGAATATATAGAAGGCCTCAAATCAAGAGGCAGGACAATCTAGTAGCAAGAAGGATGAGAACTAGCCTCACAAGATGAAGTAGAAAAGGAATTCTGGAGATCTACACTAGACTTGAAATCAACCTGTTACGAGATGCAGCTATGTCATTGATTTATCGCCGAGCTTCTCCGCACCTTGTTACTGTACTTTGTTGGCCTGTCACTGGATCATTCTTGGGATTCGCATACCAAATCCGCGCCTCATTTTCTCAACACTGTAAATGCAATCAAATGTTAGAACAGCAACATACACTTCAACTAGCGGAGACAGTTCACTCAAAAGATATAAGTGTGCTTCACGGCACAAAAACCACACCAATTGAACAAATATTGTTACTATTTCTGAACACTACAATCATGTGCGCATTGATCACGGCACACAATAGTTCCAAGAATTTTGCAGAAATTCTGCTTTAGGAGTAACAAATATGTTGTGTAGTCAGGATTTTGCAGTACACAAGAGAAACCGATGATGATATGAAAAATCATGACAACACTATACTATTCAGCCACATAAATAGTCAATTGATTTAGCTCTTGATTTGATGAAAGATCTTGAGAACAGGATTTGCAAAAGCTAAGTTTTGGATCTGCCTACTGGCAGTCGTAAAGACCAGGCTCTGCTGACTGTACAATATGTGATCTAACCTTGCACTTCATAGATCTAAGACCGTTGCTGTTGCATCATTTCTAAACATTACTAGTAGTTTACTGTCAAGCAGTCTATTAAGTTCAAAAATGCAGGAGAATCAGAATTAAGAAAAACTAAATGAAGTAGGGCACCTTTTTAGATCTTCTTATTTTGCTATTCTGATTCTTGCGACATTTTTTAAACATCTTAGCAGGATCAAATTCAAAGATGCGGTGCCACCATACGTCTAACCATCTCAGCTCCAGGGCTACTAGTACAAAGCTACGAGGCATGTTTTTTTATCTCCGTCATATATGATTTCTGGAAGTTTTTCAAAAGAAAAGATTTGTGAAGAATCATGAAGCCATAAGAATTTAATTGGTATTTAACTGGCATAATTACAATGTCTCAGTAATATTATGACATGCAATTCTGAGAATAACTTCAGCAACTCAAGAAGTTCTATATCTCTGTGTGTTTGATGGTAGACAATAAGTACAATACATTAACATATTTGCTATAAGGTTCTTGAATTTGTAGAAAAAGATTCCTTGGCAATAGATTTGATATGACCCTAGATCACCAAAAAAAATGATCTAGATTCAAGCTATATCAGTACATGAAGAGGTATGACAGCAAATGTAGTATTGAATTAACTGCATTAGGTGACCAATCTAGGAGAAACTTGTATTAGTGAGGAACTTGAGCAACTAATGGAAAGAATTTGGAGTAATTTGCTTTTGTAGAATCTAAAATGATTGGCAAGATACGTACGTTGGTGCAAGCTTGCCAAGGCCATAAACCTCTTCACCAGATGCTTCATCTGAAACTTTCCCAGAATTTTCAACTATATAGGATCTGTCAGGGGAATCAGAGAGTCCTCGAGCCACAAGTAAATCCAAATCCTTCTGGTGAAGTTCTCTCCCGTTAACAAATATGCCAGTGTTTCCACCAGCACAGTTCTTGGGCATAGGGTAATTAAACTCTGGAATATAAGGCTGCAAGTAAAAGATCCACTTAGAGCTTTGGTCAACACAATGTGGATTAAGGAAATGCACAAAATCAACGTCAGCTGGTCTTACAGGTATCATTCCAAGACAGGGCCGCCCCATAGCACCCCAGAACCCAGCACGGTAGTCATACCTAAGTAACATAATATGAGACAAAATTAGGTATTCAATTAGAGAAAGAGAAATCGTAAGTACATATTATTACACATCTATTACATGGGAATTGCTACGACCCTATCGTCCAATTGCATCAGACGCTAGCGACCATTCCCACCGCCCACGAGCAGTGAAAAGCCCATATCACTCGTTTCTTCTTCCTTGTCCAAACGTCTCCCTCAAACGATACGTTCCCATAAACAATTGGAATTGGCTCTCACCTATCTCCGATGCCAACACTCACTCAGATAGTTGATATTGCCACAATTGCACTTGACGGGGAAGAAATCCACGCTGACAGCCACTGTCGGGTCGCGCCGTCTCGAATCCAGTCGCCTGGGTGCCGAGGAAGGGGGTGCATCTCCGGATCTGGTAGCTGGGAGGCCGAAGAAGCGACTCCGTCTCAGGTCGGGCCACTGGGATGCCGATGAATGGGCAACACCTCCGGTTCTGGTGGCATAGAGGTCCTCGGCGGTCATCATCGCGTGGAGAAGAAACCGTCACCGGAGCCGATGTACCTCTTTGCCTCCAAGTTGACTTCTCCATTTGTTGACAGTGATTTTTGTTGCACATGTCTTCTCCATTTGTTGACAGCGATTTTTGTTGCACATGTCTTCTCCATTTGTTGCGTATTGTGATGGTTGTAACAAAGTAAATTTGTTTTGCTTCGAAATTTTGTGCTAGTACATCTTGTCATGTTTATATGGAAACGAGATCTGTATTTTTTGAGTCAATTTTTGTTGATAGATTTGTGATATCCCCTTTTAGATCAAAATCTATTTTGTTGAGGTTGTTCATTTTTGTCTCAATATTGCAACAATCATTGCATAATATTGCACAATCGAAATCAGAATGTTTCATGAGCTATATCAATTGTTGCATGGGAGAACACCTATGTTTTTTTGTTGCAACCCAACGGATTTTTATTGCACCTCACTGTACACTTTGTTACAGTATTTTGTTGCACATGTTAATTATAATTATTGCATATATTATCTAGCGATGTTACACCGATATGTACGATGGAAAGATAGTCGTTCCCTTATTATATTCGTATAGGCAACCAACTGAAGAGGTTATGAAGCATAGCTGAAATGTAAAACTCATAAGATGAAACCAAAAATAGACTGCAGCATGAGGAATTTACCAGTAATCACCAGGACAGATTGCTCCAGCTAGATTCTCAGCCTTCCTGACCGCACGATCAGAGATAGGAAAGCCATTTACAAAAACCCTTGCCTTTCCATTGCGCATTCCGTTGTTAATTTTGAAGCTCCTTTTTATGAGATTTGTGAGAAATGAATCACCCACCTTTGTCACCCTAGTGTGGCCAGCATCTTGTGGCACATTTAATGTATCTTGTGCGTATTCAGGATCATCAAACTCATTGTGTGGAGACTGCATCTCGTTTGCTACACATACATCTTTAATTGAGTTCTGCTTGCAACTTTCAGTTAATAGTATAACCTTTTCATGTTCAGAATGGGTACTTCTACTTCCTATTCCGGAAACTTCAGATGGTGAGAATCCACAATGATCATGACGTGGTAAGCTTGGTTTGTGGGAAACCGCATTGGCTTCAGGAGGAACATCCCTGGACTGAGGACTGTCCTCAGAATTACTCCCTAGCGGGGTATGTTTGCTCTCTGATTCACTTAAATTTGAGTGCAGATCTTTTTCTTGAGACTCATGGCTTCCTACAGAAAAACAATATGGTGGAAGCAACTTCTCAGCAGCAGTAGCACGCTCATTGCTTCCTATGTTATCACCGATGCTATTTGGCAATGCAGCAGATAAATGTGTGATTGGCGCAAGTTCTGACACATCCTGCCTGCTTCGATCAAGCTTAACTACAATTGCATGTGAGCATGATCCACAACGCAATTTATACACCTTCCCCAACAAGGAATGTTTGTTTGGTAGCTGCAGCACTTCATAGCATTTGTAGCATACGGTGAAAGGAGCACCACCTGCAATCGGCTCACAGGTTTGTGCAGGTTTCTTGCTTACGTTGGTCCTCGGGTGATTCCACTTTAATGAAGTATTAGTGCGTCTTGAATTGAATCTTTGCTGACCAAACAAGGGACCATCCACAGGACAAGCCCCATAACTGTCCAAAGAATATGGTGCCCTTTGATCATTGAAACCCAGGGGAGTTCCCTGTACAGGCAAGAACTCTCGGTGGTAACAATGCAAGCAAGAGGAGGCAGGTTGATGGTAGTAGCCTTCGTGCTGACAAGAGAGGAGAGGATCAGGACCATGCTGTTCAAAGAAATAGTTATCGAAATTTCTCCATGGGTAGAGCCCAGCAGGATAGCTAGAGGCTCTTGCATGTGCTACGGGCTCCACATATCCATGAAGATTCTGCTGTGTAGGCAACGGACCATAAACATGTGGAATGCTAGGACTATTCACATTCAGGGATGGAGAGTGATGAGAACCATTCCGATGCAATTGAAATGGATCATGCCTCAACTGTTCATGAGCACCGTACGAACTTGAGGCATCCGCTGCTCTATTGACTGTAGCACTTCTACCCAGCCCATCAGTTACCTCACAGGATTGCTGCACCTGGTCTCTCAACTCATCAAGCATCCTCAAGAGCTCAGCACGGTCTTTCTCAAGGCCCCTGACTCTGCTTGGACCATCCAAGTCCCTATCATTAGCATGCTCCCTGTTGGAATATCTGTACCTCGGATTTAAATGGTAGTCGACAGGGCCTTCTCCACGGTAAGCATTGGGTTGAATGCCTTCTCCTCGGTAAGCATTGGGTCGAATGCTGTCGATTGGCGACCTTGGAGATGTGTCAGATATACCTCTTACTCTTACTGGTTGTGCCTTTTCTCCATTCTCCCCATTACGAATGCGCCCGTACTTAGCCTCCTCGCCATCATATCTAATGGTAGCTTCGACATTTCTGGTACTTAGCCCTCTTGTAATCCGATTATCATCACAGCCGTAAACCGACTTATTGTGCAAAGCTGACGTTCTATTGGGTACTGATCTATCATCAGTGCTAGCTCCAGACATTGCTTCAGATTCCTCTGGCACACTCTCAAATACTTCGAGGTATTTCACATTTCCATTATCAGAGGTATCCAAAGCTTGGGCTGAGTTCTTTTTCTTTGCTGCAAAATTTTCGTCAGAGGAACGATGTCATCTCCAGTTTCATACTATTCACTTAACGATAGCTTAATTTGGCATATAAAAAGAAGCTTCAATAATACAAGTCATATAACCATGGTATTAACAAGGATCTCAGAAGGGTGTGCAAAACACGATCAATTCTCCTAGACTCGCGCCAATGACATCGCTTTTGGCTCCCATTGGCCCCAAAAGCGACCTTGAAAAGCACAACCAAAGACTAAAATGCAATGAGGATCCTAAACTAATCGCAAACGACAGGACATACATTGGATATAAAATTACTGAATCATCAGCAAGTAATTTAAGATATGTAGGTCAAACTCAACATATCTTTTGTTTTCTTAAGCCCAATGTGACATATAACAGAATTAACACCAAGATTAAAAAAAACTAAGCTTCCTGCACTGGTGACATGCGTTTCTCCACTAAGAAGTAAGAACTAGCCATAAACTGCAGCTTTCAGCTTCAGTTTATGGTTTGAGAGTTCTTCTAACTTTGATCTTGCAAGAAACATCAAGAAAATTGAGACCTGATCATCCCAAATCAAATCCCCATAAGCTTTCTCAGAGGGGCCAGAAATTTCAGAAAATAACTTAGACAAAACTCAGAAATTTGCATGTGTTCCAAAAAAAAGGGCAAAACTGAAGCTACAGTGGAACTTTTTCCATTTCAAAGAGTGGAAGTTCAGAATTCACATTAAATCCTAAATTCCTAAACTTTGTAAAGGGCAAAAATTGGAAGATAAATTTGTCTACACAAAAATGAAATATCTCCCCAAATTTGCAGCAGAACATGCGGATTAGTCCACGAGAACCAAATATTCCCTGCAGCGTCATTGTCACCAAGACAAATACTGACAATGTGCGGGGACTGGGATGTACGAATTCCCAAATCCACCCTAGTTCAAGCCAATGGAAACAACACAGGGGATTAAGCCCAAATCTTCAGCAGAATGGAAGGCAAAAAAAAGAATGAAGCCAAATAGGAACAGAACAACATTTAGTACTACTAACAAGAATGCGATCGCCGAGCAAACAAAAAATGCCCAGAAATCCAACATTTTCCCCGTGCCTTCTTCACCTGTGAGGCTGTGACTAACGAAGAACGCACCGCCAAATAAATAAACAAAGTAGCAAAGTGAAGGGAGGATAGAGAGAGAGAGAGAGATGCGCACCTTGGAGTGCGGCACCGCATCCGCCGCAGACGTAGACGGAGTAAGCGGGCAGCTCCGGCAAGAACTTGTCGCACTTGGGGCACCGCACCACCCTTATCCGCGCAGCCGCCGCCGCCTCGAACCCTTCCATTCCCGATTTCACCCCTCACCAGACAGCTTCTTCCTCCTCCTCGGCGGCGGCGTCCCCGTCACGAGCACCGCCGCCGCATCAAACGAAGAGCGAAATAGCTCAAGAATCCCCAAGACACTCCAAGGAGCACTGGACTTCCCTTGTGCAAACAAAGAAAGAACCCCACAGGTCAAGAACACCACGAGCGCCCAACCCTCTCTCGCTGTCAACCGAGAACTGCAAACCGAGCAAGGGCAGCAAGCAGCTGGGAACGAAGGAAGCAGCGGACAGAAGGAGCCTTATGAGGAGGCCATTGAGGCGTTGGAGGGAGGAGGAGGAGAGAGAAGAAAAGGCGGGCTGGTTGAGGTGGGAAGGGGGGAAAAAAGAGTGCAGACTGCAGAGAGACGGGAGGAGAGGAGAGGAGATGAGGTGGGTGCAAATTTAATTGATATGTCACGAGGCGAGGCCACTTGTCGGCCTGACTCCAATGCTCAGCTATTGCTTTGCTAGTTGCTGCTGGGTCTGGGGCTGGGAAAAAAAAGTGGTTAGTGGTTGAATCGAGATTATTTCGATTATAGGAGTTAATTGGTTCAAAAATAGAAGAAGTCTATTTCAAACGAAAAAAAGTTAGCGACACTCGGCTCGATAGTAGCTCGTTGGCTCGAATTTAAAATAACCATTTAAATGATAAATAAAATGATTTCATGTTAAACTACATCAATTTCGAAAGAAGCTCGATAATAGAAAAGCTTGATAGCTAGCCCTAGCTGTTGCGCCTCGCCTAGGTCTTCCTCTTTCGCTCTCTACAACTAGAGAGGCACGCAGAGTCGCACAGTGGTCTTATGGTGGACAAGAATTTGATAATAATTTAATATTTTTTAATGAATGTATTAATATAAAAATAGTTATCAAAATTACATGTTAAATAGCGTGTCGTGCATTTTTTTTAACAGAGAAAGTAATTTCTAAGACTTTCTCTGTCACTAGGGTAGCTTTCAACACCAAAACAACGTAGTGTGGCACAGGCGCACGGCAACCACAAAATTGCTCTTTTATATACTTAATCATACATGGTTTTGCATCCTCAAGCTAAAACTGCTTCCTTCAATATTTGCGTAAGATGATAAAGGTATTTGTTATCATACTCGTAGGCCTAACCAAGGTTTCAAATTTCGGTTTCGGAATAAATTTCGCCCCGGACCGGATAACGAAATTTCAGCAAAATTTCGGAATTATTTCGGACAAAATTTGAATTTGAAATTTCAAATCCGGTCCAATCCGGAAAAAAAAACCGAACTTTGGCGAAAAAACCCGAAATTTCGGGCGAAATATCCGAAATTTCGGGTTTTTTGCACTGGTTGAGAAGTGGTCTAAACGTTATCGAAAATTTTTGAAATTGTTTTTGAAGGTTCCTGACACAATTATGATATTCTCACAAAAATTTCAGCTGATTATCACACCTGAGGAATTTTTAAAAATTCGGAGAGTGGTACTGTCCTGATAAAACACTGACCGACAAGTTTGATCGGAATGGAAAATGGTACAAATCAAGTTATAAACTGTTGAAATTTTTTGCGCATGGTTATGATCCATAACTAATGTTCTCATAAAAATTTCAGCTGATTATCACATGTGAGGAATTTTTAAAAATTCGGAGAGTAGCGCTGTCCTGATAGAACACTGACCGACAAGTTTGATCCGAATGGAAAATGAAACAAATGAAGTTATAAACTGTTGAAATTTTTTGTGCATGGTTATGATGTATCTATAATGCTCTCATAAAATTTTCAGATGATGATCAAACTGTATGAATTTTTAAAAATTCGAACAGTACTACTGCCATGTTAAAAGGCTTACCGGCAAACTTGAACAAAATGAAAAATTATGTAAATCATAATTTTTTTTGAAAATTTTAAAGAATGGTGATAAGGAAGTTTTTAATATCCCATAAAAATTGTGATTCACGATCACACTCCAGTGAATTTATAAAATTCTTACAAGGCACATTACCATTTATGTTCTTTTCTTTTTGATTTTTGAAATATAATATAACAAACGAAGTTCAATGCTTACATAGATTTGATTGACCAAACAAAAAAAGTTGAAATTTTTTCAAAATTTTATATAATGTTAATTATTAAATTATTAATCTCTCAAAAAATATTTAGATCGTAATCACACTCAAGAAAATTTATAAAATTCTGACAATATAACTGTCCCAATTATGTTCATTCTGTTTTTGATTTTTTAAAAATAACAAATGAAGTTAAATTATTTTGAAATTTTTTATGTGTGATCCTAATCTACTAAGTATAGTACCATAAAATTTTAAGATTATTATCATGCTTGTAAAATTTTATAAAAATCTGACAATGTTTCTGCCAAAATTTTAAAATGTTTAAAAAATTAGTTTTTTCAACAAAATTTCATAGGAGATGACTTTCCTAAGGGTTATTGGACTAAATCCGGTCAAATCCGGCCCTAAATCTTTCAAAACCGGCCAATAAAACACGAAATTTTGCCCAAAAAACGAAATTTCGGATTTTAATGTAGCAATTTTAAATTTTTTAAAAAATTCGGCCGGTGCTTGAGATCTCGGGGTGGTCCGAAATCCGAAATTTCGCCGAAATTTTGAACCTTGGGCCTAACACATATGGATGCATGTAACCACAAATTATAATTTTAACACATTGATAAGTTTGAATTGTCTGAGTAGATTGTACAGAAAACACTACGGTTCAACACAAATAATCCGGATCCCACTGATATTGTTATTGGCTTTCTGCGGGTCATAAGGTATTATATTACTTTAACAAGAAATTTTTTTCTTTTTTCGATTGCATGGATTTTAAAACCCCACTTAACGAAACCAAGAGAGTAAAGAGCTTTACAAATTTCTTTATATTAATATTACATTCTTTTCAAGTTAACAAACATGCAATTAATTATCACAATATTATTTGACCTACCAAAATATTTCTACTAGGATGGTGGAACAAGTTTCTAGATCGTCAGGTATTTGAACAAGTAGACCAAAATTGTGCATCAATCT
The DNA here is from genome assembly GCA_036346275.1 of Otatea glauca. Classification (NCBI taxonomy): domain Eukaryota; kingdom Viridiplantae; phylum Streptophyta; class Magnoliopsida; order Poales; family Poaceae; genus Otatea; species Otatea glauca. The sequence continues at coordinate 41,359,553 of CM070721.1, read as the reverse complement.
TAAAGCTTAATTGGGCCGTTCGATAGTGCATGGAGGTCCATGTGCACATGGGAAAACCATTCTGCTAACTAGTGCCTAGTTATTTATGTTTTTTGTGAGTTACTCTAAATATATACCACCGCAACAAAGAATTTAACTGTTCACCACGGATTTAATGGAATGCGCGTGATCTAGCTGAAAGTGAAACACTGCGGTTTGTCTGTGTCTTGTGTTGGACCGATTAAAAGGCGTGTACATGTTAATTTATCAGGGAAGAAAAGTCTTAATGCAATAACACGGTTACCGGGCAGTCTTAAGATCTCGTCAGAAACTCAGAATTACACTCATAGCTACGAGCCAGGAGGGCAAGTCACGCGGCGTGTCGCTGGTGAATTAGCCACGGCGGCGTACGCAGTATAAAAATACAAAGAATGTTTATGAGCATGTTTCTTATTATACCAGTCGGTATTACACTGTAGAGACAGTGGCGGATCTACAGGGTATGCCAGGTGGGCCGCGGCATACCCTGTAGATTTGGCTCAACCCATACATGATATATGTAAAATCTATAAAAAAAATCCGTGACCCAACCCAAAGCCCGTACCTTGTTCGCTCCGGCCGTAGCGCCGCTCGATTAGATCGATCCGCGAGCGATTCATCTTCTAAACCACGATCGTGCCGCTGCTGCAGCCTACGGCTCTGCGCCTCGCCGCCTCTGCCAACGCCGCCGCCGCCGATCGCTGCTGGCTTGAAGCCTGCGGCGCGCGCCGACATCTCGAGTATCTTGATGCGAGGATCGCCTCCGCTCTCGTCTTGGCCATCCGCGCCGACCACCGGCTTCTGCTCGCGCGTGCGCTAAGAGCTCGGGATCATCTCTCGTGATTTGCGCGCGACTCATGGCGCCAATGCTTGAGACCAGTGCGACTGCAGATGCTTTTTTTATTGTTGTGACAAGAGGACTGAGAGCAGAGGTCATCAGGTCAAAGCTTAAAGGGCAAGCGACAGTCACAAGTTTAATTGTTTATTTGGGACTGTGGTGCTCGTGAGCTGTGTTGTGGTGAGCAGTGAGCCTAATCCCATTACTTTATTTCAATCTCATATACTTTATTCGACTTCTACTATAGCTGACATAGTTATATCTTTTTTTATTGCTTATCTTAGTTAGTATTTTAATCACTCAATGGACGTATTTTATTTGCAAGGTTTTTAAATTATGAAGAGGAATTGAGACATTGCATCTCTTTTTCAGAAACATGCAGCAAAGAAGGTTGCTACTGCTTCACCTCCTCCCCCGTCACAAACTGCAACCGTGGCGGATGAGTTACCTCAAGAACAAGAGAGGGTAATTGAAGAAATTGTGAATCCTATGCCATCGTCTCCGCCATCAGTGCAATTTGAAGATGTCTCACCACCGCCACCGTCGCCGTCATCTACTTATGATATCAATCGTCTTCCACATGATCCAGGTGAAAGGTTGCCCATTCAAAGTTACCCTGTTAATGACCATGATGCAATTCGAAGAGCATATATTCTTAAAGGGCCATTCAAACCTTATGCACATGATTTCCCAAAAAGAAAAATTGGGGATAGAGACCTTAATTGCAGTCCTTTATGGCTTTTTAAATATCATTGGCTTGAATATAATATTAAGAAGGATTCCGTGTTTTGCTTTGTATGCTACTTGTTCAAGAAGGGTAATGGGGTAGATACATATACTAAAGGTGGTTGGAGAAATTGGAATATAGGAGAGAAAGCATTTATCAAACATGTAGGTTCTAAGGCACACAATGCAGCTCAAGAGAGATATAATGGCTTCGTGAATCCCAAAACAGCAATTGATTATCATATTGATAAGTGGAGTGATGAAGATCTTCGTCTTTACAAAATTAAGTTGACTTATTCACTTAGATGTTTGAAGTTTCTTTTGCACCAAGGATTGGCATTCCGGGGACATGATGAAAGAGAAGAGTCTAGCAACAGAGGGAACTTTCTTGAACTTTTGAAATTTCTTGCAGCAAATAGTGAAGAAGTGGACAAGTATGTTTGGAAGAATGCTCCAGGTAATTGCACCTTAACTTCCCCAGAGATACAAAAACAAATTATTCAATGTTGTGCCATAGAAACTAGAAAGAAAATTATTGAAGAACTTGGTGATGAGCCCTATGCAATTCTAGTTGATGAGTCTAGTGACATTTCACATAGAGAACAACTTGCTCTTTGCTTGCGTTATGTTGATAAATTAGGAAGGCCATGTGAGCATTTTCTTGGAATTGTTCATGTAGATGATACTACCTCTTTGTTACTTAAGCAAGCAATTGAAGGTTTACTTATTAGTCATGGCTTGACTATAACTCAAATCCGTGGGCAAAGTTATGATGGGGCCAGCAACATGAAAGGAGAGATTAAAGGTCAAAAAAACATTGATCTTGCAAGATTCACCTTCTGCTTATTATATCCATTGTTTTGCACATCGACTTCAATTAGTTCTTATTGCTGTTGTCAAGGGAAATAATGATTGTGTGTGGTTTTTTGATCAAGTCTCTCTCTTGCTGAATATTGTTGGAGTTTTTTGTAAACGTCATGGCATGCTTCGAAATGCTAGACTTGAGAATATCATGAAAGCACTTGATTATGGTGAAATTGAAACTAGGAGTGGATTAAATTAAGAGATGGGGTTGCCTAGGCCCGGTGAGACTCGATGGGGTTCTCATTACAAGACTGTTGCCAACATTATTGCTATGTATCTCACAATCCGCGACGTACTCATCACTCTTGGTAATAATACTTCACGAAGGGGTGACTGGCCAAAAATACATGCTATGGTTGGAGTATTTGAGTCATTCGACTTTGTTTTCAGTGCACACTTAATGTTTGTTATTCTTGAATACATAAATGAATTATCTGAATGTTTGCAAAGAAGGGAACAAGATATTCTTAATGCAATCTCACTTGTTAGAGTGGCAAAGAGTAGAATGCAACAATTGAGGACTGATAGTTGGAATGAATTCCTTGAAAGGGTCACTTTGTTTTGTAACAAATATAGTGTCCAAGTTCCAACAATGGAGGGTAAATATGTGCCTTATGGAAGATCAGCACGGTTTGCCAGAAACCAAACAAATGATGATCACTTTAGAAGAGAAGTGTATATTGGAGTCATTGATCAAATTAGTCAAGAGCTTGATAATCGGTTTGATGAGGTTAATATAGAGTTGCTATCTTGTATGTCAGCCTTCAATCCTACCGACTCATTTGCTTCTTTTGATGCAAAGAAGGTACTGATACTTGTTGAGTTTTACCCTAATGACATCTTGGAACGTGATTTGCTAAGGCTTGAATTGCAACTTGATAACTATATTGATGACATTAGACAAGATGATACATTTAAAGACCTACAAAATCTTGTTGACCTCTCAGTTAAGCTCGTTGAAACAAAGAGGTATATAGTTTATGATTTGGTTTACTCGCTTCTCAAATTAGTATTGCTTCTACCCGTGGCAACGGTAAGTGTTGAAAGAGTATTTTCTGTAATGTGTTTCGTCAAAAGTAAGTTGAGAAATAAAATAGGTGATAATCTTTTGGATGATTGCCTAGTCACGTTCATCGAGCGAGATATTTTCTTCAAAGTGGAAGAAGATAATATAATCAAGAGTTTTATGGCCATTAGAAGGCGTAGACCGAACAAGAAGAAGTAATATTATAGGTATGTAAGCTTCTTTTAAATATATCATCTTGTTTTTAATTATTTTTTTACTTGCATATCGAATTGCTCGATAAATTTTAAGTCGTTTACCGAATTATTATTTGATTCGTCACTGTACGGAGAGCACTGAAAAATGGCCAAGGTCCTAGAACGAGTACTAGAGGCGCTGCCGCGGCCAGAGCCAGCGCGTTCGTCACTGATTAGACAGCCTAATTTCCAGCCGGGTTGATTGAGTCACTTGAGTGGCAGCCACGCAGGATGAATGGGTCACATTTACGCACCAGATGCCTCGTCTTGAGAATTTAGCTAATTCCGACGTCGGGCTTATCGCAACGGTCGATAATTCTTGGTGACCCAAGCAGTCGTTCTCTCGTAATTATTAAAAAAGGCACGTAGTTTCGTGTCATGTGTTCTCACTTTTCTCTTTTCGACAATCGATACCCTAAGATGCATGTACGTATACCGGAAAGCACACTGCTCCATTGGCGTGGCCGTGAGCACCAAAGAGCAGAGCAGAGGTTGGTCCGGTGCTCCAGCTCCAGGGAATCTTGAGGCGGAGAACGAGGCGCAGGGAGGGAGGAAGACGACGCTGCCTGTCTTTCCTGACCGACCGGCTCTTCGCTCCACGAAGCCAGCCCTTTTCTAGCATCCAGATATTATTATTTCTTTCAAATCCAGTAATATAATTATAAAAATAGTCTTCTCTACAACAACGAAAGCACCAACAGACAATACACATCTCCTAACAATGTATAGTGACACGAGTTACCACGCAGTAGGAGTAATTAATTAAGTGATTATTAATCAAGTAATTAATTAATTAAAAGTGAATACTTAATGGCATATTTTCTGTCGAGCAATGCTACCTCGGTAGAAAATTTGCCCCGACTTAATAGCGCGGTAGGTGATACATGTGATCTGTCGCGTCTTCCGCAATCAGAAAGGAACCATTTTTGTAAATATTATTAAGTTGTCAGATTTGAAAGGAAAAAAATGTCTGTGGTGGCTTCGCTCCAGTCGCCGTCACAGTTGCCCCAGCCTCCGGCTGCTGCTATCCAACTCGTCTCTTTGGCTCTTCTTCCGATAGCCTCCAACGTTGCTGATGCCGTAAACTGTCAGGCAATCCTACGCTGCTCACGCGCGCTGCCATGGCTGCACCGCACGCAGTAATCGGCCACGTGATCCTCCGCCTCCGGCCGCTGCAGATTAACCAGCACCACCGGAGCCGGATACTCTGCATCGTGGTGTGTCCCTACGGCATACTGAGGTGGGCATCGTCGCGTCGCGCCGACCGACCGCGACGGACGGTCCATCGTGCCGCGGCTCGAACCGTGCCGGGCCGCGGCGGCCGTCATGCTTGTTGCGCCGCGTCGCAGCGCCGGCCAGCTTCGCCTTCGCGAGCCTGTGCACGCCCATTTGCGCTTCGTGCCGTGCCGGTCCAGGCCCGACCCATTTGCACTATGGCAACGAGAGGAAAGGAGCCGGAGATACATAGAATTAAGGCAGTGAATGCAAATATTATGAGAAAAAGAACTAAAATTTATTTATGATCGAACAGTTACATAGAGCGAGAAGAATGTGCTCAATACGGACGAGAGAGGGGACAATGGGCGAGAAAGAGAGTGAGCGAGACAGACGAGAGAGATTGTGAGGGAGATTGAGAGAGACTGGTGAGAGAGAGAGAGCTAAGAGAGATTGAGAGGGATCAGTGACCTTCATGCTAGACTTCTTCCTCATGCCCTAGATCATCAGGCCCAGTATAGCCCATTCTACAGTGTCGTGCCGTGCCGGGCCGCCCATCGTGCCTGATTCTCAAGCCCGGCACGGCCTATGCTACAGTGTCGTGCATGCCCGGCACGGTCTACTTCGTGCTGGGTCGGATTTCGTGCCGAACCCGTGACATCGTGCCTCGGGCCGGCCCAAAAGAGCCCGGCCCGAGTGCCCACTACATCAGGTCAGGAATCGTCTGTGGCAGTGGCACTAGTCAGCGCCGAATGATCGACATTGCTGCAGCGATGCTTCTCTCTCGCTAAACTGCGTGTGTGACATGATCAAACCCGTGCTCACCGTTTCCTTCCTTACATTTATTTGTAAAGGGACACGTCTCTGCACCACGGTTTTGACTGAAGAATTTTAGTCCATTTTTGCCGCGTTTTCATACATAGAATATAGAAACACACGGGGTTGTTTCATCTGCCTGGCCCATGTGTGGAAGAGTGGACGTACAGCACAACAGAGGAAGCAGCATGCACGCGTAACCTGGAAGAGAGAGACTGAGACTGTGTGTGTATGTGGGGTCCAGCAGCTTCTTACGGTGCCAGAACTGGGATATCAATCTTACCCGATTAATCATATACCCGTAGGTAAAAACTATAATAGAAGTGATTATATTCCTCTTTTATTACCCGTGAGCATATTTATGGGGGTCAAACTTTACCTGATTGACAAACGGGTACGTGTATAGGAGAGTTTCACCTGTACCTGTTCCACCCGATTACCTGCCACCTTCTATTGACATATGGGCTAGAACAAGCACTCAGTTGACCTTCTGATCCCTAATTTATGATACCTCATATCAGTAATTGTTGAACTTGAACATCTGTGTTTTATTTACCTGTATGTGTTATTTTAATTCTAATTCTCATATACATTTGAAATTTTGCATCATTGATAATCATTCTTCAATCTACAGAATGTAGCTAATTTTCATAATTTCATCCAAAAGATTGTATTAGTGCTATAGCTCATTAGTTCCTAGTGCCATTTGGTTGGAAGGATTGTTGATGGTGGTGGGTAAACGGGTATGCGCGAGATTCTTCGTCCGCGACCCTTCGCTGGTATACCCGTGGGGAAGATTTTGGTTCGCAGGTATGGGTATGGACGAGCACTACCTATATCCGCCGCACCCGATTACCATCCCTTGCCAGGATGCGGTGAACTTAAATAGTTCTCATAAACGTGGATTATCTATTTGAGACAACGAACAGTTCAAATCAATTAAAGGCATATATTACGTTACTTTTCGAAAATCTAGGCTACCTATAGAACTGCAACTGAACTTGCCGTGCAGTACTAGTACTTGCTACTCTGTCCATCGATTTGTTCGTTAGCACTGTAAGGCTGGAGAGCCTTCCACAGGCTGTGGGTCATGGATATTCACCGCTCACTACTATCAAATCGAATGATCAGTACTTGTAAAACCTTACAAAAGATCACAACAAAACCACTATGTGTTTGTAAAATGCATAAAACGCGAACAAACTTCATGTAATCGCTCTGACAAAAATCATGTTCAACTAAATGTTACGTCGTCTAAAAAGGCTTTGTTCTGCGAGTGACAACCGGTGGTTCAATCATGGTTGGGGTCTTGATATGCCTGAAAAGGGGGGAAAAAGGCGCGAAATCAACACATGAAAAGCAGGAGATGCACCCCACATTTACTTCTGTGATCCTGAAAACGGATCTCCAGTGACGCGAATGTCGCAACGGATTGGATCACGGACGGATACGTTCCGTGGTACAGCTCCTTTACCATCCGCTGTTCATTGTTTTTTCCCCTCTCTTCTCGCCTGCTTAATGCTGGCCGTTCACTGTTAATTACTACTAGATAGCATTGCGCGCTACGTCGCGCCGTGCAAATCTCAATCCGAATTTTTTTATTGCAAAAACGGTAGAAAGATCTAAATATAATTTTAAATATTTTGGGATTAAAGAACTGGCGCCTTTGTAAAATTTGTGGAACCAAGATTTTTGTTTTGCAAGATAACGTAATTTTAAATCTTTCGGGTTTAAAGGACCGGCGCCCGTGTCGATTTTGCGGAACCACGGGATTTTTTCTAAAAATAATCGGACCTAACGTAATTCTAAATCTTTCAGGTTTAAAGAACCGGCGCCTGAGTTGAATTTGCGAAACTACGGGGTCTGTTTTGCAAAATAACCGATGGAATAACCTATTCGCGATTTTGCGGAACCACGGGATTGTTTTGCAAAACAAACGGACCTAAACGTAATTTTAAATTTTTCAGGTTTAAAGAACTGACGACTGAGTTGAATTTACATAACTACAGGATCTTTTTTGCAAAATAACCGGTGAAAGGACCTATTCGTGATTTCCGTTTTTTGCGGGGAACTTTTTCGGAAAACCGATGACGTGGGCGACTTGGTTGATTGGCAAAACTTCCAGGCGTATGATATATATTATGACTCATATATAATTTTTTAAGGATTTGGAAAGGTGTGGTAATGCATCCTAATATGATTAGGATTCCTATTTCTCTTCGAAGAAGGGCTAAAGAAGCTATATAAATCCATGGATGGTTATGGAGGACCAAAGCGACTAAGAAACCACAAACCAACTTATCTAAAACAAGAGGTGCATAAGAGGATTAAACCTAAGGTATTCTTTAGCATTAGATTCTTATATAGAACAAAGATCCAAGTTTCCCAAAAGATTCGAGAGGCTATGAGAGAGCAACACTCTCTTATACTTTTTTGAGGTTATGTTTAAATCATTTGTAGTCAGCTTTGCTAAGTCTTCTTCTCTCTTGACGTGGTTGTTTCATTGCCGTTACCTTGGTTTTCCACGAGATTTATCTTTTTTATTCGTCTTCTTCTCTCTTGACGTGGTTGTTTCATTGCCGTTACCTTGGTTTTCCACGAGATTTATCTTTTTTATTCTTGAGTCACGCACACCTATGTTATACCTCACAAAACTCTGATTCAATTTGAGAACTGCTACGTATAAAAAAAAAAGTCCGGTTAACAAAAACATTACTGCCAAACTCACCTGTACGGCTGTACGAGAACTGAACCACCGTACCGCGGATTCAGGTTTTGAATCTTTTTTTATGCAAGCATGTATGTAAGAAAGAATATTCGTAGGAATCAATTAATCTAGGAACAACCACCACCATAGAGAAAAAAACTATCATACATGCATCACACGGGTTTTATATAATAAGAATAAGTCCATTTTACACGTCTCAACTTTCTAAAAAATCCATTCAACACTCTCAACTATAAACCCAGGTATTAGCACTATAAACTTACAAAACCGGGTCAATTTACACCTTAATGCATTTTTTAAGAGCGATTTTGTCGATGAGGATCTAACTTAAGGTGATTTTTGTGGTTTTTGCCATATTGGTAGCCATCTCATCGATTTTTGTTGATCTAGATACAAATGAGATAAGGAATGATGACGAGAAGAAGGAAAATAATATATATAGAGAGAAAATGAGTGAGAAAGAGGTCAATGATGTTGATATTAATACCCTTGAATTGGATCCTCATTACAAAAACTCGATGGCATAGTTGCCAATATGGCAAAAATCATCTCGCGTGAAATCCAAAATATTCCTTTAAAATTTTCAGATGATGATCAAGCCTGAGGAATTTTCAAAAATTCTGACAGTGGTACTATCCTAATAAAAGCCTTACCAGCAAATTTCAACAGAATGAAAATTAGTCGAAACCATGTTGGAAAATTTTGAAAATTTTTGCACATGGTCTTGACACATCACTAATGCTTTCATAAAAATTTTAGATGATGATCAGTTTTAAACAATTCTGACAGTGCTACTATCCTGATAAAAGCTTCGCTGAGTACATGTATTGTTTCCATAAATTTGATTGAGCAAACGGAAAAGGTTTAGAATTTTGAAAAAATTTAGAGAAGGGTTCTGAGGCATTTATTAAACTCTCATAAAATTTTGGATCATGATCACACCCGAGCGAATTTATAAAATTCTGACAAGGTTACTGTCTCATTTATGTTCTTTCTGTTTTTGTTTTTTTAAAGATAACAAATGAAGTTCAATTTTGACGAGGATTAGGACCTTGCTTTCCTTTTTTGGATTCTCTTTTTATATAATTCGTGACTATGCACTGGTAAATAGGGCCTTTAATACTTGAGCCCATAATTCTTTAAAGACAAAAGCCCATCTCTATTCGAACAGTTAGATCTCCGACCAGTTTAGTCCAAGATGGTCAAACTTAGCTTCACATTGATCGTCTCGACCAGTGACATAGGCATCCCGACCAGCAAACTTGTAGGGGTAAGCGGTTTTTCCCGCATAGCCCTCCGTGCGGACAGTTATCCGATAGAAATACGTAACCACCTGGGAGTTATCATCAGAAAAGGGACCCTTTGGCGAGAAGGCATCGTTTGACGGGAAGACATCTCCTGGAATTCCATTGCGGCCTCTTCATCAAGAATAAATAGGGGGTCAATCCACATTGTGAAGATATAATCGATTCATCCCGCAATCAACAGCATCAAGCATCCAGTGTCTAACATCACTTGTAACTTGTGATTAGCCTTTTGTAGTCTCGTAGATCATTTTGTACTAGGAAATTTCTGTCACAACCGCTTGGCTAATAAAGAAGCATTCCCATATTTTCCATCGTTTCCATTTCAATATCCAGGGGCCACATATCATAAAAGTTTACGTAAGTTCGATTAAGAGACCCAAGGTTTTGAACATCGACAGCTGGCGCTAGAAGGAGGGCCTCCGAATACTGAAATCAAGCAATTCTTCTCAACGGATCATGAGGAAAATTGGTTTGACCTCGCCGATTGCGCCCATCTCACTACTGATGATAAGCCAACAGAGGAGCAATGTAAGTGTGACTCCTATTCTGAGTATGTTACTGTGAAAGAATTGGCAAAGATTGAAGTAGAGGTTGAGGCCGAAGAGCAATCATCTCATTCGCCAAAAGGTAAAGATCTCATTACTACTCTTGTAAATTCAGAGGAAGACATCCATGAGGCACGTTCCATGGAAGTTGATAATGAAAATGTATCAAAAGGAAGTAATAACTTTTTGAACAATTCAGTCTCGAAAGATCATTTCCATGGTTTGGATTACACGCCTTCATCAGATGAAGATGAAGGATTAACGCCCTCTGTTTACTCTGGTTTTAGCGCCTGCGCGGTCACCAGTGAAGTAGATGGGAAGCAGACAGAACGTGAAGCCCAACAAAATGATCAAAAAATCGCTCAGAATGAATACGAGCGGCGTATGGCAGAGAAGCAAAAATCTATTGATGAGGCTCGACGTTTGTATTTTCAAAATCAACCAAGCACCTCACAGAGACTTCAAGTTTCTAAAGGATAGCCTCGTCAAGGCGCATTCGTTAGGCCACCACCTCCACGGGCGTGGCAAGGGATCGTGACTCTACTCAAAGCAGTTCGCAGCAAACAACCCCCATTCAAAAAAATCACATTTATTCGAATGCAATTCTTAATCATCCAATGGAGGGGGACGATGCACTGAATGCAACCGTTATACGGTCTATCGCTGCTGATCTGCTAGAAGCCATGAACGAGGTACAAATAAGGTCTGTCTCAGCAAGATCTCAGACTGAATCCTATGTGGAGGGATCCTCGTCTGGTCGGCGCCATCAAGGTGCTAGTCACCAGCAAAGAGGGGGCCCACGACGGAGAAGTGTCTTCGAACGATTAACCCCAGGTGAAACTTCTAACCGTGGTCGGAGATAGCCACGCTCTCTTGAGAATATAGGCCAAGCTCCTAATGTACGACGATTTGGTCTGTATATAGGATGCAAAGCTTTCTCCTCTGGGCTTAGAAATGTAACCTGGCCTGAAAAATTTAAGCCGGGATCACTGGAGAGTTTTGATGGAACCTAGAATCTATCATAATTCTTACAAGTCTATACTACCGCCATCCAGGGCGCTAGAGGTGAGGAAAAGATAATAGCCAACTATCTTCCTACTGTTTTAAAGGGATCAGCGTGAACTTGGCTATTTAATCAGCTAGAGGGTTCCATTTATAGTTGGGAAAATGTGTACCATGCAATCTTAAATAATTTTAAAAGTTACTACGCCAAGCCTGGCAAAGAGGATGATTTGCATCGTCTTCGTTAAAATTCTGGCAAAAATTTGTGACAGTTTATTAAAAGGTTTGTAGAAGAACGCAACACCATCCCTAATATTTCTGATAGCTCTGTGATTCGTGCTTTTAAGCAAGCTATCCGCTATAAGAGATTCACTGAGGATCTCAACATTCATCCACCATCTACCATACTGGAGCTTTTCGATATGACTGACTGATACTCAGATACGCATGAGGCTATTGAATGGAACCGAATGATTGATAAAGGCCATGCTCCACCACAACATGGTCTCTTGGCATCAGAGGATCAGAAGATGAAGAAAGTCTCTAAGTCTGATGATCATAAAAGGGTGAATAAGAAAAAGCAAAATAAACAAAATGCCCGTCGTGAAGTGGTAGGAATTACAGAAAGACCAACATACTCCAAGAGAAATGCACCTTGGAAGAAGATAGCTGGTCGCCAGGATGACCAGTCTGGATCAAAGAATCCTGATGCGATCAGTGGCAATGGTCTGGTGTCCGTTACATAAGGTTTCAGGACATGACCTGCAGAACTGCCATATATGGCAGAACCGCATGGAAGATTTTTACTCTGGAAAGTGTCCTATACCAACCTTACCAGAAGATTCAAGCAGCAAGTATGCAAATGGTGACGAGGAAATGGGTTATCTAAAGCGTGACAATCATGTCAATGTTATATTTGGCGGCTTATCTGCATATACCTCAAAAAGGCAATTTAAAACTGCATGGAGGGAGGTGAACAATATCGATAGCCGAGTTGGAAAGCTAGAATACCCCAAGTAGTCTGAAATCGACCTCACCTTCAATAGGTAGGATTGCCCAAAAGATATGTTAGTTCCTAAAAAGCTTCCATTAGTAGTTTCTCCTGCTATTAGCAATTGCAAAGTTGGAAGGGTTTTAATTGATGGGGGAAGTTCTCTCGACCTGCTTTTTATTCATACTTTGGAGAAGATGAAAATCCCTCGTTCAAAAATAAGGCTTGTTACGAACCCATTTTTTGGGATTGTACTTGGTCCGTTCATAACTCCAGTGGGGCAGATTGTATTACCTGTCACATTTGGAAATGCTGACAATTTTAGAATGGAATTGATTTCATTTGAGATTGTTGATTTCAAGTCAGCATATAATGCCATTTTGGGTAGAGCATCACTAACCAAATTTATGGCAGCAACTCATCATGCCTACCAGAGCTTAAAAATTCCTGGTCTAAAAGGCATGATTGTTGTGCAAGGTAACCAACTTAATGCACTTAATTGTGATCGCAAATCACTCAAAATTGTTAATCAATTACCATTAGGTGATGCTAATGATGTAGAAGATATAACCAAATCTAGCAAGACAGAGAGGCCGAAGGCAGTTCCCAGCCCAATGAACAAATAAAGCAAGTTTCCATTGATCCTACCGACCAGTCAAAAACTGTTCGGAGAGGATCATCGATGGATGCCAAATAGGAAGACGTGCTCATCGCTTTCCTCCGGGCTAATGCAGATGTGTTTGCATGGAAACCATCCGACATGCCTGGGTCCCAAGGGAAGTGATAGAGCACAGGTTAGCCATTCGGCCTGACATACGACCAGTGAAGCAGAAGCTACGACGATTCGCTCCTGATCGGCAAGAAGCCATCCGACAAGAGTTGGATAAGCTCTTGTAGGCTGGTTTAATTCATGAGGTCGATCATCCTGATTAGCTTGCGAATCCGGTCATGGTCAAGAAAGCAAATAGTAAGTGGCGCATGTGTGTTGATTTTACCAGTTTAAATAAAGCTTGTCCAAAAGATGATTTTCCTTTGCCCAAGATCGACCAATTGGTAGATTCCACAGCGGGCTATGAATTTATGAGTTTCCTGGATGCATACTAAGGTTATCATTAAATAAGCATGGCAAGTGAAGATGAAGAGATGACTTCCTTCATAACTCCGTTCGGTGTCTACTGTTACAGAAAGATGCCATTCGGGCTGAAAAATGCTGGAGCCACGTATCAGTGACTTATGCAGAAGACTTTTCATAGTCAGATAGGGCATAATGTGGAGGCTTATGTTGATGATCTCGTTGTAAAGAGCAAATTTAGCTGTAATCATTTGTTAGACTTGGCTGAAACCTTTAATTATTTGAATAAAAAAATTAAGCTCAATCCAGAAAAGTGTATCTTTGGTGTTTCTTCTGGAAAGTTGCTTGGTTTCCTTGTCTGTTCGCGGGGTGTCGAAGTAAACTCTGAAAAGATCATGGCTATTGAATCCTTAAGACCACCTTCTACATTAAAGGAGGTTCAAGGTTTAACTGGTCGAATGGCTGCTCTCAGTCGCTTTATTTCAAGATCAGGGGAATGTGGATTGCCTTTCTTTAAGGTGATCCGAAAGCACGACAAATTTCACTGGTCGAATGAAGCAGATAAAGCCTTTAACAACGTAAAAACTTATTTGCAAAGCCCCCCACTAGCCCTTGTAAGATCGAGGATGCCGACTAGAGGGGGGTGAATAGGCGGTTTTAAAAAATTCTTCTTACTAAATACGCTCTATTGATCTCTATGTCAAAATCTAAACAATAATCAATGCGGAAGCGATAAACTAATGTTTTGACAAATAAGAGCCTAAATCAACTAGGCTTACTAAGTGCACTAGCTAATTATGTCTCTACTCAAGGATATACAATCCTAAAGACAATCAAGCAATTTAATTATAGGAATGTAAATTGCAACAATGTAAATAGAGAATTGCAAGAAAACACAAAGAGACACACCGATGTTTTACCGTGGTGTTCGGAGACTTGCCGGTCTCCCCTAATCCACGTTGAGGCAAGCCCAAACCATTTTGGACCGACTCCACGAATTGAGCACCCGCCTCGATTCCACTAGTGGTAGCTCTTTCCCTCTCCGGGTAGGCGAGTTCCGACCTTCACAACTTTGCCGGGCCTTCTCACAATCTCCTTGAGAAGGTCACCGTGCACGACGCCTCCACACGCCGTCTAGGTGTCGGCAAACACCAAGAGTAATAAGCCAAGCCCTCTAGCTTGAACCTCACCAAGTGCAACACATGCACAAGGATGCTCAATCCTTCTCTAGATGCAACACATGCAACTAGATGCTTCTCTCCTTGCTCACAAAGTGCAACACATGCATAATATGGAGGAGAGGCTCACACTAGCTCAAGAGAAAGCAAATCAACACCAAAGAGATTCTACACAAGAAACTCTAAATCAAATTCATCTCAAATCACTCAAATATGGCTCTATGAGGTCTTGGGGTTTTGCTCTCACAAGAATACCTCAAATAGGTGCTAGAGCAGCTACAAAACCCTCATAGCTCGGCCCCTTTTATAGCCCCTCAAGAAAACAAGCCGTTGAAGGGTGAAATAGGGTAAAACGCAGAGAAACCGGTGCTACCGCCCTACTAGGGCGGTGAGCACCGCCTTTAGGCCAACGGTCACTACGTGCATTAAAAACACCAAAAACTAGCCGTTGCTACAGTACCCCGGTGCTACCGCCCATCTAGGACCGGTAGCACCGGTCATTTCCACCAAAAAACACTTCTCTAGAGTTTTTACACCGCCTCTGGGCCGGTAGTACCGCCCCGGGCGGTCCTACCGCCCATCTGAGGCCGGTGCTACTGCCCATCTAGGGCCGGTCGGGCGGTGCTACCGCCCATGTGTTAGTGTTATGCCCTTGAGGCAATCATTTAGATAATTGTAACATGACTATGTTTATGAATAATAATATGATTATTGGTCCAATGAATGTATATCATTGTATTGATCAACAAGTATGTGACTTGATTATGAAGCTCTTTACTTAATGATGTAATTCGATAAATATCTCTGATCGGATATCATCGTATAGGACTACGATGAATAGATCAGCACATGTAGTGATCGATGATCATGCTTCATAGATCATGGGATATGGAGATATCATCTCTACATTGTGGACCATGTTGAAGAACATGGGTTAGATAGACCCGCTATGGGACATCGCGAGAATGTTTCATTCTTATGTGTCATCGATGTATCTCATACCTAGAAGATGTATGATCCTTAGACCTGAGATTGTCATATTCCCTACATGTGTAATAGTTTTCCTTGGGGCTATCAAACACTACTTCCTAACCGGATAGTTATAAAGGTAGCTTTCATGTTTACTATGAAACGTGCAGAGGGAAGTGAGCATAAGATGGAATTTGCCACTCCAATGAAACGGAGATATATGACAAGGCCACTCGTGTGATATGATTAAGAAAGTGCATGGCCATGCCGTGATTGAGGAGTCAATCACAACTTATTAATATATCACGGACACGAGAGATGGATTGAATCATCAAAGGATGACATGCTTCGCCTTGAGATCAATCTTCATATACTTGGCAAAGGGATTATTACATGAGTTCTTTTGATAGGTTCTGCTCGATTTGATCACAAGATGTTTGGGAGTTGGCATACTTTGCAAGAAGCCGCTACCAACTATTGGATTGAAAAGGAGTTTTCGAATCCATGTCCAAACGTATGTGAACCTGCAGGTCACACACTTAATGGGTGGGACGCATTAATTTGGATTGATCCGTAATTAATGAACCTCGTGGGCTTAGCATGTTTGGTGGGCCCCGGTTTAGGTTTCATCTCGTGGCTATATAAGGAGGGGAGGAGGAGAGCGCAGAGTGTGCTTTCCACGGTTTAGGTTTGATTCACTTGAAACCCTAGCCTCCTCCTCTCGCCGCCTCGCCGAGCGACTAGGTGCTTGCACACGACGCACGGCGCTCCATCTCGGACGTGTGGACTCATCGGTGACGCTGCTGCGATCGCGGCGTGGGAGGACGATCCACGGCGAGGCGAGGACGATCCACTACATCGACGCAACGATCGCGGCGAGGACGAACCACTACATCGACGCGAAGGATTCCGCAATCGCGCGCCTAGTGGTAATCTTATCTATGATCCCTTCTTGCGAGTAGCTTTACGGTTGCGCGGTAGTTTTTTTTGTGCTAGCGTAGCATACCGCGTTTCCCTTCAAAGGGTATCGAGCCATCTCGTATAGTTTTGTGATCTCGATGTTGCACATATGATGTGTGAGGTTAGTAGATTGGATCTATTACATGTTCACCGCTTAATGTGATGAATTGGTGACGGCGACCATCGATGAGATCGATCGATTTAGGGTTTGAGGAAAGTGCAAACCGACTCAATCTTGATTTGGGTGAGTCCGCTCATGGTGCGACGTTACCCTTACCGGTCGGGTTACCGCCATCGTGGTTTCAAACGTATCCATATGGGACCAAGCCAATCGATCGAGTTGGATTGGGTCAATCTGTTGATCCATGGTAAGCGCAAACAGATTCAATATTGATTTGGGTGAGTCCGCTCATGGTACGACGCGTTGCCCTTACCGGTCGGGTTACCGCCATCGTGGTTTCAAACGTATCCATATGGGACCAAGCCAATTATATTAGATCGGATTGGGTCAATCTGGTTGATCCGTGGAAATTTTGAGGTGTTTTCCCATGGCGGAAGACATGCCTCTAAAAAATTTCCAAGGATTGCGTCGCGGGCTCGCCTTGGACCCTTGTGGCGCCGCCTCGACCCTCGGCCACGACCGCCACCGCCCAGCGTGGGCGCCCCTGATTCCGCGGGCGCCGCCTCGGACCGAGTCGTAGGGTTGCTTTTGTTTAACTCCTTTTGCAGAGAATTATGTGAAATAGTATGGCCTATGTGTATGTGATGCATGTAATTTCCACATTGTCTGCAAGTGTCGTGTTAAGCCATAAGGCTATTTAAATTGTATAACGACTGCGCGTGTCGACTTGTGATGCTTCAAACCCTCATGTAAAATTCATTATCAAAAGTTGTAAGGAGTTGCATCCATAATGATGAAGACGATGGCTAGGTGAACAAATCAAGCAAGGTGGCTAGGTGAACAACCAAGCATGATGATGGAGATCTTAATGCTAAGGGCCATGCTATTTCACACTTATTTTGATTTTCTGTGGATGTGTGTTTTATCCTTGCTATTTTCTTTATGCTCATTGCATGTGATGCTATGTTCATAGTAATCTTTGTTCATCCTTATAGTTAAAAATCTTAAATCAAATTGTCCATCCAATTGTTGCACCTATCAAGAATTTAGATCGTTATTGATATGATCGCCAAAGTAGTATATCAATGGCTATCTCAATAGATGATAGGGATGTGTTGGACACATCACGCATAACAATGGCGATTTAAACGAGCTATCAAAACGGTTTTGGGCTTGAGGACATAAGTGGTTGGGATTTGATTTCAGAATGAAGGAACCTATACAAGACAATTGGTGTCTAGGAAAACACACATGAGGCAGTTTCTTAATTGGCACCGAATACGGAAGTGCTCCTCCTCATGTGAGCCCTTGGGGCAGTTGACTGGCCATGAGTCAAGTTGATGGAAGCATTCATTACTTGTTTTCATACTCAACAAACAAGAGTTACATATGATGTAATTAGCAAAGGTGTTGCTTACCTATGTCATTAAATTTCTAGCAAGTGATGCCAAAGCTCACTAGTGTTTAATGAATATGGATCTTGAATACTCACTATGTGTCTATAAAAGGACATAAAATAGGAGTGTCTTTAATTAAAAGTTTAATAAAAGTTTTACATAAACATAGTGCTTAGAATCTTTGCATATTTTTGTTGTAGTTCAATGGCACCTTCTCCTACTCCTGCTACACTGGTTTTGCTTTGAGATCGGTTTTGGAAAGGGAAAACTGAATGGAACTAATTTTGTTGATTGGTATCGCAACCTTGAGAATTGTTCTCAAGCATGAAAAGAAGGACTATGTTCTAGAGAATCCAATTCTGATGAACCACCAAAATGCCGCTCGCAATTTGAGGGTTGAATATGAAAAGCATGTTAATGCTTCAGAGAGTCACTGTCTCATGCTAGTCACAATGGACTCGAGCTCCAAAAGCAATATGAGGACCAGGATGCTTACAATATGATTGTGGGCTTGAAGGGCATGTTTGGGAATCAAGCAAGAGCTGAGAGGTATGGTATCTCAAAGCTTTTATTTGCTTGTAAGTCGGTCAAGGCAATCCGGTCGATCCTCATATGATCAAGATGATTGGTTACATTGGGAGATTGAAAACTTGAGTTTCCCTTAGCCTCGGTTTGGCCACGATGTTATTCTCCGCCTCGCCTCGAGCTTTGAGCCATTCATTATGAATTTTCATATGAATAGCATGGAGAAGAGCCTAACCGAGCTACATGGGATGCTCAAGGTCATGGAGGAAAGCATTAAGAAAAACCCAATCATGTGATGATGGTTCGAAAACAACCGCTTTCAAAAAGAGAAAGGCTAAGGTGGGGAACGGGAAAGAGCAAGGGCAAGGGCAAGGGCAAGGCTCAAGATGAGATCGCGAGCCTCAAAACTAAGCTTCGAAGCTTAAAGTTGGCCCTCAACCTCGATACCCAATGCTTCTATTGCAAGAAATCGGGGCATTGGAAACGGAACTCGAAAAGTACTGCGGATAAGAAGAATGGAAATGTGGTTTCCACTTCGTATTAATGTTATAGAAATTAATCTTGCTACTTCTTCACTCACTCATGGGTATATGATACCGGTTCGGTTGCTCACATTTGCAATTCGTTGCGGTGATAAAGAGTAGAGACTTGGCAAAAGGAGAAGTGGATCTTCGCGTGGGGAATAAAGCAAGAGTTGTTGGTCTTGCTGCTGGCACATACCCATTGCATTTGCCTTCGTGGATTAGTTTTAGAACTCAATAATTGTTATTTTGTTCCATCTTTGAGTAGAAACATTATTTCATCTTCTTGTTTGGAACATGAAGGTTATGATTTCGAATAAAGAACTTTGTTTGTTCAATATTTTTGAATGATATGTATTATGGTCGTTGCCCCATGGTGGATGGGTTGTACGCCCTGAACTCAAGAAAACCTGTCTATAATATTAATGTAAAAGGCACCGCCTAATGATTTGAACCCTACCTTTTGTGGCATTGTCGCTAGGTCATATAAATGAGAAGCGCATGAAGAAGCTCCATGGTGATGGACTTCTAACCTCATTTGATTTTGAATCATTTGAAACATGTGAATCTTGTTTACTTGGCAAGATGACAAAAGCCCTTTCACGAGTTTTAGTGAGAGAGAAGTGAATTATTGGCCCTAGTACATACTGATGTATGTGGACCAATGAGCTCGATCGCTAGGGGTGGGTTTCATGATTTTGTAACTTTTACCGATGACTTGAGAGATATGGATATATCTATTTAATGAGGCATAAATCAAACTTTTGAAAGGTTCAAAGAGTTTCGAACGAAGTACAAAATCAACTTGGCAAAACAATAAAACACTTACGATCCGATCGTGGTGGCGAATACTTGAGCCAAGAGTTTGGTGATCATTTAAAGCAATGTGGAATCGTTCGCAACTTACTCCGCCAGAACGCCTCAATGGAATGGTGTGTCCGAACGACGAATCGGACTTTATTAGATATGGTTCGGTCAATGATCACCAAACAGATCCGCCATTATCCTTTGGGGTTTCGCTCTAGAGACAATTGCGTTCACTTTGAATAGGGTCCCATCAAAATCTGTTGAGAAGACGCCATATGAGATATGGACCGGAGAAGACCCATGTTGTCATTTCTCAAGATATGGGGATGTGAGGCTTATGTAAAACGCTTTACAATCGATAAACTCGCACCTAAATCGTAAAAATGCTTTTTGTGGGGTATCCTAAAGAAACAAAAGGATATTACTTTTACAAAAGAAACGAGAACAAAGTTTTGTTGCTCGAAATGGTGTCTTTTGGAGAAAGAGTTTCTTTCAAAAGAAATCAGTAGGAGTGATGTGTATCTTGATGAAGTTCGAGAATCACATGAATATGTTCAAGCTACCTCAACCTTCACAAGATGTACAAAGTGTTGTACAACCTGTGGAAGAGACTCCACCCACGTAGGTCGGGAGGCCACGCCATGTACCTATTAGATATGGGAATGACATATTATTGTTGGACAATGATGAGCCCACGACTTATGAAGAAGCAATGATGGACCCAAACTCAAAAATGGCTTGAAGCCATGAGATCCAAATTCAATCCATGCATGACAATCAAGTTTGGAACTTGGTCGATTCACTGATGGTGTAAAACCATTGAGTGCAAATGGATTTTCAAGAAAAGATAGACGAGATGGAAATGTTCAGATCTATAAGGCACGGTTGGTGGCAAAGGGTTTCAAACAAGTTCAAGGAGTTGACTATGATGAAACTTTCTCACCGTAGCCATGCTCAAGTCTGTCCGATCATTTTAGCTATTGCTGCATATTTTGATTATGAAATATGGCGATGGATGTCAAAACAGCCTTCCTTAATGGGAATCTTTCGAGGATGTATACATGATACAACTCAAGGCTTTGTTGATCCTAAATATGCTAAAAGGGTATGCAAGCTTCAAAGATCCATTTATGGGTTAAAGCAAGCATCTAGGAGTTGGAACATTCATTTTGATGAAGTAGTCAAAGGTTTTGACTTTATCAAAAATGAAGAAGAGCCTTGTGTTTACAAGAAGGCTAGTGGGAGCGCACTTGTATTTCTGATTTTGTATGTGGATGACATATTATTAATCGGGAATGACATTCCTATGCTTGAAGATGTTAAGACTTCATTGAAAAGGAGTTTCTCAATGAAGGACTTGGGAGAAGCATGCTATATCTTGGGCATAAAAATCTATAGAGATAGATCAAAAAGGTTAATTGGATTAAGTCAGGAAACGTACATTGACAAGATATTGAAAAGGTTCAATATGCATGAATCCAAGAGAGGTTTCATGCCAATGTCACATGGCATCGATCTCTGCAAGAATCGGTGTCCTTCGACATCCGATGAGCGAGACAGATGAGCAAGATTCCATATGCTTCACTATTGGGTCTATTATGTATGCCATGATCTGTACACGCCTGGATGTCTCATATGCTCTAAGTGTCACGAGCGGATACCAAGCGGATCCTCGTGATGGTCATTGGATAGCCGTAAAAATATCCTCAAGTACTTGAGAAGAACTAAGGGTATGTTCCTTGTTTTTGGAGGTGAGGAAGATCTGGTTGCAAAGGGTTACACCGATGCAAGCTTCCAAACCGACAAAGATGATTTTCGATCGCAATCCGGGTTTGTGTTTACACTTAATGGAGGAGCGAAGTCGGAAGAGTTCCAAGCAAAACACGGTGGCCGACTCTACGACGAGCGGAGTACATTGCGGCTTCGGAGGCCGCAAAGGAGGCCGTGGATTAAGAAGTTTATCACGAGCTTGGTGTGGTCGCTAGTGTCTCTAGTCCAATGGACATCTATTGTGATAATAGTGGTGCCATTGCACAAGCAAAAGAGCCTAGATCACATCAAAGTCTAAACACATACTCCGCCGCTTTCACCTTATTCGCGAGATTGTGGATAGAGGTGACGCTGAATATGCAAAGTACATACGGAAGCCATTGTGGCGATCCGCTGACAAAGCCAACGCCACGCCCTAAGCATGAGGCGCACACAAGGTCTATTGGTATTAGATACTTAATTGATTGACTCAAGTGCAAGTGGGAGATTGTTAGTGTTATGCCCTTGAGGCAATCATTTAGATGATTGTAACATGACTATGTTTATGAATAATAATATGATTATTGGTCCAATGAATGTATATCATTGTATTGATCAACAAGTATGTGACTTGATTATGAAGCTCTTTACTTAATGATGTAATTCGATAAATATCTCTCGATCGGATATCATCGTATAGGACTACGATGAATAGATCAAGACATGTAGTGATCGATGATCATGCTTCATAGATCATGGGATATGGAGATATCATCTCTACATTGTGGACCATGTTGAAGAACATGGGTTAGATAGACCCGCTATGGGACATCGCGAGAATGTTTCATTCTTATGTGTCATCGATGTATCTCATACCTAGAAGATGTATGATCCTTAGACTCGAGATTGTCATATTCCCTACATGTGTAATAGTTTTCCTTGGGGCTATCAAACACTACTTCCTAACCGGATAGTTATAAAGGTAGCTTTCATGTTTACTATGAAACGTGCAGAGGAAGTGAGCAATAAGATGGAATTTGCCACTCCAATGAAACGGAGATATATGACAAGGCCACTCGTGTGATATGATTAAGAAAGTGCATGGCCATGCCGTGATTGAGGAGTCAATCACAACTTATTAATATATCACGGATACGAGAGATGGATTGAATCATCAAAGGATGACATGCTTCTCGCCTTGAGATCAATCTTCATATACTTGGCAAAGGGATTATTACATGAGTTCTTTTGATAGGTTCTGCTCGATTTGATCACAGATGTTTGGGAGTTGGCATACTTTGCAAGAAGCCGCTACCAACTATTGGATTGAAAAGGAGTTTTCCGAATCCATGTCCAAACGTATGTGAACCTCGCAGGTCACACACTTAATGGGTGGGACGATTAATTTGGATTGATCCGTAATTAATGAACCTCGTGGGCTTAGCATGTTTGGTGGGCCCCGGTTTAGGTTTCATCTCGTGGCTATATAAGGAGGGGAGGAGGAGGGCGCAGAGTGTGCTTTCCACGGTTTAGGTTTGATTCACTTGAAACCCTAGCCTCCTCCTCTCGCGCCCTCGCCGAGCGACTAGGTGCTTGCACACGACGCACGGCGCCCATCTCGGACGTGTGGACTCATCATGGTGACGCTGCTGCGATCGCGACGGGAGGACGATCCACGGCGAGGCGAGGACGATCCACTACATCGACGCAACGATCGCGGCGAGGACGAACCACTACATCGACGCGCTGGATTCCGCAACTACGCGTCTAGTGGTAATCTTATCTATGATCCCCTTCTTGCGAGTAGCTTTCTGGTTGCGCGGTAGTTTTTTTTTGTGCTAGCGTAGCATACCGCGTTTCCCTTCACCATGTAGGGGCGGTGCTACCACTGTCAGAGCCACTAAAATGCTCATAACTTTTTACTCCGAACTCTGATTTAGGTGATTTTTGATTCTATACGAAGCTTATCATCAGGGCTACAATCTCCACCCATTTTCAAGATTTAATCAACCATAGATATTTTTAAATATCACAAAAATAGAGACTCTAATGTAGTCATTCAAGTCTAAAATCTGATTTCTCGAAATCCCTCACATAGACTTGATTAAGAGCATGACTACAAGCTAGAGGGAATCAAATAAGATCAAATCTTATGCCATTTGGTGATCAACTCATGATCAAAACAATTTGCAAAACATATTTGCAAATAAACCGAGAACCCATGAGATCAATCCTCTAGCCATGTAAGGATCAACACATAATCCCGACACTTTGCACATGTAAGGATCAACACATAATCCCGACACTTTGCAAAACACATTTGCAAATGCCAACACATGCTCTAGGATCAAAACCATAACCTCTAGATTATTTGCAAATAGAAAAATCATAAACTTTACTTAGCTTGTGATGATCAACACATGATCAAATCACAAGCTAAAACACCGATGCATGAGCTCTCACCTTTTGCAACATATGCAAAACTTAGCTCTATACAAAAACCATATAAACCAAATTACATGAGCTATCTCCCTTTTGCAACACATGCAATTCCATAGCTCCATGCAAAAACCAAATCGATTAAGATTCAATAAGAAGCAAGCATGAGCTCCCTTATTTGCAACACATGCAAATACTTAGCTC
Source organism: Otatea glauca (assembly GCA_036346275.1). Taxonomy (NCBI): domain Eukaryota; kingdom Viridiplantae; phylum Streptophyta; class Magnoliopsida; order Poales; family Poaceae; genus Otatea; species Otatea glauca. The sequence goes on along the minus strand of CM070721.1, from coordinate 41,335,301 downwards.
ATGCAAGAACCAAATAGAGAGTGAGCTAGAGTGAACCGGATTGAGTTCATCAACACATGATGAAACTCAAGCTATAATACTTAACCCCTCTTAATAGTATGGCACCTAACTAGCAACCCGGTCTCCCATCCAAACACCGAGACCGGTAAAAGACTAGGAACACATCCTTAGCCCTAGCTAGTTACACCTTTGCCTCTAGCATATCCACTTGGAGCTTTTATGATTTCCATCATCTTCTCTCCAAGTCGGGATCTTTGTCTTATTTATCAACACATGATGAACTCCCCTTGTCTTAGCTTCGGGATCCTCTCTTGATGCTCATCAACACATGATGACGTCCTTTTCCCGTTCATCCATCTCAAACTTGCACTTAACCTATTTCAAACTCATTGAAAGTGTTAGTCCAAAACACATGGTTGTCTCAATCATCATTGCACTCCATTAACACATAATGGATGCTCCCAAGATCCTTTGATCTTTTCCTTTGATGATTGACCACAACCCAAAGACAAATGATTGAAAGATTAATTGTGTCTTGAGTATACTAATGCAACTAATGCTTCATATACACAACAACTTTCGATTGCCCTAGGATCAACAAAGTGAACTATCAACACATGACTAGTTCTTTGTTGATTGAATGGCAACCGAACATAATTTAAATTGTCATGAGTATATATTAACTACACAAGTTTCATATACCCAATATGATGGTTAGTAATGATCCATATATGTTTGAGTGATAGAAATGGGATCAATACATTTAAACCATCAACTATAGAATAAACCCCATTAGGTATGTGCATATAACAAATTGATCATAGAATCAATACGCACATAATCAATCTTAGATTGCATATGAGTTTATCCTATATTTGCATGAGTATATTACAACTACACAAGTTATATATACTCTAACGATTGTTTCAAAGTCTTGATCCTTTATATGTTATTTAGTAATAAGACATGGATCAATACTATTGAACCAACAAGTTAAATTATAAACTCCCCCTAGATGTGTGCATTCATGTAGTATATGAATTAGGAACATAATGCACATATTTGGACTAAAGCAACGGAATAGTTCATACTTTAACTTGAATCCTAAATATGCATTCAGATGATAGAGTGCATACAAGTGCATACCTTAGGTTTTCCATTTTCCATCCAAATATGAGACTAATAAGAGTTAAGCTCACCAAAAGAGTTAGTCTTATAAATGATTTGTCATTACTTAACAATTGAGACTAATCAATATTATGATTATCAAAAGAGTTAGTCTCAATATTAGATTTGTCATTAACACCAAAACCAACTTAATGGAGCTTGAACTTTCAGCCCTAGAGAGCCTTTGTTGGTATACCTAGCGGCTTCCCACAGTGTGGTAAGTGCTGTATTAATCGTTGAACGAGATCAAATTCAAAAACTAGTTTATTATGTAAGCGAAGTCTTACATGGACCTAAGGGGCGATACCCTTAGGTTCAAAAGTTACTTTATGCTCTATTAATGTCTTCTCGAAAATTGAGATATTATTTCCAATCACATCGGATTACAATACCATCATCTTTTGCCTTGGGAAATATTTTACATAATCAAGAAGCAACTGGTCGGATTGCTAAGTGGGCAGTTGAACTTGGTTCATTTGATATCCATTTCGTAGCCCGAATAGCGACAAAATCCCAAATTTTGGAAGACTTCATCGCTGAATGGACAAACAGTGAACCTTCTATACAAGAGGATAAGACTGATACATCACTAGAAATTGCGCTTTGATGGTTCTCGAGAAATAAAAGGCTCGTGGGCTGGCATAGTACTGGTTACACCTCAAGGTGATCAACTAAAGTATGTAATCCAGATACATCTTCCTACTACCAATAATGTAGCAGAGTATGAAAGTCTTCTAACCGAGCTGCAAAGAGCAAAATCCCTTGGAGTCCGTCGGCTACTTGCGGTGGGCGATTCGCAACTAGTCATAAACCAGGTTAGCAAGAAATACAGGACGTCCGATGAGGTAATGGCTCACTACCTGGATGAAGTGAGGAAATTGGCAAAAACACTTTAGTCATTTAGAAGTCCAATATATTCTGCGAAAAGATAATATCTTAGCGGATCAGTTATCAAAATTGGGTTCCTCATGATCACCTGTTCCAAACAGGTGTATTTCTTGAATATCTGTCTAAACCTTCTATAGTAACATCCATAGAACAATCCCCGACAATTAATGAGGTCGGAGTCCTTGAGCAAGATTCGGATTGGGCTAAACCATTTAAAGGCTATCTAGAAAATGGGACACTGCTTGAGGATATTCACGAAAAAGACAGATTAATTCAAAAAGCGTGAATGTATAAAATTCTCGACAATACCCTATATAGGAAGATCACACATGGTGTTCTCATGCGATGTATAACCCAAGAACAGGGAAGAACATTGCTGCATGAGATACATGGGGGCTTGTGTGGAGCACATGCTTTATACAGAACATTGGTCAGTAAAGCTTTTCGACAAGGATTTTATTGGCCAACAGCTTTGCAGGATGCCATGCATCTTGTGAAAACTTACGAGCAATACAAATTCCATGTTTGTCAAGTACATTTACCTGCTAATCAATTGCAAGTAATACCTTTGTCATGGCTATTTTCGATATGGGAATTGATATAGTAGGACCTTTACCAAGAGCAACTAATGGATTCAAATTTTTATTTGTTGAAATTGACACATTCACAAAATGGATCGAAGCTGAGCCTGTAGTATTTATTATAGCACAAGCTGCGAAAAAATTCTTTGTGAAAAATATAGTCATTAGATTTGGAGTACCTAGTAGACTAATTACTGATAATGAATCATAATTCATTAGTCTGTTTCAAGATTATTGTGATGAAATAGTCACAAAATTTTGCTTCGCTTCAGTCGCTCATCCTTAGAGTAATGGAGCAGTTGAAAGAGATAATGGCCAGATTATGCAAGGCATAAAGAAAAGAGTGTTTGATCATCTTACTAAAAGCTCGGGGGCTTGGGTGGATGATCTCTACTCTATGCTCTGGGCCGTTAGAACAACGACCAGCAGAGCAGCAAGAGAAACTCTTTTTCAATTGGTCTACGAGTAGAAGCTGTGTTGCCAAGTGAACTCCACTTCGGATTTAATGGACCTCTCTATGAACAGGTTAATCAAAAGGAACAACGCGAATATGACATCAACCTTTTATAAGAAAGGTGAGACCGAGCATTAATTAGGTTAACGGCTTATCTGCAAGGCCTAAAAAGATATTACAATAAAAGAGTTCAACACGTGTATTAAACGTGGGAGATTTGGTTCTAAGACGTATCTAGAATCAGTCTAATTTGAATAAATTATTTCCCAAATGGGAAGATCCCTTTACTGTAAAATCAATTACGCGACCAGGCTCTGTTCGGCTTGCTATGGAAGATGGGAGAGTTCTATCGAACACATGGAGTATCCAACATCTTCACAAGTTCTATGTATAAATAAGTTATTTTCTTTCCAGTTACATAAAATTATTTCTTTAGCTGTCATCTTTTCTACATTGTTTATTTTTCTGATAACCCACTGGGAATTCATGAAAGCCATTTTCTAACTGATCTCTCTAAGCACAACGTATAAGGTTGCTGGTCGGATTGTAAGATAACATCTAATAGAGACTTTCTTGTAAGCCAGTTCTTACTGCATTGAAACTCATTAGCACGATTTTATCTCTGATCTACTACTAGTTCATACCAAGTACTATGTGACAGAGTTGATCGGCGTTTATAAAACTGTTTGTATTCTGAACACACCATTGTTCAGTACACAAACAATTGGGGGCTAGTACGTGATATGCTTGAAGATATATGTACAGAAATACACATAGAGTAAAATTTGACACAAAAATAGATTCTTTTCATTCATTTGAAACAAAGTCATACATTCTATTTGTATGTAATCTTTACATTGCTCATGTATGTCTCAACGGCAGAAACTACTTCTATATGTTTCCTATTAATCTCTTCTTGAGTGCTAAGCTTCAGGTCGGGCACCAGTTTTTTCAGTTCGGCTACATCCTTGAAGAAATACCTCAATTTGATGAAGAGGGTACCTACTTGGGAAGCAATCGAAGCTTGGAGTACCTTTTTCATGGTCTACGCCATGAGGGAGATTTGCTTCTAGATGATCTTCATTTGATCGTTTACTCCCTCAACCAATTCCTCAAACGACGGATTTGTAAGTTGTATTTCTTTTCCCTTTAAATCCGTCGTGATCTTTTTAAGCTGTTCAAGAATAAAGTTCAGGGTAGAGATTCTATCTCTAAACTGTGGCCAAGTCTTTGGTAAAGATTTTCAGCTGGTCGGTGAGTCTCACCATTTCGTCTTTCATTACCGACCTCTATTCTTCAGCCTTTATTCTCTCTTCTTCCCAGGCAGAAATTTGAGACTCATTGGCTTTTATTATATTTTTCAAGTCTGCAAAGATTGACTTCACAAATTCAGTTTTATCAAATAAAATTGAGTTCAAAAAACAAGTCAAAGATTATGTTTTACCTGCTATCTTAGACTCCTTTGCCCGAAGAATATTCTTATACTCCTCGGAGAGACTTTGAAATTTTTCTTCATTCCTTTTAAAGGCCTCATGGAGTCTAGCAGTTTTATCCTCGTAATACCTCCTTGCGGCAATAAGGTCAAATTTATACCCCTTAGCACTATTTTGAGCCAAGAGGAGTTCGTTCTCTAATTTATTTATTTGTTCTTCTTGTCTGCATCAAGGCAGGTGTGTCAGAACAAAATAGATAAGTTAGAAGAAAGGAAAAATAACAGTAAGGCTAATGCTTACTTTTTTATTTTTTCTTCTTCAACTTCCGCCAAAGCCTTCGCCTGCCGGTTTAACAGGTCAAACATTTCTTGCGAATGCTATAGAGAAGCAAAAAAGCTAATGAGATAAGAGTTACCTTTCTTGAAAAATAGAAATAAAGATAAATACTTTTGCCTGCAAATTGTCAAAAACTTGCTTGAAATCTCTCTGGTTAGGCTGACCAGAGGAAGAGGCCAATGGTAGGTCCATTGGTCGGATAATTGCCCTTTCAGGCAGTACATCCCCACTGGTCGAAGCGACCAATGTCTTCTCTGCAAGAGGGAGGTTCCTCGATCTCCCTACTAGCAGAAGCCTCCTCTTCAACAATTGTGGTCGTCTCGACCACCTCGGTTATTGCTGCTAGAGGAATGTCTACCTCCTTCGTAGTTGATGGACCTTGATCGACCAATGGCTCACCCCCAACGGCCGAAAATTTTTCACATTCAGTATTACATGGGGTTTCTTGCCCACTGGTCGGAGAAGCCTTTATGGTCGGAGCCAAAATATTTTCCTCACTGATCGTCGCTGGGATGACCAGTGGGTCAGCTTTGGCACCCACTAGGTAGCCACATTCTGATCCTTAGAGGGATCAGGGAATGTTGCCTGGGGGCTGAGAATAAATAATCCAAATTTTAAAAAAAAAATCGAAGATAAATAATCTGAGTAAAGTATATGCATACCTGCATTGAATTCCTAAGTCTATCTCCCAAAATAAAAGAAGGGTAGGGGCTTCCAAAGTGGAGGTTTTCCTTTGTCTTCTTATGATTAAAGGAACGTTATCCTCTGAATCCTCACTCTCACCTTGAACAAATGGGAAAGTCGGAAGATGTCGAAATTAACGATCCTAATTGTAGTTAAACCATTTTTTAGGGCGCACCTGGGAAGAAGTCCTCGTCTGCGTCTCCACAGTGAATGCCATCTTCTTGCCCTGAGCAACGTCATGAATGCGCTTAGAGCGAACCACCCTGGTCAGCGCCAAAGCTTGATTAGTGCTGGTCGGGTCAGCACTAATCTCAGTAGCAGCAACTGTAGCCGAAGGAGCACTCCTGGTCTTTATCTTCTTGACCGGAGGGGCTGAGGTTGAAACCTCAGACTACTCGACAGGTCTCTTTCGACCATGCATCTAAGAAAAAATCTTTCAGTTTCCAAATCATAAAAGGCAATTAGATTTAAAAAAAGAGGGAGGAAAACTTGGTGCTTACCATGATGCGTTCATTTATGAACTCATCAGATTGCCTAATCAGGCTAGACGGCTACTTATCCAAAGCAGCCAGGTCGGATCTATCAATAGAGATGCGTAGCATAGACGCAACTCTCGACCAGGTCTCCTCGGGGGTCAGCACTGATCGAAGAAATAAAAAATTGTTATTATTATAATCCTTCAGTCAAAATTAAAGAGGATGGTCATGGAGAGTTCAATTACCTCCAGGTTCGTCCTTGGTCGAATCCTGGTCGCCCTCTAGCCTCCAGGTGAATAGGCACCGCCTCTTCAGAGGACTAATTTTATGGATCAGAATGTCATAAACAATCTTCTACCCCGTCAGACCTCCGTTTACCATTTTCCCAATTATTTTTATAATGTCCTTCTCCTCATCGGTGAGGACCAGTGAGTCCTTCTCCTTTTTCATCTCGGCCTTGGTCTATCTCGGGGCAGCTTTCCCAGTAAAACGAAGATGGCTTCCCCCAAGAATCTCCAAGTAAAATCACTCCTTCTGGTAATCACACCAAGTATCTTTGGTCGGGAGAGGAGGATATTGGGAGGCCATCTTGTCCTGGAGCTTAAAATAAGTGCTCCCGAATAGATCTTGGCTTTTGCTGTTCTTTGTATATTGATAGAAGAAGCAGAAAATACGGACTGGAGGAGGGATCCCCAAGAATGCCTCACAAAGATGCGAGAAAACACTCAAAATGAGGATAGAATTGGGAGGAAGATGATGTAACTCGATTTCGTAGTGATCGAGAACATAGGCAAGAAATTCACTCTCTGGGAGGCGGAACCCTAACCTTACCAGAGCGGTGAACATCATGAGGTGCCCTTCTTGGGGCACTGACTTCGTGTCATCTCCTCTAAGATCCCACCGCAGCATTGTGCGGGGAGGAATCAATCCCTGGTTGTAAGGTCGAGGATGCCGACTAGAGGGGGGTGAATAGGCGGCTTTTTAAAAAACTTTCGCTCTACTAATTTCTACAAAGCAATTCACCCCTAATTACCCCTATGCCAAAACCTTATCAATAATAATGCGGAAGCGATAAACTAAGGTTTTGACAATTAAAGCCTAAATCAACTAGGCTCACTATGTGCACTAACTAATTATGTCTCTAACAAAAGCAATTTAAAGATTAGCAATCAATCAATTTAATTCTATGAATGTAAATTGATTGAATATAAATAAAGAGAACAAAGCAAGCACAAGAGACACAATACTTTTTACCGTGGTGATCGGAGACTTGCTTGTCTCCCTAGTCCACGTTGAGGTTAGCCCAAACACATTGGACCGGCTCCACGAATTGAGCACCCACCTCGAATCCACTAGATGTGGTTTTTCACGCTTCGCGTAGGCTCAACCCGAACCTTCACAAACTTCGCGGGGCTTCTCACAACCTTGAGAGCTCCCGCAAGACGACGCCACGCCGCCTAGGAGTCGGCAACCTCCAAGAGTAACAAGTCAATCCTCTCGCTTGAACTTCACCAAGCACAACACATGTGCTTCCGTGATCACCAAGTGCAACACATGCACAAGGATCCTCCTCAAGTGCAACACATGCACAAGAGACTCTCAATCCTCTCCTAATTGCAACACATGCAATTAGAGGCTCACACTAGCTCAAGAAGCAAATGGGAGAAGGCAACACATGCACACAACTCCTATAAACACCCAAATGCTCTAGCACACACCAACCTCCGCCCTTGCCCCCAAGGCCTCCTTTATAGCCTCCAAGCCAAAACTAGTTGTTGGGGGAAATTCGACAAAACCAGAATTCTCGGTGCTACCGCTTCTATCGGGACCAGTAGCACCGGCCTCCTCGCCAACGGCTACAAAACTAGCCGCAGCAGATTTCCTGAGCACCGCCAATCCGAGCGGTGCTACCGACCGCCGGCGGTAGCACCGGCCTCAACCCGCTGCACCGGCCTCGGCCGAACTCAAAAACACCTCCTCCGGATTTTTCACACCGCCGAGGAGCGGTTGCACCGACCTCGGTGCTACCGCCTACCATGGCGGTAGCACCGACCGCTGATCGCCAAAAACATCCCTCTCTGGATTTTCCACACCGCCAGAGAGACGGTAGCACCGGCCTCCCGGTGCTACCGGCCAAACTGCGGTAGCACCGGACCTCGGTGCTACCGGCCTTACTGTATGCAGACGACCGGCCTCGAGGAGAAAACACATTTTCACAAAACTTTTCTCCAAACTATTAAAGATATTCTTTGAGCTATGTGAGGATCAACACATGATCACAACACTATGCAAAACACATTTGCACATGTTAATCACATACTCCAAAGAATCTCATTAAACACAACTTATTTGCAAAACACATTTGCAAATAAACCAAGAACTTATGAGATCAATCCTCTTAGCCATGTGATGATCAACACATGATCAAGTCAATTTGTAAAACACATTTGCAAACCCTATTTACATGCTTTAGGATCGGAACCCATAATCTAAAGTTCATTTGCAAAACACATTTGCAAATAACAAATCCAACTAACGAAAACACATTTCAAACAACTCAAGATCTATTTGCAAACGTATATAAAAATCAAACTCGAGTCTATGAGATTAATCCCCTAGCCATGTGAAGGTCAACACAAGACCACCAACTTGCAAACACCGCTGCAAGCCCTACTCACGTGCTCTCGGGATTCCTGACCCATAGACCTCGGTTTATTCGCACAACGAACTTGCAAATACACATTAAATCGATTTTATGCTTGAGCATTGTTCTTTGCAATACATGCAAAAACCTAGCTCCAAGCAATACTAAAACATGAGCTCTCTATTTGCAACACATGCAAATCTCTAGCACCATGCAAGCAACCACAACAAATATAAGTGCATGAGTTCTCTATTTGCAACACATGCAAATCTCTAACTCCATGCAACCACTTAAACCAAATTGCTTGAGCTCTCTCCTTTGCGACACATGCAAAACTTAGCTCCAAGCAAAACCAAATCAAATAAGATTCAAATAAGATGCAAGTATGAGCACCCTTATTTGCAACACATGCAAATACTTTGCTCATACAAAATCCAATGCACAAGCTTCACCAATTTGCAACACATGCCAAATGGTTAGCTTCATGCAAACATCAAACAAGAGAGTGAGCTAGAGTGAACGGATCGAGTTCATCAACACATGATGAAGCTCAAGCTAAAAGACTCAACCCTCTTAATAGTACGGCACCTAACAAGCAACCCGGTCTCACAACCAAACACGCAGACCGGTAAAAGACTAGGAACACATCCTTAGCCCTAGCTAGTTATACCTTTGCCACACTTGATCCACTTGGAGCTTTTATGATTTCCAATCATCTTCTCTCCAGGATCACCTCTTCTTCTTCTTCTTGGTCATCAACGCATGATGAACCTTCTCTAGCCCTTCTCTTCACTTCGGGATCACCTCTTGAAGCTCATCAACACATGATGACTTCTTCTTCCCGATTCTTCATCATCTTGGACTTAACCTACTTCACAACTCATGGAAGATGTTAGTCCAACAAACACGGTTGTCTCAATCATCACCGCACTCCATTAACACATAATGGATGCCTCCAAGATCGATTGAGCACAACCCTAATCAATTTGAATGATTAATTGTGTCTTGAGTACTTTGATGCAACTAATGCTTCATTATACTCAAGAACTTTTCGCTTGTCTTTAATCAACAAGGAAACACCATCAACACATGATGAAATGTTCTTTGATTGATTGAGAGATAATCGAACTCAATTTAAACTCATTTAAATTGACATGAGTATATAACTACACAAGTCATATATACTCAAAAGATTTTTTCAAGGTCTTGATCCTTTATATTGTATGACAAGAGGACATGGATCAATACAATTGAAACATCAAGTTAATTTATAAACTCCCCCTAGATGTGTGCATTCATGTATATATGAATTAAAAACATAATGCACATATTTGGTCTAAAGCACTGGAAGAGTTCATACTTTAACTTGAATTCTAAGTATGCATGTATATAATAGAATGAATACGAGTGCATACCTTAGGTTTTCCATTTTCCATCCAAGTATGAGACTAATAAGAATAAGACTTAATAAAACATGTTAGTCTCATAATGATTAGATTTGTCATTAAACAATGATTAAACATTAATATTAAACCAATCACCAAAACCAATAGAGCTTGAACTTACACTGGTCTTCTAACTCATTGATCATTCCCTCAGTCAAGATGGACTTATACATAGTCATTGGGTTTAGGAAGAAGAGGATGAAGGCTAGGAAATGCAATAGTTTAAGAGAATTCTACGCTTGAGAAAGCAGTAAGGGCGGGAGAAATCTGAACAGATTACCCCCTTTTTATAATCCAATGATTGAACAGTTTTGGACACCGTTTCGGTTTCCAAGAAAAAGTAAAACTGTCTTTCAATAAATGGCAATTGACACGACGCCTGATTTTCTCAAACTCCCTTTTAGACTTTCAGATTTTTCGCCTCCTTTCCTTAACCATACTCTTCATCATATCCAACAGGTGAAGATAAAAGGACGAAGTTGAAAAGCCTTAAGAACTAAGAGAAGGTTTGAAATTTAAAGCATCTAAGGTTAATTCATAAAAACTCCTTCAGATATTTGAGTCCCCCATATCCCCTCTTTATCATAACTTCATTATATCCAATAATGGAGAGACAGAGGGAGATAATGGAGAGACTCGAACAATTGAAAAGTTTTTTTCTAAAAGACTGCTCACCATCATATCTGATGGGAGAAGCTTAAGAGGACAGAAGATGAAAAGCATGCAGAACTAAGAAAAAGTTTGAAGTTTGAATCAAATGTTATCCTCAAACCTCTTTAAGTGTTTTAACTTTCACTATCCTCTCTTAAAATCATAACCCTCATCATCTTTGATGAGGAAGAAACAAGAGTGGATGACGAAAAATTAAAAACATTCGAAGAAAGTTTGAAAGCAATCTTTTTCAAGAAATATGATTGATATAATGCTCAAGCCTCTCTAAATGTTTCAACTTTTCATCACCTTCCCTTAAATCATAATCCTCATCATTGATAAGGAGGAAATAAGAGTGGATGATGAAAAGCTGAAAATACTTAAAAGAGCTTGAAAGCGAATCTTTCTTGATTCAGAAGGTGATCTTCATCCCCTTTATATACTCTACACGCATTAAACATGACCAGGCGTTGATGAGGACAGCACTTCTTTGGATACGCGCATACATCATTGTAACACCCTAATTTTTGCTCTAATTTAAATTTTGAGAGTATTTTTGATTTTTGTGAATTTTTGGGAATTTATTGAAATTTATTTGGAATTACTCAAAACTAGCCTTCCTTGAAAACAATTAAATAATGGAAAAGTTCTAGCAAAGTTTTATTGAAAATATTTTATTTGAGTTCCAAATATCTCAAAGTATTTTCTGGAATTTTTCTAGAATTTTTCTGCTATTTTAAAAGCCCCAAATGATTTAAGTGAATTTCTAGAATTATTTTTATTGAAAAAGGTTTTAAAGTGGTTATGAATGTGAATGGGCCGAGCCCATTATCGCGCGCCGCCGCCCATCCGCGCCGAAACCCTAGCGCCGCCACCAAGCCGCTCGATCCGGATCGCGACGCTCGGCGTGTGCCACGCCGCCGCGCGTGAGCCTTCGGATCGTCGCCAGACGGACGCTGCGGATTGCGCCACGCCGGCCGCCTTCGCGAGATCACCGGAGCTAATGCCGCCGACCGCTCCCGCCGCTTTGTCACCAGCGCGCACGCCGAGGCCCCTTAAGCGCACCGAGTAGCGCGTCCGGCAGAGCTCCTTTCGCGTCTTTTGACTCCTCGCACGCACGCCGAGACTCTCTAGCGCTCGAGCGAAGCTCGCCGAAGTTGCGCCCTTGTGCCGCCGTTGTTTTTGCTTCCTCTCGCCGCCGTCCGTCGCTTTCCGCCGTGCTCGCCCTGCTCCGAAGTTCACCGGCAAGACGACGAGTGGACCACTTCTTCTCGCCGAGAAGCCCGCAGCCGCCGCCGCCGAGGTCATCTTCCCGCCCGGCAACCTTCGCTTCGCCACAACCTCGCCGAACCGCGCCGACCGTCCGATTTGCATCGCTCGGTTCGTGAGTCCACGAGCCTCCATCTCTGTAGATGTTTAGATTGAATCGTAACCGCTTAGATCTAGAACGAACGGCGTGGATTAGATCTAATGTCCGCGATATGTTTTGTCTTAACCGCTGGATCGATAGTGGACGCCAGAGGATTGAACCACGCCGCACTATGAACAAGAAAGCTCGTACCGTGGACCGCTGGATTAGATCCGAACGGTAGAGATTGATCCGGTTTTGCCCTAAGGATCTGCGCTGCTCGATTTGAACGAAGCGGCGGAGATGGCACCGCACTCGCCAAATCGCGCGGCCGACGCGTGGCGCGCGACCAGAGCGCAGACCGATCCGCCGTTGCTTTCGGGCGCGCGCTCGATCGTGCCGCGTGGCTACGAGTAAACCGAGGCGCCGCAGCGGCGGTGTGGTGCTGGCCGTTAGATCCGAGGGCACCGCTCGATGCGCGACGCGCGGCCGCGCGGGAATCGAGGCGCCGCTGGCTTCGGTGCGAATCCAACCGCTGATTTAGGTCGATCACCGGATGCGCGACGCGGTCGCGATCGATCTCTGCGCGCGCGCGCGCTGAGGGATCCGACCGCCGGTTTTAGCGAACGGTCCGGATTTTGCCGCGTGGCTGCACTGCTCGCGGAACCAAGCCCACGGTAGACCGAGCCAACCCGTGGACTCACCCATAGATCAGAGCGACGTGGCGACCTCCGGCGTGCACGTCGTCGTGGCCGACGCTATCGCCGACGCCATAAATATTTTCATATATAAAAATATTTTGGCCGGAAATTATTTTCGTGCTGACGCCATCATGAGGCATGCTGACGTCATAAATGTGAATTTCAAGTATAAAATAATTCAGAAAATCGGATTTTCTTAATTTCGTATTTTCGATTTTATTCAAACTTCAAATGACTATAACTTTTGCATTTTAACTCGGATTTGGGTGATTCAAATTTCTAAAAATTCATAAAATTGTGAGCTATTTATTGGTGAATTTTATTTGAATTCTTGAGGACATATAGTCTTCTGTATTGGCTATTTATTGTATGCTTTGTTTGTACGCGTGAGACGTAAATTTGCCGGAAGTTTCGAGGAAGAATTCGCCGCCAAGACCAAGCTTCGAACACGACCAGCAACTCTTTGAAGGCAAGTGATGCTTTGATCATTTTGATCCCAGATTTTAAAATGTAATTTATGCTTTGAAACTATGCATGCTAATTATTTAAAATGAATTTAAATTAATTTGGGATAATGTAGTTAATCAACCCATTTTGTTATGCCACCTTGAATTATTAATTGTATGCCTAGATCATTGTCACCCTAAGTTCGATTATATTAGTTGGATGTTAATATTGTGCCAACACGGAGGCTAGACCGTGAGTAGATGCTTAGCCTTGCAACGAATCATGAATGATCTTTCTAAAAATGCTACAATATTGATTATAGACATATTGAATGTATTTTGAAAAGTGGTGTGATGATGCCACATGTTGAGATTGAGGTACAAAGAACTCGTGTGGTTCCGCATCGATATTGAGTTATTGCCGCATGTGTTGCACAATAATCAACTGGTGGAAAATGATTTAGATCGGGCAAGTGGCAAGAGGTCAGATGCCGTGGGCCTGTGTGGCATTGGGTTGTTGAGTGATGTGAGTCTGTGTGCTACATTGGGCCGTGTGCCACTGTTGAGTGTTGAAAGTCTTGCCTTGGCCGCTTAAGGACTTCACCTTGCAAGCCTTTGATCCGAGTCACCCGCACAACCACATGTCCGACATGGGATGCACCTAGTTGACTAGGGTTCTGATATCTTCCTCCGATACTCGGGTGACAAGACACGTGGTGTATCTGTATGGGGAGCGCACGTGCTACGGCTTGGTGCCCATCCAACGGTGATTGGCCGGTCCTATACTTCGCTCTGTGAGGGAAGTGATAGTAAAGGCAATACCGAGAGGTTCTTTGGTTAAGGTAGAAGTTCCCAAAAGCTTTGTTGCGACAATCACCGTGTGGTGAGCGGTCAGATCTTGTGGGTAAAGTGTACAACCTCCGCAGAGTGTCAAAACTATTCGAATAGCCGTGCTCACGGTATTGAGCATTGCTCGGGATTACAATCAAGGGTAGTTTTTCATAAACAAAACATGGAAGGGTGGTGTGTGCGGTGTTGGAAATGAACTAATAAGGTCAGTGCCGAGAATCTTCAAGAAAACCATTTGAAATTAGTATTACTTATATCTGTTTCAACGCTTTAATCTAAACAAGATACTAGTTTAAAAATGCCGCTTGATGCAAAAGGATCAATTAAGCCAATCCATTGGAATAAGCTTTGCATATAGTAATAGTGCATTCATGCATTACTTGTTGAGTGCCTTGTGTACTCACCCCACCTTGCTTATCAACCCCAACATCGCTGGAGGAGACTACACCAAGATGGGAGGAGGAGTACGCCGAGGACACGAGCAACTAGGGGCAAGCTCACCGGTTGCTCGTGGCAAGATGGATGCTTACACGACTTTTTTTATGTTCCACCGCTATTTCTTTGTTTTGAATAATGTGCCTGCGTGGTCGATTTATCCGTAAGGAGACCATAAGGTTGTACAACTCGCTTTATATACATGTTTGCACTATTTATTCTTATATCCTTGTGAATGTCTGTGATGTGCAACCTCAGATGATCAGTGTGTGCTAGCGTGATCTCGGATCGCACAGAATACACAGAGGGTCCGGATTTGCGATTCGGTCCCGACAGAGGTGGTATCAGAGCAGCCGACTGTAGGCCTTGACCTTAGTTTGGTTGTGCCTAGGAGGGTGAAAACTATTTTCTAAAGACCTAATCAACTTGAGCAAGAATGTCAAAGAAATCTCGACTTATCTCTTCTCCCTTATTCATACCTATGTCAATTTTTATTATTCTCTATTTAATTTAAACAAGGTTTGTTTTGGCGGATGAGGATGATCCATACCTATGGAGAGCGCACCGGAGGATACGCCATGGAGTTATGGCGATGATGCGCTTGTTGGAGGTTTTGACCGACCATCGCATCGAGGACTTCTGGCAGACGGCAGACTTGACATCGCTCGGGCGCCAAGATCACAGCAGGTATGCTCGGAGAGGACGAGGCGAGTCGTCCTATCTACATCACCGCCAGGAGGTCTTCTTCGAGGCCGGATTCGTGAGACGTCGCGTCGGCGATGCGGCAAATTGCCCGCACTTACTCCGCAGAGTTAGAGGGCACCGCCTTCCGCCACCATCCGCCGCGACACGATACAACAGATGGAGCTCGTGGAGGAGGACGCCACGATCACCCACTGGCGAGATACGCCATCGCCAGAGGACGCCTTGGGCGAGATACCCAGAGCCGCAGAGGACCCGCGACGAGGTTATAGAGGCAAGAACCCAACACCGGAGAACTTAGCTCATGCCATACGTAAGATCCAGAGTTGGAGATGGCTCTATATGGACCCGAGCCCAACCAGTCCCGAGTTACATGATCCAGATCCGAGGAGCCGGAGCAGAGGCGCCAGCAGCAGAGCAGCAGCCCGGGACCAGCAGAGTCGATGGGGTCTTTGCACCCGCCGCAGAGGTCACCAGACCAGCCGCCTCAATGCCGCAAAGACTCGCGGCACGCCCGGGAAGCCGCAGCTGGTTGGCTCGATGAGTGATCGAGTGTAGTAGAGTGTAGTGTCGAGACTCGAATATCCGAGTCGCGTCTTTGCTTCGTAGTCACCCTTAGGTGTGAGTTGTCTTGGATTCCTATGTTTGCTTATTGGTTATGAGTGTCACGTGATGTGTTGCATTGCCCTTAGGCACTTGTGAGCAACCATACCGCTTTATATTATATCAATAAAGTGGCTAAATAATTTAAGTTACACTGCTTTCCCCACATAAGTTCTTTTACTCGCCTATGCTTTCTTCTTTTCTTAACCATGGAAGCTTGCAACAGATGGTGAGGACTCGTGGAAATGTTGGAGCCAATGAAGTGGAGCTAACTGCACGGACAACGTAATGAAGAGTCGATTCTCAACCACCGCAGTCGATATGCGTAACCCGGAGCCTTTTGATGGCCTCTGACTCAACTCATGACCACGATGGTTCAAACCATGCAGAGATATCCAATCAAGTCGCCGCGAATGTTCAACCCGGGGCAACCATGGACCACACCCTACTCACGGTTGTCGGAGTTTATGAGAACCCGCCCACCTACCTTCTCGTGCAACGCCAATCCATCGAGGCGACGATTGGCTAAGGACAATCGAAAGGAAGCCGCACATTACCCAATGTGTAGGACATGAGAGGGTACTCTATGCCTCTCATCAACTCGAAGGGACCGCCGCATGGTGGGAAAACTTCGCGCACTCATGAGGACCCGCGAGTATCACATGGGAGGAGTTCACCTCGGCCTTCCGTCATTACCATGTACCCGAGGGTATCATGGATCTTAAAAGGAGGAGTTCAAAGCCTCAAGCAAGGCGGCCACCGCTGGCCGATTACTCGAACAAGTTCACCTAACCGCACGCTACGCACTGCAGGACGTGGCTACGGATAAGGCCGCATAATCCCGCTTCATGAAGGGATTGAATGCAGGTTGCAGTGGACCGATCACCCACACATTCCCGACTTTCAAGAGTTAGTTAACAAAGCCCCGATCTTAGAGGACAAGCGCCGAGAGTTGGATGACAACAGAAGCGCAGAATGGCGCAACAAGGAGGTCGCTGGGCAGCAG
This sequence comes from Otatea glauca, assembly GCA_036346275.1. Lineage (NCBI taxonomy): Eukaryota > Viridiplantae > Streptophyta > Magnoliopsida > Poales > Poaceae > Otatea > Otatea glauca. The sequence continues at coordinate 41,318,452 of CM070721.1, read as the reverse complement.
AGGCAGAGGACGGCACCCCAACAAATCATTCGGTACCACCTAGAGGCAATGACAGAGCACCACCGCCGCAAATCGCCCGATGGTCAAAATGTTCGCATCACCAGAACGATGGCATGATCGGAGGAACCTCTCGTGCCGTGGGAAGACGCTTGCTATCATTGCAATGAAATGGGGCATTTTGCCAACAATCGCCTCTAAGAAGGAGGTGTCACCCGGTTCGCTTTAACTTGGGGAACACACCGGCAAGGACTCCGCACTAATCATGAACCGCAAGGCCAACAACGCAGCCGACTCCATCCCAAGGAACGCACGAGGCGTAGTCAACCACATCACGGCAGATGAAGTCCGTAACGCCTGACGTTGTAATCGGGTAAGTTCCTAGTAAACTCGCATCAGCCATCGCTTTATTTGATTCCGAGCTTCGATTCTTTTATTTCCGAGATTTTGCTGTTCAAAATGATATGGAAATAGTGAATCTTAAATGTGTGCTCATAGTCCAATCTCTCGGATCGTAACTCCGATCTAAAGTAGGATGTTCGGGTAGGAATAATAATTAATGGAGTTGAGTTCCTAGCTAACTTAATCGCCCTTAATACCCAAACCTTGGATGTTATCCTCGGGAATGGATTGGTTAATCGATCACAAGGCGATTGGATCATGGAAAAGAGTCATATCGGTCGAGAGCCCTGATGGAAAGAAAATTGAGTTTGAAGCGAAACCAAGATTTAGATGGACAATTGATGGTCAACAAGATGAAGACTGCCACTTAGAGGAAGTCTCCATAGTCAATGAATATCCGGATGTTTTCCCGTAAGATTTACTCGAATGCCGCCAGATAGAGATATCGAGTTCGTGATAGAACTAGTTCCGTGGACAGCCCAATAGCTAAGAGACCTTACAGGATGTCCACAGAGGAATTGGTGGAAATGAAGAAGCAAATTGAAGAACTCACTGAAAAGGGATTTATAAGACCTAGTTCATCGCCATGGGGAGCACTGTCTTATTCGTTAAGAAGAAGGACTAAGTTTCAGGATGTGTATAGACTATCGTGCACTCAATGATGTGACGATAAAGAATAAGTATCCGCTACCGTGATCGATGATTTGTTTGACCGCTTGAGAGGAGCAGGAGTATTCTCCAAAATTGATCTTCGATCAGATACCATCACCAAGATCCGATCGAGGATATTCAAGACCGCATTTTCGTCAAGATATGGACACTACGAGTTTACAAAGTGATGTCTTTTGGTCCGACAAATGCACCAAAGATATTTCATGAACTTAATGAATAAGGTTTTATGGAAAACTTGATAAGTTCGTCGTCAGATTCATAGATGACATCCTTATCTATTCCAAGACGAGAGAAGAGCACGAGCACTTGAGGCTAGTCCTTGAAAAGTTGAGGGAACAACAGCTTGTTTGCGAAATTTAGCAAATGTGATTTCGAAAGATAAGGTGGAATTTCTTGGACACATAATGACAGCAGAAGGAGTTGTCAGAGATCCAAAGAAAGTGGAAACGGTTTTACATTGGGAATAACCAAGACGGTAACCCAAACCGTAGTTTCCTTGGAATGGCGGGTATTACCGTCGATTCATTGAAGGATTCTCTACGATTGCGAGACCTCTCACGCAATTGTTGAAAAAGAAAAGAAATTTTTATGGACACCGAGTGTGAGAAGAGTTTTCGTGAATTGAAAAGGAGGTTAACATCGCACTGTATTAGTTTTACCGACGCTCACCAAGACTTTGACATTTATTGTGATGCATCGCGTCGTGGATTGGGATGCGTGTTGATGCAAAATAGGAAGGTAATTGCCTATGCATCGAGGCAATTGAGACCACATGAGGAGAACTATCCGACTCATGATTTAGAATTAGTCCGTAGTGCATGCACTAAAAATATGGCGCCATCATCTCATCGGAAATAGATGTGAAGTATATACGATCATAAAAGCCTTAAGTATATTTTCACACAAGTCGACCTAAATATGAGGCAAAGAAGATGGTTAGAGTTAATCAAGGATTATAATGTGGGAATTCACTACCACCCGGGAAAGCCAACGTGGTGGCGACGCCTTGAGCAGTAAAGAACCACAAAGTAAATATGCCGTTGGAAACAAGTCAGCAGACTGTGTAGGGATTTTAAACTAGAATTGGAAATGGTACCAAAAGGATTCCTAGTAACTTTGAAGTAAGACCTACCTCGAAGATCGATCGTGGAAGGGCGTAAAGATGATGATAAGATCAAAAGAATTAAGGGCAAAATGGATGAAGGCAAAGCAAAAGATTTTAAACCGATGAACAAGGTACTATGTGGTTCAAAGGGCGATTTGTGTGCCGAACAAAAAGGAGTTGAAGCAATTAATTTTGGGAGAGGCCCATGACTCCAAGTACTAATTCATCCAGAAGTGCGAAATGTATCAAGATTTGAAGGAAAATTTTGGTGGCAAGCATGAAACGAAGTCGCGAATCACGTTGCATTATGTGACATATGCCAAAGGGTCAAAGCTATGCACCAAAGGCACGCAGGCTATTACAACCCTTAAAGATACCGAATGGAAATGGGAGGAAATTGGTATGGATTTTATAACCGGATTGCCCGTAACGCAAAGTGGATATGATTCCATATGGGTCATAGTAGATCGCTTAACTAAGGTGGCACATTTCATACCAAGAAGACCACTTATTCCGAGACCGTTAGCGTAACTTTATATGTCCGTAATTGTCTGCTTACATGGAGTGCCAAAAAGATAGTGTCTGACAGAGGTACCCAATTTACCTCCAGATTCGGGTAAGCTTCATGAAGCAATGGGGACTCGCTTGAACTTCAAGACAAAGATACCATCCGCAGCATGATGGACAAACCGAGAGAGTCAATCGATATTGGAAGATATGTTGAGGGCATGTGCCTTAGCATATTCCACTTCATGGGACAAGTGTTTGCCTTATGCCGAGTTCACTTATAATAACAGCTTATCAAGCAAGTTTACAAATGTCTCCATTTGAAGCTCAGATGGTAGGTCCCGTCGAACACCATTGAATTGGAATGAGACAAAGTAACGACATGTTTTCGGACTTACATTCTTCAGAAGCGGAAGCACGATCACCCCGTCGTGGAAAGATTGAAGATTGCACAATCCAGTAAAAGAGTTATGCCGACAACCGTCGCAGGAACTAAGCTTTGAACCCAAGATTTTGTGTATCTTAGAGTAACACCACTCAAAGGAGTCGAAGGTTCCATGCAAAAGGGAAGCTCGCACCGTATATGTCTGACCATTCAAAATCTTGAGCCGTAGAGGTGAAGTTGCGTATCAATTGAGTTACCGCAGCCTTTGGCGGAGTGCATGACGATTCCATGTGTCTCAATCAAGAAGTGTCTTCGAGTACCTAAGAGCAAACACCTTTGGAGGCAATTGAGCCGCAAGAAGATCTCGACTTACAAAGAACATCCAATGAAGATTCGGACGAATGGACAGAGAGACAAGGAACAAGTCAACGCGCTTCGCAGAGTTCAAAGGAGCAACCATTCGAAAGTGAAGCAACGTGGGAACGTGAAGAAGATCTCAAGAAGGAGTTCCCTAACCTGCTTCTATAGATGTACCAATCTCTGGGACGAGATTCTGTTAAGGGGGGGAGGTTTGTAACACCCTAATTTTTGCTCTAATTTAAATTTTGAGAGTATTTTTGATTTTTGTGAATTTTTGGGAATTTATTGAAATTTATTTGGAATTACTCAAAACTAGCCTTCCTTGAAAACAATTAAATAATGGAAAAGTTCTAGCAAAGTTTTATTGAAAATATTTTATTTGAGTTCCAAATATCTCAAAGTATTTTCTCGAATTTTTCTAGAATTTTTCGCTATTTTAAAAGCCCCAAATGATTTAAGTGAATTTCTAGAATTATTTTTATTGAAAAAGGTTTTAAAGTGGTTATGAATGAATGGGCCGAGCCCATTCATCGTGCGCTGCCGCCGCCCATCCGCGCCGAAACCCTAGCGCCGCCACCTGCCGCTCGATCCGGATCGCACGCTCGCGCGCGTGCCACGTCCGCCGCGACGCGCTGAGCCTTCGGATCGTCGCCAGACGGACGCTGCGGATTGCGCCACGCCGGCCGTCTTCGCGAGATCACCGGAGCTAATGCCGCCGACCGCTCCGCTGCTTTGCCGCCGTAGCGCGCACGCCGAGGCCCTTTATGCACCGAGTAGCGCGTCCGCAGAGCTCCTTCACAAGCTTTTTGACTCCTCGCACGCACGCCGAGACCCTCTCTAGCGCTGAGCGAAGCTCGCCGTGAAGGCGCCCTTGTGCCGCGCTGTTTTTGCTTCCTCTCGCCGCCGTCCGTCGCTTCCGCGTGCTCGGCCCGTGCCCGAAGTTCACCAAGCAAGACGACGAGTGGACCACTTCTTCTCGCCGAGAAGCCTCGCAGCAGCCGCCGAGGTCATCTTCCCCGCCCGGCAACCTTCGCTTCGCCGCCAACCTCGCCGAATCGCGCCGACCGTCCGATTTGCATCGCTCGGTTCGTGAGTCCACGAGCCTCCATCTCTCGTAGATGTTTAGATTGAATCGTAACAGCGATCTAGAACGAACGGCGTGATTAGATCTAATGTCCGCGATATGTTTTTGTCTTAACCGCTGGATCGATAGTGGACGCGTAGAGATTGAACCACGCCGCACCATGAACGATGAAATACCGTACCGTGGACCGCTGGATTAGATCTCGAACGGTAGAGATTGATCCGGTTTTGCCCTAAGGATCTGCGCGCTGCTCAGATTTGAACGAAGCGGCGGAGATGGCACCGCATTCTCGCCAAATCGCGCGGTGACGTGGCGCGCGGACCGAGCGCAGACCGATCCGGCCATTGCTTTGGCGCGCCGCGATCGCGCGCGTGGCTACGAGTAAACCGAGGCGCCGCAGCGGGCGGTGTGGTGCCGCCGTTAGATCCGAGGGCACCGCTCGATGCGCGACGCGTGGCCGCGCGGGAATCGAGGCGCCGCCGCTGGCGGCGGAATCCAACCGCTGGATTTAGGCCGATCACCGGATGCGCTGACGCGCGTCGCACGATCTCGGTGCGCCGCGCTGCGTGAGGATCCGACCGCCGGTTTTAGCGAACGGTCCGATTTTGCCGCGTGGCTGCACCGCTCGCGAACCAAGCCCACGGAGACCGTAGCCAACCCGTAGACTCACCCATAGATCAGAGCGACGTGGCGCCTCCGGCGTACACGTCGTCGTGGCCGACGCTATCGCCGACGCCATAAATATTTTCATATATAAAATATTTTGGCCGGAAATTATTTTGTGCTGACGTCATCATGAGGCATGCTGACGTCATAAATGTGAATTTCAAGTATAAAAATAATTCAGAAAATCGGATTTTCTTAATTTCGTATTTTCGATTTTATTCAAACTTCAAATGACTATAACTTTTGCATTTTAACTCGGATTTGGGTGATTCAAATTTCTAAAAATTCATAAAATTGTGAGCTATTTATTGGTGAATTTTATTTGAATTCTTGAGGACATATAGTCTTCTGTATTGGCTATTTATTGTATGCTTTGTTTGTACGCAGAGACGTAAATTTGCCGAAGTTTCGAGGAAGAATTCGTCGCCAAGACCAAGCTTCGAACACGACCAGCAACTCTTTGAAGGCAAGTGATGCTTTGATCATTTTGATCCCAGATTTTAAAATGTAATTTATGCTTTGAAACTATGCATGCTAATTATTTAAAATGAATTTAAATTAATTTGGGATAATGTAGTTAATCAACCCATTTTGTTATGCCACCTTGAATTATTAATTGTATGCCTAGATCATTGTCACCCTAAGTTCGATTATATTAGTTGGATGTTAATATTGTGCCAACACGGAGGCTAGACCGTGAGTAGATGCTTAGCCTTGCAACGAATCATGAATGATCTTTCGGAAAAATGCTACAATATTGATTAAAGACATATTGAATGTATTTTGAAAAGTGGTGTGATGATGCCACATGTTGAGATTGAGGTACAAAGAACTGTGGTTCCGCATCGATATTGAGTTATTGGCCGCATGTGTTGTACAATAATCAACTGGGTGGAAAATGATTTAGACTGGGCAAGTGGCAAGAGGTCAGATGCCGAGTGGGCCTGTGTGGCATTGGGTTGTTGAGTGATGTGAGTCTGTGTGCCACATTGGGCCGTGGTGCCATCGTTGAGTGTTGAAAGTCTTGCCTTGGCCGCTTAAGGACTTCACCTTGCAAGCCTTTGATCCGAGTCACCTGCATAACCACATGTCCGACATGGGATGCACCTAGTTGACTAGGGTTCGATATCTTCCTCCGATACTCGGGTGACAGACACAGTGGGTGTATCTCAGATGGGGAGCGCACTGCTACGGCTTGGTGCCCATCCAACGGTGATTGGCCGGTCCTATACTTCGCCTCGTGTGAGGGAAGTGATAGTAAAGGCAATACCGAGAGGTTCTTTGGTTAAGGTAGAAGTTCCCAAAAGCTTTGTTGCGGACAATCACCGTGTGGTGAGCGGCCGATCTTGTGGGTAAAGTGTACAACCTCCGCAGAGTGTCAAAACTATTCAATAGCCGTGCTCACTGTATTGAGCATTGCTCGGGATTACACCAAGGGTAGTTTTTCATAAACAAAACATGGAAGGGTGGTGTGTGCCGTGTTGGAAATGAACTAATAAGGTCAGTGCCGAGAATCTTCAAGAAAAACCATTTGAAATTAGTATTACTTATATCCGTTTCAACGCTTTAATCTAAACAAGATACTAGTTTAAAAATGCCGCTTGATGCAAAAGGATCAATTAAGCCAATCCATTGGAATAAGCTTTGCATATAGTAATAGTGCCGATTCATGCATTACTTGTTGAGTGCCTTGTGTACTCACCCCACCTTGCTTATCAACCCCAACATCGGTGGAGGAGACTACACCAAGATGGGAGGAGGAGTACGCCGAGGACACGAGCAACTAGGGGCAAGCCCAATCGGTTGCTGTGGCAAGATGGATGCTTACACGACTTTTTATGTTCCGCCGCTATTTCTTTGTTTTGAATAATGTGCCTGCGTGGTCGACTTATCTCGTAAGGAGACCATAAGGTTGTACAACTCGCTTTATATACATGTTTGCACTATTTATTCTTATATCCTTGTGAATGTCTGTGATGTGCAACCTCGTATGATCAGTGTGCTAGCGTGATCCTCGGATCGCATGTAATACACAGAGGGTCCGATTTGATTCGGTCCCGACAATCATGGTCCAATGACAAGAGCTCGTGCATGTAAATTAAATCATGGGTGAGCTCATTTCGCTGCTCATAATAATGATATTGAGGATGGGATGCTACTAAATATTTGTGATGTTTACTACTTAGGAACATGGGAGAAGAACCACCAGATGTGCACAAGCACTCGCTTTGTTGGCACAATTCGATTGACGCCAAGTTGAACCGGCCACTTTACTCCAAGTTGGCGACTATCCAAGGGCACCATCACCTCCATGTAACCACATGCCCAGCTGGACTCCACCCTTTCCACGCAAAATTAAGTCGACTCCAAGTCGTCCACAATTCGGGCTTTGTGTTCGCCTTCAACAAGACACATCACTTCATTAAATGGGCATATCTCCCTCATATGGAGTCCAATGGAGGAGTTCTTGTGCTCGTTAGAAAGATAACGATGCGATCTTTCCAATGGATCTAGTCCCAGCCCTAGATTCATTGTGAATCGGCTAGAATCATTGAAACAATGTGTTATATTACTGTTTTGGGCTGTTTCGGGCTTTGTAAGCGTGTTGGGGCCCAAGCCCAGGTTGTGTGTGCCCCCTGGCCGCGCAAACCCTATCTTGACCCTCTCACCCCCTTCCTCTCATATACTCAGTAGCCGCCACCTTAGACACTTGGGTTTTGCTTAGATTACAGCTAGACACTCTGTCAGTTTTTCGCCGTACATCGGTTTGTGGAACCCCAACTCGTGTGCTTAATATAATTCGCGATTTCGGATTGCATCTTCTATGTTCTTGCTTGTGTTATCGATTAGCATGCGGGGAATTAGCCTTCTTAGCGAGGTCAACCGTGTTTGTGCGTGGTTGATAACCTACGGAGCTGTGGTGTAGCGATTGTAGGCTTCAGATCAGTTCTGATTGGAGGCCGGATCGTCAACGTTGAGTTCTCCATTAATCAATTTACTACTACCTGTCGGAAGATTGGGCCACCGTTCGCATCAGGTATCGGTTCGGTTACCAAAAGAATCGCAAAGATTTCCTCTTTATCTGCGCCTAAATCGGTCAAGTAACAAGCGCATAACACAATACAGTCACAGAAAACGAAAAGCCTTGAGCAATAAATTCTTATTTCACAAGACTTGGGGGCTAGCTGACGAGGATTAGGACCCTGCTTTCCTTTTTTGGGTCCTCTTTTTATATAATTCGTGACCATGCGCTGGTAAATAGGGCCTCTAATACTTAAGCCCATAATTCTTCAAAGACAAAAGTCCATCTCTATTCGAACGGTTAGATCTTCGACCAGTTTAGTCCAAGATGGTCAAACTTAGCTTCACACTGATCGCCTCCGACCAGCGACATAGCTATCCCGACCAGCAAACTGGTCGAGGTAAGCGGTTTTTCCCACACAGCCCTCTGTGCAGACAGTTATCTGACAAAAATACATAATCACTTGAGAGTTATCATCAGAAAAGGCGCCCTTTGGCGAGAAGACATCGTTTGACGGAAAGACATCTCCTGGAATTCAATTGCCGCCTCTTCATCAAGAATAAATAGGGGGCCAATCCACGTTGTGATGATATAATCGATTCATCCCACAATCAACAAAGATCAAGCATCCAAAGGTCTAGCATCACTTGTAACTTGTGATTAGCCTTTTGCAATCATGTAGATCATTTTGTACTAGGACATTTTTGTCACAATCGTTTGGCTAATAAAGAAGCATGCCTATATTTTTCATTGTTTCTATTTCAATATTCAAGGGCCCACATATCATAAAATTTTATGTAAGTTCGATTAAGAGACCGATGGTTCTGAACATCGACACAATTCTTTTGAATTTTTTTTGTATGATCCTATACTACTAAATATGGTATCATAGATTTTTAGAGCATCATCAAACTTGTATATTTTTATAAAAATATGACAATTGTTTCTATTATTTTTATAAAACATCTCAAAAATTCAGTTTTTCAAATATTTTATGGAAGATGACATTCTTAAGGGTATAGACCCAAATATAGTCAAATCCTTTCCAAAAACGTTGAAATCCGGTCAAAATTACTAATATTTTTTTGAAAATACTATAGCAATTTGATTTTTTCCAAAAAAATTTATTCGGTCAGGATTTGGAATCTTGTCCGCAGCTGAAATTTCCAAAATTTTGACATGATTTTGAACCTCCTGCGATAAAGGGGTTATTGATACGTATTGATAGTGGCTTATAGTGTCATTTCTCAAGTATGGTGCATGGACCGCTTATTGAGGTTGTCACTTTTCTAGCACTCTCCTATTTTTTTTTTGCAAAAATAGCTCTCTCCTGAAAGAATTGCAAATCTAGCCCTTCCCTTACTACGAAAGGCGACACCTAGTGCGGGAGGCCAAGGTGCCACACAGACGTGGCGCTGGAGGCAAGCGACGTAGGAGCTGGTGGTGAGCACGATAGCAGGTGGCTGTCGCGCTCTGGAGGCACCGAAGGAGTCGATGCCTCAAAGGGGAGTGCTGGAGCAGGCGTGGCGTGCGTGGGAGCGGTCGTGCGATGCGCGGGTGGAGCGATGCCGTGGACGGGAAGCGCGGGAGGCCCTTCCGCGGTAGGGGAGCGTGGAAGGTGCTTTTCGCGGTGGGTGGAGGGCTAGATTTGCAATTTTATTCTGACGGAAGCTATTTTTAAAAAAAGATGGCAAGGTTGCGTAATAATGATCATTTCAAGTTATTGAGGTTAGTTATGCAATTGCTTAAGCCATATATGCTTGTCTTCGTGATTCGAGAGGTCGCATGTTGAATTCCCACTAAGGTTTATTCCGCCCATCCAAATAAGACCTAAGATATGTAAGACAGGTTTTCTAGCACGAAAGTAGGTTTCAAAGAAGTTATGCGAACAATCTTCAAATTAATAGATTTCCAAGAAATTTTTGAGCTCATTTAAACCTAGGGTGGTCCATGTAGGCCTTTATCCCCTGGGTATACATGAGCTTGGTCCGAGTCTGCTAACTAGCATTCCTGTACCATTGCAGCTACTACTGCATGCATCGTGTAGACCACAACCTCATAGCATATTTGAGAACTATTCATCTAAATGGCTCCATAGGCCTAATATTTTTGCAAATCTGATCTCCGCGCGACAAAAATTGCAAATGTAGTCTCCTGGTTGAGTGCGAAAGACCCGGTAGGGGACAGGTCTACCCCTGTCATGTTATGCAACCATGGAAGGATGCTGCTACCACGGTTAGCTGTGACCGCGACATCGCACTACCGACGCGGAGGAAGGAGCCTACCGCAATAGGCGAGCGGCAAGCTTCGTCATGTAGGGTAGAGCGGCAGTTGCTAAGGCTCCCGACACAAATAGGTAGAGAAGCAAAGAAATGCATGCCCACTACAAAGGGCAAGAATTTTATTAAGTAAAATTTCACTTGTGCGGATGACATGGCATATAGAATTCGGTTCGATACAAATGACAATATGGATGAACCATAAACATAAACTACAACTAAAGTACATGTGCACATTTTGGAATTGAAAATATGGGGATGGATTCCACGAGGGCAAGCCCTTAAGGCTCAAATATGTAATCTTACTACACCCATATGGAGTGTTGATCATGAAGATGGCATGGACGCGCTGGTTGTCACGGTAGTGGCAAGTGCAATCGCAGCTCGGATTACCACAAGAGGTGAAGTGTGGTACTCGCTGTCGAGGTGGACCACCTCCTCATTGTTCCTCTCCCGATCATTTGCCTCGAGGTCATCGCTTTGCCACCGGCTCTTTGTTGTTGTTCTTCTCTGTAGAGCTTCTCTCACATTTCGTCAAGGCGTCCTAGCACTGTGTGGATGTAAACTTGGTAGGTATGTGATATGCTGGATCTACCAATTCAGTGAATTTGCAATATGCGGTTTACAAGGAAGAGTAGGTGTTAGCGAGCAATATAGCGATACATACGTGAAATCATAAGTAAGAAATGAAGTAGTTAACATGAATAGAGGGCATAAAAAAATGACATCTTGCTTGCCAATGGTCATCGAAACCTAGACTACCACATCGAGATTGTGCTTGCATTTTGAACAATGCTCGAGGAGGTGTCCATAGTCAAGTAGTGGATTTGTAGTGGTGTTGTAGTCTCGTGTTCTGAGGGAAGATCGTATGGGGGTCCGGGTTTAGGGACCGTAGATGGTTGTTTCCTCGAGATAAGGGTCATGCCTCAAAACCGTGATTGTCCACGCCTTCCCCTTCCACGCTTTGAACTGCTCGCTCTGCTTTTCATAACGCATATGAAACAGCTTAGTTCGTGATGCATGGGGTATTTTATAGGATAAGAATGGCCGAGTAAAACTAGTGCGACATGTCGTGTCATTGAGCAAAGCAGTGGGACTTGTCGTGTCACCGAGTAAAGCTAGTGGGACTTATCAGTCACCGAGTAAATCTAGTGGGACTTGTGAAATCATTGAGGAAAGCACGATAGTTATCAAATCGTGAGGAAAGCCGTGTGACTTGTATGTCACCGAGCAAAGCTAGTTGTACTTGTCAAGTTACTAAGAAAAGCTAGTGGAGTTGTCAAGTCACCGAGAAAAGTCATGGAGTTGTCAATTCAAAGGAGGGAAGTCGTGGAGTTGTCATGCAAGTCCGAAAAGCAAGTGGCGCAGTGTTGTCATGTCCGATGTAAATTAAATGGCAGTGTATTGTCAACTCACGGGAAACAATTGTCGCAAATGTTATGTCATCCGTCATGCATATACTCCACCCACATTGCGCTGTTCGTCACCTTGCATAGCTCACACACATACTTGATGACCCACTTACAACTCTTACATTTACAAACCTAGATTATAAGCTTCTTCGTGCAATCTCTCTATCGAATGAGCTCCTTATGCACCTACGGAGTTCAGCCCATGCTCATCTCCTTCAAACCCGCCATCCGATCACCTTTTGTTCGCAATTTGATAGGTCCACCCTATATATCCCTCTCGACCGCACTGTCATCGTAAAACACAAACAAATCTTGAATTTCGACATCACATACCTATCATTACAAATGAAGCACGCTCATCAAATAATAACATATCATCGCCACGCCCTTAATCATTATTTATACATAAAATTCACAAATAATTCAAAATATTATTCTTTCGCTCACTATTATTTTTCCAAATCAATATTACTACATGATGCATGTTGTTTTCTCGCATGCATACGCATTACAAGTTGTACTTACATTGCAATTCACGAAATAATGCCATCATCGTAACATCTAATACATGTATACCAAATAATTCTTTTCTGTATATTATTTTTCCACTTCATTAATACTACTACATGTATATGTACTACTAATAATCATAAATTTTTTACTCTATATACTAATACCATCATTATATAACAATGCTTACTTTTTACACCTTCCCACCGTTATTTACACATCACTACTATTTTTACACCTCACTAATTTCGGTACATACACACCGTGCATGCATGCATTTCTTATATCAATTTTATTCTATTTTTAATGCCCCAATTTTATGTACTACTAATTATACTAATATTTTACTCTATGTATGAATATCATAATAATAATAATAATAATAATAATAATTACTTTTCATACCTTCCCACCATTACTTACCTCTCAATATTATTTTTCTATCTCATTAATTTCGCTAAATACAAGCACTTCGTGCATGCATTTCTTATACAGACAACGAGGTGACACGCTGCCGAGCTTCTTGGGTGCGGTACCCCCTTACGCACTCCGAAAGCACAGCACTGATGTCACCTCATGTGCCTTCCGCACTCGCCTGGGCTACCGTGCTTGCCACCCACTTCTGAGCTTCCCTATCACAACAGGTGACAAACATCACCTATCGGGTCTTCTGCAGTCGCATAGGGGGCTAATTTTGTAATTTCGGGCGCAAGGTGGCTATTTTTGCAATAAAATCTGATGAGGAGGCCCGAACAATAAAAAATTCCATATTTGAACTACTCATGGTACAACGATGATTCTGCAATTGGCATCAAAAGAAGGGTAAGAAGAGATGGAAGATTGGAATAAAGCAAACAACACCACCATCTTTTGGCAAAAGATTTACATAACCAATTCAAACTTTAGGCTCTTAAAGAAAGAGACTTCCTACGCATTTCAATTGCAATGAATTCAACACCAAATATACTTTAAAACCCCAACTTTTGTTCCAATTTGGGTTCTCTCTTTTCTGCCCTAGCAAATGTGAAATAGGAGACATCAAAAAGGAAAAGAAAGAAAGAAAATCTTTGGTGGAGAATCACCTGGGCAATAGGCCGTGCCCTTTTGGGTTGGCCCATGGCATGGCCACTGAGCACGGCCCAAAGCACAAGATGGATGTCTTTTGCCCAGTGCCAATATGACATGAATGATAGATGTATAGGCTTGAAAACTTGGCACGATAGGCGGCACAAAGACATCATGACCAACTGGACGGTCTCGACCCATCATCAACTACCTTACCTCAAAGAACCTAGCCCATCATCAAATACTACCTCTCCACTTTGTCTCCTCCCATGATCCATTCGATGCGCCGTCATCTTTCCATACCTCTATCGCTTCCCCTCTCTCTCTCTCGCCTCCTCCTCCTCGCTTCTTCCCCGTGACCGCCACCTACCCCCATCATCTCCTCCTCACCGCCCTCTGCCGCCTTGGTGCCAAATTCAGCGCCTTCGATCACACCACCGTCGGATACGGCATTGCGACATCAAGACTACTAGCTACGCCGACCGTCCCGAGGAAGAAGACGGCGACGACTAGAAAGGAATAAGATGGCAATAGCATTGGATCACAACAATCCTTACCGCTTTGGCGCTGAATCTAGCGGTCTTTTTCCTAAATGAATAAATAAAATTTAGTTCTTTTTCTCTAAATAATTATGTGTACCAGATCCTATCCGGTGGTCATCTATAGTGATGGATCGACGGCGACAACATTCATGACTCCACACATCTAACAGGACAAGGTTTGGGCCGACACGACACGACGGCGGCACAGCGTGTCTTGGGCCTTGCCTAGGCCTCGCCGGAGAAGAGTAGAACCGGCGAGGCGAGTAGAACTAGCACAACACGGCATGATGAGGTGATCATGCCGTGCCGGCCCAGCCCAGCCACGCCCACCTCTTATTGGACATGCCCTGGGAAACTTCCTCACATGAAAGCTGGAGAGGAGAAAGAGAGATGATGTGCCAGTGACCCAGTGCATTTCACGAGCATTCCTTCCTGCACAAAGATCAGTGCAGCGTTGTTCCTGTCTCAAAGATGCCCACAGGCCATAGCTCTTCTATGTATCTCATCTCTCCATCTTTTTCTTCTTGTTTTGAGGATGCAATGCGTGCCTCTAGGAATAATTTTGCACTTTAGCTCTTAGAAAAAAATCCATTTTTCTTCTTTAAACCATCAAGTTGGTCAACTTAACCCCTTAAACTTTTTTTACCCCTAAACTTTTAAAATCGGATCACTTCAACCCTTGACACCGGTTTTGAAGGTGGTTTTGCCTACGACCATCATGTCACCCACTTTTGCCACATTGGCCCTCCAGGTCATCTCTCTCTTCTTCCTCTCGTTCCTTCTCTTCCCTCTCCTTCCTCCCCATCAATGGTCTAGGCACCAAAAGCTTGTCCCTCTCACGTGAGGTCACCGATCTAAAGCTTGCTGCGCCTACCCATCCTGCGACGCATGCACCTAGAGGGGCACTCTGCAACACAAACATGAAGATGCACCATTGCACCTTTGCTACACACCACGTTGATCTCTCAATCCGCTGAGCTATGTCAACATCCGTTCGTGTCATATCATGTTCCACATCTCACTACCTCTATTCCCCAATTTAATTCTATTATTTTGCTCACATTGGCTGGAAATTGGGTTTCTCCTTCATCACCATTAGGGCTTCGCTTAGCCTTTCGTCACCTATGGTGTGTCTTTGACTAATTCACCCATACCAAAGAATCCTCGCAGTTGTTGTACATATGGACGAACTCCCTACCATCAGAGACCATCGAGCTTCGCCTCACGAGCACCCAATGCATAGTCGCCGCCTTGCCTGTTGCCACCTTGTCTCCGACATCCCTCATTCCAAACCACCACCATCATTGATTTACCCGTGTCGCGTGCAACCATTTTGCCCATCCCCTGTGCATTGACACCCCTCCCTTCCTTGCTGCCCTTTTCCATCCAAGACGTTCACACAAATCTTGAAGCAAGCTAAAGCAAACGAACAGATAAAGAGTCATCATTTATCCATCATTCATACTATAATCTCTACTACTTCTAATTAGGAGTTGGTGGCAGTCCGTTCTCCTCTAGAGTAACTGATTCGTTGGATCTGACGTGAACGGCTGAGATAGAAGAGGATTTAATCCGATAGTCCCACCCTTTCCTCTGATCTTCTCACACGCTCACGCAACCTGAACCGCGTACCACTCCAGTCATAATGTTTTTCATCTCAAACCATTTTTGACCCCGCAACACCTCTCCCTCTCTTGATCCGGCACGCTTAGCTCTCTCTCTCAAATCTCTTTAGAGGAACAAGCATTTCCTACTATTGAAATATAACTAAAGTTAGTGCTCTTTGCAAATAATTTTTTTTGTCGCAAATTGAGTTTCTGTTGCAACGCACGGGCACATAACTAGTATAAAAAAAAGAGTTGGTAAATAATAACAATTCCTCCTTGGCCTCACTCCCTCTTCCCCAATAGCAAATGGGTCCCGCTCACAATATTTTCTTTTGAAAAGACAAATTAAACTGTGAGTCAATGAAAAGTAGGTCCTCCTTAATTAAATGATTTTTGTTAATAATAGTAGCGAGAAGTTTTTTTTGGGCTATATTCATGGGCTCTAATTTTGTGTGTCTAGGTCCGATGGTCATGGTACTTTTATGTGTGAATTGGAGTATCTTCTGTGGATGGACCTATGCATCCATGAGTGTGGACAGAGAAATTTCTATGGTTCGATGATAGCAGCGTTCACATGTGATGACAAGGGCAAAGCCGAGTGACATGGTAGCCACAGTGGCAAAACCACCTTCAAAACTGGTGTAAGGGGTGAAGTGACCCGGTATTGGGGGTTAAAATAGAGTCAAAAAAATGTTTAGGGATTAAGCGGACCAGCACTGATATTTCAGTGGAGTAAGATAAGACTTTTTCGTTAACTCGTTGTATGCTTTGATTTTGAAGTCTATGTTTAGATTGTTTTGGATTCCAAAAGCTGCCATGGAGATAATGCAGACACTGCAAGTCTGCAATGTGCACTGGCATGACTGTTTGCCTAGTTTGTTGTATCAGTCACCAGTGGCAGTGTAGCACTGACTGAGCTAGGCAGCATGTGGGTGTAGCAAGCAGTGTAAGGATGACTTGGTGTCATGTTGTGTATGTCGTCTGCGTGGATACGACTACAACTCTACAAGCAAGGAGATACGGCCTGAGTTCCTGATCTACTTGTAAATATTGTCCCAAATCAAATAAACAGAACAATGGTACCAGACTAGGATATTTGGCTAACTTCTTTCTAGGTTGCAAATGTCTGTTTGAGCCCACAATACACTAAAAAGACAAACATAAAAGTCACTAAAGTGGTAACCATACTTAGCTGAGAATATTGTTGGAGAAAGAAGAATGCCTTCTCTCTTCAAATAAGTTCGGAGTGTTCTGTGCTCTGACATTTTTCTAAATCCATGATGACCAACTGGCAAATGAGGATCCTATGCAGTGCAACAGTTACAGTACCTAATAGATGCTAAAGTACTTAAATGTTTCTGGCAAATTCAGGCACTCCTATTATTATGTGGAAAAAAAGTCCACATAGCACCTCCCTCATCCCCGAACTTTACCTGAAAATCCGTTCAACACCTCCAACTTTAAAATCATGTATCTAGCATCTTGAACTTTACAGTACCATCCACTCCCTAACTGGTTTTGCCTACATAGCATCACGAGTGGATTGTTTTACCACGTAAAATGACAAGTTAGTCAAGTTATGTGAACGACAAATGAGTCCACATAAGACAAGTCTTCTCTCTCCTCACTGATAGAGCTAACAAGTGGGTCTCGCTGTTAGTGAGTGAGAGAGAACGTCTCTTCTCTAGGCTCCACCTATTATTCACCAACTTAGCCAGCATGTTAGCATATACGGTAAAACTACTTACTCAAGACACCACCTGAGCAAAACCACCGTACAAAATACCTGATTTTAATGTTGAGGATCCTCGACGGACTTTCAAGTAAAATTCAGTGTGCTATATGGACATTTTCCTTATTCTTGCATGCAGACGACACAAATCTTCTTGGCTTGGGGCCTCTGGCAAATTTATCTTTCTTTGGACAACTGACAATTTTATCTTTGCCAGAGAGGAACACTTCATATTTCTGGCCCAATGGAAAATGAGAAATCCAGGCCCAAACTCGAGACCCACGTATTTCAGGCCATCAGTTTGCGCAGTTTTCTCAATGAAATTCTGATTGTCGTAACTATGTATTGTTAAAAACAAAAACAATATATAACAGATAACATATGCAAGAAGCATGATCATGCATGTGAAACAGCCCAAATTCAAAGAATATGAACGACTGGTACATATTTGAGTTATATTCAACCCAGATAATTCCAATTCCTATCCGTCAGACAAACAGCTTCAATGACTCAATTGATCAAGCACCACAAACCAAGGTTCAAAATCATGGCGAAATTTCAGAAATTTCGGTTGGGGATGATATCCCAAATCCCGACCGAATAAAAAATTTAGGGGAAAAAAATCAAATTGCTACAGTGATTTCAAAATTTCACCGAAATCTCAATAATTTTGACCTGATTTCAACTTTTTTGGACTGGATTTGATTTATGGCCTTTACTTGACGCAAGAAATATTTGTCTGATTATATCTATTTTCCATCCTTTGAATGGACAAGGCTTGATAATTAGATGCAAAGCCGACGCTGGAGCTAACTGTACATTGCCAAATTTTTGATAAGTCTGGCATCCCTTTTAATATTTGAAATAATCTTCCAACATTGTCGGCCAAAAATACCTAGTACGCCTTAACAACCATTTAATCTTATGAGTTGATTGATGGGTTCCGCAAATACCTTCGTGCACTTCCCTCATGGCCACTTTAGCTTCTTCAGCTTCAAGTCATGTCAGTAACAAACCCTCTAAAATCCGATAATAGAGTACATTATCGAAGAGGACATAATTTAGAGCCTGTCGCTTGATTCTCCTATCAGTGGGTTATGAAGGATCGGTCAAATATTCCACTATTTTCATTCTCCAATCGTCTGTGGTGATGCACATAACCATTTTTTCTATTGGTTTGAATTCCTCCAATCGGCCAAAAAATTATAACTCGATGCTTGTTGAGCTAACAAGTTAGCCTTGTCATTTAACTCACAAGGAATATGGCAAATTGAAAAAGATGTAAATGAGCTGATTATATCGAGACACTGCTCCAAATATTAGATCAAAACTTCATCATATCAATTATATTCTCTCTTAATCTGTTAGACCACCAACAGAGAATCACCATAAGCATCAATAGAATCAACTCCGATATTATCGAGTAGCTATAGGCCTTTAAGTAATGCTTCATATTCGGCTTGATTATTGGAACACCTGCAATTCAACCTGAACGCGAACTCAAAGCTATACCCTTCTGACAAAATCAACACTATTCCGATACCATCACCCTCTCGACATATCAATCCGTCAAAAAAATAATTGCCAAGGAACAACAAATACTAGATCAGCATTCATATCGGTCTCATGTCCTGTTATAAAATCGACAATCACCTGACCCTTAACAGTTTTAGCCGATTCATATGTCAAGTCGAACTCGATGAGCATGTACGTCCATTTACCAAGTCGATCTCGTAAAATTGGAGCTGATAACATATATTTTATAACATCGGTTTTACAAATAACTTTACAAGCCGATACTAAAATATAATGCTTAACTTCGTGCAAGCAAAATATAATGATAAGCAGAGCTTTTCTACAAAAGGGTACCTAGTTTTTACATCAATTAACTATCGGCTTAAGTAGAAAATAACTCGCTCTTTACCGTCAATCTCTTGTGCCAAAACAGCTTCAACTGTCGCCTCTTCAGCCGATATATATAATTTAAATGGTATACCTTTTTGAGGTGCGGCTAAAACTGGAGGATTGGACAAACATTCCTTTATGATTTCGAAAGCTTTTTGCTGATCGGCTCCCCAAACAAAGTTTTGATTATCCTTTAATTTCAATGGTGGGGTAAATGAACTAATACACTACACAAATTTGAAATAAATCGTCGAAAATAATTAATTTTGCCGATCAACTTCGTAAGTCTTTTTGCAAACCGTGGCTTAGTCTTGGCTATAGCTTTGACCCTTTCTTGATTAACTTCAATTCCTCTTTCATGAACAAACTGCTAGCATATTTGGCCCCTTATTCCTTTTTTTTTTTTGCAAAATAGGTCCTTCTTTAAAAAATTGCTAAAATGGTCCCTCTCCGTGCTACAGTACCATAGAGAGGAAATCCCGTAGTACTATAGCACGGGATTGCTAGCACGGTATTTTTTTAGTTTGGTATTACAGCTGTGGGGTGGCACGGCAAACCCATTTTAACGCCCGGGCTGCGTGGTATTGCTTGTCCTGTCACTGCATCCACAGCCACGTCGCAAATTCTCGCTCAGCCAGCAAGATTTCTTGGGCGGACTGCACGAAAAAGGGAATGTCGTGCCTTTACTCGCGAAAATTAAATGTCGCGCACCCATTCCGCGATGCAATTCATGCGCCTACTACCACTGAAATGGGCCACGGTCGCACCGTAGTGATTTCTACGCCCTCAGACGTGGAATTTGCGGGCAAGGGGGACATTTCTGCAAAAAAAATTCCATGGGGGTGAGTTGTGTAAAAAAAATTTTAGGAGGCTAGAACAGTGAACGTTTCTTCATGAACCATAAAGCCCAATAACTGCCCAATCGAAACACCAAAATCACACTTGTATGGATTTATCTTTAAACCTTGTGGCCTTGTATTTTTGAACACCGTTTCCAAATCGGCCAGATGTTGCAAATCTTCTTTGGATTTTACAACAACATCATCAATGTAAATTTCTACAATATGGCCGATCAAATCATAAAAGATCAAATTCATGGCACATTGATATGTTACACCAGTATTTTTCAAGTCGAACATCATCACCGCCTATTTAAAACAAACCTAGGGCACTAGGGTACCTAAAAGTTGTCTTAGATATATCGGCTTTTGCTATGAATATTTGGTTATATCCGGTATTACCATCAAGAAAGCTAATAATCTTGTTCCCTGATGCAGCATCGATAAGCATATCGGCTGTTGGGAATGGGTATTCATCCTTCGATGTGGCTTTATTTATTGCTAAAATCAACACACACCCTGTGTTTGCCATTTTTCTTCATAATAGGGACGATATTGGAAACCCATTCAGCATAACGACAAGACCTGATAAACTTAGCTTCCAACAATCGCTCAATTTTTTCTTTTATAATGGTATACAAGCTGGATTAAATCGTTTAGAGGACTGTTTAAACGCCCGATAACCTGACTTTATAGGTAGCCAATGTTCAACAAGTTATCGACTTAAACTAGATATCTCATGAAACTCCCAAGCAAAGTAATCTTTATAATTCTTTAACATCTTGACCAACTTTTCTTTATATAATCTGTGGCTAATTTTGAACTAATAAAAGTTGGTCTTTTTCTATCACCATCACCTATGTCGGCTTCATCCAAAGAAATCATCGACGTGAAATCTTGGCCTAACTTCGATTTCTTGAAAATCTTCAATGGCCTCACGCTATCCGTTGTCCGCCGATAGCTTCATATTTTATCTTGCAAGGCCTTTATTGCTGATTTAGACTCCATTGGCATAAAATTTCACATGTCCGATCAAGCGTGCTTGGTCTTATGTTGATCGGTATAAACCCTGTTTTATTGATGCAGATGAAATCACAATCATCTAGGGTGTTACCCGATATGCACTCGGCCTCACCATGTTGCTAGTTTGCATTTGAACTCTCTATGGCTATATGAGTCGATGTATCAGCTTGAACCACTTCAACCTCATCCCCATTCCATTGGACAAGCATTTGATGCATGGTCGAAGGGATGCATCAGTTGGTCTGAATCCAATATCACCTAATAGAATGTTGTAATTACCCTTAGCGTCGACCATGAAAAAAGCGGTCGGCAATGTTTTGTTGCTGACTGTTAACTTTGTCACCATAACCCCTCTTGTTTTAGTGGGATCGCATGTGAAGTCATTAAAAACCACGTTAGTTTTAATAATATCATCATCGACTTACCCAACTTTTTGCAAGTGGTGTAAAGCATCGATTGACAGTTGCACCTCCATTGACCAAAGATCCTCGATATTGGCTTGCCATTGATATGACCTTTCAAATATAATTGCTTTAGATGTCGATGATCGCCTTAAGGCTTTTGAATGCATCTTGAGACCCCAAGCACAATTGAGCAAATGTTTCTTTAGCCAATACATTACTTATTTTAAACTCACCGGTAAGGTGAACACTATGTTGACATCCATCGAAGTGGAGAATAATCCCGAATCACGTGAATCCAAATCATGGGCTGAATCAAACTCATCTTCAATCGATTCCTTTTTCCTCCATTCCTTTTAGCGATTTTAACCACCGAGTTGATCGGGTTTTATCCCTTTGTTTTTCCTGCTGGCTTCAGAACATCCCGTAAAATTCAAAAATATGAAAAATAAAAAGTTTGGAAATTAAAAATGGAATTGAATAAGAATTTCAATTGGAATCAAGATTTTGATTTGTAAACAATATCTTTTCCTCTTTTCTTGCATTCTAAACTTAAGAAAAGAAATATTTCAATATTAAAACTATTTCTTCCAAAACAAACAAAATATAAAAATAAATTTGAGATGTGATACTTAATTTGAATTTTAATTTCTTGAGTTTTCTAAATTATTGGTTTACCTTGAGTTTTTGCTCTAAAAGAAAAGTTATACATATTGAAATGGTAAATGGTAAAAGTAAAAAGATAAATATCTAGAGCCAATAAAATTTGTAATAATATTATATAAATCCAAGATCCATCCAGGATCCTGATTATGCAACTTTTATTGATCTGGATTAATAAAATAAATTAAAAAGACAAAAATAACCCTGTCTAGATACTCTGAACCGACATTGTAAGAATTATTCAGAAGTCACTATACGTTAAACAGATTCAAAATTTTAACCATGCTGACATATTAATCTTACCCATCCCTGGTAAAAATATCAAGAATTTATCCCTTCATTTACTATTTTTAGATATTCAAAAACAGTCAATCATAAAATCTGAAAATGGTAATGTCAGAATTATTAAAATTAAAATATAAAATATAAAAATATTTAAAATTTATATAATGTCAATAATTCCATTACAGATCTCCATAAAAAGTTTAATGAAATAATAAACTGATTTTGATCTTAAATTAAATAAAACTCAGAATCAACAGAAAATGACAACTATGCATTGTCAGATTTTTATCAAATATTTTTACTAAGAATTTTTATCTAAAAATTTTACCGGACTCTTATTTTTACCTTGAAACCTCTACAAAAATTATCTTAAAATATTTAGTCGTTTTCATGACCCAATCCTATGAATCTATCCCGTGCTGTCCATAGTGTTCGGCAAAATTCTCTTCCTTTCTCTCTCTGACGTGTGGGCCCATCCCTTAACTCGGCCCCACGTGCCAGGCCTGAACCGCCTTTCATCTCAGCCGCTGCCAACCGTGCCCCACTGTCACCCCTTCCCCTTCCTTCTTCTCCTCTCCTCTCGGTCTCTTATGCAGTTCTGCGACGCCTCGACCACCGAGAGACGAAACCTCACCAGCTCTCCTCTCCTCGCTATAAGAACAAAAGCTGGACGTTCTCTGGTACCCATAGCAACTAACCAAACCTCACAAAGCCTCAGTAAAGCTCGCCGGCGCCCTTTTCTTCCCCAAAACTGACGAGAGCCAGAGAAGAGGGAAAACGCAAATCAATCGATTCGGTGAACCACCTCGAATCGCTTGGTCCGGTCGCCTCTTAGCATTCCGCACCCTTCTCCACCTCAATTGGAGCTTTCTTCTCCGTGAACCGTCGCCAGAGTTTCTTCCCGCCGCCATACCCACACGGTGAGAACCTAAACCACCTATTCATTTCCTTGAAGAAGTAGCAAAACAGAATATATGTGATGCACTGATGCTCGTAGAAGTGAAAAAGCTTCGAAAGAGCTAAGCTTGAAGCTCGCCTCTAGCCGCCATTGCGGCCACCGCAGAGCCCTGTCCCGTCGACCCGCTCTCTATTGATCGCATGGGTTCCACCTCGTGTTCCTTGGATCCCCGGCTATCGCTGGAACCGATTCTCGCTTAAGACCTTATCTCGCCGCACGGCTTACCTCCGCCGCCGCCGCCATGGGCACCCGTGGACGACCTAGCTCCAGTACCCAATAGCCGCAATTGAAACCCCCCTAGATGCACGGTGAGGAGTTGAAGCCTGCCGTGTCATCTATTCGCCACCTCCCTAAGCCTGTCGCCGGTGAGCCCCGAGTGTTGTGCTCATCTCCTGGCCGCCTCGTGTGGGGCCAAACCGTTAGTCTCATACGAGCACGGCCTCTCATCATCCGGCCCGCCGTCGAACCTCTGCCCGCGCAAACCAAAAATGGAAGGCGGAATTTCAAAGCGAAAGCGGAATTTCCGTTTTTGGCAGTTTCTCTGATTTCCAGTATTTTCAAACCCTAGAACATTCAAATGCTTATAACTTTTGAACCATTAGTCCAAATGAGATTAAATAAATTTATAAATTCATGATAAATCCTGTAGATTCATAATATGCAAAAATATTTTGGAAATGAACTATATTTAAATTTGAAATTCAATTTAAAGTAAAGGATCAAAAGAATGCCATATGTAGAATATCTGCAAATAAATTCTAATTTGAATGAAACCAATTTTGTTAAAAACATTAAATCCTCAGGAACCTAAATATGCAAAATTATTTATATTTTGACATGATTTACATCATTTTCTAAAAGAAAGTTGTTTCCAATGCATTGAATATTCAAATATGAATATCTTTTGCAAAAATGATTCAAATCAGTTCCTATATGTTTAAAAGTGAGTAATATACTTATATATGCAAAAACATTTAGAACTAAATCTAGTTTGAATTAATTCGAGAATAGATTACTTTCCAATGCATATGAATTAAAATAAATATAACTTAAAACATGCAAATTCAAATAATGGTAAAATGATTCCTAGATCTTTAATAAAATCATGATACCCCTATTATGTAAGAATACCTTATGTTTGCGAATATTTGAATTAAGTACATATTAAATCTTAATGTTTACTTACATGGAAAACATCTCGGATAAAAGTAAAATACTGTGAAACCAACTTTAAAACACTTTTAGTGATGTCCCATGCTAGTGCCAGAAAAATAAATAAATAATCATGTAAGGATCAGTCGCAAACTAAGAACAAAAATTGAACTCTTGTCGCATAAAAGTTAGAATCATTTAAGCAATTTCAACAGCCCGTAGAATATCTCGTCTTAATACAAATTTTATGAAGATCAGTTTGGAAATAATATTTAGGATATGTACTACCATAATCTAGAAAAATATTCTTATTACAACTTGCTTTGCATATAAATCCTATTAGCCAAATAACCTTAAGTAATATGATTTCTGAACTTGATATTGTGAATAAACGAACTTGGAAACAATGACGAAATCTGTAGTTAAGATATTTGTATCACCATAATCTTCTTAAAACTGTAAATATATAACCAGAACCTAGTTTAACAGATCTATCATATTCGGAACCGCTTATTATGCAAAATCAATTAAAAAGGATTAAGTGCTATTCATTTATAGCTTCTAGCTCAATTGTCAAATGTGTTAAATCTATTAATCCAAATAATTTTAGCATCTATAATCCGAAGTTATAAATGCAAGAATTCATAATTTTAGCCTCTTGAATTCGTAATTCAAGAATAGATAATCTATCAAAGAAACCATGTTTTCTTCATCATAAGTCATTAACAATATGTTTGTATAATTATCTAAATCATAAGATATTGAAATTATTCAACACAAACCCTAAGTTACACCTTTCTTATAATTGATTTTATTTGATTCTTCATCTGACTTCTTTTTGCTCTTATTGAATTTGTTGTGTTGTGTTCTTCATTCACCACGTGTAGAACCCGACGCCATTGATTCCATCATCGACAACGTCGACTGCGACCTTGATTTCATCGTAAGCAATAAATAAGCAAGGTAAGCACCCCCTTTGATCATATTGGTCCCAGTTTTATAAATGTTTTCATTAAATGTTTTACTGCATACTTTATTCTTAAAAGTCCGCTATATTACGGTAATGGTAGTTGTACCGTAGTTATTTAGAACTTCCTTGATAAGTAGGAAATTGTGAACTTTGATAACCCTATAATGACGTAGACAATATGTGATGTCAATTTGGGTTACTCACACTTAGTAACTTGCTTAGCCATGCTCAAATGAACATACAACCATGACATGATTAAAGATGTTGGTTATGACATTTAATTGGGTATGACCATTTTTGCGGTTGGTATTTTGGTTGGAAAAATGAAAATAAAACTATGGTTTAGATGCGGGCAATTATTGGCAATAGCCGGGTGTGCATGTCTTTGCACGTAGTGTAGGTGGAGATTATTGCCCGTGGTCGGATTAAGGACCGAGCTATGGGTTGTTTTCGTGCCAAGAATTACCGCATAATCACAAGTGTTTGGTATGGGACAGCCTTAAACCAATTAAGTTATCTAGTTTAACTCGCACTTTGGAAGGTCGAGCAAGACGAGCCGCTTTCTTAATGAATTGCTCGAAGGGACGCCCACACCGAGGTGATCATGGATCAAACGCTTACCGATACACCGGTGTACGCCGCACTGGGAAGCTCCATCATTTCTATGCTCGAGTTCTTCGCCATAGTATGGGTTTAACGCCCCGAGTCGGTGCAAAGTTAACCTAGGTAATGTAAAGGTTTCCGCCATGAACATTCCGCCACTACGCCAAAGGTGCGTGAACTATGCGCAAAAGGAAAAGGTCATGACTTGTGGGTAAAGATGTACACCTCTCGCAGTGTAAACTAATCGATTAGCCGTACTCCACTGTTATGGGAACTTGGTAAAGTTATCATATGGTTAGCTGTTTTTATTTTCATAAAATCTGGTTTCTACCGTGTGTCGGTAATTCCTACCGTGTCAATGGGAATGGTTGTGAATATGGTCAGATACCCAGGTTCGTGATTTCACTTACTCGCACTTTACATACTGTTATTTCAAGATTAAATTGCTTTTACTTAAGATTTGTTTTGCAATCTACTATTATGTATTTACATTTCAAATTGGCTTTATGCAACTAACCATACTAGCCTTTCCTTTGAAATGGCTTGCATATATCATAGGTTTTGCAAAGTCTTATGAGTACAAAGTACTCACCCTTGTTTAATTGTTGTTTTTAGGTGGAGAATCAGATTAGTCCGATACAATATATTTGTCGCAGGATTCGGGATATTGACGATGAAGCTTTTCTAGGGATTATGCCTTGTCAGTTGCCTAAGAGTTGGATGGGCATACTATAAGAATTTTAATCCTTTCCGCTGCATTTCACTCTATATTGTAAGATCTTATTATGTAAATTACCGTTATCATTTGCAATAAAGAGTATGGATGTGATATCAATTGTTGTAAATGTGCGTGCTAGCCATTGATCATGGGACTAGTACTGTATGCACATGAGATTTTTATTTTTGCATTTATGTGAAAATGGGGGTCATTACAGCTTCTCTCATCTCCTGGGTCCTTAGCCTTTGAAGTCATCTGCGTTGTGATTGACTAAGCCTTGGAGGACACCATCTGGGTTTAGGTTCGATCGGCTCACGTATTTTTCCTACCAGATCAACCTTAGTGGTAGAACTTGGCCCCTCTTTCAATTGTGTTTGCGGCTGGATCAGCCTAAAAATCCTTTAATGGATCGAGCCTTTATGGATTTCATCATGATGGCCCTGCATCGGCTCAAATATTCTATCTTTAATGGATCGTCGTTGCCAGTCACCTTGGTGTGGATAATGTTCCATTGGGCAAGTATATGGTGACGGCAGAGCTGACCCTCTCTCCTAGCAAAACTGCCAAAAGGGGCATCGTTGGTGAGCCTTTTCCAGATTGTAGGGCCAATATATATTATCTGGCCAATGTGTAGAATAATATGGCTGTTGCTTCTTCTTTCATACTTTTCTAATAGCCGGAGAAAGTTGGCTTTGGCTTGTGAATTGGTTTTTGTGGTGGCGATTCTCTGTAACATCCCAAAATTTGCCCAAATAATATTTTATTGCTTAAGTGTGCATTTATGATTTTCTGAAATTTATTTGGATTTTTCTGGATTTATTTGAATTAATTTGAAATCAAGTTTATTGCCCTTTTATTCAAATCTATTCAAATCTGTGCAAAGTTAAAATAAAGTTTTGCCAAAAATATTTTATTTGAGTCCGTAATGTCTCAAAGTATTTTTGAGATTTTTCCTAATAGTTTTATCGCTTAAAATAAATAAAATGAATTCTCGGAATTATTTTAAATGGAAAATCCTTTTAAAATCAGTGAATGTTGTTGGGTCAAGCTCAACACTGTATACTGAAACCCGCTGGCGCGCGCCCCGGCCGGCCCATGAGTTTGGTTCCAGAAACCCTAAACCTCGCACTGGCCGGATCGCTTTTCTCCGAGCGCATCGTGCCACGAGGAGCTCGAGTAGTGACCGTCGGATCGCGACATCGCCAGACGGGCCGAGACGCCGCCGCCTTCGCTCGGACTCGAGTCCGCTGTCGACGCCGCCAAATCCTTCACCATGTAGAGCTCGAATTCCTAGGCTATAAGTAGGGGGTAGTCCCCGAGGTTCATCGTGAGTGTGCGCAGCTTTTTCATGTTGGGTTGTCGCCAGAAGCCTCCGTGGACGCTGAGAGCTCGTCGACTTCGTGAGCGCCCGCCGTTGTTCTCTTCGCTGCCGCTGTCCGCCGGATTTACTATTGCCGAGGACGCCAGAGTCATCGCCGCGACGATTCGCGCTTGCGGAGGGTGAAAACGCCGCGGGGATTCTCTCGTCCGCCGCTCTGGCCTTCGCCCCAAGTCCGGTGAGTGCCGCGCCGCGTGACATTGTTTCGGCCGGAGCTAGCCTCACCGCTGGATCTGCATCGCTCGCTCAAGATCAAGCCACGCCGCCGCTCGACAAGAAGTCGCCGCAAAGGTGAGCCGTTGACGATGGCGATGAGCGGTGGAAAGAACGCCACGCTTGCGTTAGTTTCGTAGCCGCTCGATCGGATCTGGTACATCGGATGGAGCTGCCGCGCAGCCCAATCGCAGTGAGGACGCTGTCGGGCGCAGCGCCGGCGCCGTGGACCGGTCCGCGGTGACCGTAGGAGG
Organism: Otatea glauca; assembly: GCA_036346275.1. Classification (NCBI taxonomy): domain Eukaryota; kingdom Viridiplantae; phylum Streptophyta; class Magnoliopsida; order Poales; family Poaceae; genus Otatea; species Otatea glauca. Next base: position 41,289,743 of record CM070721.1, on the reverse strand, counting down.
TCTTGTGGACCAGATCTATATACCGACACGTGGCGCTGCTTGATTGGTCGGGCGCCGGTAGACGTCGCATGATGTCACGCTTATGCAATAATTCGGTTTTCAATTTAAAATAAATCATAATTTCGATTTTCTGATTTTTGCAATTTCAGTATTTATTTCAAACTTCAAAAGGCTATATCGCTTGCATCGTAACTCGGATTTGAGTGATTCAAGTTTCTAAAAATTTGTAAAATTAAGATATATTTAATGGTGAATTTTATTTGATTTTAGAGTTCAATTGCTCTTTTTTGGCATTTATTTGCTTTTCTTCTTCTCGAGACGCGTAGACGTTGAATTGTGCGACGCTTGAGGAAGATCCAACAACTCAAGAGCAAGTTCCGTAACCGCACCAGACCTATTCCAAGGAAAGTTGTGCTTTGATCATGTTGAACCCATGTTTATAAAATTGCTATATCTGTTTACCCTATTGCATGTATTTCAAGTATACAATTGTTTCAAATTAGATTGGGCTTTGCTAATATACCATTGATCTACACCCTACCTTGTCATTGTATGCCATGATCCATTGTCACCCTAGATTGGTTAAATATAGTTGGTTAATAATTATAATCAACATTGGAGGATTAGTCCGTATTAGTTGCTTAGCCATGCCACGTCATCACATGTGTCGTAATCATTGATAATTAATCTTGATTAATGGAATATGGAACAATGTTATCAACTTGTGTGTCATGGGGATCACACGATGAGATTGAGTTGTTGTGGCGAGTCATGTCACGCAACGATGTTGAATTGTTGATAGCACGTGGTGCTTGGTAATCAACCGGGTGATAATCACTTAGATTGGGGCAAGTGACAAGGCGAGGAGGTTAAGGTGGGCCCGATGGGCGAGGGTATGTGGATGTCTTGCCTTGATCACTCTAAGGACTTAACCTTGCAAGCCTTTGACTGAAAGTTAATCATGCAACCACATGTCCGGTATGGGCCACTTAGTGAGTAATTTGCAATGTCTTAATTTTGGTACTATCGTGGTCGGTGTGAGTTCCCGAGTTATGGTGTAATTCACATGGCGCAAGAGGGGGCCCCGTTATGGTTTCGCACCCACCGTGTTGAAACCTTAGCGGGTAGTATCCGGTTAAGCCAGAACTTTGTAAAGGCTTTGTTATAATCACTCGCCTTGGTGGTGTTTGGTTGTATCGCGTGGGTAAAGTGCATAACCTCTGCAGAGTGTGAAACTATTCGGATAGCCGTGCTCGCGGTATTGAGCAAAGCTCGGGAATTACAGTTAAGGGTTAGTTTAATTAATTGGACAACTTGATTGGGATGGCGGAATGCCATATGGAAGATGGAATTTGACTTAGGATTGGAAATCTGGTACTTGAGAAATACTGAATTTACTTACTATTGTTATTTGTTTTACAGTCTTTACAATCTATTTATGGTATTTGTTCATAAATGCTGCTTATTGCAAAATAGCCATGACAGCCTATCCATTGGAATAAGCCTTACATATAGATACATAGAATTGCATTCTGTGCACAACTTGTTGAGTACTTAAGTACTCACCCTTGCCAACAACAATAATCAACAGTTGAAGAATCTACACCTGTGTTGGAAGAGGAAGTCCAAGAGGACGCAAGTCATTAGGGTCCGAGCCTTGTCGGTTGCCTGTGGTGAACTGATGAGCTATCTACGTTTTCTACTTTCCGCTGCATAATTATTAGTTTATATTGTTCAGTCTTGCCCTGCGTGGCTTAATAATGTAAGTTGGTCATAAGATCATACCTTTAGATATATCAATGAATGAACTATTATTCTATTATCGTTGAGTATGATGTGATATGTACCAATGTTGAGCTGTGTGCACTAGCGTTGATCCTGGGACTAGTGCGGTAAACACAGTGGGTTCGAATCAGGGGATTCGGGTTCTTACAGAGGTGGTATCAAAGCTACCGACCGTAGGTCTTGGCACTAGATAGTATGAAGGTGTCTCGTGTGAGTCCAAAACTATTTTCTAAAAGAAAATTTTAAATTTGACTAATAAAACACTCTTGACTCATCTCATTCTATACTTCTCGCCTTTGTTTGAATTTACTGATTTACTTGACGCTTGGAGAACTTATTCAAGTTCTTGTGGAGCGGATGCCGATCGTTCCAGACCGAGAGTCACCGGTGGCGGCTACGCCATGGAGTGTGGAGAGTTCTTCGACGCTTGGAGGCTTCTATCTTCCGCTTTCCGTGGAGGCGGTTGGACCGTCAATGGTGTACACCGAGGATTTATTTGCAAGTCGATTATCATCGCCGGAGAATGATGAAGCCAGCAGACCAATCAATATCTCCGCGAGAAGATTCTCGTACGAGGTTGCAATTCGTGAGGTTGCCCGACTTGCTCTTCGGGCTGTGTCTCGCGACCACTGCTGACGAGCTTCACGACTCGTTGTTCGACTTCACCAGACGCCTGCGCGTCAAGCCGACGGATCGTGGAGGATGAGTGTGCCACTGCAACGCACCTTAGGAGTTTGCCCTTGCCCAGGAGGATCATATGAGAGAGACTACTTAGAGCCGGAGATCGTGAACGAGGCACTCTCAGTGTGAGCGAAAGGAGCTTGAGGTGACCTGTGCTTGACCATCGGGATGATCACCGAGCTGGAGAGGCCCTAGAGGCGGCCGAGGACGAGTTGGCTGCGGACCCAAGGAGCTCGTGGAGCCACCGAGGAGGAGTCGAGGAGGATCCCGAGGAGCGAGAGTGGGAGCCCGAGGAGGATCGGCCTTAGAGTTGTGTTGAGACTCGAGTGTGAGTCGCGCCTTTAAGTTAGTCTTTACCTCTTTAGTTGACGTTAAGATTTCGTGTTTGGTTTGCTTCTTTGTAATGCCGAAAGTGTGTGATGTGTTGCAAAGCTTGTAGGCTTAAATAAGCAGCCATACCAAGAATAAATAAAGAATTATTTCAGTTGGGTATAACCTACCTCCCCGCTTTAGAACTTCTTACTTCTTATCTATGCTACATCTACCTTTCCTAACCCAAGAGGCAATCATCGATGGTGAATACCGAGGAATAACGGTGCCAGAAGTGGATCACAGCCCGAATGACAACCCCAATGACGGAGGCGGCCCTCAACCACCGCCAAAGGACATGCGAACCTGGGAGCGTTTTCTTAGCGACAGACTCAACTAATGCACCATGATGCACGTTAGATGCAAAGAGATGACCAATGCAAGAAGAACTAATAACAACCATGCGCCAGAACAACAATGGTGGACCTAGATCTCATTCCAAGCTATCGATTTCATGAGGACTCGCCACCAATTTTTCAGAAATGTGAACCCTTTGGAAGCCGATGGACCGGCTTAGGACTATTGAGAAGAAGCTGCACATCACGCAATGTGAAGGCAATGAGAAGGTGCTTTATGCCTCTCATCAACTTGAAGGAACCGCCGCAGAATGGTGGGAAAATTCATCGTGTCGCCATGAAGCCCCACAAGAGATCACCTGGGAGGAGTTTACTAATGCTTTCCGCCAATACCATGTCCCGGAGGGAATGATGGGTCTTAAGAAGGAAGAGTTCAGACTCGAAGCAAGGAGGCCAACCAAGGGTCGAGTACTGAACAAATTTACCTCGATTAGCGCTTATGCCCTGAAGACGTAGCGGCCAGATAAAGCTAGGCAGTCTCGTTTCATGAAGGGACTGAATTCAGGACTACAGGTGGGACTGATTACCCACAATTTTCCGTGACTTTCGGAGCTAGTGAATAAGGCTTTGGTCCTAGAGGATAAGCGCAAAGAGTCAAGCGAGAATCGTAAGCGCTTAATGACTAATCGTGGTGGACGTCCAAACTATCTACGCTTGAGGATGTCACCACAGCAATTTGCTAGATTCCAACCACCAACCCCGAATAAGACATCAACCCTCGCACCTCGCCCCGCTAATCGAACTTTCGATACCCAAAGACAGGCCACAAGGCACCGGAGGAATCAACGATCTGCAGTGAAAGATGCTATACATGCAATGAGCCGGGCACTTTTCAAATAGGTGTCCATGTAAGGAGGCATCACACCTGCTCATTTCAACTTGGGAACAACACCGCCAAGGCACCAGCGAGGAGAAAATCGTGCGCAGTCAAGTTTGGAGCAACACCGAAATAACAAGGCGTGGAAGGATCAACCACATCACATGGATGGGGCTCGTGGAAGCTACTGCACGTCGATCTTGGTAAGTTCCTGGTTAACTCGAGACACCTTCACTGCTTTGTTTGATTCTCGAGCTTAGATTCGCTTTGTTTCTCAAAGTTTTGCAACCAAGAATGGATTTAAAGTGGTGAATCTTAAGTGTGTACTCTTAGTCCAAGCCCGGTGATCCGAGCTTAGATCTAGCCTTGGGTGTTTGGGAGCTAAGTTGCTTATGGATGGGATAGAGTTTCTAGCGAATCTTATCTTGATAGATGCGCAATCCCTAGACGTCATCCTTGGAATGGATTGGCTGTCTAAGCATAAGGCTTGTTTTGGATTGTGGCCGAAGGATTGTAACATTGGAAGGCCCTAAAGGCAAAAAGGTAGAATTTCAAGCGACCACAGTTTGAGATGGGCAGTTAGTGGTCAACAGCATGAAAGCCATCAGCATGGAAGATGTGCCAGTAGTCAGAGAATACCCGGACGTGTTTCGTAAGATTTACTGGATCGCCTCCGCATCGCGACATCGAGTTCGTTATCGAAGTTAGCACCGGTACATCACCGATATCAAAAGACCATATCGGATGCCTACCACGAGTTAGTGGAAATGAAAAAGCGATTGAGGAACCAAGAGAAAGGTTTCATTAGACCTAGTTCATCACCCCGGGAGCACCAGCTTTGTTTGTTCGTAAGAAGGATGGAAGTCTCGAATGCATCGATTATCGTGGCACTTAATGAAGTAACGATCAAGAATAAGTATCCATTGCCCAGATCGATGACTTATTTGACCAGCTTAAGAGGAGCCGGAGTTTTTCCAAGATAGACCTTCGTTCGGGATACCATCGATTGAAGATCCGAAGCGGAGGATGTGCCTAAACGCTGCTTTTTACGCGATATGGACATTATGAGTTTACAAATCATGTCATTTGATTGATTAATGCTCCTGCATATTTCATGAACATGATGAATAAGGTTTTCATGGAATATTTGGATAAGTTTGTTGTAGTCTTCATAGACGATATCTTGGTTTACTCAAGACAGAGGAAGAACATGCGTAACATCCGAGGATGGTTTTGGAGGTCTGCAAGAACATCACCAGATGCTAAGTTTAGCAAGTGCGAATTTTGGAAGGAGAAAGTGGAATTTTTGGTCATGTAATGACTACTAAAGGAGTTGCATCGACCCAAGCAAAGTGGACGCATGTTGCATCGAGCAACCGAAGTCTCGCTACCCAATCCGTAGTTTTCGGGAATGGCGGATATTACCGTCGGTTCATAGAAGGATTCTCAACAATTGCTAAACCCCTTACGCCGTTGTTGAAGAAAGAAAAGAAGTTTGTATGGACGCCGTAACGCGAGAAAGTTTTATGGAGTTAAAGAAGCGCTTAACAAATTTCGTATTAGTGCCGCCAGATGTGCGTAATGGATTTGATATTTATTGCGATGCTTCAAAGCAAGGCTTGGGGTGCGTGTTAATGCAAGAAGGCAAAGTCGCTTGCTTATGCGCCGAGACAATTAAGACCGCACGAAGTGAATTACCCAACGATGATTTGGAGTTAGTCGAGTACGCCTTTAAAGATATGGGCGCCATTATCTCATAGGAAATAGATGTGAGATATATACGCACCATAAGAGTTCGAAATACATATTCACTCAAGCGATCTCGAATATGAGACAAGAAGATGGCTAGAGCTAATTAAGGATTATAATGTGGGAATTCATTATCATCCCTAAAAGCCAATGTGGTAGCAGATGCTCCAGTCGAAAGAGCCATAGCGCCAATGCATCGACAATGGAAGATCAACCTAATTATGCAAGGAATTTCGTAAACTAAGGTTGGAAGTCGTATCAAGTAAGGAATGGTAGCGCTGCACTAGAGGTGAGGCCAACAATCGGAGGATCGATTAGAGAAGGTCGAAAGATGACGATAAAATTTCTAAGATCAAGGCTAAAAGGAGGAAGGCTCTAGTCATGGAGTTCACCCCAGACGAATAAGGAACCATGTTCTTCAAAGGCCTGAATTTGTGTGCTTGATAAAAAGGAACTAAAGCAATTGATTCTTGAGGAAGCTCACGATTCTAAGTACTGATTCATCCAGAAGTGCTAAGATGTATAAGATTTGAAAGAGATTTTGGTGGCCTAATATGAAGCGTGAAGTAGCCGAGCATGTTGCTCTATGATGATGTCGTAGAGTAAAGGCTATGCATCAAAGACCAATTGGTTTGTTGCAGCCGCTGAAAATCCTTAATGGAAGTGGAGGAAATCGGAATGGACTTTATCACCGGTTTACCTAAAACTCAGAGGAATTCACGATTCCATCTGGGTTATTGTGGATCGCTCTAACCAAGGTCGCTCATTTTATCCCATAGAAAGACCACTTACTCGGAGATAGTCTAAGCAGAATTGTACATGTCAAGGATTGTATATTTGCATGGAGTGCCCAAAGAAGATTGTGTCGAGACGGAGGTACCCAATCTCACTCAAGGTTTTGGAACAAGTTGCGCGAAGCCATGTGAACCGTCTCAATTTTAGTACAAGATATCACCCGCATGTAGATGGTCGACCTGAAAGAGTAAATCGATTTTAGAGGATATGTTGGAGTCTGCGTTTATTTATATACGCCTTGGGATAAATGCGA